>OU744451.1:15908295-16541285 GCA_916610825.1 Haliclystus octoradiatus
ATCAAGATAGCACGACTTACGATGAGGTTAGTGTCAACAAGTTGTATGATGAAAATATTCGTTTATTGTTATCATCAATTCATTACTCATTAATAATGTTTGACATTTATTTTCGCTTCTAGAGAGATGAACTCCTCGTCGCGTTTGATGCTGCAATTTCAACAAAAATGAAACAGTATGTGTTTGTTTCATAACGTAATCAAATTGACATTTTGTAGATACTATGACTGGAGATAACAGTCACGAAAACGTGAAGCCAAAATGGGCCAAAATGGCCAAGCGTAATAGTAGTAAAACCGTACAAAACACAACATTGCCTGCATGTTGATCATAGACATGAAGCTTCCAGTTCCATAATACATACCCGGGGGGGGGGGGTTAACTCCCATACTTCTAATATACGTGGACGTGCCACTTTTTTGGGTCCATATTCCAGCTGAGAAGTATAATTTTAGGGTTGGGAATTTGTTTTGAGTTCCATTTCGATTTTCTAGAGAATTTGGGAAAAAACTGAATTTGAAGGCTGAAAACTGAAAACTGAATTTGAATTTGTACCCATAAAAATGGAACATCCCCGCATATAGCCTATATGGAAGTACCCTCCCTGGACTTTTTGGGTAGTATTTTCAAGTTTTTAGAACAATTTAGGTAGCTTTTGAAGGATTTTTGGAACTTTTCGGGTGCTTCACTGTTTTTCAAAGTGGCAATCCCCATCAATTCGGCATTTGGAGTTACCCCCGGGAATACATAGTCCGCCATACGATTAGTAGTATGTCTACTTGTTGGTTAAAAAAAGTGATATGATGATTCTTCAGTCTCATTTTCATTATTTATGTTTTGATTAGGAGGCTTCATTTCATCATCAAAGAACTAATTGATACTGAACATGATTACGTTCGCTCTCTGGAATATATCATGGAGGTGAGTAGAAGTAGATCATACGTCATCACAACTATCAAATTATGTAGCAGCTGGTTCGTGATGGTCCTGGTAATATGTCGTTTGCATGTCTAATTAATCATTCGTAACATTTCTTCGTTTGCATAGCATTACATGGCTGAAATGGATAAACCTAATATTCCACCTACTTTGGCTGGCAAGAAAAACGTATTATTTGGCAACCTTACAAAGATCCATGATTTTCATAAATTGTAAGTTATTTGTACAACCATGCATGCAGATGTAACTTTGGTGTAATTTCAATAAGGTGCAGCATGTGCTCAGTGTGTGCGCTATGAACTTGGAAAACTCGATACTTACTAAATACAGCCCAGTTCAGTGGCTTTTGAATGTTGCCTTTTAGTAGTTTTTCATTGGAATAAGAAGAATCTAGATTAAAAGTTGCTGGGGGGATTCCAGTATCATGTCATTACCCAATACCATTCCAGTATGTTTTCAGTAGATTTCCAGTATACCCAAGATCCATAATGGTACAACAGTACAATTGATACCTTTGTCTCATTTTTGTAATTTTTACCCGAATCTCATTGTTGTAAATATATTCCTGTGTTTTGTGTTCAATAGATATTTCTCACAGAAGTTAGAATCATGTCAATTTGCTCCTCTTCAAGTCGGAAAATGTTTTTTACAATGGGTATGTCATCTAATCAAGCCAATCTATTTATATATATACTTATATATTAGAGTCTATTTGGATAATAGATGATCAATAATTTATAATTATTCGCTATTTTAGGAACGTCAATTTTACCTCTATGCGTTGTACAATAAAAACAAACCAAAATGCGATGCTTTACTCAATGATTTTGGAAACACATTTTTCAAGGTAAGGAGGACACTGACTTATTCTGATCATTGATACATTATTTCTTTAGTATAAGATTCACTCAACTAATATTGTCTGTTTTTTTTAGGAGAAGCAAGAAGAACTCGGTGATAGATTAAACCTTGCTAGCTATCTTATTAAACCGGTTCAAAGGCTTGGGAAATATGCACTTTTATTACGAGTAAGTTGCATTGATAATTAAAATGAAAACATTTTGTTTACAAGCTTTGAAATAGTGCATAGTACTTAATTCCACCATTCAGTTTTATATAGGTTCTTCTTATTCCATACTGAAAGGCTTCTGAAAACCCAAAGGTTACTACTGTAAATATATTCCAGTAAGATTTTAGTTTTTCAAAATGCTTAATGAAAGTAAACATTAAACTTTAGCACACTTCTAAACCGTGAAGCAACCAAATCGGCAACTCGTATTCATATCAAGATTCCTATTCGTCCTTTACGGAACTGATCTCTGCTACACAAAGCTGTACATTTTCTATCTATGGTATTGCTGTAGTTGTATGTCTTTATGATTTACCTTATTTCTTACAAATGTATATAACGAAACTTAGAAAGGTTGGCTCAATGATTACGAGTTTAGTGCGCTACTCTAAATTTCGCGTAAGAACGCTCTTCAGACGGTTTATCCATAATCTGGTTTATTCATAATCCGTATAAAACGGAGTAAACCATCTGATGAACTCAAAGTAAACGCGTGAAACTCCGAGTAACGGAAAAGGCATTTGCCTCATCTTTGTGTCTATTCTAATCCGTATGTATATTTGTATAAACCATCTGAAGAACGTTCTTACGCGAAACTCAAAGTAACGGACTAAACTCGTAATCTTTGAGTAAACCTTTCCAGTTTCTATATCGCTCTGCATTTAGCATTGAACACTTTTAATGATGTTTGCCTCATAAATTTATAATTATATAATGAAACGTATCTATCTTCCATTTTAGGATATGATCAATTGTTGCTCACCAGATGATCCACGTGTCCCTGAATTAACGGTAAGGCGATATAAAAATCATATCTAAGAAATAGTTACTTTATATCATGCAGTGGAGAGAAATTAAAATTCATTACATATTTTGTAAAGGTTTTTGTCTTTTAGTGATGTGTTAATTTACTAGAATATGAATTCACTGGATATCTTAAAATTGTGTGCTTGTTTATAAATTCTATTTGGTAAATTAATAAATATATTAAGAAAATGAAAAGACAAATTTTATGTTGATAATACGAAAATCAAAGTCTGTTTTAACGTGGTCAAATCTTACGATTTAAATGGTACAACTTTCGAATGTTTGGATTCAGAATTCAGAGAGATATTTGCGACACAAAAGTATACAAGGGAACGCATAATTATAGGCTGAGATTTGCAACGAAATTGTTTCTAAAATGTATTTTGTGACTATGTTAACTTTAATCTGATATAGGATGCCCACGACTTAATGAAATTCCAATTACGACATGGCAATGACTTAATGGCTATGGATTCTATTCGAGGCTGTGATGTAAGTAATACAACCATTTCTAGTGGCACTCAAAACAGTACATGTAATATAATTCTGTTCTGTTCTGACTTATCATCGTTCTATTTTCATAGGTTAATTTGAAAGAGCAAGGATGTCTCTTACGACAGGTTGGTAACTAAATTATAAATGTAACTTTCGATTTACTCCGCATTATGGTAATAATCAAATAATGGGGCAAATGTAACTTTCGATTTACTCCGCATTATGGTAATAATCAAATAATGGGGCCAAAACTCACAGCTCAAGTATAATTCTAAGTCAACCTGCAATTAAGGATTGCCTTACTCCATGCCTCGTTTTGGCATCTGGCTGTAGG
Organism: Haliclystus octoradiatus; assembly: GCA_916610825.1. Taxonomy (NCBI): domain Eukaryota; kingdom Metazoa; phylum Cnidaria; class Staurozoa; order Stauromedusae; family Haliclystidae; genus Haliclystus; species Haliclystus octoradiatus. The sequence goes on from OU744451.1 coordinate 15,911,940, forward strand.
TGGGTTAATTCCCTCCCCTAAAATATATTGAGAATTGCTGCTTTTTAATTGAAATATGCACTACGTCATAAGAATCTGAAATGAAGGGAAATTACACCGATATAACTTCTTGGACAATCAAATTATCATTTTTGTCTGTTCTTATTTTTTCATTTCATTTCTAGCAAAATATTTGTCAAAATATATTTTAAACTCCAAAATGTGTACTTTCCTCGAATTCTATATCACAGTTCCACGTGTTTGATAACTAGACTATGAAAATGGCACGTCTCCGTATCATCTTCATTTGGATTAACCCCTTCTCCACCTGATCTAGTCGCACTCTCCCTCTGCACACCAGATCACCTCGTTGTGCGTCCATGACCACTGAAGAGAGGTTTGTGTTTCAAATTCACATGGGCTATTTGTTTGCCTTACAAGGGTTTATATATTCCTCCATTAGAATGTAGAAGTATACAATCTACCCTTTCTTTCACAACCATTGTTTTCCTAATTGTTTTTATTGTCTTCTTTGTTACCAGGGTGATTTCTTCGTATGGAGTGGTCGCCGCAAACGTCTTCGTCGTGTCTTCTTATTCGAACATTCTATTTTACTAACAAAATCAAAGAAGCAATCTGCCCAAGGAGATATATTCATGTATAAGCTTGCTCTGAAGGTGAGTGGTTTTTCAAATATACGATTAAATTTATCTATACCATTAGCGACGAATAATAAACTTATATCAAGATTATTTGACTCAATCTAAATAATTACCCTTTCTCTTAAATTCCGCAACCCACAATTTATGTGCCTTCTGGGTTGTAAACAGGATAATTAGAAATATTTTTTGTAATCTCTTAGAATGCTGATGTTGGATTGACCGAAAACATTGGCTCCAGTGGCCTGAAATTCGAATTATGGTACCGTCGATGGCGTCGCTCACGCAACACGGAAAACTTTGTCCTGCAAGCTTCGTCAACGTCAGTCAAAGAGGCTTGGGTGGCAGATATTACTAGAATATTGTGGCGTCAAGCACAACGAAATAAAGGTACGTAGAAAATGTTGTTCTCTAGTAATCTATACAATAAATTAGAAAACAAATCAAGAAGCTTCTCTTGCATGATTATTATTCCATAATATTATTAAAGAAATTGTAAAGTTGTGTTGCTTTCCGTTTCAGAGTATGGAATTACAGAAATGGCCACCGGAATTAGCGTTGAAAGTCATCCGCTAAGTGTTTTAGATGAAACCACGCCATCAACGACAATTCAACCTATGCTTCGTCAACGGAATCCGTCAGAAATGAAGTCAGCAACTGGTCATCGTTTATCGTGGATTAGTGGTAGCTCGAATAGCTCCGGTGTGTATGATATGGGCGGAACGTTCTTTGATGCGGATACGTCTTCACCTGTCTTTGATGAAGATGCTGTTGTCATTCATTCGTCTTTACAGCGTAAAACATCATCTGGGTCAGTTGGAACCAGGCGTTGCAGTTCTATTGTATCTGCAAATGAAATCAACGAGGCAATGGCAGAACATCGAATCTTACGCCGTGAGACATCATTCGATGGTGAATTTGTTCGATCGAATATCAACCGACGGACAATTCATAGTGATAACAGAGCACACGCTGGCAATGCTGCCAGAGAAGCGAATAATCGAAATGCTCAACGGGCATTCACCTTTCGAAATCACGCTGATTCAGGTCGACCAAAATCAGCCTCCCCTCGATCGTCGCCTATCCCATCTCGTTCACCTTCTAAGAGATCATCTTTACAAGAAAATTGCGAAGTTTTCGATGAATTATCCGAAGATAACCAAGTTGTTGATATTACACCAACCAACCCTAATTCAGAACTACTACTACGAACTCCATCACCTGAATCACCCACAATCGAAGCAAGTGAATGTTCGATTAATAGGCGTCGTCTCTCATCGTCATCCTCAACGAACAGCGATTTTCAAAAAGATGATCGTAGAAGTAGCAAAAGCAAGGTATGTAGCTTTGTTTGCTTCACGTTAACGCTTTATCGTGTCATCTTTTTCTATATATGTGATCCCGATTCATCCCTCCGGAACCGATATTGAGGAAGTTGTATACGCTTCTCGGTTTCTGTAATTCTCCAAACGGTACTCCTCCGTCAAAAGTCTGAAGTACTACGCCAGTTAGAAGTACTTGTTTCTCGTGTAGATTCCATGCTTTGATTAACCGGCACATGGGAACCGGCAATCTTCTTGATATCTTATTTGTCCTTCTTTTTCTTAATGTAGTCATAAGTGTCCTCGATACGTATGTGTTACCTGTAATACTACGATGACAGTAGTGCTCTATGCTGAAGTTCCACTTGTTTTCATTTGATTAACTACGAAAATTCGTCCAATGGTCCCTTGTTATTTCAATGCATTTATATTTGTTATTAATAATAACCAACAAAAGTTTTCTTTGTTCCTGTAGGAATCTACGCGGCGATCAGGCTCTCTTGCCTCACTTCTACGTCTCCGAAAGTCAACTAATGAGGTTACACTTCCTCCAAATTCTGAAACTCTCAACAGTAGCCATAACTGAGGGAAAGTGATATCGTTTATATTAAAAAATGTTTTATGTAAAAATTCGTAAATTCTGTTCAATTGCTGATGGTAGATGTCGCATGTTTTTGAGATGTGATTCTATTTTTGAAAATAGTTTAAATTATATAAATATATATATATATACTCAAGAAAATAATCAGCTGTGATTAAATAATTGTATAAAATTTATGAAGAAAGTAAATTTATTTATATAGTATGTATATACAGTAATAAGAAACATCACATTTGAAAACAATACATATGTGTACTATACTATATTTGTATATATATAATAAATATATGTATATTATCATTATGACTCTCGGCGGTGCTTCGTTTTTCGCAATGTACAGCCCATTTTTCTTACGCAATAACTATAACAGCAAATAAATTTATAAGGATTATTAAACAACGTTTCGGGTCTTCAATTGAGCCCATTTTACAAAGTTTATCTAATTTATAGTTTTTTTTTACAAAATAAATATGCATCATTGGGGATGAAATTTACGAAAAAATCTTCTGGAATTTTAGGCAAAGTTTCAATTCTCTTATGAATATCATCACAATTCATTTCTTTGTCAATTGCATTGTCATAGGAGAGATATTCAATGGTTATGATATTATTAATTTTAAATGTAAGCGTGAAATTCTTAGATATCCAAAATAATAAATAATTTTGAACCGTGATGATGAAAGGGACTGTGAAACTATAAATCGATTCTTCCTAAGTTCCTACTGCATGAATGTGACAAGTATAGATACTCTAATACACTGGCCTAATGCTTCTTTGATAGTCTTCTGTGAATACATTGAACACAGTACATGCCAGAGTTTAAACCTTTGTATCTTTACGCCCAACGATTATATGACTTATACTATTTGTTGAAATTTTAATTTGAGAAGTTGATTATGTGACATCACTCTTCTTTTTTGTATTGCCTACCTGAAAACGAGGTAGTTACGATAGGACGGAAAAGTTCTAAATTTTTGGGATTTCAACATTCTATTTCACGTACTTGCTTATGAGAATGATTAGAAAAAGTTGCTGCAATTCCTTCAAATTGAACCAGATTTCGTTGTATAGCTTGTTAAGGAAAAAGTTCAAGACATGGAATTCCGCTAGGCTCTGCTCAAGTGATGGTTTTGAAGCGTTAGATTTGGATTCTAAACTTGAAAAACAGCTGATGAAATTCAAAATCATCAATCCAACTCCAATCCAAATGAAGGTAGGCAACTATTAAATAATAATAATAATAATAATAATAAAGAACCAGTCATACTAAAAACTTAAAGATGCATAATACTAAACATGTTTTCCTATATTGAGTTTGTGCCGCATGGCCCCTGGAAATTTCTTGAAATATTAAACCTCTTGCTCTTAGGGATGAAATGAAGCATCGTTTTTTCATATCCAAATCGGATTCAAATGGCTACAAAAGTATGGGCTATCTCACTATTTGTCCCAAATTTACTGCGACAATAAATGCTGTATAAATGAATATGCAATAAAAGATATAAATTTTACTACAAGCAATTTAAAAGCTATCAATGTAGGCCTTCCTTGGAGAAGAACACTTGGTCTTGTTTTGTATTTTCCGGAGTTTGAACAAGGATGCCTCATGATACTAAGATCAATTTCCATTAACTTTGAGATCTGTACTAACAAGTTTATGAGTTTGCTCTGACATTTGCAAATATATTGCAATTTCCGTGCTTGAGATTTAATTAAATTAGTTGAATCTCTGATCCTAAAAATTCCTACGTCGGAAAGTCTGCTGCGCGTCTAAGATCTCAGACGCGCACAAAATACTTTTCAGTCTTGCACAACTCTTTGTTCCCCATCTAATTTTGCCTTCGAACATGATTTTGGTAATTCTGGTGTCCCACTTTTTGAAACCGAAAAAGGAACAATAGCATTTACTACAAGAGAAATTGACAGCTTGATGTTCAACTACATTTATGCCTATATAAATACACGCAAAACAGAAGGCATAATAGCTCTTTTTTCATTGAATAATTAACTGTTCATTCAAAGTTGGAGATTTTAATTTGATCAAAATGTTGATTACTTTGACCCTTCCAAGGAATATCTCATTTAGAAAAGATATTTTTGTTTCCTTAGGTCTACATTCTACCCTTACTACTCCTTTCCACCACCACTTCTAATTTAGAAACTTAGATAAGTGCGGCGTGCAGTGTGTTCGGTGCAATCCTCAGCCGGGACAATATTGGTTGGCATCAGGAAGGGCATCTGGCTATTAAACAAACACATCCTTCAAAAATATTTACAAAATTGGCATAGCATCCCGTTGAAATAAAGCTGCAAGTTTACCCGGTTTGTCATCCCCCGCAAAAAAACTAGCTTTAATATTACTCAAAGACTGTGATCATCACCCAATTCAAATTAAATCGTTGCGAGGTATAAAGCCCATACAGTTATGGGTTTATGATTATGATCTACCATTTGGCTACGGTAGCCTATATGGATTTATGTTTGTACATATATCGGAAGTTCAATGTTGCAGATAATATGATGTGTTGCTATCATCTGTAAACATCTGCTATTTTATGAATATGTGAAGATTTTTATATTATTGGTGGTTTTACAGAGATAAGGAGTATTAGTTGCTATATAGATCTCCTGTAAGTAAACATCCGTTATTATGAGTTAACATGCAGTTGTTGACGTGCTGTCGCTGCAGGCGAGGAATGATAAATTTATTATCACCGGCATAAGAATTTGGTTCGCTGTTGCTAGTTGAACAGTTTGTCGATGTGTTAGACATTTTTATAATCATACAAAGAATATTGACTTAGCATGTTTTACAGTGATAAGAGTATATATATTTCTATGGAGACCCTGTAAGTATATATTCGTTTTGAGTTCATTGTCATTGACAAGAGAATGTGTTGCCAGTTCAACAGTTGTTTTGGTATCATCATTGTATTATTTAATACTTTTTGTGTTCCGGAACAGTGGCTCATTGAACAAAGAAATTGAAAAGATTTGAAGTTGGACATGCTTTGGAGCGTTCAATAGATTAAAAATTTATCTTGTATTTACATGTGACTATAACGGCATATATTTAGTATTTTTAAATGTTTTATTACTATTCAGATTTAGAATTCTCATAAGGATGTAGCCTATGCTTTAGTTGTGTAAGTTTTAGTGACTATGATGTGGTTTGTGATCTTGAGATCAGGTGGGAATGTACGATATATGTATAATATATATTAGGTCCTGTCCCCTGCTGTAATGTAATGCTAGCTGACTGCGGTCAGCTGTGATTGTTGATAGCAGGAAGCCGTAAATCTTGTAAAGGAAGTTGCCTTGAGTCCTCCGTGGAGTACACCGATTGGATGAATATATAGTTACTTGAATCATTTACTGTGTCTTTTATGTCTCACTCACATGGACCACAGTGATTTTAATACAAATGAAAGCAGCCATAAATAGTCATAAAATGTCCTTGAGTCATTGTCAAGTCTGTTTACTGTTTTCTTTGTTTATTTAGACAATACCAAAGATTCTGCATCGCCAAAATGTTATAATTAACTCAGAAACCGGAAGCGGGAAAACATTAGGTAGGTAGATACGTTATCAGTTTGTGTAGTATCGTATTGCAGTACTTAATGATATGTCTATTTTCTAAGCCTTGTTATAATAATTAGATCTAGCTGTCCTTGTGCAGCCAATACTGGTGATATTAACGGGTGAAAAATAGTTGAATTTGTAAAAAGATGTCTCTGAAAAATGAATACTATTAAGCAAGCCATTAATGATATTGAGCATTGAGCTTATCCAAAACACCAAAAAATGGAAAACTGAACCTATACTTTTTGGGACATCTCAACAAGTAAATAAACAAACCACCACAGAACTGAGAGTCCAACAACAACAACAAATAAATACCATCAATCTGGTCGTGACTAGATCAGAGGTAACTCAAAGGTACCAGATGCAAGAAGAATTTTGAAAATCGGTTGCAAAACGAATTTAATACAAATGAAAAAAGCAGCGATAAAAAATCATAAAATGTCCATGAGTTACTCCTGATCCAGCCATGACCCATCAATCTTGGTCTTGGGTTCAATCCCTGGTAGAAGCACTATTGGTTGGTGTCAGGAATGTTATCCGGCCATTAGAATCTCGCACGTTTGAAAAAAACTAACCAATTAATCAAGCACCAACTAACCAACCACCCCGGTGATAAAAAGGTACTAGCTTACCCAGTTTGTGGTTAAATGATAAATGCAAAAAACGCTTACTTTAATTTTTATTTCAAATTTTACTTTCAAGTATATAAAATTGAACAAAAATTTATAGCAGTCTTATTCATTGAATTTTTAAATATATTTGAAGTGAGTAAATTAATAAGTTACTCTGTATTGCAGCTGACTAACAAGAAAACAGAATCAATTGATCTTACCTAGTTGTGAATTATAGACACATAAATGAAGATTATTGCACACCCTGCCAAACGATTTGTTGAGTTCACAAACAGTTAATGAATTAGCACATGAACGTTAAATGGCCTAATTTTTATGAACTCTCCATAAACGGTTCATGAAATGTTCATGAGCTGTTTTCATGGGTGTCTATGAACAGTTCATGAACAGTTGAAGAACTTTACAAATATGATGTGATTATGTCTATGAACCTTTACATGAAATTGAATAGTTCATGAACTTTGTTAACATTCATCAACTGTTCATGAAAGTGAAATGACCTGTCTTCCATGAACTTTATCATTATGATGGACTTACTGAACTTAATGAATTGTTTATAACAATTGGACTTTTTCAAGTTCTTGAACTGTCTTCACAAAGCTAGTGATTATTGAACCGGAGCTGATTTGATAATAACACAAATCGAAATATTGAAAATCAATGTCTGTAATTCATCTTGTGTAAGCTACGCACGGAGAAAGTCAAAATGATCGGGGGATGGCATAGAGCATATTTGCAATGTAGATATGTAAAATGGTTCAGTTTTGAACAATGGACGGAACAACATTGAATCTTCTACTATAGATAGTACACTAGATCTAGTTCTTGTATACAAACTGAATTCATATGATGACTATTTTGAATTTTCGATTCACAGCATATCTTTTGCCCATTTTTCAATCCATCTGGAGAAAGGAAACACCAGCTGAAAAATCTATATCAAGCATAATTCTAGTTCCCAATGTGGAGTTGGCTGTACAGGTAAGCCTTCACACAAGTACACATAAATTATATTTTTATGTCAAATCACATTACAGCACATTAAAACAGATATTAAATGGCAAAAATGACCTCCAGGCACTATTCCACTAGAATCTTTAGAACGCATGTTTACACAAATTTAATATACTGGTTGCAAATAATAATGTTTTTGGTTTCAAAAAGTGGTATACAAACGTTCATGAACTTTTCATGAACATTTTTTTGTTGGTTCATTTGCAGTTCATGAGCAGTCATGAAGAGTTCAGAACACTTCATGCAGCGGTTCATGGACTGGTTCATGTATGCGAAATTGCCTGAAAGTTCATGGACAGTTCATGAACTTTTGAGTAATTTCACTTTCATGAACTCATGAAGTTTTTTTGCAGGGGAAGTCCCAAAAGGAGATATATACGTTTAAACAGTTTTTCAAATGATTTCCTCTCTCTGACAGACTATGCTTCTCTTGCACAATTCTGATGAGTTTCAATTTCAATTTACAATGTTATGTTTCTTTGTAAATAAATTGAATTACAATTGCTTTTTTATTTTGATTGACTTTTTTCTTTACGTTAGTTAATATATACTGTATACTGTTAGACTAGCTGTTACTTTATCCTCTTTAGTTTGTATTTTAAATCAGTCCTGTGAAAAAAGTTTACAGCTTATCAGATGTTGTTCTGAATAAATGACAATGAGGATGATGATGATCATATGTTTCCTTCAGGTTTATAATGTATGCAGTCGCCTTGGTAATGAACTCAACACTACTTCTACTCTTTGTATCCCAGGAAGTACATTGAAGAAACAAAGTGATGTTGTCATAGGAACAGTTAATGAGATTTTGAAATACAGGTTTGACTGTTTTGAATCAGTTGAGACTATAGTTTTGGATGAAGCAGACTTCTTATTACAGAATCAGTTGAAAATGACTTGTAATATACTTCAATATTTCACCGAGAGGCAAATTAAGATCAAAGGTGCATCTAAACGACCCAGTTATCTCACATTACCTACTGATATCAGGAACGGCATTCCGATACCTCAATTTATTTTTTGTGCTGCAACTCTTCCTAATAATGGTCGAAAAACTCCATTGAATTTAATAAGAAAGTATGTTCCAGGTGTTGAACACATCAAATTACCTACAACTCATCAATTAGTGAATGAATTGGAACAAGATATTGTATTATGTGAAGATGAATTAAAGTTAATGAAATTAGTCCATATCATAACAGAGTTTAAACCAACTAAAAACAACAAGATTATTGTATTTGTTAATACTGGAGATCGTGCTCAAGATTTATATTACTTATTGAGTGGAAGAGATACTGCTGGAGATGTTATTAAAGATAATAAAATAATACAAAAGATTGTTAACAAGACAGAATTTTCTAATTCGATTATTTATGAGAATGAGATGATCTCATTTCATAAAAGTTTTAAAGATTCATTAGCTTTAATGCATAAAAAGACCTCTCATATTGAGCGTCAAACTGTTCTTGATAAATTTCTCAATGGTGATTATACAATTTTAATTTCAACGGATTTAATGGCTCGTGGAATTGACTTTATTGATGTTAGTACAGTGATACAATTTGATTACCCAAAGAATATCAATGAGTATGTACATAGAGCAGGAAGAACAGCAAGAGCTGGTTCTAATGGCACTTGTAAGTATCATGTTATCTATGAACTTATATCTTTTCTATGTTTTGTCTCATTACAAACTTTGAAATTCTGAAATCCTACTGAAAGCATACTGAATATTCTACTGAATTGGGCCCTTTTCTGATCAGTAGGTTTCAACTTTTAAGGTGCGTTTCAGTAGATTTTTAGTAGAATGAGAAGAATCTGGAGTTACATGTCTGATGAATTTCAGTATCGTTTCAGTACCCAATCCCATTCCAGTATGTTTTCAGTTAATTTTCAGTAGCAATTCCCTATATCCAAGATTCATACTATCTTGTGTGGAGCTGTTAGCACAAAGGAAGTTATTGAACCTTAATTTTAATTGCACCTCATTATTATCGGCGTGCCAAAAATCATTCCGAAATGTTCACAAAAATAGTGCAAGTTAGACACCTATTGTATAGCTTTTGAGAATGATAATATAATTTTGCATCAAATCAAATGTTCCTATAGATCAATTAGAAATTATTCTCGTCACAAAAATATAACTTTTGTATATGCTGCATTTTTTTTGACCCACAATGGATGAACTGTAAATCAGAAATAGTTTGTTTCAAAACCTCAATAAGTTGGAATTGATTATTGAATTATTATTATATCATTATTAAAATAACCCCTGTGAATAGGCTACAATTCATTAATGTTAAATGGCCCAATTTTCATGAAATGTTCATGAACTCTTCACCTTTTTCAGGGGAAATTTTCGTATTGTAAAAACTACAGTAGGCCCTACATTGAAAATATCGCTATTAAAATATCATTTTTCCATTTATCACAACATTGACACATTGAGATTTGTTGAGACATGTTGGCTTGCATTTTGATACTCATTCCTCCAACGTTTTTCCCTTTTACGTGTTACCTCAGAATGTCTAAGCGGTATCCCCATGCCAAAAACCAAAGACACTCTTCTTAACAACTTTCTAAGAGCCTTCTGTTCTAGAGGAGAGTTGCTTTTTTCACTAAGAGTATTGATTGTAAATGCAAATAGATCTCACTGGTGCATGACGGCAAGATATTGTAATAAAACCAAGATAGTGTAACTCAGATTTGTGTTTGAAAGAGTTTTAAACAGGCCATAATATTATCTTACCTTTGTGAAAATCAACCAAATAAAATGTATTTAATATCCTCAAGTATTGAATAGTTCAAATGTAAAAACAACATCTTCGTCCTACAATCAATAACATCCTCAAAAGTCTTATCTTTTGTTGACCCAATATCGATCATTTCCAAACATGTTGATCGCTTCTGACACGGCAGAATCACTGAGAATCGGCCTTTAAAAGTATTTTAAGATCATCTCGTTTTGATGCGAAAAGATGTCCAGGGGTCATATTATCAAACAAACAAACTTTGTTTCTTGTGAAATGTAAAACATTTATTTGCGCGGCTCAGATGAAATAATGAAACCTGATTCTGTTTGATTTTTTGCCATGCGAGACATTTCATTGTTGAAATTGCAAGTTGTACTTTTGTTGTGTCCTAGTAATGATGCCAGAATTTTACCAGCCAATCAAACATGGATAGTTTTCAACTCTACCATATATATATATATATATATGTATAGAGTATAAAACAGAGACAAGGAAAAGCCTTTTCCGTAACTCGGAGTTTCACGCTTTTATTGCGATCTTCAGACGGTGTTACCGAGTATAAAAAACCTACAATTAATTAATAATGTGTGAGGCAAAACATCAATGAGAAATTCACGCGCGCGAAACTCAGAGTAACGGACCGAACTCGTAATCTTTGAGTCATAATTTCTATATATATATATATATATATATTTAGAATTTGTAAGGCTTTTAGTTATTTTATGGCAGATCTTCCTTGATTGTCAATTTACAGTTGTACATCATAGCTCATGCATTGGGAGATTTGATCCGAAATCCATCAGATATGAGGTCTGGTTGCTCCACTATCTCAGCTATTCCCCACATTCATCAACAATAGGTTTCAGCCTTGTGATGATAGGTGGAATGCGTATAAGGGGATACATAGCTACATTGTACCGCTATGCCTTGCAATCAAGTATTGAATGTTACAGTAGTGAACATTTACTGTCATCTTCTGAGTGAATAGAAATAGAAGATTTATGCAGTCTACGCTTTCAGTAGGGCACCCATGCATAATAATTCATGAACTGTTCATGAACATGAATCATGAATTGTACGAACGTTAGTGAACTGTTCGCAAACATCTTATAGACAGTTTATAAACCATTCAGGAATAGTTTAGGAACAGTTGAGGAACGTTAAATTGCCTGTTTTTCATGAAAACTGGTCCATTTAACATTCAGTCGGAATCACAGATATATCGTTTTGGAATATCAGACCATTGCCACTTAAGATATTTAGTAATAATTATTTGATTTTAGAATAATTAGCATAAGTATCATATTTTGAGTGAAAAATTTGATGATATGCTGGGTTCCTTGTATTGAAATAGCGTAAGTTAAATGGGATACATAAAATAGGGTACATTTCTCTCAATGATTAAATACAAACAGTCAACCTTTTTTTACTTGGAGGATTGATGCAAGAAAAAATATTATTCAAATTATAAAAATATGATGCATTTATTCGCAATCCCTTGTCCAATATCTAGATTGATTATCCATTTACCCTTCATCAGATCGTAGCTACAAAAGGGAAGCCTTTACAGAAATAACTTCTTTTGGACACTTCTTTTTGAGCCGAATAATATGTATGAATATCAAAGCATAGATGGTATTATTTTTGGACAACATTTCGGGCTTATCAGACCCCATTCTCAAAGTTTCTCAAAGTCTTAAATTTATTGAAAAAATTTGAGACTTCAGAATGGGAACGGTTGACCCCAAAACGTTGTCCAACAATAATATATGCCATATATGCTTTGATATTTAGTGCAAAATCTATCCTTTTTATATTCAAATTTCCCATAAATAGTCCATGGTAAATAGTTTATAAAAAGTCTACTATTCTAGGTTCATGAAATTTCTATCAATTGTTCATGAAACGTGATCAATTATGCATAAAGTTTTCGTAAGTTTACATCGCAAAAGTAGTAACGACGAAAATTTTTTTTTTTGAATTTGATTGTCAATTTGAATTTGGCAACCAAAATTGCATGATAATATTTTTATGTTGTTCTTTTTTCTTTCAATAGTGATTTCATTTATTCCGCAAAACAATGTTGACTTTAGTAAAGTTCTTGAAAGAAAATTAAAAGAAGATCCAAATTATGAAAAATTATTTAGTCGAAATCGAATGTTAAAGCGACGAATTAATGCAAAGCTATTGTGAACATTCTTCAAAGGAATTATATTCAAAAGAGGGTATGTTGACAGAATTTAATATATATTTTCTTATTTAGTGCCAGTCTATCAAACGCTGACCATCCAGGCACAAGAGAGTACCTCTGAAATATTGATTATTTAATTAACAGTCTTTAAAGTAAACAAATCCATCAGAATCACTGATTTTGCTATTACTTTACTTTATAATTTTCAGAGTGTTTACTTTTTTACTGAACTGGACTGTCATCATGTCTGGGATTTTAATTTGGTATTGATTATTTGTTAAATATAACTACATTACAATCAAATGTAATTTGGCATTATTGATTGCATGTATATAGTTTAACAGGATTGTAAAGGAAGTTTAATAAATGATCCATGCTATGTAAGAACATTTCTGACCCAAACATTGCTCATATCATAGGAGCTCTACGCGCTTAGAGTCAAGTGCGTGTTTGTCGTTCGTATTGTGTTTGTGCCTGTAGGCCTAACCATGCTGAAACTGGAAATTTAAATCTTAATTCAAATTGAGCTTGTAGTGACCGCCGATCAATTTTGCTCATATAAAGGCCAAAAAATACAAATAAGAGTCATACACATACACAATCATATTCTTGCTGTTTGATGATTTTATGAATTACACGATTAGCATAATTATGTTTTCATGTTGGTTGTGAAGCCCTCCATTAACTTTTATTTTGAAATACCAATTGAGCTATAATTAATCAAAAGTTTCTTCGTAAAACATTTCAGAGTGAAAGAAAGCGAGAGTGAGAGAGTGAAGCAATAGACTTGACTGTATAGTACATGAAATGTTAATTATCCGTGAGAGAAAACTGACTCTCAACACTCAGAGTAACTCTATCTGTTCCCGGCTCTTTTTGTAAAGTATTCATAAATAGCTAATTTGTAATTGAATATGTTCCTTTCTTTTCATTATTTAATTTCTAGCAATATTATAACAATTAGAAGGTATTAAGTTTTTAGATCCTTATAAATCATTTTGTAATTTTTTTTCTTTTCTTTTTGAACTGACGATGGTATAATGAATAATACATATACGGTATACTAAATGTCTGTGGGTTTCCTTCACAGCCAGCAGACTTGCCAATGTGCCATCTTCTATGAGTACCCTGTATGTAGACATTGAGATTGATGTGAACTATTTGCTACTTTTTCAATATCGCTTTATCGCTAAACGTATTGTAGAGTTTGGTTTTGGCTAGAAGCGCTAGCGGCTACTTTATTGAGATGTGCATAACCCGCTCGAGCTCGAGAAAAAAGTTTTCAACAATTTTCATTTTTATTATCCAAATTTGTTTAAAGTGTATATACTGTATCGCCTTTTTGGACACAACATATTTTGAACTAACTTTTTGTCTATCCGTACATGTCATTGTTGTAATTTTAAAGAAAAGAAACGATGTTTAGTACTTCAGCATTTGCTTGCTTTTTTTATTTTTTATTAATAAGTTTCTACTTAATAATTGTATGATAGAATAAATAGAATAGACGTTGTTTGAGCTTTCGACATTGCTTATGTCATCTTCAGAAAGTTATTTAAAAAGAAAGAAAAAATATTAATTTTTTTTTAATATAATAAATTTTTCTTTTTAAATAAATTTCTGAAGATGACATAAGAAATGTTGAAAGCTCAAACAACGTCTATTTCATTTTTTTATTAATAAAAATTATTTACAAGTCACCAGTTACATATATTCACTGAAAGTAGAAGTATAAATTAAAAAGACGAACGCTTTTCCCGTAGTGGTAGCAAAGATTAATGGTCACTTACGTAACCACGGGTCAAAAAGAATATTCACTCGTGAATAAGTACCATTCACTTCTGCCAACAATGGAATATTATACTTTGATGTTTCAAACGTAAGTTTGTCCTTGGTTGGCTATTAGTTTTACTATTTTAACAACGAAGTATGCATTATTTCACCCCTTAGGATAGTATATTCCGAATGTTCTGTTCCTCACTCCTAAGCATTACATTTAACCCATTGGATACTAATTCGAGAATTCGAGCCCACTTTATGGATAGTCACAGACCCACATAACTAAACATACACACATACATTCACACTCGTACGTTGAGTATCGAGAAATGAGATATTCATGCACAAGAAATTTACATTCATTAGTGGATTTCCTATTTTTCAGTTCCAAAGCAAATTGTTTCCATAGTTACTCATGGATAAATCTTTCATGGATAATATATTTCATAGATGGTATCTTCTGTCACACTCAACAGAAAGTAGCCTGCGTGAAATGCTACTGTTTTCCTTTGTCAAACGTAGGATAATGCTTTACAGTAGGTAACAGTATGTCTGCACGCAGCCTAGCGGAGAGCGGACGTCATATGACTGAGGTGGTGTCTTCGTGTGAATGAAGGACGCCTGGGCTTGGTCCTTCATTCTGCGTTGGGACTTTCGGACGTAAGACATTTTTCATCACTCTCACGAATATGGTATCGATTTCTGATTTCTGAAGAGTGGATAAAACTAATAAGGTATTTATTCGATATTGATCAGAGACGGTGAAATGTGTTGATATAGATAGGTTACAATAAACATTTGTTTTTTTTATTGATGGTTATATTTAAGAACAAATACAAATGGATAGACAAATAGTAGTAGTATTCACATTATAGGAATGTGCCGTCCCTCTTACGCCTTACATATTTGCTACACAAAGAACACCACAAATCACGGCCAGACATAGCTAACAAAGAAACTTGTAAATAACACAATTCACAATACAAAACATTATGAAAAGATACTACTCTCCCATAGCACCGTCGAAACATCTCCTTCGGTTGCCAGTAAAGGATGTCATGCAGCGGTTGAGGGGCATACGTCTTTGATCTTTCGATGTGACCTAAAAAAGACATCTGACGTTGGTGAGCAATAGCAGAGGCAGAAGGGGAAAGTTTTCTAAGTTTAGCAGTAAACAGTAAGTTGGGCCAGTGAATTCCTAAAGCATGCCGAATCAGGGCACCATAAGCTGAGTCAAGTCGGGTCAATAGTGAGGTTGATAGAACCAACGTTTCAGATGCATATAATAGAACAGGTTCTATCGTGTGTCTGAACAGTCTTAACTTAACGCCAGTGTTGACATCGGACACCCAGAATTTATTTAGACCTCTAATGGCTGCCCAAGCCTGGCCTCTATATACCATAAACAAATGATTATAGAGAATAACAACAATTTATGCTAACGCTATTTTTACTTTGATGTCGAATTGAAGTGTATTATTATTATTATGTCTGTTTGGACAATTAGGATAAAAATGGGAGATAATGTAGTAAGGTAATGTAGTAAGTATTTTTAACGTGATATTAATTAAGCTATCAGCTTTCAAGCTCTGTAAAATATCATTCGTGACGAACCACTAAAATCAATTTCAATAATATTTTCATACACGATCTCTTTATATTTCCCCGACAAGTTTTTTTTCTTTACGATAGAATTTTGTGTAACTTAATTGTTTGAACGTTCGATTCTCTTCTCTATTTAATTCAATATTACTATTATAATTTATTTTTGATCAAAAGTCTCTTCATAAAACATTTCAGAGAGAAAGATAGCGACAAAAACTACAAGTAGTGATTAGTGTTGAAACTTTTTCGTTATTATTTATTATACCATCGTCAGTTCAAAAGAAATAAAATATTAATTTACAAATTATTTATAAGCTAATAAATAACCTATGAATAATTTGTAAATCAATATTTTATTTCTTTCGAACTGACGATGGTATAATAAATAACACCGAAACAATTTCAACAATCACTCTGAAAAATGATTTTTGTTATCAGATATATTGTACAATATCAATAAAATGCTTTTTATTAGTTATCAACACTATCTTATTGTTTATATGTTTCTATTCTTCATCCATCCCTTTCTTTCGCTCAGCATGGCATCAAAGTTAACAATTCTGACCATCGTCACCGCGTCTATTTGCACTGTTACGGCTGAGAGAGACTACAGGCACTGTCAGCATATTTGGAAAGACAATGGTGATTTCTTCAATGCACTAACTGATACGGTGCAGCCGATTCACATAAGAAAACATGGTAATCAAGCTGATCTCTTGGTTTCTCAGGCAAATGGGCAGCTTTCTATTGTTTCATCAATGCCAACTGGATTGTTCAACACCGGTCTCATAAGGAGAATATCACAAGGAGATTTCTGTAATGCACCAAGTGATAAGATTCACGTGGCTGATATGGATGGTGATCACTATGATGATTTGTTATGCAGAAAAGCGGACGGATCATTCACTGTTCGTTATTATCACGTCAACAAGTTCACCCCAGCAGAACCGTTTGCAAAAGATTTCCAATGCGGCACTGTTGCCAATGTAGACATACTGGTGGGAGACTTCGATGGCAATCATGCAAGTGACATCCTTTGCTATGACAACGTTGGTTCGTCAATGGACTATTCTCCAGTCTATTTCAGCCAAACTAATTGCCAATTAAGGTATCATTCAGCTCATCACCACTCGGGAAGATTTCGTGGCAGATCAAGATCTGGTCACCCCTACCGTAACCCTTATTTACATGACTACGATCACCAAGGTTGCGTTAAAGGTCTTCCCAAGATTTCAGCATTAGGAAATAATGTTCTTTCTTCGTGTGTCCCAACTGGGTCCCTAGGGTCATTCGTTTTGGACGTGAATGGTGATGGCAAAGACGATATTGGCTGTAAGCATATTCTGGGTGTGTATACGTACCTATCCCAGGGTTCTCGGGATGGATTGCTATTCTCAGCTCAAAGTATATCCAGCATTGGCGGAGGGTGTCCAACAGGATCTATGGCAACAACTTCAGCAGATGTTGATGGTGATGGGGACGACGATTTGCTATGCGCTACTTTGGATGTGGGCACCTTTTCACCTGTGGGCACTTCTTTTTTCTCGAATGGTGTATATGATCCGGCATTCGCGAGTATTGCTAACTGTGTATCACCACCAGCTGCTAACAAATTCTGCGAGCAAACTAATGTACCTAATAGTGTGACCCCAGAATATTTTGTTGGTGATTTCAACAACGATGGTAAAGAAGATCTCATGTGTCGTTTTCTAGATGCAGTAACTGATCCATCGAATCATGTCATGAAAACGCATATTTCCTTTGCAGAATATGGTATCTAATTGAATATAAATGGCACTTGTATTCATTCACAAAAATCAAGTATTTTTACTTTGATATGAAATTAAATTGATGAATTTCTGAATGATTTGGATTGTTTGTCGTGCATGATTGATTGATTAAATATTTTGTAAAGCACTGGGGGGTGTTAACTTCCTAAAATGTGGCGGAGATATATGTGCCACGCTCATAGTAGAATTCAAATCATTGGGGTTGACCCCTAGATTTTTTCCGGGCCGTAACTTCAACAAGATTTGATGTGATGTGATATATATTTGGGCATAAAAACATACGTATTAATTACAAGTATGCTATATAAATTATGACCAGGGTTAACCCTTGAGCAAAACTGCTTGTTTGTTTGGGTGACCCCACAGTTAATAAGTTATTATAAGTCCTCAAATAATCGAGATTTTAGGTATATAGGCCTATGAATAATAATATTAGATGGGTAAATAGATGATGAGGGGTTAAATGAAATACGGAAATCCTATATATAGTCTACCTGAAAGTTACAATGCATGTTATCAACAATTCACATCCAACTGGTCTTAATTGATTTACATCAAGAATCCGATGAGAAATCCTGATGTTATGCAAATTTTTATATATTATTAGGATACTCAAGGGTCAATTTTATTTGACTTCGTCATTGACACCATTGTATGTACGTTTAATGGCATACTTTGGTCATAAAGACTGTGTTTCTATATAGAAATTATTACTAAAGATATTACTTGGTATTTACATCTTGTTTGCTTGTAATGCACTAGTCAATCGATAGCCCGGCCCCTCACCTCCGGGAAATACCCGGTTTTGCCTGGGGATATAATTGAAGATTTTGTCATACGCCTTTGTGCTAAACTCCGGCCTCCCGGGACGACGGTCACATCTCCGACTCAAAAAACGCGTAGTAGATGGTTACGGTAGATGGTGAAGGTTACTGCTAGTAGGGTAAATCCGTGGCTATTTCTTTCAATCACAAACCCCAAGCACCAATCACACTGAAAATCAATGGAAAATTACGAAATAATAACATAGTATAGTTGAAAACAATCAAAATACAAATGTAATTTTGGGATGGGTGGGAGCGGAATTAATACTAGCACCATGACTGTTTCATGTCAATCGATGATTATCGATGATGTGGTGATTAGCTCAGTTGGCAGAGCAACCGAACTTCATATCGTATCATATCTGATCGACTGTGGTTCAAATCCCCCTCAGGTCAACTCAGCCTTGACTTTATATGAAACATCAAATGAGTACCATCTAAGGATGGCGGATGGAATGGTTCAGAAGGAATTGCATTGTGAGTAGCTGCGGCGCATCGTTGCGCATTGACAATCAAGGCCTATCTGCCATGAAATCTGTTGAAATTGATCTGCAGTGTCGCGGCTGAGATATAAGGAGCGTTTAACATCATTGCTCTTAGCGAAAAGAGCCACTCATCTAGAAATAGAGGAGTGGTACGGGTGCCTTCGGTAGGGCGACACCGTCCACATTACTTATTTATGTCAATCGAGGCATATTAACTTGCAATACAATAACGTAATTGCGTAGTAGCGAAGTAACAAATGAAACCGATAATTCCTTGCCTATGCATGAACAAGCTCTGCAACACACGTGCCCATTCTGTACATTATTGTTAATTATTCAATCAGAAACAGAAACATGCATGAACAGTGAATGGCACTACAATATTTGAAGTGAGGTTACTACCAAGGACCCTTCCTATCTCTTAGTAACAATATGCAACTTTTTAACTTCGACTAAATCTAGTGTAGTCTCCAAGTAGCCTCATTCCATCGTGGCCCTCATTTCCGCGCAGCGCTCCTCACTGGAGCGCCCGCGCGGAAATGAGGGCCGTGATGGAATGAGGCTAGTCTCCAAGTTGCTAACCGGTATATCCGGGACGGTGTTTTGTCCCCCGTTTTTGTTTTGGAAAACCCCGGCTATGCTCCGTGGCTATCGATTGAAAACACCTTTTCCAAGTGAATTTGAAAAGTTTCTGAATGGAATTCCAGCATATTTTTTCAAGTGTCACATTCAAAATAATTTTCTCAAAGTATTTCAAACTTAATTGAAGCAATTTATTTCTGGAATGAAGCAGACGAATGACCGTATGGAGAGACCAACAGACCAATTGTACTTTTTGATAGATAAAGATTGCAAATGCAAGGCCTAAAAACTTTGAAATTTGAATTTGAATACAACTCTAATTAATTTTAAAGTGAAATACCTGTGTGAAACAAAACTATTGCTGCTATACATAACTATAATATAGCTGCTGGATTGCGATTATACGGATTTTGCGTATGACTATACGCAGAGCTATACAACGACAATACAACGACACAGTAATTTCTGTAAGCACTGCGATATGATATAACACAATGAACCAAAACAATAAAACGATTAATGAATACTGTAATTAAACAATAGAATTGAAATCAACATTTATGATATATCAATTACCAAACTCAATTTTAGTCAATAAAAATCAATTTCAGTAAGATTGAAGTCCGTTCAAAATTTTGTTTGAATATCCATTTGGAAATTTTTGAAAGAAATTCACTTGGAAGATTTTTTAAATTCACTTACCGCTTTTGGAATCCACTCCGAATGGCACTTGGAAAAGGTGTAGTACATAAAAGTCCCCATGATACTGACTCCATTTCCTCTCTGGACAGCGACTGTAGTGCTCTGGCTGGTGTGGGTACTTTTTTGAAGGTATAAGTGAGAGATGGCCTAAGCAGAAAAATCTCCCTGGCCAATCACAGAGTGGTACTTTTCCACATGGACTACATGGCATACACTTGATGGCAATACACATGGCAGTGTGGTCCGTAAATATATCTTCCGTGTGTGTTTGTGTGCTATTTTATTATCGTTTTCTAAGTTGAGAAATATTTCTTGTTTAAATTGCTACAATGGGCGAGTGTAAATAATTCACTAATATCAAGTTTAACTACTTATTATGTCAATGTAGTAAATTCACCAACCTCTATCGTTAATTAGGATATAAATTGAAACACAAAAGGGCATACTAAAACAAAAATAAAATTGTGACAAATCTAGAATTCTTATCTTCAAAATTAGGACTATATAGAATAAAGATATAATAATATAAAATGTGTTCATTAGTTTTCCTTCTTTCTCCTATTTCAAACCCTCGTCAAATCCAGTAGTAGTAGTATAGACAGTCACATTTTGGGAATGTTCCGTCCCTCTTACGCCTAAAATATTTGCTACACAAAGAACGCCACAAATCACGGTCAGACATAGCTGACAAAGAAACTTGTCAGCTATGAACGAAGAAGAAATAGGAAAAAAGAATCCAGATTTTGTAATTTTGCTACTTCAAGTCTTATCGATTATTATTCATAGATCCTTATATATTAAATAAACAAAATGCTCGTATTACGTACTTTAATGACAATAATAATTTTATATGTCCGCCAGCAAGAACATTTATCATTGATCGCTTAGTATTAGTGAATTCTAAATATAGCACGATGTTTCTTTTCTTATATAGATAGGTTTCTTATTAAAAAATAAGTTTATATAGACTTATCACAAAAAGCATACATCCTTTATGCATGGCATGAACTTAGCGTGTGTATTTAACAAAGCGAATAATTCTGTTTGATTTTCGGAAGGAAATCTTTAAAATTTTACTTCTGATTTTCAATTCTGATAAACGATGATAATGTTCCCCCCGTCGCGTTTCACGTGAAACCCAAAGTTCACTTGGCTTTATAGCATTTTCAAATAACAGTTTTTCATGTGATAGTAATTTATAATAAGTCGCTTTTAATCCAACCAGATAAAGTTCAAAAAATAATATTGAGTTGAGGCGAAAGTCCATGCAATAAATACTAGCCAAAGATATTGCCATTTTGAGATATTCCTTTCAATAGCATTACAGTATCATTTTATTGCATAGATAATGGTAATATGGCATCTAGTAAAAATTATAAAATATAATTATTCTATGCTGGTATTGTTGCACTGCGTGGGCTTTCCATGTGCCGTGTATAGTATAATATGAAGGTCATTTCTATGGCTGTATTGTCTGTATATAATGTTTCATATTGCGAGAACATTATGAGCAGTAAGTGGACAACCTCATACAGTGGACATCTCAATCGTCTTTGATAACTTCATTTTATTTTCGTTCTATTATATAAGGCCAATGCGGAGTATTGAGTTTGCATAAATTACATCCTTCACTATGCATGTGGTGGATTTCATGAACGATACTACAGTAATCCTAAACAGTTGAAAATCATTCCCAACGCCATCCTTCTGAGATATATCATATGTAATTGTGATCAAGGGATGTATAGATAATTATGGCATAATTAAGGCTATAACATTCATCTTGTTTGCCTGTCACAATGACAAAATATATCATATCATATTATATCTTCTATAAGTACATTTGTATCAATCGATGCGACAATAAAATTAATTTTAATGCAGTGATTTCTAGAATACTATACTGTGTACTGCATCACCCTCATATCCCTACCAACACCAATACCATGAGAATGCCATGAAAATGTTGTGAAAAAACACCATAAAAATATTTTTAAAAAAATGAAAACCACACATTTTTTAAGCTATGAAAAGTAGTGCGTATTGAGGTTCATATAGAATCTCTGAAAACATAAAACATAATTTATTTGATACGCATATATATGACTTTTGTTTGACCATATTTATTTATATTATATTTTTATTCTATGATTTTAATGTATCCTTATAGATCATCTATCATAATATATCATCAATAGACAAACATATATAAATATAAAGGTGAGAACACTTATGGCTTATAAGAAGGATATATTGTCGTATTTAATACCTTATAATAGACTGATTATTACCTCCACTGTCAATCACAACCATTCAGACACAACTGTTATATTTTAAACCTAGATATTGATTTACTGTTATAGAATAGGCTATTGCATTAGAATAATTGTGCAGTTTTCTTCCGCATTCGCTTACTTCGCTTTCAGGGGTATTTGAAGAGACATGGGTCAATGAGACCAATTCCAAAAGATTATCCATTTTCAGATACCGTCTCTAATTGAGACAATACATGAGGGCTATGTATTATGAATATCCACATGAAGTAATGATATTGATAGCAAAGAATTTACAAGTGAATGTAGCATCCCGTAGGAATGGATGTTATATGAATAGCATAACAGACATGGGGTATTTTTGATTCTGATTTTTGGCCCTTACAGCAAAATTTTGAAGAAATTGAGAGTTGAGACCCTTAGAAAGTTGGAAAAGTTGACCTAAATGGGAGTGGTAATTACCCATTTACGTGTGAGAAAGCTCACTGATCTGGTATGACGCAAAGGAGGTTTAAGAAATATGGAATGTATATAAGTATAATAATTAAACAT
Organism: Haliclystus octoradiatus; assembly: GCA_916610825.1. NCBI lineage: Eukaryota > Metazoa > Cnidaria > Staurozoa > Stauromedusae > Haliclystidae > Haliclystus > Haliclystus octoradiatus. Next base: position 15,935,268 of record OU744451.1, read on the forward strand.
GTCAAATTTTCTGTTTAAATTTCTTGGTGATTCAACTTTACATAATTTGGATATGCAATTTCTGAAGATCTGTAAAAAGTTCTATAAATTTTTGCACAATCAATTTTGCAGAAACACAATCCTAGCTTAATAATTCATTATCCGACGGGTCTTGATAAAATAGTGCCGTCACATCGACCTGTCAATCAAATCTGTCGGCTATGATTGGTATAAAAAGAAAAGCAATGGAATGACTTGTTCTTTAATCGAGCTAGTCATCTTGAAAGATACATTATTTGACATGGCGTTCATCGGAAAACTAGTCCTATTTTCCATTATATTTGGTATGGTTTTGTCGGCACCAGGTTAGTAATATTTAAATCACATATTTATTAATTAAATTTAAATATACTGTTTGAAATTAGAATCACAGTCTGAATCATGTGTTTGCCTGCGCAAAATAATTCTTTTTTTATTATCATCTCATTAAAAAATCTCCCGCATGTGCATGCAGAGATGGCGAAACATGAAAGTGTATTATTATTTTGTCATTTTGACTTATTGCACGCTATTATTCTATCAATGGTATACTCAATGTTGAAGATCATCGCTTTACCCAGATAAATATTTCCATGAGCTTTCTCTCATCATCAAGTGTGTGTAGGTCTATGTATGCATACAATACCACCTTGTAGACAGCTGATTAGACGACCACTATTGTCATTACTGTATGCAATGAAAATAATTAACGCAATCTGTGAATTTCATTAATTATTTAACAGTGTTATATATACCGAGCGACTTCGATGCCTCGATGTTTCGATGTGAGCAGTATACACTGCAGAAATACGTAAAGCCCTGAATACTGCATCATTAACATTTTTGCACAATTTTTACAAGAAAGGGGACACAGCAAATTCTACTAAGGCTGTATTTCTGGCTTTGCTCGGAGTTTCCACGCAAGAGTTTTAGGCAATTCCCAATGCGCGTACTAGCACTAAAAATGAGGATTTAATCTTCGTGGTTTTCTAACTGTTTTTTGAGTTTTGGCAACACACTAAAGCTATTTGAATGAAAATGTATTGATTTACGTTCATTTTAACGCACTTCTGATTAATCAAATCTACATAGATCAGATCGATTCTACCAACAGTTACATGATTAATAAGAGGATGTTTCGGGAGAGACCCCGGAAGATTGTAGACGCAAAGGCAATCACAATTAATAACTGATTCATATATTAAATTACCCAGAAAACTTCTAGAGTCTTCATAAGGTACGATATCGAATCAGAGCTTTTACTGGGATTGGCTGACTTGGATTCAGACTATTTCAAGTCGAAGCTACATTTTCAAACGCACACGTCCTGCTTTGAGGTAACTTCATAATCTTGGATATCATATAACATAATATAAGGTGAACATATGTATGTGAGGGTGCTCAATGTTTGTTAAGGCAGAGCATAATATAGAATTGACACAACGATGAGGCTAAAACCGTCTGATGATTGCAAAATAAACGCGTGAAACTCCGAGTAACGGGAAAGGCTTTTGCCTCATATCTTTGTGTCAATTCTATAATCTTGAATATCGTCAGTCACCATATACATTTTGCTTAACTTGGGTTTCTATAGTTTCTGATAAAACAAGTGAAGTAAGGATCCGATCCTTGATAAGATACGATCCGATCCTTGATAAGATACGATCCGATTTTTAACATTCATTTGATTATTTTTACGATTTGTCTTCACCCTCTTAGCTATGTCTCCTATGGATAATAATATACCATTGTCACTCAATCATCGTGGTAATTGTGATTTTGAAAATCATGATGTGTGCAATTACAAGCATGACAAAACTGGAGAGTTTAACTGGGAATCTGGTACTCAAAGTACCCCATCTGATTTCACTGGTCCTTCAGCTGATCATACACTTGGTAAACATAACGGAAAGCAAGGTATCGTATGATCTATATGAATTGAGTAAAATATGTGATTAATTGATACCTGGGGCCATAGTGGGGACCGTTTTCCTTGTTCATTTGTCAAATTCTTGGGAAGATATAAATTTTGGTCTGTGACTCAGTCGTATTGGATTTAGTGGTTTTGATCGTAACTGACTTGATTGTAACTGCCAATTGCTGTCCGAAATATTACAAATTATATATATATTTTTTTTTTAAATTTTGGATCTCAGGCTGTATATAAGTGTAATTAATTTTTCCTTTATTTGCCTGTCAAATTCCAATTGACAAATATATCATTCATTCGTTCATTCAACGGTTTCATCTGCTTAGAAATTTAATGTCTTCTGAATTTGATTTCGAGGAATGGTACCAGGTACACCTCCGTCAAAAAATATTGAAGTCACCCTTGTACTATAATTAATAGAAATCATTCTACATTCGGTCCGGATTATAGTATCTGTAGTTGATAGACGGTCACATTATAGGAATGTGCCGTCCCTCTTTCAACTAACATATTTGCTACACAAAGAACGCCACAAATCACGGTCAAACAAAGCTGACAAAGAAACTTGTAAATAAGACAATTCAATATACAAAACATTATGAAAAGATACTACTCCCCCATAGCCCCGTCGAAACATCACCTTCGGTTGCCAATGAAGGATGTCATGCAGCGGTTGTGGAGCACACGTCTTTGATCTTTCGATGTGACCTAAAAAAGACATTTGAGTCTCTGACGTTGATGAGCAATAGAAGAGGCAGAAGAGGAAAGTATTCTAAGTTTAGCAGTAGACAGAAATTGGGCCAATGTATTCCTAAAGAATGTCGAAGCATGGCGTCATAAGCTGAGTCAAGTCAAGTCAATATCGTGGTTGAGAGGACGTTTCAGATGCGTATGAGCCCTATTATATGTCTGAACAGTTGTAACTTAACGTCAGTGTTAACATCGGATGCCCAGAGTTTATTTAGACCTCTAATGGCTACCCACGCCTCGCCCCTACGATGGGTTAAACCATTTGAAGATGAAGGAAGTATAGAACCTAGGCAATTGAACGAATCTAAACGTTGTAAGTCACCGTTTGATTTTGATGTAGCAAGGTGTGCCGATTTTATAGTTTGAAAATTATCAAAACATTTTAAAGAGTTTCATACTCCTTTTCATGTACGAATTTTAAACGAATCAAATGCCTTTCGGTCTGTTTGATGTTCTCATTGACTGAACTTTGGACCCATGGACTTTGGAGTCATTAGAGTTTGCTTCGGTTCGGGGGTGATTTCCTGACTGGCTGCTAGGCACATGTTTCATTGTATAGGAATTCAAATTATGTCAATCTGATCTTACCTGTTAAACATTAATTAACTACTTTTTGCTTTTCATTTGTATTAATTTCTGACAGTGTATTATTATGTTTGAGGCATCTCATTAAAGATGATGATGACGAATGTTGTGTCTCGTTTCAGGTACTTACCTGTTCATTGAAAGTTCCAATCCTCGTTTAAGTGGTGACCAGGCACGGTTGATAAGCGAATGGCTACAACCAACACCAGGAGGCACAACTTGTTTACGGTATTTCTACAGCATGAATGGCCACACAATTGGTGCTTTGCGGGTATACGTCAAACACTTGGAAATGGATGAACCAGAGTTGCTATGGGAACTAAAACGTGACCAAGGTAGAGGATGGAACGAAGCGAAAATCCCGTTAAATGTCAATCATCCCTTCAAAGTGAGTTAAGTGTTTCAAGGATCCTGCTTTACTAATTCAGAGACAATTTTGATTGAAATTTAATGAGATAGATGCAGATAACAAATTGTAAAGGAATCTCAGAAACAAACCTCGGGGCTGGTACTCAGGTTAAGTTAAATTCTGAATTACATCTGTTTTCATCTGTGAAGATTGTATTTTCTCTTATTAATTTGTTGAATCACACAGTTGATATGACAATCAACATGAAAGAGAAAGAGCTAACTGATATGTTCTTTATCCCGAGTTATAAACGCAATTCTATCACAGTAGTGGCCGTTATGTTGGATCATTCACAAGTGACATTTGATTCCGATTACCCGAGATTATTCGGGCGATTATTACCATGTTTGATGTTCCTTAATTCATTATAGTTGATGATGCAGTTACGTGAAATTACTACTTATGTATGATGTAAATAATTAAATAAACATATGGTAATCATGAGGGCATTAATTAATAATGTAATTCTTCAATGATATTTCACTGTGTTGAATAGTCTTTGCTGATTATTTGTAGCTCATCTTTGAAGGCGAGACATCATATAGTTACCTAGGAGATATTGCAATTGATGACATTGGGATCCATGGTGATAATGCATGCTATTTATGGCCTTCAAATGCTAGACCTACGACAACCATTGAACCACCATCACTACCTCTTTTGCCTGGTAAGTCCATCATCATTATCATCATTTTAATCTCACAATGAAGTGAACTCTTGCAGATAAAGTGATTGCAATCGAAGCTTGCGACAAGTATGGTTATTTTGCGTATATATTGATAATTGAGGCGGTATTCGCCGTACCGAGACGGCACACGTATCACTCTTCGATTGACAATGCGCAGCGATGAGCCGCAGCTACTCACAATGTAATTCCCTCTGAATCATTCGATGTTCCAAATAAAGTCAAGGCTGAGTTGACCTTCGAAGGATTTGAACCACTGTCGATCACTGAGATATGATCAGACGTATAAAGTTTGGTTGCTTTGTCATCTGATCTAGTTTCCCCGACATATACCGACATATAACCGCCGGGAATGGTTAATAAAATAATTTAGGATAACCTAGGTTAGCCTATAGGTATACTTAACTAGAGCGCAGAATGAATATTTTACCGTTAAAATGTAATCATCTTCATTCCGTTCTTGCAGGACCTGACTCGTGCGGTGTCCGTCCTGTTTCTGGTCGTATTCTTGGTGGTGCTGCTTCAACACGAGGCAGTTGGCCTTGGCATACAATGATTATTGATGTACGAAATTCATCGCATAAAATAGCTAAATGCAGCGGTAGCTTATTGTTTCCAGATTGGATTGTAACAGCAGCACACTGTGTCGATGATTTTATTAATAAAAATAATTATCAAGTTAGAGTTGGTGCTTATAAAAGGAATTCTGTCGAAGGAACAGAACAAGATATTGGAATTAAAAATATTTATATCCATCCTAAATTCAATACTTTAACGAAATATAATTTTGATGTTGCTATGATACACATCGAACGACCGGCAGTAATGGATGATATGGTTAGTCCTATTTGTTTACCGGGGATACTCCCTGAAATCACCCCTGGCTCACAATGCTGGATTACAGGTAATTGAGCATTTAATGTACACATGGCATTTAAGAGTGAAACCAATTGGAATCCCCTGTGAATGATATTACTCGACTTAACCCATTAAAGAAAAAAAATACTATTTTTGTTTATTCTAGTCGACTTTAAAAATGTTTTTAGGCTCCAACATCTAAAATAGAACAACGTTTGGCTTAATGCTCCTTCGTCGATTGTCAATGCTAGAACTGTATGACTCAAATGGCCTATAGCCTTGGCGATAATCTACACTTTCTACGTTGTTGTAACTTATTTTACCTTAGGGAGTAATGGGCTAGTAATGGAACTGGGCTAGGAACTTAAACATGCCTGCTTTAAATTGCACATAGCCTTAACGATAATCTACACTTCCTCTTCTGTGTTACTAATTATCTTGGAAGAAAAGGCTAAATAATCGAGCCGTGCTAAGAATTTAAACATACCTGATTTGTATAAGACTTTACCGTACGAAATTATCTTCCTAATTCTCTTCCTCGTAAACGGTTTAATCAATTGTCCTATCTAGCTATTTTATTATTTATCTTCTAGGTTGGGGACAATTATGGGACTCAGGACCACACCCAGGCGTTCTAATGCAGGCTCAATTACCCATTGTTTCTCAAAAAGAATGCAGTCACATGGAATCTTATCCTGGTCGAATAACTAAGCACATGGTATGTGCTGGTCTTGAATACGGTGGTATTGACACGTGTGATGGAGATAGCGGAGGGCCTCTTGTCTGTGAAGAGAATGGAAAATGGTAAGAAAAGGAAAGGAGGTAAATAGGACCATAGTATATAGGATAAGCCTCTGAAATAAGGATCCCTTTGGGGTTAGCTAGGTCCCAAGCTAGAGTGTTCAAAAGTGCGCAAGCGCAATTGAGTGATCCACATCAGGGGGCAAGTACAGGACATGATGTATTAATGTAACTACAGCTCTGTATGCATTTTGACTGGATCTCTACTGTATCCCACTACAGGATACTATAAATACAAGGGCGTGTAGTCGTTGCGACATAAAGCCCAGGGCAAACGACGGCAGCACCTGCGTGACAAATCTGTTTTTTTATCTGGCGTGTGGGTTTTTCGTGTTTTGAAGCAGTCTTTTCAAGAAAGGCTAAGCCATGGGCTAAACGAACTCGACATTCTCAAGACTTTTCTAGAACAACTCATACTAAGCTTAAAAGGAAGCCATGGAGAAGTCACAGCATCAAAAGAGTAAGACTTGGAAAATGTTTGATGGCCATCAAACACAATGCGACAAATGAAATACACAATGCAACACGTCAGACAAAATCGAAAGAGTGGCTCAACGACGAGGATTTTCGAAGGATTTAAAAGTCGCGCAAATGTTGCCGTCGTTTGCCCAGGGCTCAATATATTACTTTCATAATTATAATAAAAGTCTTCTTCTTTTAATTCCCAGGTATCTTCGCGGTATAACAAGTTGGGGTGATGGGTGTGGTCAACCTAATAAATATGGTGTATATGCCAGAGTTAGAAGTGTCCAGGGATGGATCAATAGTGTTGTTGCTTATGCAGACCGACATATTTCTGCATATCAATCACAATAAATAAACTTTTTGAATTAGAGATTTCAAACTTCACTTTAGTCTAAGTTGGAGAATATGCCTTATCTGATCCTGATATGCTCACCTTGTTTTGGATTTACAATAAGGACAAAAGAGATATCCGATTGCAGCTCGAATCTAGATATCTCGTTTCAATTATTTCATTTTTTATTTATGGATCATTTAATTTGTAATAGACTTTTAAGAATGACTTTATTTTCTACTGAGATCTCCAAAATAAAAAGATATTTAGAAATCGTTTCATCAGTTTTTATAGTATCAGATCAAAGTTTTTCCTAATTTATTAAATGTTTACGTGCTAATATATTCTTCATATTGATTTTAATATTAAAACGTAGCGCTATTAGCTACATGGCTGCCGTAATTACGTTGTTTGGCTAAAACCATGTATACAGTATTGCAAACATAGCATAAAAGTAACGTCTCTGAGGACTAAAGTCTCGTTAATCAACACTAATCGTGATTCTTGCCACTACTATAGTTTCTTAACTTCTTATTATGAAGTATCTTAGTAGAACATAACTAAAATGAGTGAGATCTATGTTTGTACTTTTAACTCTTGATATGAGTAATCCTTTTTTTTTAAACTAATTTCCTTTGTTTTTTCAAAACTCCTAAAAACTAAAATGCTCGAATGATGCAAGGCGTTGGATTGCGTACAGATGACCTCGGCTGATCATGCTTTTACTCCTCATAGCTGACCCAATCCGAAATGGAACCGTATGCCCCCAAGAGGTATGCATCATCATGTGTTATAGAAGATGATCAATATGCATATACTGTCTCTCTCGTCGTCGGATTCTTAGGAGCCCATTGCTAGATCAATAGGACCCAGTTTGATATTATATATTCATTAAATAGGGATCAGATTCTATGGGTAATCAATTTTACATAAAATCGACTTTTGATCTTTTTAGACTGTCGACTTTAATTGACGATAATAATCTTGATGTAAAAAAAAGGTCATGAAAAAAAAAACCATACATTGAGGTTTCTTGGTTTTTAAATGTGTAATATTTATCTAAATTATAATTTCAAAAGTGGCGTGTCTTGAAAGGAAAACGTGTTCTATCCGAAACATGACATTCGAATTCACTTAGAATCACAAATCTCACAACTTGAAGACAGATTAATTCGGGGATTAATTATCCAAAAGACAATGAAGTTACTCTTACAAATTTTCAAATAGACTGAATTCTAAAGTAGCTTTTGGATACGTCATTGAGGTTATCAAGTTTTCGCCAAACTCGATAGACAAATAAAATTGACAAAATAACACAAAGTAATGTATTGGAAACAAAGATATTGCTAATGTTGCCAATGTTCGTGACCTTAGTATTATTTTAACCCCAGACCTCAAACCATCATCTCACTGCTTTATGATAATTGCAAAAGCAAATTCACGATCGGGGGTGCCAATTTGAATTTGAAAATACCCACCCAAAATATTTTTTTTATCCCAAATTGGTACCTCAAATATTTTTTCACACCAAAATGTATACCCCAGAAAATAATCAACAAATGCGAAGAAAGCATTTTATGTTCTTTAAGCATTATTTTCAAATTGATGCCTGCAAATAATTTTTTTTTGAAAACTAATGCCCCAAATATTTTGAAAATCATGAAATGTATACCCTAAATATGTACCCTCAATAATTGGCACATCCCCGTATACCAAACCATATGGAGTTACCCCCCTGGGTTCCATTCCAATCAAAATGAGATTCTGATTCGTGCTTACAAAGTTTACGTCAGACCTCTTTTGGAATCAGCATCTCCAACATGGAACGGTAACAATATAGATAATATTGATTTATCACGTTTTTGCAAAATATATAAATAGCATAATCATTAATCATGTAACGGTTAAATAATTTTTTTTTATAACTTTAATGTTGTATGTAAGTGGTAAATGGAGCTGTTTCAGACTCCCTTTATTTACCTATCAAAATTCTAATTTTTATTTTTGACAAAAATCAATCAATCAATCAAAAATGTCAGACGTCAGTAATATTCCAGTCTATAGCATGCCCCATAGTCTCCCACAAGTGTTTCAATTCCCGCCCCCTTTGAATTCTGCGGCATGGCGGATAAACTTCAAAATGTTTCCAACCTTTTCATGGCTCATTTCTTTCAAAAAGATCATCAAAAATAGGTATGGAATAATTGTGTTTTTCCTGCAAGGTCCAAGTAATTAAATGAGATATTCTGCGAATTCGTCTTAAACTTTATCTTATTGTGATTTAAAATTTGTCTTAGACTTTATCTTATACTTAATAGGCTACCATAGCAGTTACCATGGCTTTCAAATCACTTCACTTGCAATTTACAAACTTCTGGTCTAGGCTAATCACTATTGCACGTTTACACTATTGACACTGTTGCACCAAAAATAAGTTATTTTTAATCCATCTGTTATTCAAGAATGGCTGACAATTGGGTCACAAAAGTTATACCACCAAGATTACTGTATCTTTCATTCGTCATATTTTTATTATGGTTTTATAGTTTGTTCACATCACGCGTCTTTATTCTCGATAATGTTTCTTTACCTGATTACAATGGGATTGTTAATGTGAACCATAATGTACAAACAAAGAGGAATACTCGTCCAACTCAAGCTCTGGATGTATTTGAGAAATCACAAGAAGATGAGAGACTACGTACAAAAACTGAAGAAGCTGAAATTTACTCGAGAAATAATAGGCCCCAGGCTGGTCAGTCAGTTAATTTGCAAGTTCTAATTGAATTGAATTATATTCTTTGCTATGGATCGCATTTCAGTGCTAAACTAGTTCTTATTCCAATGAAACACAAAACTTTGTTACTTTTCACACCTTTACATTTTTCATAATTGGTAGTTTTCACATTTTCCATTTTTCATAAGTGTTAGGCCTAAAGCTACGGCTAAATGACTTTTTTTTGTAGCCCAACACACGCCAACTCTGATTTTTTTTAATGTTGGCCAAAATAAAAAGTCATTTAGCCACCCCGAAATTGAGTTGGGCTGAATCGGGATGAGTTGGCGTGTGTTGGGCTACGAAAAATAGCAGTTTGAAGATAATCAACAATTTGGTCAACGGAGCCCAACAATCTATTGTTCTCGACCTTTTTTGAAGTTGTTGGCCAAACCAAAAAAGTCATTTAGCCGCTTTGGCCAACTCAGGCCAACACAGCTTTTGATCAGCAAAATACGAGGTTTCAGCGATTGGTTTAAAATGACGTAATTCGTAATTTGATGTGGACAGCTATTTATGTCTAGACTTTCTTCGATTGATTTCAAGTGTGAAACTATGTTATTCTGAAGTTATTTATCTCTATATTTTGCTGTTGTTTATTAAAACACATCATGGTTCTATTTCCTTGGATAAATTTGGACTCTACACGTTGTATAGGAAGTCAACATGCATGCATAACAACACTACCACTTCTCAATTTCTATATTTTACGTTCGCCATGTTGTCAACTAAAATCGTGCTTCAATATGTTGATGCTGGCAAAAATAAAAAGTCATTTAGCCACCACAAAGTTGAGTTGGCGTGAATCGGTGCGTGTTGGCCAAAAATGAAAAGTCATTTAGCCACGTCTCATTGTATTTTTAGCCGTAGCTTAATGCTCGGCTGGTAACTTACTTACTTACCACTGGCAAAGGTACATTTTTACATTCAACACAAATTTAATGACATCCTACGGAGTCCTGGGCTACAGTGGAACTTTACTAGCCTCATTCCATCGCGGCCCTCATTTCCGCGCAGTGCTCCAGTGAGGGCCAAATAAAATTTAAGGTTAAAAAGTGTGCCAGAACCAAAAATATGGTGTGCCCAATCACAGCGCACCTTTGTATCACGTGAAGTTTTATCGAGCGCTGGTTGGTGAATAAAACAATAAAAATGTTAACAAATTTTGATTATTTAAATCTAGATTCAAACGACGGAAGTGCTTACAATTTTCCGCCGATGGAGATCGTTCTGTCAAAACATGATGTTTTCTCCTTTTATTTTGTTTTCTACACCCACAAAAGGCCTTCATAATGTTCATACAGTCCTTCGAGATAATGTAATCTATTATTTATAATTCTGTTGCTCCAATTTGATCCAAAATAATACCGTAAACTTGATGTTTTTAGTTTCCTTCGACAGTTTGTTTACAAAATGTTGAAATTCAAAATAGCTGATTCAGCAAATTTCAATTTCTGTTCACACCTAGTTGTATTGTTCTTCGATGGGCCGACCAACCAACACCTGGCTGTTACTCACATGAAATCAAAGTGCGCTGTGATTGGGCACACCATATTTTTGGTTTCTGGCACACTTTTTAATCTTAAATTTTATTAGGCCCTCACTGGAGCGCCTCGCGGAAATGAGGGCCGTGATGAAATGAGGCTACAACTTTACTGATATCCCCCTCTGGTACAAATGAAAAGGGATATAAGAGGAGGCTTGGGTATGAGAGTTTTTAAGCTACATTATGGTGAATGTCAGAAATATATTCAGTTCTTGTGTTAGGATATTAATTAAGTAAAGTGGGAGCATTAAAAGAGGAGTGTGCCGTAATGTGTTATTAATATTTCATTGAATATACCAATGCTCAGCGCGCAGAATTTCTGACTTGTTCATGAACTGTTTTTTATATTTCTCTCTGTTTCTGGATTTTTCTAAATTGCAGTGGGCTAAAATTTGTGATTTTTTATTACAATTTGTATGTTGACCCAGGTTCCGAGAAACGAATATAACCGAACGGGGAACCTGTTTTTTTTCTCAAATTTCTTCGGAAAATTTTATTTTTCACGGAAATTATGTGTTATAATCATTTTCTATGCTGCTTTTTGGGTACATTTTTCAACTTCCCCTGCGAAAACAGTTCAGTAGTTCATGAACAGTTCATGAACAGTTTATGAACGTTAATTGGCCCCAAATTTTCATGAACTGTTCATGAACTGTTCATGAAATCCTTAACGGTTTTTCGCAGGGGTTGTTACAAAAGCTTGTCTCAGAGTCATAGTTATGGAAACTTCTATTATTTTATAACTTTATCTATACAGTGGAACCCGTTTAAGTGCAATTCGGATATATGCAATGTGAAATTCCCGCTTATATGTAACCTGGTTTTAAAACTCTATTGACTATTTTGTAGTCATGTCTTTGTTAAAGAATTTCGGATAAGTGCAATATCAGATAACTGCAATGAAAATTGTTAACAATTTTTACTTGCAATTGAGCGGGTTACACTGTAGGCTTACCTATAAATGCGAAAGTATGCATCTGTTATATTTAGTCAAGTTTTAAGTTTTCAATTTTAAAGAGAAAATTTCAAATTCTTTGGAATTCTTCAGAATTTGCTCAAACCTTCTGGGAACCTCAGATCTGTTCTGCAGTGCCAGACAGAGCACGTGAAATCTAGATTAGAAATATAATATTTAAGTTACAGTTTATAACGTCATTTGTATTTTACTGAACTATCGGATGATTATTAATCCTCTGAAAAATATTCGGCAGTTCACACACTTTTATAAACTTTTATATGCCTTTTGTATGCATATTGTTTTTGAAAAATCCTAATCAAATTGGAAATTCTCATTTGTGGTAATCAAGCTTAAATTGCAAGATGAAAACTTTGTTTACTTTTGCCATGATATAGTGATTTTGCTTTGTATCTCTGAACCAATCAGATTAATCTTGAAAATCAATTTCAATAATTATTCAGTACAGCTATCGATTGTATGCTAGCTATCAGGACTGTTATTAACCTACACTGGGAATTTGTATGCATGCTTTTCTGGGTTCCAAAGATGAACTGGAGTTTATCACTTACATCCCTAGCTGGAACTGTTCATCAAATGATCATATTATACTGTACTATACAATACTACCCCTGCGAAAACAGTTCAGGAGTTCATGAACAGTTCATGAACAGTTCGTGATTGTTTAATGTCTCCAATTTTCCTGAACTGTTCATGAACTGTTTATGATTACAGTTCATGAACCCTCACAGACAGTTCATGAACAGTTCAGGAAAATTTGGGGCCATTTAATGTTCATGAACTCCTGAACTGTTTTCGCAGAGGTACTATTCTTCTTTACTTGTTGTTCAGATTTTAGAATGTCAATGATTTTTTATTTTTTATGCAGGAATAAATGAGGGTAGTGATTGCCAACCAGTTAATACAAGACTCTATCCATTATGTGCAGATAAAGTAAAAGTAAGATCTCAAGTTAATAATAAATTACGATATTTTACTCTTTAAGACAAGAAATCATCATCCTTTCTCTTGTTAACTGTAATGTTGTTGTGGTTGTGATAAAATCAAGACTGAGTTGACCTTCAAAGGATTTAAACTACCTGCCATCAAATCCGACATTTGGTTGCTCTTCCATTTGCCATTATGTTGTGGTCTAATGCAACCTAAATCATCACTAATTAATTGAAAATAATGTAAATGTCTACAAATTTATGATATATACTTCTTAATAGAGGATTAGCTCAGATTATAGAGCAAAAATTCTTTGTATTTTATCATATCTGCTCGACTGTGGTTCAAATCCCCTGAATGTCAACTCAGCCTTGACTTTATCTATCTAAAACATCAAATGAGTACAGTACGCATTGACAATAAAGGAATTTCTGCCATGAAATCTGTTGAAATTGATCTGCAGTGTTGCGACTGATCAGCAAAGAGCATTTACAATCATTTATCTTTGCGGTTTGCGGAAAGAACCGTTCCTTTTGAAACAGAAGAGTGGTGTAGACTTCTTTGCAAGGAAAGTTGAAACACGTGCAACACACAAACAATGACACAAATAACTTGTCTAATTGTGAACGGCAATAGCCAGCAAACACTTTTTATTTGTCAAAGATTTAACGATAACGATGCGATACAATGATGATTAACGGTTTTTCTGTGATTACAACAATATAGAATTTCAGTACAGATTAAATAGTTAATTAAAGAGATAATAAAAAAGATCGATAATTACCTCAGTATTGACTTGCAAATTAGTCTGGTTTATGCTCTTTCCTCGAGGAGAGACTTACAACAACAATTAATTTTCACCCAAATTTTCTATATATTACAGTTCTATAATCATGTGACTATAAGCGATGACGTAAACGAATAATTTATGTACAAATAATAATAACTCATCTAAAAACTCAACATTAAGAAATTGACGGTAACAAGTGGTACATGTGCCTTTTGGCAGTGTGATGCCTTCTCGATTACTACTTCTTAATAAACAATTGCCTTCTGGAATCATAAATGCATGTATTTACAAGATCCCCAGTGTGGCCTGCACACACAAAACCCACAATCCACACATGAAAATACCATGCACACACAATGTAACTATAATAAGATCTGTTTCTATTTCACCTACAATATTTGTATATTTATACAAATGTCCTTATGTTAAGGACAGAACCTGGTTGAAGTGATACAAATGCCTTACATACTGCACGCATCACAATCAGCCTTGTATGGTAGCGTACACATTCCCTTGAATGGTTTGCTTGATCCATATTCACTATATATGATGTATCTATCATTTTTTGAACAACAAGGGGTTGATTTCTTATTGCATATGATTAACACATGTATACGTTCAAATGTTTTTGAACACATTTGAATAAGAAGGTGCACTCAACACATGTAATTATAATATTATTGATTTTGGATAGAATGTTTATCCATCTCTGATAATTATTTATTTTCTTTATTTTCAAAGTATTTGAAGAATGCATATATATTACCCTGCTTCAAAGATGCCCATGGTGTTGATAGCTCAAGCTGTTCAATTCTTAATTATTTCAAAGAGGTAGGCCTACCATCAGTTGTAAATGCAGCCTAACATATGAACATCCACTGAGTATGTACAGCTATGAGGTCTATATATAAATATATATTTCTGGTGTGTGATATAGCATGATGATATGCGGTTGTTTCTTATATCAAGAAAATGACACCTGACATTATAACAGAGATATTCTCAAAGTTTATTTGTTATACAGAGCTTTATGATAGAAATACAACTGTATAATATGACTGCAATATGAACAAACAGATTCCAATTTGATGGATGTAATGACTGATGCCTCGCGTGCAAGCCACTACATTGTCTTATGAGAGACTTGTGGGATTCACCACTGTTTCATCATCAAAGTTTCTATAAGATGACCTCCAGGCTTACGTGGTTCATGGAGAAGATATGATTATTATTTTTACTCATGGAAAGGCCACGTTGCACAGAATAAGATAACCATTGCACCCTTGTCTTCACTTGGAATGAAGCACAACTTTGACAAAGGCATGCAATTAAAACTTTATAAATTTACTTTGCCGGATTAAACAATAGGTGGGCTAGTGCAGAAGCGTTTAGGCTATAGATCTTAATAGACTCCCAACAATAAAACATTTCTACATAATAGTTCACAGAAGTATTTTGTTGGCTTTGATTCCAAAAATGATGTTTAAAAATAAAAAAAACATTACAATTTTGATTTTATTGATTTGTATTACAGGTGGTGTTCTTCTGCGGAAACATTTGTTAAGTTCATGAAATGTTCATGAAAATTGGGCTATTCCATGTTCATGAATTGTTTTCACGTGGATTACTTTTAATTTATGTTGTAGAAATCTTCTTTGAAAATTTCAATCCTATTTTTATTCTATGATATTCTTGGATTCTTGGATAATCATAATCTTCTTTCATACTTTCAGATTGAACCATTTTGTTGGCATGACAACATCTATACTGCTAAAGTTCAACAGCATCACGTATGTCATGTCATTTATGTTTACTGTATAATTAGGGATGCACGGTCAACTTTATTACAAATAGTAACGTATTGTCAGCAGTCTATTACCATGTTATATAGCGCATGTCAATTTGATTTTGATTTTGATTTTGATATATTTTTCAAAAAATAAAAAGTAGTAGTTAATTATCACAATTATTTTGAAAGGCAAACAAAGGAAAGTTTATAGTACTTTCACTTATAAGCAGCCTAAGTATATTTACAAAAATTTTCCAAATTAACTTTTTCTAAACTACGTTTAAATATCGTAATTGATCTAGCAGATACTACACATTCAGGCAAAGAATTCCACACGGGAATTGCTCTGAAAAAGAATGAGTTTTTTATAACATTATTTACAGCAATTGCTTCAGGAGCTAGTTTGTATGAATGGCCTCTAGTGGCATATATTTTAGAGTGATTTTTGAATGGTGTTCTAGGTCCAATATCAACAAGTTTATGAATAATTTTGTAAACCATATATAAATCAGATTTCAAGCGACAGAGTTCAAGTGGTTGCATATTTAATAGATTTAGACGCTCTTTATAGGAAAAACTTTTTTTTTGGCAATTGTTTATAATATAGCGAGTAAATTTTCTCTGGACTTTTTCTAAAATGTTAATATCTTTCATCAATCAATGTTTGAATCTCACCAGTTTTCATTACTTTTTATGGTTTATGAATTTTATAGCATATGGATGAGCAAAGGCACCGAGATATTGATAAGATTTACTTCCAAAAGTCTCCTTAAAAAGCATTTACATTATTAAAATAATTTAGGCCTGCTTCACTTATTCATTGTTCTGCTACTAGACCCTATGTAAATGTTTGTTTTCCTGTTCAATTTACCCTATATGTTATTAATATAGTTATTAATCAGTCATTTGAAACAAAGTTATATGTAACTTGGAATGTTTCTGAATAAATAATGATGATGATGATGATGATTTGGCGCCACGCAAAAAATCATAATCATGAAATAAACAGCATTTACTCTGCAAAAATATCTATTGAGTTTATGAACATTCCATGAACAGCTCATGAAATAACTCATGAACGTTAAATGGCTCAATTTTTATGGGCATTTTCATGATCTGTTCATGAAGGTTCATGAACTGTTCATGAACGCTTCTTTCATTTAATAAATATGAGTACAGAGATGGCAAGTGTGTGATAACCCTTTAATGAAAATTGGACCATTTAACTTTCATGAACTGTTTTACGCAGGGTTTATGTCAGTATTTCTATTGTCAAACAAAATCAGATTGTCTCGTTTACTAAATGCCATTCATCAGGGAATTAAGACCGACATTGAATAAAACATCTGACTCTATGAAGGAAATTTTAATGTTTTTAATCTGTATGTCCCCTTTATTTATAATTTTCCTAATAAATTGTATAGGCCTAAGTAGCTTTATGTAACTTTATATTTTGTTGACTTGAAAATGGCAGATGTATTAGAATGTCGAAACCTCGTCAAAATTTCTAATTAAAATCAATTACTGCTGCCATTGAGCTTTTTATTGAATTGTTATTACGATTTTGTGATACACTTTAAGGTTCGAATTAAGCATTCGTCATTTAGAATTGTCTGTGGATATAAAACTTAGGATAGCTTGATGGGGTTTTAAACTTTTGCTTGGTTTTGTAACTTAACTTTTGCCTCTTGCTAGTTATCCTTTGTATTCATAAGTGATGTGTTGCTTTGCTGCTTCAAAATACACACCAGCTTACTGTATGCTGTGCTGCTCAACTGGTGAAGCTGTCACCTTCCAACAATCTATGATCCCATTTGCTAACCAATCTCATTTGAGTCATACTCATAATCAATGGAAATTAATTATGTAAATATAATAATTTGGATTTAACCACTAATACTAAAAACAATAAAATATGTGACGGCTCGTGTCAGAATCAACATTTCAATAAAATTTTGGATTTCGTTTTATTTGATTATTTGGTATATAATTTTAATGTATTTTCAAAACTTCATTTTTTTTTCATTCTGGACGACTATACCTCATTTTATTTATTAAAATATGTTTAATTTTTCAATAATTTTCAACTTCTTGACGCCAAACTGTACAATTGGATTCCCCCCATTGTTGATTGTGAAACGAACCGTCACATATATAACTTTTAACCTTTTTTAACAAACTTCCAAGTATGATTTGAGGGAAATAAAGAAACAGCACAAATAGTTTAATAAATAGCTAAATAGCTAATAATGCTAACTTGGTAATAATCTTGTTCAGCTAAAACTGGCTTGCGTAATTATGCGTCTGATTGCTGCTTTATCTGTCAGATATTGATAATCAATCTAAGACTAGTTTAAAATCATGGACATATATTTGCTAAAGACTCGTTCCTACATTTTCTAGCTAAATACTACCTAATTTAGGCATCTACTAATTGTGAGAAATAGTTATGCTGCCTCATCCTTAATTAATCATTTGAATTGTACTTCCGTTCCTGATTATGCAACTTGCTCCCCCTACTATTTTTGATTTGATTTATTTGTCATAAACAATGACTGGCAAATACAGGGAGTATACCACTACAGTAACTTCACTTATATACAGCCATTTACAGAAGAAGAAAATAAAAATAAAAATAAAGCTATTTTAAATACATCAGATGTTGAGCAGTAATTACGATTATAGTTAAGGAAATAATTTACAATTAGAAGATAAATCTAATTTGTGCAGTGATGTCTTGAACCCATGGACAGTTTTGGAATTGACGACAGACTCTGGTAAAGAATTCCACCAAGGGATCACTCTGTTAGAAAATATATGTTTGGAACTGTTCAACCTGCCTTTCTGCAGTGAATACAGTTTGATTGAATGTCCACGCATGGAATATTTAGTTACAGCATATTTACAATTAATTGATGAAAGGGATAAATCTACTAGGTTGTGTGTTATTTTGAACATCATTATCAAATCTGACTTCATGCGCCTTGATTCTAATGACTCAAGATTGAGGTGATGCAGACGTTTGTTGTAATTATTAAAAAATATATTAGCTGTTTTACAAACAAATCTTGTAAAATGAAGTTGAACTTTCTCAAGAGCTTCTATGTCTTTTAGTGAACAAGGGTTCCATACGGGGGAACATGTTTCTGAAATAGGTCGTACGTAAGTTGTAAATGAGTTGACAAGCAGATGCGGATCTCTCGATGTATAACTTTTCATAATCAAATATGAACGAGAATATGCCTTTGATGATAACATGGAACACTGGACAGAAGACTTGAGATCACCAGTAATAATAACACCAAGGTCTTTTATCTTGTTAACAATTGGCAGAGTACATCGGTTTAGTTTGTATATGTGTTGGAATTGATTATTTGATTTGTTCGTTGTGAAAACTGAACACTTTTCATAGGCGATCTTAAGTTGCCATTTTGTTGACCATTCACAAAGATTTTGTAACGTTTTTGTGAGATTTTCACTGGGTGATTCATTTTTACTGGTACAGTAGAATTTTGCATCGTCAGCGAATAATTTTACCTTGCATTCGTCTTCAAGGCATGTGGCAATGTCATTTATAAATAAAATAAAAAGTAACGGCCCTAGTACGGAACCTTGTGGCACGCCACTGAGAACTTCAGAAGAATTTGATTTGGAACTCCCAACAGATACACATTGCGTATGACCAGTGAGAAACGATGATATCCATGTAAGTAATTCGAAGTCTATTCCATAGCTTTTCAACTTAATTAATAATTTTTTGTGACAGACCGTATCGAAAGCTTTGCTGAAGTCTATATAAACCGCATAGATGTTTAAATAATTATTGATTGCTGCACTCCATTCTTGTAAAGTGTCTAATAATTGGATCGTAGTAGATCTGCGGGCAACAAAACCATATTGTTCCTTAGAAATAATATTGTTCGCTAATAAATGATTACGCATCTGTAAATTGATGACGGATTCCATAACTTTACATGTAACACAAGTGAGGGAAATAGGGCGATAGTTTTGCTTCATAGAAGACTTGCCTTTTTTGAAAATCGGTACAACTATTACTGTTTTCCAAATTGATGGTAGTTGGCCAGTAATTAAAGACATCTCGTAAAGTAGCGATAAAGGCATAGCTTTTTCACTAGCGATTGTCTTCAGGAACAGAACTGGATAGCCATCGGGTGAACTGGAGGTTTTGTTTGGAAGAAGGCGTAGCGCCTTAAATACATTGTCATACGTAAATTGTATAAAATTTAGATTTGTTTCCTGTTCTACATTTCTTTCAAATTCTGGAATAGTTCCATCATCTTTGCTGAAAACACTTGTAAAATAATCGTTTAGAATAGTTGATTTCTGAGAATCATCAATTTCCAAGCAACCATTAGTATCATAAATAGGTGGAATTGATGACTGTGACTTTAGCTTAGAATTGACAAAAGAATAAAATTTAGACATAGATACATCATCTAAAAGAGATTGTTCGCGTTCAATGTTAAATGTCTTGACGGCTTTATCATACTGACGAGATAATAATTTTTATACGTCTTTGTTTGCTTCTGAATACTTGCTAGAGCGATATGCACATCGACGTTTAAGCATCAGATTTCGAATTGACTTCAGATATCTAGATTTCTTTGAACTATGTACATATGTAGGAACGTATAAATGTATTGCATTATCAAGAATACTGCAAATCTTATCCCATAAAGAAAGAACGTTATTACAGTCTTTGTATATTGAAAACCAATCAAAAGTTTGTAAATATAGACATATAGACGGATAGTCTGCCTTACGGAAATTGTGACGTGGAGATCTTTTGCTTGCTTTAGCTAATGGAATGTTAATTGATACTTCAATAGCATTATGATCGCATTTGCTCGTGAATGGTTCAACCACCACAATATCGGTAATATATTCTGGAGATTGAGTTAAAAATAGATCCAAACAGTTGTCATAGCGCGTTGGTTCAGTTACAATTTGTTTGAGGTTATTTCTATTAATAGATTCTAGAAATGAATCATGGCAATTATCGCCGAAACTAATCGGTATAGTCCAATCAATGGAAGGAAAATTGAAGTCTCCGAATATGAAACAGGGAAAATTAGTAGTCGATGAATAATCAATAAAGGAATATAATGTATTTGTGAGAGAATAGGACGAAGCTTCAGATGGTGGATGGTAAATACATAATAAACGCTGCTGTTCTCGAGGAGTAAAATAAATGTCAACAATAACTGCTTCCAAATTAATAAAGTTAAGAGGTATATCAGGAATAGTATACTTCAAGGTATCTCGCAAAACGATAGCAACACCACCACCAATAGAATTATGCTGTCTGTCAGTGCGAACAATAGAGTAAGGTTTAGAAGCAATTAATAAGGAATCTGGGACTTGAGCGGTAAGCCATGTTTCAGATAGAAGAATAACATCATATGTATTAGAATCAAGTAACATGTGAAATTTATCTAACTTGTTCATTATGGATCTTGAGTTCAAATAATAACACTTTAATGTTGAAGTTTTTGACCTGCTGGCATTAAAATTGACATCAGGTTCTGTAGCTGAACTTCTATCCGAGTTAGTCTCGCCTCGTTGAGGGTCATGAGGGGCACCCTCTGCCCTAAAAAAGAGTTAGTGAATGTCGGGCCGGAATTTGAATTTGATGGGGAGGGAATATGAGGTAGGCATGATTGAGGAACGTCATATGAATTATGTATGCCATTACTAATGTTATTCGCCACCGGATACATACTTGGTGGAGGTTGCCCTGCAGGTGGAATGAGGTTGTTTGGTAACTGGCTTAAATTTGGTCTTGGTGGTATTTGCCAAGCATTAGTTGTTGTCACGGGAAATGATGCTGGATTTTGTGGACGTGCTTGATAGCCTCTGCTCGGGTCACTTTCAGGTCGATCATTTATTAGGGATGACTTCGATTTTCTATTAATTTGAAATCTAACTGTTCCTTTGAGATGAGGCTATTTACATTTTATGTCAAAACATTCCCTTCTCTTTTACGATGATGGGCTAACAAAATAATGAAACAATTTTCTGAACTGTGGGGGCATCCACCAGGAAACTGTCCATGACTAAGATGTGCATTACACATTATGGGGTGGAATTGTTTGCATATACCCCCTTTACGGCCAGAGAAACCAAACTTACAGGTTCCTTCTAATAAATATTTACAAATTGGTCTAACTTGCTTCACAGTATCTCTTTGTGGCTGCGATTGAACTACGACATAATCATTAATAGCGTGGTCTGTGTACAGGTCAGTAACATTGTTTGACAATAGATCGTCTGAATTTGAATGACTTGCAACAGGCACGTCGGCTTCGACAGATAACGATTGATTCGGTAATAGATCCGACTCATTGTCGTTAAAATTTAATAGTGGTGATAAATCTGGTGTTAAATCAATATCATCATTCGATGTAAATTCCGGTTCATTGTTTCTCCTGTTTGAACAGTTGGCGGGAATTATAGATTGAGGATCAGATTCGACTTGTGATATTATTGAAATTTCAGAATTGTTTTTAAAATTACCTTCTTCTCCGCGGCTCAATTCGAATAAATAAATGCATAAATCAAGAAGCTCCATTTTCTTCATCTTCAATAATTTATTTCTCGTATCGATATCATTATTTGTTTGTAAGATATTTATAAGCTTGAGGTTTAAGTTTGATGTCCTCGGTGAAAAATCTACAGATTTACAAGCTGTTTCTTGCATAACTCCAACGTTTGTGTCATTAATATATATTGTAGTATCTCCATTACTTTCTGTTTCATGGGAACTGCCATTAACTGAAATTTCCATAGTTAATAACAAGAGTATAAATAAAAATAAACAAAAATAAGTCCTCTAAAGTAGCCATCATCATCATCATCTTAAAGTAGCCATCATCACCATCATCATTATTTGAATGAAATAATTTTTTAGCCTTTTTAATTTATTTTTAAATGTTGTAATTTTATTGTGATTGATGGAGGTTATTATTAATATTGACAACTACATTGTCTTAATCATCAATAACTGCTGTGATATTTTTTTTATTTAATCTAGTAATAAATGTTTTTAAAAACAATCCAAACTGTAAAATCAATGTGAAAATATTCCCAAAATCTGATTTAATCCGACAGAATAATCCGATCTGAAAGCTGAAACTCGATCCGATCTGAAAGCTGTTTGAATCGGCTCGAATTCACACACTTTTAATAATAATAGTAATCAAGTCACTTAGTACAGCAAGTCAAGTAAAAATTTTGATTTTCAATTTTTGATGAGTCGACCCTAATGTTAAGTTTATCAAAGCCAGAGCCAGATTAACACTTTAGATCTCCTAAGCCCTTTGTTTACAAAGGGCCCCAAAAGGCAGCAAAATAGGCCTGTCAAAAATATTCTTCTTCATAAAAATCGTTTTTACTTTACAAAGCTTAATTATTCATGTAAGCAGAATATAAACACACATCGTTTATTCCCTTTCTACTTGATTATTTAGCACCAGAAGATTCACTTCAATAGTAACCTCAATGTTTTGCTTAATAAACTTCCTGAGAAGTATTGGGATTGGGTTAAAAGGCGTATCTCACAAATGTGGCCGCTATGGATAGAAACTATCAATTCATTGAAGCAAAATTCAAAGATACTTAAAAGAAAAAAATTAAAAGTAAGATCTAGAGTTGTAATACTCAAATCATGTCCAACAACGTTGATCACACAGAATTTGCTTTCATCAGAATTAATATTTAATTATTAATTATTCTCCTTCTTGACTTTTATTGTACTTGAGATTTTTTGAATGAATCACAGTTATTGTTTCATTTGTGCTTAATGTCCCTGAATTTTTCACGAACATCATAAAATGCCCCCTGAAGACCTCACAAACAGTTTTTGACGTTAAATGGCTTGTTTTACATGAACCGTAACTTGTGATGAAGCCATACGAATTGGTCTATTTTATGTTCATGATTACTGTATTGCAAGGATGCTACTTCAGAATTGAACATGCTAAATGATATGATTGGGCCGGCAGTAAAATCTACTATAAAAACCAGCTGTGATAGAGTGGTTAATATCATTGAATTGCTACGTTAAGTGTTTCTCTTGACTCTTTCTTTTGTTTTCTTGTTCCAAAGAGCTTCCATGTCTTCCCATGAACAGTTCCCCTGTAAATGTTGTTTAGTATTGAAATGGATTTCATAAAACATGCGATTTGTTTATTTTGTCTGTAATGCTTTGGAAGTTGTATATTTGTGATTTTTGATTGAATTTTTGTATTTTAGGTTCTTTTCTATCCTGCTTCATTGGAGTACAATGTTCATTTTCTTGAAAAGGCTGGTAAAGGTGGGCCTGTGGGTGAATTAGTACAATGGGCTGATGTTGTCAGTTGTGTGTTTATACTTGGACATGATGTATCTTTCTTTTATAAAGCAGAGGATCTAAAGAGGTACAATTTGACAGATATCATGAACCACTGAGCAATTAGCAAATAGTCTTTATTAGCCATGATGATGCACATGAAGGGTCAAAGGAGAAAACTTGTGGACAAAAATCACTTGCGGCAGCGACTCGTGATTTTCATCTTCTGGATTTCTTTTTTCGTGCCTCAAGAGCATTATGCACTATAGCCTACAGTCATGAGAGAGTTTCTCAGAAAAGCTGATTACTTCTTCTTTTTTTCAAGCTGTGAAACAAATGATTACATCTTATGCGTGATTATAAAGCCATAATCAATTACCGGTATTAAAACTTTTTTCCAATTTCTATATAAAATAAGCAAATTTTTATAAATGCTAACATGAATTTAGTCATTCAAAGTTTCTTTTAAGTTTTCTTTAAAGCATACTGCAAGACCAACAGCTCATTGCCACGCTTTTCAATAGATATAAACATCTTAAGCTAAGTATGGTTTGTAAATCGTTGCAATAATTGAGATATTTGTTGGATTGTTATCGTAAAAATATAATTTCTGTCTTTTATCACATATCCAACCTTTTAGAGCTATTTGTTTTTCCCGGTTTTGTAGCCATACCAGTTTTATCCTAGGATTTCATGCATATTCTTTCGACCAATCAGATCGCAGAAAAATTGTGATATTTTAGAATAGTTTATCAAATACAGTGAAACCTGTATATACAACCAGCTATAAGAGGTAGATAAATTGGCCACTATATGCAGGTGACCTTTATATATCGAGTTGTTTCAATAGAAAATACCATTTTAGACATTGCTAGAGTGATCACTATAGACAGGTGACCGGTGTATATAAGTGACTGTTATAGCAGGTGTGACTGTATAGCTAAATTTGCATGGGTGTATGCTACTCATTGTGGCTTAAGAAATATGGACTGTGTGAGTTGTGTCTTTCATTGCTGATTTATTTTTATTTGTATTTTTATTCATTGTTGATGTCATTAATTGTCAGATACATCAAAGGAACCAGAGATGATAAATGTCTTCCGAAAAATCCAGAAAAAGTTTTAAGCAATTATGATATTGTTTTTACTGATTTGAATGGTCACAGACAGCTAACCCGTCTGCTTGGTGGTTCTATAGTGGGCTTTTTGAAGTAGGTATCATCTCATTATCATTTTGTTATCAGCAATTAATGAATCCTATTCTGCTCGTTACTGTATCTGCTGATTGTAAATAGGGTCGACTAATAAAAAATTAAACTCAAAATTTTGACCTTTAACTAATTGTTGTACTATTGTGCCTTGATTACTTTGCTAAACTTTTTCGATAAACCGATATCAGTATTTTTTGAGAAATGAGCATTGAAAAATTGACAATTTCGAATATAGTAAGAATTAGTTAATAATAAGAAGTTAGACATTGTGACGTCAAGATTTGAATTTGTCAATTTTTCAAGTGCTTTTTTATCAAAAAATAATTATTCATTTATTAAAAAAACACTGTAAGTACAGTTGTAATGCATACAAGTGTTGTTGAGGGAAAATTTTGAGTTTTTATTTTTTATAAGTCGACCCTTTTCAAAGTTCATGTTCATAAAAATTTGTGAATTGTTCTTGAACGTCAAATGGCATGTTTTCATTAACTCTTCCATTAACTGCTCATCGAGCGTTCATGCAGAGCTCATAAAAATCAGGCCATTTATCTTTCATAACTGTTTTCATAGACGTGTTCATACTATATCCATAAAACTTAATCAAAGTGTGTGCCATTTCACTTTCATGGATTTTCAAATAATCGTTTTTGAAATGTTCATACTGGTAAGCTTTTGGTAACTGTTCATTAAGTTCATGAACTGTGCATTGAGTGTTTATAGAATTCAAAATTAATATGCCTAGTTAAATGTAATGGAATGTGAATAGAAGAAAAAGTTCAAATTTGATAGTATATCTACAGAATAGAGTACTGTAAAGCTTGATGCTACCGTAGTAACTTACGATAACAGTTCACAGGAATGTTGATTTATATGTTATGTTATGTGTGTTAGCTGGCTATGGGTCAATTCTAGAAATAGCAAAGCAGCTAAAAAGTTGAACTAAAAATATGTAACTTTGAATTGAAAGCATTAAACAATGTATGCCTATTGTATTTGTGAATTCCTGAAAATATGTGAGAATTTTCGCACAGTTTTTATGTAAGACAATTGATTTGACCCTTGTATAAATAATTATGAAATTGTTGAATTTTTCCCAAATTGTTATTTTGATTTGAGAGCCCTCTTGAATAAAGCTATCCATATTAAGTTTTGGGTTATACGGATTAATTTTGGGTTATGCAGATTAATTTTAGGTAATGCAGATTAATTTTAAGCTATACAGATTACTGTAAGCTTCAATCGTAACATTGTGAATCGAATAGATTAAAGACAGACTCATACACATCCAATAATCTACTTGAGAAATGTTCAAAGTAAACACTTGTAAACACAAATACTTCAATTTATATTAATTTGTCTCTTACTCGTTCTTTATTGCATAAATATGATTTGAATCTATCCCTTATAATATATGGCACTTTAACAAAGTTAAACTGTAGTTGGCCTTGACCCCTCTTTTCTAGGTGCAAACTTCGCCTTGTGGATTCATTTGGCACTGAAGCAGAATTCAATTATTTTCCATACAGCCATCCTATTCCTGGTGGACAATCTCATTGGGCTGGCCTCAGCTTAATACTTCAACAAATAATGACATTGTATCGTAAGTAATGAATCTAATAATTATATCATAATATATTTAAACTGGTTGATGTCAATCAATAATAATTTTCATTATGGAATATCAAGAAAAAATTCTGTGACCTTATTAGTTAAATAGGCTGGATGTGCATGAAAATCCCATCGGTTAACACATTGTTCAACATTGGTTTGAAGACCGGAGAAATATTTTAATGACGCAAACAAATCAAATTCCAAAAAATGTTTTATTTTAGAAAAGGTTTACCACGTACAGTACAATAAATGTTCAACTTTTCATTTATGTTTTGAATAAAAAAATTATCAGAATCAAGTTTGTTTTTATTGAGGAAGGCCGTTCGAATTTTGAATTAATTTTGTTCTAAAATTGATTTTCAAGTCAATGTTTTTGCTTACTAAAATGTCCTTGGTGCAAATTAAAACTCAAAACGTTGATATTTCTTAAATAGAGATAGCCTATGTTATTATTATTTCTTTAGTAATACATTGGAATTTCTTATTCTTCTTCAGCTTTGGGCATCTGACAAAATTTTATTGACAAATTTTGACGGGAATTTTTGAAAAATGTCTACCTTGAATTTCCATTATATTGGCCTGTGGCAATAATTATTGTGTGTTAATATTATCATGACTTTCACATAGCAGATTTGACGTATTAGTTCTGTAAATTCTCGTTTACCTTACATTTTATACTTTATATTTATGATCTTCAGATGTAAACTAATCTATATTTTTTCAGCGCATTCCCCAGACAACTCATTTCTAGGATTTGTGGTTGGCAAAGGGTCTCAGAGCAAGCTACCAAAAAAGAAACCTAAGGCTTTGATATATGGCAAGCTTGGTCGCTATTTTCACGTAAGACCAACAGGTTGCTATAATTTATACAAAACATTATTCTGTTAATGTAATACAGTGTAATATCGTTAATATTTGTGCCCTGGTGCCATAAAAACATCCATAGATCAGTGGTTGTGATATCAGCATTGTTGATAGGGTCAAAAAAGTTCAGCATTCTGGGATCCTAGAGGCATTTCGACATTTTCTTTCGAATGTTTTTGTTGATATTTGACCAATAAATCATTAAAAATATCAGTTTTCTTCTGAATTGGTGCTAACCTTCCGGAATCTAGGATTCTCCTACTTTTGTTGGATCCTGATTGTAGATCAAATCAGTTCATGAGCCTTTTGTTAAGGTCAACTAAGCCTTAATCTTGTGATGGCGGTTTTAATAGAAATTAAATTGATAAGTTCAAGGGAGGTTCCTTCCTAGGGGTTTTTACTTCTCTGATCATGGAAAAATTTATCACATGTCAAAGTCGTCCAATTACTGTTCTTAAAAGTTAAAAGTCAGTAGCGGTAGTTTCATTTTCCTGAGATTGTGCTTTTTGAAGCTAAGAAGTTTAATACTCCCTGGCAAAAATAAGCCTATTATTTCTTCTTTATTTCTACCAATCTCACACAGAAAATTGGTAGAAAAACAATCAAGTTTTGAATTATATTGTTAACAACTGAAAAGGTATGGGCAGATTTTCATTTCTGTTGTTAAGATTTCCAAGTGCTTGTCGACATCCTGTTGTTATATCACGCAAATGCATATGATCTGTTCCATAGATGCATAATAACATCTCTATGTTAATCATAATTATACACAACATCATAATAGAGTGTTGGTCATGTTTTAGGGAAAAGAGGAATACCTGAAAATTATCCATGAATTTTTTGAAGTTCATTCAACAGCAAACGGTGAGGTATGTCTGGGTACAGAATATATAATAAATCATATGCTTGTATAGGTAATAATACAGCTTTGAGTTTTACTTGGGATTAATATTCATAAGTGGATTTTTGAAAAATATTAAGTTGCAAGAACCTGTAAGGTGAGCACAAGTTAATACTTTAGTTAATCCAGAATAGAACCCCTGTGAAGACGTTAAATGGCCCCAATTTAACGTCTTATTATTACCTTTTCTTAAGAAAAAATGTGGTTATTTGCAGGGGTATAGCGGGAACGCTGCTTACAATAAATAGCTACTGTTGCCATTGGCGTTTGTTGTTAAATGTTTATCAGAAATTGCAATTAGCTTTTATTCAGTTCCTCCCCTGCAAAAAAACAGTTCAGGAGTTCATGAACAGTTCATGAAAAGTTGGGGCCATTTAATATTCATCAGCTGTTCATGAACTCCTGAACTGTTTTTTGCAGGGGTTATACTGTAGTTTGGGTAGATGCTGTCGCCAATCATCTGGCTCTTTATCACCAACAGTTTACTGTATAATTGAGGCACAATCTTATTATATGCTACCAGAATATGATTTAATTGTTTCTTTCATTTGATAGGGATTGTTACCAGATTTCATCGTCAACCATGGAGTGGTGAATCAAGATAAACTCATTGAATTGCTAAAAGAATCAAAAGTTAGTGTTTAGCCTTAGGCTACTAAGTTATTTCCACTAGAAATGAGTTTTCAGGATTGCTAAGCAATAATCTATTGATATGACGTTTTATATCTGGAAATTAAAATCATTGCCTGCATCGCATATCATTTTTTATTCCATTCCATATTCATAAATACATAATTTTTGGCATTTTTGTGCTTGATTGCTGGAACTGTACCTTACTTTACTTGGATCGTTGGTGCAGCAGTGCACTCGACAACCTACTACCAGCATAACAGCTGTAACTAGGTGCAGCCCTTCACAACAACATTAGACTCATATCTGAACTCCTATGGGAGACATAAGTGCAGCATTTCAAATAATAACACATTGCCAGCATAACGCTGAAAATAGGTGCAGCACTGCACAACAAACTTGGACACATATCTCAAAAGAAATTACATTTGAGACCTAAGTGCAGCACTGCACACAAATGAAATAAGTTTAACACAAGAACAGGTTAAACAATAACCAGATATTAACAATATACTAAAATATCAGATTGAGAGAGGAACTCGAAGCGGCTAGCAAGCTAGATCATTGATGCAAGAGCGACAACTTCACCCTATAATCAGAGACATTCGTACAAACAGAAGATTACACTTACCAGATCATATTGCACATTGAACTCTGTCAGCAACAACCATTTACACTGATACTAGAGCTATTTCCTTTGCTGACCGGTCTTTTCCCTTATATCCTGCTGAAGCCTACTTATAATCAATATGATGTTGCCCCCTACAAACCAAATGGCAGACTTGATTTTAACCTTGCTCAAATCATTGACTTAAATCCATGTAAAAGTAATATGAGTAGACTTTAGGCCTACATCTATATTTTTAATTTAATACTTAATCTTTAATCATTTTTAAATGTAAAACGTTGTTATGACTTGAAGTTATTGTAAAAAATTATTAACAGATTAATAGTCATCGCTTTCAACCTTATTGATGGCACTGTCGTACAAAATTACAATACTCGATATAGAAAAGATTTGAGAAACCAGCGTCAAAATCAAAATGGGGAACATATCCCATGAACTTTATATGCTGAAGAATGGAATGAAATTGACAAAACCGACAGATCAATTTCATCTTTAGCCATATTTAGAAGTACCCTCAGGCGTTCAATGTTTTTGTAATTTAGTTCAATATAAGTGTTAGGAAAATTTGTATGTTCATATTTTAGATATAATAGTTAACATATTATTCATTTATTGTGTTGTGTTCTTGGATTGTATTTTATTTTGTTATTTGTATTCAGAGGAACCTCCTTAAAATCATCTAAGATGAGTGATGCTTCTCCTCTATAAATGTTAAATGTTTATACTTTATTAATTGTTATTTCTATTTACCAGTATATGTTTTATCTTAGCATAACTTGAACATATTGTACATTAACTAAGTTAATAAAACATAAATGTTCAATTGTTTTATGTATTTTAAATTTTCATCCTTTAATTTTAATCGCTTGAAAATGTCATATTAGTATAATGTCGCATAATTTATTTATTTTTATATGCTGTAATTGCAGTTATTTGTTGGCCTTGGTTTCCCATATGAAGGACCTGCACCCCTAGAGGCCATCGCAAATGGTGCTGTATATCTCAATCCAAAGGTAGGTGGCTTTGAAGTAGGTCCAATCTCCGTATAGGCTTTGATAGCTGATATAGTCCTGAGGGAATCCAAGTTTTCTTCTCATAAGGAATCAACAGATTCTATAAGCTTGAGAAAATTGACATATGTTCAGATTACTGTATCAAATGTGTTCATGCAAAAACATCCAATTGAAATAGTTCTTTAGAGATGTAGTTCATACCAGCTTACAGACCTGGAAACCAACATAACATGTCTCATCAAGTTCATTAATTTTTTATTTTTACAGTTTACACCACCAAAGGATAGGCTAAATGAGCATTTCTTTGCAGAAAAACCAACTTTTAGAAAAGTGAGTAACTCTACATTACCTGTTTAAACTGTTACATTTTTATTGATTTATCTGCTTAGTTTAACAGATACAGTTGATGTAAAATCTAATCTAGACTCTGTTAATAACTCACTATCATATGCCATTATAAGTGGGCCACACTTGTGTTAAAGGAAGAGATTTAGTCCTCTGAAGGCCTACTAAATTTTCAAAATCAAATTTCACGTCATACGGCAATCATCTAGCCTGCTCACAGACTCACTGTCAAAATGTAAATTTGGTAAACAGTCTACTGTCTACCAAGTATACATTTTGACAGCGAGTCTGCGAGCAGGCTAGCAGTCATCAGGCAATTCTGATAATCACCACAATACTGGTGCAAAATTGATGTTGAGAAAAGTGGGGTGTTTATTTGCGTATACTGTATATGAATTTATTAATTCTGTTAACATATTCTGAAGTATTTTCTCACAAGCATGATAAGCGATGTTTTCACCCCTGCGAAAAAAATGTGGAGTTTATGAAGTTCATAAACTTCCTTAACTGTTAATAAAAATCTTATTAAACAGTTCATGGACAGTTCATAAACTAGTTCATGAACATTAAACGACCCAATTTTCATAGACCTTTCTGTGAAGTGTTCATGAACTGTTTTCACGGGTCGATTTGCTTTTATCTTCTCTAACAGCTGCTGCGTAATCTGTAAATGTTTTTTTTATTCAGATTACATCTCAAAATCCCTACATGGAGGAATTTGTTGGTGAACCGTACACTTATACTATTGATATCAAAGATCATAAAACACTTAGAGAAACATTAAAAAAGATCAAAGACAGTGATGATGTAAGACATCAGTATT
Organism: Haliclystus octoradiatus; assembly: GCA_916610825.1. Taxonomy (NCBI): domain Eukaryota; kingdom Metazoa; phylum Cnidaria; class Staurozoa; order Stauromedusae; family Haliclystidae; genus Haliclystus; species Haliclystus octoradiatus. The sequence continues at coordinate 15,967,282 of OU744451.1, forward strand.
ACTATGTTATTAGCAAGCGAACCTTTTATAGTACTTGTGTTATGTACTCTTATATCACTATCAATTTTGAAAATCTAAACACCTACTGAAAACATACTGAAAACTTACTGAATATTCTACTGAATTGGGCACTTTAATGAGTAGGTTCAACTTTTATGTTGCGTTTCAGTAGATTTCAGTTGAATGAGAAGAATCTAGATTTAAGTGTGTGGTGAATTTCAGTAGGCTACGGTTCATGTACACAATCCCATTCCAGTAGGTTTTCAGTAGCGATTCACTATATCCAAGATTCATAGTGTATATATGTTTGGCAATGTTTTGGTCTTTTAAGAGTGTATTTATCAGATTTAATACTGAACAAATGTTCTAAACATTGGAATTACGTTAAAGCTGTCTCATGGTTCAATAAAAGGATCCTCATTTTCTTCATAATTTTGTTTTACAAAATTATATCTCTTGGAATGTCAAGTACTATCACAAAGTATTTGATTTTAAAGTTGAAAACTTAGCTTAGTCTTCGAGGGGCAAACTAAACGCATGAGTGTTTGTGAAACAACCGTTAGCACCGAACTCAGAAAACAGTAACATTGCAATAGGAAAACGTGTAGGCAAAAGTTGAGGTATCAAATTTATTTGATTTCTGATAAACTTTTTAAATGAATCTGTCAACACTTTTTCATTTCATGGCTATTCCAGATTGAACAGAAAATCACAGACTTATATACTATGTTACAGTCAGTAAAAATAAAGTAATGTAGAGGGTTTCGCCCTACCGAAGGCAGCCGTACCACTCCTCTATTTCTAGAGGAGTGGCTCTTTTTGCTGATAACAATGATTTTAAATGCTCTTCGTTGATCTCAGGCGCGACGCTGCATATCGATTTCAACAGATTTCATTGCAGATAGGTCTCGATTCTCAATGCGCAATGATGTACCGCAGCTACTCACAATGCAATTCCCTCTGGATCATTCCATCCGCCATCCTTGAAGATGATACTCATTTGATGTTTTAGATATAGCCAAGGCTGAGTTGACCTTCAGGAGATTTGAGCCACAGTCGATCAGATATGATCTGGTTTGAGGTTCGGTTGCTCTGCCATCTGAGCTAATCCTCCTTTCATTGATTTGTTTCACTGATTCGCAGAACTGATTACAGTTACAGTGGTCTTTCATTGTCAGTGAAAGCCATTCGTTCAAATGCATCACCTTGAATCAGTAATTTTCAACATGAATACTTTAGCTATGTAATTTTTTATGTCACTGTAGAAGTTCTGAGATTGGTAACTTTATTAGCCTGTGACGCAGACATAATTCTTTGTCGTATTATAAGTTTGCCTGCTCAATAGCGCATACTACTTGTTCTTTTACGCTAACAGCATTCTGATAATCTCTTGTGATTGACTGATAAAATCTTTATTATAATTGGTGATATTTGTACTTTTCTATTTCTTGATCTTTATCTTCACTAGCTCTCTCCTTACATTCCACATGAGTTCACTTTTCATGGAATGGCTGAACGATTAAACGCTTATTTTGAGCATCAGGTAATTTTTCAATTTATAATTTATTCAGATGATCCTATAATTTATTCAGATGATTCTATAATTTATTCAGGCAGGATTATCCCAAACATGATGTATGCAAACATAGTATCAGCTACCAGTAATCTTGTCCTGATGCATCAGACACAAAATATTGAGCAATGCATCCATGTGAAAAAAATCCATGAGTTCATAAACAGTTCATAAACTTTCATGAACAGCTCATGAGTTTCATGAACTTCGTGAACATTTTTTATGGGTTCATGAACAGTTCATGAACAGCCATAAAGAGTTTATGAACACTTTATGAACTGGTTCATGAACTCATAATTTTGCCACAGTCACTATCATGTTAGATGTTTACTAAAGAAACAGATCATATTCTCTGAGAATCTATCCAGCATTAGATTTTGATTGATTGATTTAATTATGAGTCATCTATATTGCCAAAAACACATTACGCTAAGTTCAAATATGATTTTCATTAAATTGTACAGTGTTAATATTAAATTAAATGGTTAACCCACCCTTTCGTACGTCACTCCACTGAATTTATTGATCAATGATGGTTGTAAAGGGAAATGTGTGTAACCGACGACTTTGAATTTTAAAACTTCATGCCAATTAAACTATATCATTCCAGTTTTAAATCAGGCGCTGCCCCTGTGAAACATAACAGTTCGGGAGTTCATGAACAGTTCACAAGCAGTTCATGAAATGTAAAATGGCCCCGATTTCCATGAATTGTTCATGAACCCTTACTAACAGTTCATGAACAGTTCTTGAAATATTTGGCTGTTTAACGTTCATGAACTTTTGAACTGTTTTTCGCAGGGGTGTCAGACCTCCTTCATCATGTGTTCGGATTCATTTTATTACCGGCCGGTATCAATTTGCGTCCAAACGTGAAATCTTGAAAACACTATATCAGAAATCTTTCAATAAATACATTACTGTATTTTTCATGTAACGATATGGTAAATTTTGAAATAACGGGATAGTTAAATAATTGTTATAACAGATGCTGTATTGCATGTATACATATAGCAATAACCAAGACAACCTTTTTGAAGTTCACTCAAAACTGATATTGACTTAATTGACTATTATTTTCCATGTCTGCATTGAATCTGCATTGAGTCAGTATTGATCTTGCGTGTTTGCTGGAGAGTTTAGGCTTGGTTTAGCCCCTTAATGTATTGAGTATCATGTAACAAAATCACAAACGGTGCAAAGCCTATTGCTTGATGTTATACAATCACATTTTATTGTTTAGCTCCAGCCTTTAGAATCCCGTAATTCTGTTTTAATAAATTTTCTTTTATGTTTTTCAGAATTTCTGCGACGAACGTGCTCCGGTTTGGCCGCCAATTTCTAGTCAACAAGTTTTTATTGCTGATGAGGGAATCTCATGTAAATCCCTTTGTCATAAGAGAGGTATGATACTGTAACAAAAGGAAGGACCAAGAAGAGAAATGTATATCAAGATGGTACAATCAAACTCGTCATTGCGACCAATCCTATTAAGCGGACACTCTCTGTAAGCGACCACGCTTCGGGCCGCCGTTAATGAAACAATAGAAAAGTGTTGTATTCAGCGACCACTCTTCAAACGCGACCAGCGACCGCCCTTTTCGGTCCCACGTTTGGCTATTCATTGTTTTAAGCGACCGCTGTTAATTTGTACTTGAATCCTGATGCAGCAGATCTCAACATCTCGCTACGCTGAGTTTCATGACATATGACATAAGGAGATCACCATTATATAAAACATAATAATAGAAAGCCCAATGCATGAACTGCTGAGTAAAGTAATGAAAAATTATTGATAAAGATTTATAATTGATGATTGATAATTATTGATATAGATTTCATAAACATCTTTTGATCATTATTTCTTGGAAATCCCTTGAAAATATCTTGTTTACAACCCCTGCGAAAAATTTTGTTCACAATCTGTCGATAGTTCATGAACTTCTCATAATCTGCTTATGAAGGTTGAAGGGTCTATTTTCATAAGCCTTTTCATAAACTGTTCAATTAATATAATAGAATATATATCTATCTATTGCGTCTATGTGTATGCATTAATAGGAGTAGTGGTATTTTTTTAATTTTTAGTAAACCGTCTGATGATCGCAAAACAATTGTGTGAAATTCCGAGTAACAGAAAAGGCTTTTGCCTTATCTTTGTTTCAAATTATAAACTGTTCATAAAGATGGAGCCTTTTCAAATTCTTGATATGTTTTTCTACAATAACAATACTTAACAGCTATGCTCAAGAAAATGTAAATTTGTTGCTTAGCATGTTGAAAACCTATTTTGATGAGTGATAAGGATATCAAATAATGTAGCAGTATGCTAACACATGCGATTATAACTTCAAATCGAATTGAAACAGAACTTATTCAGAATATGAAAGTAATGAAATGAAGTTGAATTAGCCAATCACCTGTTTTAAGGACTATTTTACCTTTTACGATATTTGACAAATTTGTTACGAATTATAATTTTATCCATTTGGCAAGGATGGGATTCTGCTCCTTGTGTTTTCACTGCACCAGAGTATAGAAAGGCTTCTCAAATCATTTTTATCAATTTTCAAGTTGATCTTGATAGTAATTTAATCTCATTCAACAGGACTTGTTTGCGAACCTCGCTATTTTCATGACTTGAACAAAATCAACTTGCTCTCAAGGTAAGTTCAAGTATGAAAGTTTTGATTACTGATTTTTGGTAATTTTTCAAACCTGTCTCTTACTCTTAGACAACAACTTCTTGTGAATATATACTAGGATATTTTCACATAACGAAATCCTTTTGAATTCAATTACATCATAATTTACAGAGAGATTTAAAGAGTAATAAACTAACTAAGAACTATGATTATGTCATTCAGTAATTTAAAAGGAAATTAGTTTGATGATCATTTCTCTGTAAGCAAGTATGTATTCATGACCTATTTGTTTATTAGGATCATTCATGATACATCTGTTTTTGCAATGGTACTATAAGCTACTTCAAGGCTATTGGCACAGACATGAAACATTTTCCAACTTTATTGTTTAACTCTGATTGACATTGTCAAACCAACATAGTTGGATTGTTTGAAGAAGGATTAGCTTAGATGGCAGAGCAACCGAACTTCAGGTCTGATCATATATGGTTGACTGTGGCTCAACATTAACTCCGCCTCAGCTTCATCTAAAGCATCAAATGAGTACCATCTTCTCATAGCAGATGGGATAGTCTGTACAGAAGTGAATTATGAATAGCTGCAGAGTATCGCTGTGCATTCACAAATGAGATCTATTTGACATGATAGCTGTTGAAATTGATCTGCAATTTCGCGGCTGAGATCAATAAAAAGCATTTACAACCATTAATTGCTCTTCATGATACCGTTTTAATTACCACTTTGGATTGTTGTTTTCATATGCAGTGGGATACAGTAATCACATACTCAAGTAATAGAACTGACTAATAACGTGCTTGATCTGAATCAAAAATAAGGAGCGTTCATGAAACATTAGTAAATGTTAAATGGCCTACTACAGTAAGCCCATTCATGAGCTGTTCGTTGTCCATGAACTGTGCATAGAGACTTAATGTTCATTGGGTAAGGAGTTGGGACACTCTTTTATGTGTTGCTCTCAGCGCCCATTGGACAGACACCCTGAGTCACATGATTTTATGGACGCCGGATGGATTTTATGGATTTTATGAAATTTTAAAAACTTTTTGTTCAAAAGCAAAACCTCGTTTTCAATTGAACGAAAATGGCTTCAAAATTTGCGTGTCCCAACTATTATAAATAGATGGCTCTGATGTTACCAGCTTACCTCTGATATGGTCAACATTTATAGCAAGTACTGCCGTTTGTAATATTGTGTCTCTATTCTGTTTTATAGACATGGTTTCGATTGTTCAAAGATTGTCACAAGTCAACTCCTTTATTCGCCATCTTTTAATTTAGTTAATAAAACGTGTCACATTCAATCACAGCCAATCTTGTACAGTTGTGTTTCTGCATCAAATGATCATCAAAGACTTTGTCCTTGTAGAGATTATGTTAAAGGTCAGATAGCTCTCTGCAAGGATTGTTTATAACATTGATTTGTTCAAAACTCTATTAATAATCATTAAAAATATTTTAATTTGTATATACATATATATTATCTCAGTTGATAATTTATTTCAAAATTGTTTTCCATCAATCTCCTTATGTGTTGGGTTGGTACATGTGCTTCTGCAGTATTTGTCATATGATCTGGGATCAGTGGCTCAATCATCATTCCCCTCAGAAAAAATGTCACGACGTAATGACATGCCCCTGTTGAAAAAAGTTCTGGAGTTCATGAACAGTTCATGAAAAATGCCAACAGTTCATGGGATTTGGGGCCATTTAACATTGATGAACTGTTCGTGAACTCTTAAACTGTTTCGCAGGGGTGTTCATGAACAGTTCATTAACAGTTCATCAACATGAAACTGCCCCAAATCTTTGCAAACACTTCATGAACGATTCAATCATTTGTTCATATTTTTAAAGACTCTTAACAATGGGTCATCTGCTACTCTATCCATTCATTTTAATATATTGTAATGAAAATTGTTGTTCAATCTTGTTTGCTCTGTTTCATGTCCATTATAAATGTGTTATCTCATGTTAGTTACGGCAATGTGTTTATCTAACTTGTATAGTGATTTCAATGCATCATCACTTATTCAGTGTGTCTGATACATTTTACAATTTATTTTTTCACTGGACTAACTAATTATAAATATAATAAACTAAGGGATACTTAATTGTACAATTCAAGTTCAAGTCAAATAGTTTTCTATTGTATTTGTCCAAATTTGCATTTATCAGACATTGTTTTACAATGATTTGATCAAAAAGTAGTTTCTGTGGTTATCCAAGAGCAGGTTGCATATAAACGGATATTGCACTCATCTGAATTGCACTTGAATGGGCATTACTACGTAATTAGTCTCTGGTTGACCTAATCGTTGGCTGAAAATGTGTTCATGGTTTTGGTATCAGTAGTGTAGACGGTCCAAAAGATCTAAAGCATGGTGATAGTATGCATTAAAATTGACTTGACTTTAGAAATTAATCTTTTACTCATAATTATACACTTTCCTTCCTTTTGCTTCCTTTTTTGCTCTCTAGTAGTGACGTCACTAACGCGTGTTTTGACATCGAAAAACGCGCGAAAAATCATGACATGTGTTGTGGAGTCGATCAAGATGGCGGATAGATCTCTGAAACAATTCCAACTTTTGACAGATTCCCTCGGCTAAAAAAGCTACAAAATGTCTGGTTTAAACGGATCATTTGTAGAAGAAAACAAAAACTTAGATAACTCGTCTAATAAATCACCGTCTATTCAAAGAATCGATCGTAAATCAGTTCATAGAATCTGTTCTGGTCAAGTTGTTTTGAATCTTGCAACGGCTGTAAAAGAATTAGTTGAAAATAGTGTTGATGCTGGAGCGACTATAATTGAAGTCAAGTTAAAAGAATATGGCTCTGAATCAATCGAAGTTATTGATAATGGTTCTGGGATTGAAGCAGATAATTTCGAGTCAATTGCGCTGAAACATTACACTTCAAAAATTAAAGAATTCACAGATTTGTTATCAGTCCAAACGTACGGATTCCGTGGAGAAGCTCTCAGCTCATTGTGTGCTTTGAGGTATGTATTTGAGATGTCCAATTTTTTTATCTAATCTAAATGAAATTCATAGACCATTTACTATTGTAGTGTTAGCGTTATCGTTGCATACTGATTACTGACTGATCTGAGATTGTACACTCTACATTTACTAACATACTAGGCCTATCTAATTGATCAGTGAATGTACGTACCACTAACTTAACGGTATCATGTTTAGATATATAAAATGAGTAAGAGCCATATAAATGTTTGACAGTGGTATCCTGACACTAATACCAATGATCAATATGTATGATAAACATTAGCACATCTCCCAAGGCATTTCATAGACAGACAAGACTGTGTGTGGAATTCATTCCTGTGGAGTGTGCAATCTTCATAAGTTTTTACTTTGTATTATTATTAAGCTACCCTATTGGTCCGTACAGACAAATAACAAGCTGTTTGGTTATTTTTCTGTACGGACAAGGATAGCAAATTTAGAGATTAAAAACATCATTTAAAAAGGGATAGAAGAAAGTATTTAGATTTGTGGTAAATTATAAAAATGAAGCAATTAAAACAAACAAAATCATCATAACAAGAGCTTCATCTATCTGAAATACATCCATCAGAAAACAAAGCGCTTCTTCTAGCTCTAAATTTTATTTGTGCGCTTCTTATGGCAGACTTCAAGCGACTCACTCAACAACATATGACTCTTACATTTGAACTACATTTACAACTCCTTTACGTCATTCATAACAAAATATCAAATATAAACATGTTTTGAGTCACTCTACGAAGTACATCTCCAGTTCATAGAGGGTTGTACAGGGCTATTATTATGAACCAATATATGTCTATTCGATTTTACATTATTTGTGATTTAGAATACATTACTTGAGTTTCTTTTACTATTATTATTTCTTATGTTAATCGCATTGGAAATGTGTTACTATAATTGATTAAAACCGTCACTGTATCAACATTTCCTGTGAAACGTGAACTAGGGTACTATTCAATGATCTGCATTCTGATTGGTTGCTAAATCGTTCACTATTCACTCATAAATAACATTGGCAAATTCCCTCAAAAATATCAGACAATGGAGACAGTATATTAGCACCGCACAGTGCACTTATGAAAAGTAATTTTGGTTCATTTTTTAGTGAATTGTCGGTCACAACAAGACATTTATCTTTACCTGGTGGGACTCGTCTTGAATTCAACTCAGATGGAAAACTCATTTCACAGTCAACATGTGCAAGACAAATTGGTACTACTGTTTTGATACAACACCTGTTTCATTCCCTCCCTGTTCGTCTGAAACAATTCCATCAGCATATTCACAAAGAGTATACAAAAATGATGCAAGTGTTACAAGGATATTGTGTTGTATTAAGTAATGTGAAAGTAGTTTGTTCTAATACTACATCTAATGGAAGAAAATCTGTTGTACTATCAACCATTGGATCTTCTGAGCCAATAGAAAATTTCTGTAACATTTTTGGATCAAAGCAGGTTGGTAGAAAATAAAATGTTGCTTTTTCTATATCAGTTACAGGCTATGAGTTGGTTGTCTTGTTATAAATAATTAATGTTTTTGTGTAAAATGTTTTAACGAGAATTCATTCCTTTTGATAATTGATTGATAATTTATTTAATATGCAACACCCTGCAAAAACAGTCAAGGAGTTCATGAACAGTTCAAAAACAGTTCATGACATTGAATGACCCCAAATTTTCATGAACAGTTCATGAACTCCTGACCTGTTTTTGCAGGGGACCTAACCTGTCTAATTGAACCAATTACCCCCAAGGTAGGGTAGAGAGAAATTTCAAGCTCCAGGAACTTTTGCAAACATAAATTTTTATCGTTCCTCTTGGAATCTTTTCTTGTTCAATTCATAATGATCAATAAGTCATTTGCATTTTTTCTTCTAGACAAAAACGCTTCAGATAATTAAGCAGATTGTTCCAACGGTAGATGAGATTGAAGAATTTGGGCTCAGCAAAGTGTCACTTGAATTAATGGAAAGCTTTCAACTTGAGGGCCATATTTCTTCATGCAAACATGGTGCTGGTAGAAGTTCGCCTGACCGTCAATATATGTATGTCAACAAACGACCATGTGATTGGACAAAACTAACACGTGTCATTAATGATGTGTACCATCAATTCAACCGCAATCAATATCCAAGCTTCATTCTAAATATCAATACTGCTAAAGGTGAGTTGAACAATCCAAAACATCTATCAACAAAAATCTACCTACTCATTCTCTCTGTCCAAATTAATCAAGATGCAAATGTAGCCTTCTGTAGGATCTATATAAGGGGTATAGCTGAATTTTGACTGACGCCACTGAAATTTGAATGCTTGGAATATTATTTGTGAAACATTGTTTATAAATGTCATGCTGGGTTGGCATTATTATCATTTGCCTTGAAAAGGTTAGATGCTGAATTATTAATTAAGAATATTTATATTAATAAATGTCATTTTGTTGGTTGATATTGTGTTAAGTTGATTGTTTTCTTGTTGACCTATATAAAAGAGTCTCATTTGGAACAGCGAATAAGTTCCGCTTGAAAATTTTGATAAGTTTTGTTGAATACCTAAATTGGAACATTGGAACAGCAAATATATCAAATTAAAAGATAACGTTATATTATTTTTGCTGGAAATCCGATGTTGTTTGTGAAGTCTATTCGCTTAATTGTAGTATATTTAATAAATACAGGGGTATTTTCTATTGATTGTATGTATTTTTATCTTAAGATTCCGTTGATGTCAATCTTACACCCGACAAAAGATCCGTACTAATGCACCAAGAAAAAATTATTCTTGTTGTCGTTAAAAGCTCATTAAAGGCAATGTTTCAAGTGGATTCATGTAATTATGATACATTTATACCGAATCAAATACAGCTCATTAATGACGTTATCTCACACGAAATCGATGAGAAACAATCAACTGATTATCAATTAATGAATGAAAATCAAAAAGAAACAAATTTAATTCCATCATCACCTTTGGTAAGTGATAAATCTGATTTTAGTAGTTTTGCAAAATTTCACAGTAAATACTCAAAACATGTTTCACATAGCTCATCATCTTTCAAACAAAAAACGTTATTCGCAACAAATGGATTCATAAGAACAGTTATCAAATCAAAGGACTCGTGCAAGCAAGATAATCTTCCACAAAGCCCTTCCTTAAACAACGATCCATCGAAAGAGGAATCAATCTGTGATACCAACAAAGATAGTTCATCATCTGCTGCTGTGATGAACCAAGGCACAGACAATGCGTCAAATTTTGAATATTATAGTGAGAAAGACAGTCAAATTAAGTTTGTTGCGGTAGAGAGTATATCAGCAGGCACAAGCGTGATTGACAAGGAAAATTTTAATGAAGTTTCTATTCAATCTGATGATGAATATGTTATATCTAGCAGTTCATCACAATGTATTGAAATGAATGATTCGCATGACTCTGTCATTGTAGATGTTTCTTGCGATGTAGCGATTAAGGATGCAGATGACACGGTCGAGATGAAAGCAACTACTTTAGTTGATGAGTTGCAAACCGAAGTAATTTATGAAGATTTAACAATAATTGAACCTGCTCATAAACATTACAAAATTGACGAAGAATCAATTTCATCAGTAAGGCCATCCGTTGAAATTGCTGTTAATATAGACGAAATCAAACAAAATTCACAACACCAAAATAAGGAACAGGTAGAACAATTGATTGCAGATCATAATTTATACCTTGCAAAAATAAGTCCAGATCAAAACAGTGATGCGGAAAAAGAATTGAATAAACACATCACAAAAGAAATGTTTAAACAAATGAAAATTATTGGACAATTCAATAAAGGATTTATAATTACGCAACTAAACAATGACTTATTTATTATTGATCAACATGCAACCGATGAAAAATATAATTTTGAAAAGTTGCAATTAAATGAGAAATTATCTGGTCAGAAATTAATACAACCAAGACAATTAGAATTAACAGCAAGTAATGAAGATATTTTGATAAGTAATTTAACAATATTTCAACAAAATGGTTTTGATTTTAAAATTGATGAAGACGGTCCCATTGGTAAACGTATTTATTTAATTTCTTTACCAACAAGTAAAAATTGGACATTCAGTGTTGATGATATTGAAGAATTGATTTTTCAATTGAGTGATTCGCCTGGGACAATGTGTCGACCATCGCGTGTTAGGCAGATGTTTGCAAGTAGGGCATGTCGTAAATCTGTAATGATCGGTACAGTATTATCTCAATCACAAATGAAAACAATTGTCGAGCATATGAGTGATTTAGAACATCCATGGAACTGTCCACATGGAAGGCCAACTATGAGACATTTGATAAGTCTTAAACGGCTCTAAATAATTTATTATTTTAATGAAATAATAAAAGATGTTTGAAATATTTTACTGTATTTGTTTTTTCTATTTTACAACCTTCCTCATTTGTTACACAATCATCAAATCTCTTACTTCATATACAGTTTATGAACATTTTGATGACGGACATGAAATTCATATAATGTCTATGAAATCTGCATGAAATTTAATTTTTTAAATATTTCTTCAATGATTAGAATTACAGGAAACCACTTAAGCCATTATTATTCAAAGATGTTTCATTATAGCATTCAAGCTGGTTGAAATTGAAAACCATCACAAAACTTCTGAAGTGTAAACTAGAGATTGGTTCTGAAAACACAAACATTTAATACCTTATTTCATGACATAATGTTTTGTAATTTGAATGTGTTCGTAGTTATAATCCAAACTAGTTATTACAGAACTCTCAAGCCTATAGTTTCATGGTTTGATTTCTTGGAAGCAACAGAAATAGTTAACAACAAAGATGTGGAATAACACATTTGACAGTAGCTATAAATTATTGATTTGAATGTTCAGCTTTGAATTATCGATTCGAATGTTTAACTATGAATTATCGATTTGAATGTTAGTCATGAGTTATCAATTCAAACGTTTAGCTTTGAAGTATCGATTGCAACGCTCATGTATGAATTATCGATTCTAACGTTTAGCCATGAATTATCGATTCAAACATTTAGCTATGAATTATCGATTCAAACGTTTAGCTATGAATTATCGATTCAAACGTTTAGCTATGAATTATCGATTCAAACGTTTAGCTATGAATTATCGATTCAAACGTTTAGCTATGAATTATCGATTCAAACTTTTAGCTATGAATTATCGATTCAAACGTTTAGCTATGAATTATCGATTGAAACATTTAGCTATGAATTATCGATTCAAACGTTTAGCTATGAATTATCGATTCAAACGTTTAGCTATGAATTATCGATTCAAACGTTTAGCTATGAATTATCGATTCAAACGTTTAGCTATGAATTATCGATTCAAACGTTTAGCTATGAATTATCGATTCAAACTTTTAGCTATGAATTATCGATTCAAACTTTTAGCTATGAATTATGGATTCAAACGTTTAGCTATGAATTATCGATTGAAACATTTAGCTATGAATTATCGATTCAAACGTTTAGCTATGAATTATCGATTCAAACGTTTAGCTATGAATTATCGATTCGAACGTTTAGCTATGAATTATCGATTCAAACGTTTAGCTATGAATTATCTATTCAAACTTTTAGCTATGAATTATCGATTCAAACGTTTAGCTATGAATTATCGATTCAAACTTCTAACTATGAATTATCGATTCAAACGTTTAGCTATGAATTATCGATTCAAACGTTTAGCTTTGAAGTATCAATTGCAACGTTCACGTATGAATTATCGATTCAAACGTTTAGCTATGAATTATCGATTGAAACATTTAGCTATGAATTATCGATTCAAACGTTTAGCTATGAATTATCGATTCAAACGTTTAGCTATGAATTATTGATTCGAACGTTTAGCTATGAATTATCGATTCAAACGTTTAGCTATGAATTATCGATTCAAACTTTTAGCTATGAATTATCGATTCAAACGTTTAGCTATGAATTATCGATTCAAACGTTTAGCTATGAATTATCGATTGAAACATTTAGCTATGAATTATCGATTCAAACGTTTAGCTATGAATTATCGATTCAAACGTTTAGCTATGAATTATTGATTCGAACGTTTAGCTATGAATTATCGATTCAAACGTTTAGCTATGAATTATCGATTCAAACTTTTAGCTATGAATTATCGATTCAAACGTTTAGCTATGAATTATCGATTGAAACGTTTAGCTATAAATTATGGATTCAAACGTTTAGCTATGAATTATCGATTCAAACGTTTAGCTATGAATTATCGATTCAAACGTTTAGCTATGAATTATCGATTCAAACTTCTAACTATGAATTATCGATTCAAACGTTTAGCTATGAATTATCGATTCAAACTTTTAGCTATGAATTATCGATTCAAACGTTTAGCTATGAATTATCAATTCAATATGGCCTGAGAGGTGAAAATCGTGAGCCATGCCTTTATCATGATCATCATTTGATAAGGTCAAGATGGATAACTCAGGATGCCATGAAACACTTGTTGAGCTTCGAGTCTCAATCCAAATGCTGTGTATGATAGATCATAGATAAAGACACAGATAATACAAATGTTTCATAATAACTTTAAGATGTATATTCATATATAATCGCGTGTTCTTCGCACCGCATACTTCACATTCTAATTCTAGAATCAATGTCCTACATACTTAATTAAGAGGCTGAGAATCGAAATGAGGCACAACACTTGCCCCTTCTTCTAAAGTAAATTAAATTTAATAAATTGTCATATAAGTAAAGTTAATTAATAAGATATAAAAATGTAATAAAACCTTCACGGTTAAACTAAGTTATTAAAACGGTTTCGTTAATGAGTGGTAGGATCTGATGGATCAAAACGAGTTGGAGCTTTCACGATTCGTCCACTGCGTGTTCTTTGCGATGCATCTGAGACGGTTTGCTCACTTGTTCTTAACGGTGTAATCACTTGGGCACGCGCCCGTATTAAATTTCGACCTGATTCAGTGCACACCTCAGCGCGGCGAGAAGTGGCTGATTGTACATGTCCACGAATAGGACTATTTATGTCATTAATATTTCTAATCGCAACTCGCTCACCAACGTTTGGCTGAACAAGTGGAGCAATTTTTTTTGTTGAATCGTGCGCTAATTTCATGACGGCTTTAGTGGTGCGCTGATGACACTCATTGATAATTTTATTTTCGATCAAAGCTGGAATTTGAGTTATGGGTTTACGACCCATTAACTCATGTAACGGAGAATTTCCTATTGTGCGATGATAAGTAGTACGTAGTATATATAGCGCGCGTCTTAAACGATGCTTGTCATTTAAATGGTCCAAACGATGCCAACGACGCTTGAAAGTGCGATGGAATCGTTCTATCATACCGTTTGATTTTGCATAACGCGGTGCAGAATGTCGAATTCTAACACCCCATGATTTACAGAATGATTTGAAATCATCGGAAGTGAATTGTGGACCATTGTCACTCATGATTTCAAAAGTTGGGCCATGCATTGAAAAAATAGCCTCAAGCGCATCTATAATCTCAGAGGCTTTCTCCTTTCGCAAAGGATATACTTCTGGAAAGCGGGATCCATAGTCCACCACAGACAAGGGAGATCCAAGGCAGACTTCACATCGCTTGACAATCCCGGCCACCAAACAGAACTTAGTTGGGCAAGTGTAGATTTAACACCGAGATGACTATCATGTGCTAGTTTCACAAGATTATCACGTAATGATGATGGAATAACAATTTGATTTCCTCTTAGAAGTATTCTCGGCTCATTTAATACAGTTAAATTGTGTCGTTCTTTAAAATAGCAATCAAGTGACTCAGGTAAACCTGACCAGTCATTTGTTTCAATGGTGTTAATGACACGAGACAATGCATTACTATGGGTGGTTTCTTTTGAAACGTCATCTAATGTTACAAATTGATGTTGTTGTATAATGTTTTCATCGTCATCTTCATCATCATAAGTATTTATAGCTGCTATTTCATTAATTTCTTGTGTTGATAATAATAATGTACCTGCAGATTCCAAAGTGACAAACGCTACTTGGTTGTACTCTGCTTCTGTTAACTCAGGTGTACTGTCGTGTGCTGGTGACCGCGATAGAGTATACGGTAATCGGTTCATCGGTTCTTTTGCCGGTTTATAAAAGATCTCGGATCCAAATGGTGCAAGACGTAGCATCATTCGCTGAAGTTGCGGTGGTATAGCATCTAACGGTTTAGTCCATATTGCTTCTGAAGGCTTATGATCAGTCCAAAATTCGCAAGTGCCACCGATAATAAACTGTCGGAATCGATTTGCTCCGAACACTATTGCTAACAATTCTCTTTCCATCTGTGAATATTTCTGCTCTGTAGTCGTGAGCGAGCGACTGGCCGTTAACACAGGTTTCCACTCATTATCGTGCAGCTGTAATAATACTGCACCTAAACCATAAGGGCTTGCATCGGACAGAATAGCAGTTTCTGCATCTGGCGCATAAAACGACAAAGTTTTAGTTGCAGCACGACGTAAACATTCTTTGACAACAGTTCAAGCGTTATGAACAGCATCAACATTAAATTCGCCTTTCAAAATATCTCTAATTGCTTTGACGTGCGTAGATAAATCAGGCAGAAATTTCTGCATGTAATTAAGCATACCTAGAAGGCGCCGAGCCTCGGTTATGTTACTAGGTGGTGACATGTCTAACGCTTCAGTAATTTTAGATGTATCTGGGGATATTCCACTAGCAGATATAGTATGCCCTAAATACATTAAGTTATCCTGTGCTATTTTACATTTTGATTTATTTAGTTTAGCACCAATGGTTTTCAAACGAGCCATTACAATAGCTAATCGTTCATCATGTTCTTTCTGGTCATTACCATACACTAATATGTCATCTATGTAGACACGACAGCCGGATAGATCCGATAAGTGATCTGACGTTGTGCGTTGGAAAATCTCAGGTGCCGAACTGACACCGAACGGAAGTCGTAAATAACGATAATTACCGCGATGAGTGGCTATTGTAGTCAACTCAGATGACGCTTCGTCTAATTTTATTTGATTAAACCCTGATTCTAAATCGAGGGTAGAGAATATTGTTGCGCCATGTAAATTTGCGAAAAACGATTCCGCTGTAGGAATAACAAATCGTTCATGACTAATGCACTCATTCAACTTTCTAAAATTGCCGCAAATTCGTGGCTTTCCGTTCTTTCTCCATGCAACTACGATAGGTGATAGCCATTTAGTAGGGCCCGTCACTCGTTCAATAATTTTCATTTCTATCATTCTGTCTAGTTCCTCAGAAACAGGATTATGAAGCCTAAACGCTAATTTTCTGGCTCCTTGAATAACTGGACGACTATTATGTTTAATTGCGATTGTTGCAGCACCAATAGTTCCTAATGGCTCAACGGCATTTATTTCTACAGCAAACTCTGTAGGCAGCGATAAAGGCTGACCACCGAGCTCTAAATAATCGTGATACGCTAACAACGGGCATTTTAAATTATCTATTGTCTTAGCCGCAACAGAAATAGATTTATGCTGTGGTGTTGCAGACAATTTTATTGTACCTTGCGCTGTAACACAAATTGGTTTACTGTTCCAAGGCCTGACATGGGCATCTTTGAGGGAATTGTATTGGCTTACCTCTAGACCACAGCGTTACATACACCCTTTTGCCTGGCTTTGTAGAATCTACTGCAAATGAACTGTCATCACTGTCAGAACTGTCAGTGTGCAACGCAGCTGCTTGTGGCCTACGTTTGTTGTCCGATTTTCTGCCTTTTATTTTGTCAATCCTTTTAGATTCTTTTTCAAATGATCTTTTATCTTTGCTACTCTTTGATCTGCAGACAATTGCAAAATGATTTTTACGATCACAATTCGTGCAGGTTTTTCCGTAAGCAGGGCACTGTCCGTATATATGCTATCTACCGCAGTATTTACAATTGTCAGATGTCGTTGCAGCCATGTAAATATTGAACATAGACTTCCAATTTATGAATTTGTCATACGCATTGTGTTGTTTGGGGTTGAAAAATTCCGGTAGCTTTCCACGGAATTGTGCCATAATCATACACAGTATAATAATACTTAAAAATATATCCTATCCTATCAGCTGCGCCAATGTTGAGCTTCGAGTCTCAATCCAAATGCTGTGTATGATAGATCATAGATAAAGACACATTTAATACAAATGTTTCATAATAACTTTAAGATGTATATTCCTATATAATTGCGTGTTCTTCGCACCGCATACTTCACATTCTAATTCTAGAATCAATGTCCTACCTATTTAATTAAGAGGCTGAGAATCCAAATGCTGTGTACAACACACTCAACAGGCTATCTGTAGTTTTTATTATTTTTCATGTTTTTTTCATTTCGGAAAATATAGAGGATTACTATTTGTTGAATAAATTATAAAGCTATAGTATTATTTAACATGTACCGATACCATATAAATTATGATTTCCTTCATTAAAACATTTGTATGAGCAGACTGGCTTTCTAATTGGGATCCGTTTGTATTCATTTGATTGTTGTTTGCTGACCTACAATTATATAAACAGAAAATGATCTCCTGTGATGTCGATCAATACATCGGTAGCATGATTGATTACTTATTAATAAAATAGCAACCTGAATTATACTGTAGACAGAAACGACCCCTGAAAATAATATTTGTTGAGTTCCTGAACTGTTCTTAAACTTTACAAAAATCCATGAATCATTCATGAACACCTTATAAAAAGTTCATGGACATTTCATTAATTAGTTCATGAACTCTTAATGACAATGTTTTTCATTGACTTTTTCATGAAATTTCACATAGGAATAAACCATACATATTGATCAATCCTATCACATGTACATCTTAAATCACATCTTTGAATTACAAAAAACTAGTCAACAACTTAATGGTCATTACGCTACTGACACCGAAACCATGAGAAGATCTTGAATTTTCATTGCGTTTCAATGGCATTTTCACATTTTAATTAATATTGTGAAAATGGATGTTTTCATGGTTTCCAAACTTTTTAATGGCTAAAAAAATTTGTGGTTTTCATTTTTTTTACATTTTCATGGTGTTTTCAAAACACTTTTATGGCATTTTCATGGTTTTGATGTTGCTAATGTTACAGAAATCATTCCTCATCCATGTTACACTGACTAATTGTGAGCTACTTCGTTTTTAAATCTCCTTATGGAATTCTCTTCAAGGATTGTTCTAATTAATAAAGATAATTTTGCTTATTTGACATATATAAATGTACCTTCATGTATAATAGGCTGTATATAATTGAAAAAAAACTCACAATGTTATTTATTATCAGATATCTACTATAATATTACTAAGTTATACAAAATGATGAGGTCTTACTTTGTATTCAACAAACTCTACGCATTCCAGCCAAACATCTAGATATGGACTTCTGCAGATTGAACAAATTCCTCCATTGGAAATAATAGAAGAGATTTCATCATTTGTCAACATTTTTGGATTAGTTCTGTTAAATTAACACATCAAAAATAATCATTAAGAAATATGCTTGAAGACAGAAAATGAATTTTTATCAACAGCATTGTCAACATTTTGTTGATATAAAAACTATGAAAAAAACAAAATGTGGGTGCAGTCACAGCTTCATCTCATAGCCCAGAAGCCACATTTCGCATCAACTTGAAAAAGGCATTACAATCAGAACATAATATAAATGTCATGATAGACAAATCAATAAGTCGGCAATCATAATTATGCTGTTTTTACAAAATCTTCAACATTGTATGTATCAATACTTCAAATGTCTATTTATCATTTTCCACACCTTATATTGTCTTGTGATAATAGACACCTTGCTGTCAGCTCCTACAAATATTGAAATGGTTAGTTGTAATTTGTATGCTAAGGAAGGCTTTTTATTCTGCTGTTTGAGTTTGCTTTCCTGGTATCGTATTTATCTAGTCAACATTAAACAGCAGTTCAGATATGAAATTTAACTAATAGGATTCAAATCAGATCCCATCTAATTGGATCTTTCAGATTTTGATTGCATCTAAGTTTTTATGATGGATCACAATTGTTAATGCTTTGGTGGAGAAGCTCCCATGCGAAAAAAAGTTCAGGAGATCATGAACAGTTCATGAACGTTAAATAGCCGCAATTTTCATGAACAGTTCATAATAAGTCATTTGAAAAAAAGTTTGATGTAAACTTAAAGGTTTTCTGAATAAATGATAATGATGATGATGATGATGAACCAACCTATGCCACATGCCCCTGTACTTCACTTCAGCTACGGCCTTGTAGTGACCTTTACAGTGAGTGAATTTGGAGGCCAATTAACAGTCATGAACTGTTTTTTGCAGGGGCTATTATACAATCTAAATTGATTCAATGTCAGTATACTGCCAGTAATTCCATTGTTAATATGCTGTTTTTTTATAAATCCCTCTCCGTTGTCAACCTTTTACTGTTACACACGTAGTTTATCAAAGTGGTAACCTCCAAAGCTATTTACCAGTACATCAAATGCATCAATGAAATTAATACGGATTTATATATTACTGACATGATTAAAATCCAACCTTAAGTGATAGAACTTCATCTTGTTGGAGAGAATGGACTGGTAGGCAACTGAATAAATTGTTTTTCTCGTAGTAGAACTGCTTGATTCTCAATTTCAAAAACTAAAATATAACAGAAAATCCTACTATCGATAGTCAATAATTGTCAAAGCCATAAGCAAAGGTTTATGATTTCTAACTTTGAGAGAATAACTTACATATCTCGGAAACATCCTGATCTGATTTGATGATACATCAAGATGCATTAAAGACCTACATTTGCAAATTGTCTGTAAATTAAATAAAACATTTAGCATTCTTAAAATTTGAAGGAATTAGAACTACAGAAGCTGAAATTATACTCCTATTACATTGATACATGTGTGAACAGTTCATGAACGTTTAATGGCCACAATTTTCACGAACTGTTCATGAACTGTTCTGAAACTGTCTGTGAAAGTTCACAAACTGTTCATGAACATTTCATGGAAATTGAGGCCATTTAACGTTCAAAACCAAATCATGAACTGTTCATAAACACCAGAACTGTTTTTCACATGTGTATAGACAGGTGGTATTTAAATACACAGTTGTTTGAACAGGATATTCTAAACTTAAAAGTTTGCTGGAGTGATTTTATATAGCCAAATTGCTGTTGCTATATAGAATACATTGTTATTTATTTACTTGTTTCTTATTATCATTATTATTAATAGATATCATGCAAAATAGTTGTAAAAAAGTGTGTAAAAAGTGTTCAATGCCTGTCAACAGAGCTATATAAATTGGTTTCAACTGTCTGATGATCGCAATAATGCATGAAACTTTAAATTACAGTATACAAAATATGTAGTCTTTAACCCCTTCATTTATATCATTGTTATTATATTTATTGTCACTATATAAAAAAATTGTTAGCGTGACTTCAGGTGCAATGTCTGATAAGCTACAATCGCAGAAAGGTCTCTGGTGAATCCTTTGGAGGAATGAAACACATGCTGGACCTGAGCGTCATCAATTGATTTAATGGATCACAGCACATGCGATATGTATATGTATCAAGGTTGTCATCATCTATACACTCCGTTAGCGAGCCTTCTGGCATGATGCCTTACAAGCTAGACATCAGAAATACCTCTGCCCCTTTGAAAACAGTTCATGAAACGTTAAATGACCCAAATTTCAAGCGAAAAGTCCTTGAAAAACCTGGCCATTTATCATTCATGAACTTTTTATAAGGTGTTCATGAACAGTTCAGCAGGTTTATGAACGATTCATGAACTCTTAACAAATTTATTTGCAGCGTTGATGAATCACTTAGTGAGATTGCCCACATTTTGAGGAACAATCAAGGACAATTATTATTATTTATGCATATTTAAATTGCAAATATACCAATTAGACAGTATAATTAGTTTAATTCTTCTGTGTATATTATTACCTCAGGGAGCTCTTTTATGTAGTTTTGATAGCAGTTCAACTTTCTCAAGGATGTTAACAGCCCTATTCTCCATGGCAAGCTGAATAAAATACAATCAACGAGCTATAAATGTTTACATTTATCGATGCTATTGGATGTATGATACATGGAGTATGTTTGGCCTGCATATAGGAATAATGGCTAATATTCAATCACTCTGATGTGACGTGATTGGTTGGTGATTGATAACGCCTCTCATTGGTGGATTGAATCGTCAGAAATGGTACCAATTATACTTTAGCTCACACAACGGTGGTGTATGGAAGACACTCTAATGCGGACAATTGTGAAATGCCATGAAGAGTTCATGAAAAAGTCCATGAGAAGTGGACAATTTAACGTTCATGAACTGTTCATGAAGTCCTGAACCGTTTTCACAGGGGCGTGGAAGCACTTAGGAAGCACATTTCCTTAGGTTATAATTTGGACAAGAGCATTCAAATGTGAGCAGGGCAATCAAATTGCTTTGGATCGTTAAAGTATGGATGATGAATGTGAATATGACACAAGCCTATCACTCAACGGATGCATGATAAGGTTTCATTCTTCAATTGGAATGTTTAACTGGAGGAAAACATACACATGCTGACTCTAATCTACCATAACTGAACTTACATTGAACGTAAGGAGAGTTTCAAATTCAGTTTGTGATATGTGAAATAATTTAGACAATGATGAAAATGTGGCAGTTCTACAGGTGATTATTTATACCGGTGAAGTGCGGAGTATTGATTGTGTGTACTGAATTTTAATTTCATAATTTCGATTATAGATATTCAATCAAGTTTATTGCGATTGCATAATATCATAACTGCAAAAATAATTTAGATACGTTGAATAGGTGCTAGAAGGTATACTATTAATGGCATTTTTAGCTTGTAAACAGAGATTATGATCATGGTTAATTCTAAATCTTGATTACCCCCTACAAAAAGCAGTTTATAACTGGATGAACTGTTCATAAAAAGTATATTAACAACTTATGAACCCTTGGTGAAAATGTTGCAATTTTAATACAATTTTAACAAACTATGTTTCACCGGGTTGCGCTATAGGCTATATTGGGTTCTTTAATGTAAACTGTAATAGTTAATAGTATTATAAAGCTAGAATCGTGTGGATAGTAACTGCTAATTTACTGGTTTAGTTCTAACATAAAGCATCATGTGTGTACCTTTCAAGTTTATTGTTATTGCAATGTAGTTCTCTCAATCTCTTCAAATAACAAATCTCATCAGGCAGATATGTAAGTTTATTATGGTCAACACTCAAAACCTCCAGTGATTTCAACCTAATCAAAACAAAGTTAACACAAATGTTCTACAATGCAATGAGTTAGACTTTTTCATACGACTTACCTCAAAATCCAGACTGAGGATTAGAAAGTGGAATCTCAGTCATTGGGCAGTTGTTTGAGATGTTTGACTACTGATGTGTGTAGGGTTTCTGCCTATGAATCTGAGGGCTACAGCTCTTACCGGGTAGGGAAAGGAACAGATTATTTTTGTTGGTTAGCATCAGATTACGAAATTGATAACAGTATCTGTGTTGACCACCTCTATACAGTGGTCACCTGTCCATAGTGGTCAGTTTGGCATTGTTCAAATAACAATGTTCTATCAAATTGATCATGTACACAAAATGCAATTTATAGCAGTCATTTTCTCTAGATCCGGTGATTGGCTGTTATACTCAGGTTTCATTTTATATGATCCTATTACAAGATAGTGATTCCCTTATGTTGAAATAATGATGAAGCATATATACAATAATGAAACAAAGTGATCTATAATGCATTCATGTACATAAGAGTAGAGTTCAGTCTAAAGGGAGGAAAACCCTTAAAACCCCCTTAAAACAATAGCCAGATCAGTGTTTTCTTTGCTGATTGGATGAACTGTGAGATCAATTTTCTATCAAATCTCTTTAAAAAAAATTGAATAATGACGTCACAAATTAACCGTATTAAAACATGGATATCTTGGTCATTTCTACTCAGATTGGCTTCAAACTTCAATTAACTATTTTAGTTATTTTACATCACAGTCAATCATTACTTTTAAGGCAATTTTTTTATAAGAACGATTTTAGTTGTAATTGACTCTGACCAACAATACCTTTGACTATGTGGAATATGACCATAGATATCAGCTATTATGAGTATTAATTGCACAATACTTCAGAATAATTGATAAGTGATCTATGTAGTAGATAACTGTTTGCATATTTGTTTTTTGTCACTTCAACAGACAGGGTAAGCTTGAAGCTTTTTTTCACTGGTGTGGTTACCAGAATGCACTCTATCGTATTATGTGGCCTGGAAATGAAAACTTCTAAGTTTCTTCTGAACTTACTCTGACCTTCTCCAAACTCGGATTGCAGGATACTTACTTAAGGTGGGGGCTTCATTATACGGGATAGAAATCTCATTATTTGCATTTCACATTTAATTGGAGGATTAGCTCAAATGGCAGAGCAACCAAACTTCAGATCGATCATTTATGAAGGTCAACTCAGCCTCCAGACTTTATCTAAAACATCGAATGAGTAACATCTGAAGATGGCGGATGGAATGGTCCAAAGGGAGTTGCATTGTTAGTAGCTGCAGTGCATCCTTGCGCATTGACAATCGAGACCTATCTGCCATGAAATCTGTTGAAATTGATCCGCTGTGTTGCGGCTGAGATCAATAAATAGTGTTTCAAATTATTGCTCTCAGCAAAAAGAGTCACTACTCTAGAAATAGAGGAGCGGTACTGGTCCCTTTGGTAGGGCGACATCGTCTACATTACTTTATTTACTTACCACATTTAATAATTACCCCCTTTGGAAATATTAATGATTTCATGAGTTATATGAACAGCTCTATAACGTTACATTCCCAACTTTTCATGAACATTTGGCAACTGTTCATGAACTCATGAACATTTTTCATATGGCTGTTACGCAGTGATCTCACAGTTTATCCCCTGAGGAATAAGTTCATCATTATGGAATGGCGCTCTTCCAATGATTATATTTGTGAACAGTCCATAAATAGTATTTGAAAAAGGTGTGCCATTCCAACGATCAATACTTTTAAATTAATCTTTTGTGAACCATTAATGAAATGTGTATAATTTTTTCATGAATTAAGTGGAAATAGTTTATGAACTGTTCATGGACTTTTAAAATGGCTTTGATACAATTATTGCCGATTTCTACAAATCTCCATATTTGCTTCACATGTGAATGATCTATTAGAAAATATCAATTGTTATGTATAAAGCTGATACTATATAACTATCCTTACTTGTTAATATCCAATGGTAATTCTTCCAAATAATTGTTGTTTAAATTTAAAAGAACCAAATGTGAAAGACGATCTAAAGAATGAAGATAAAAATACTGGTACTGGGTTTTCTGCATCGTAAAGATGACGCAATTGATATCAATCAGACTTACAAATTACATTATTCATCTCTGCAGTACTAGTGAAGTGGATAGTATATCCCCTGTGGAAATAGTCACTGAGTTCACGAACAGCTCATGGCAAGTTCTTGACAGTTGGGTCTTTTAACGTTAAAGGACTGTTTCCACAGGAGATTGGACGTAGGGTTTCATATTTTGGACCGTGGATGGTAACTTGTTTAAACCTTATGTGCCTTTGTTGACCTTCTCGTTATTACTGATCACTCTCTACAATACACTAGCATTGAGCACTGTTCAATTGCCAGTTTCAAATTTTAATATTTTTTTGATATTATTATTACATATTTTAGGCAAGGTGACTATCTGCTGATAATGAACATGGTTAGCCGAGGTCATTATGCCGATATTCATCAAGCCTAAGATCAATAACTGTTTTAGTCAATTATTAACAGGTCAATTTTGTAATATAATCGTAACATGAATTTTGGTGTATTTTCTTGAATAAAAACGCAATTATCTGTTGCCTCTTTACTCCAAAACGGTAAGATAAACAAGGAGCAGTCAATACAATTTAGAATTGACTGCTGTTCCGCCAGCTGAGTTGCTTGGTTTTCGTATTGACCTGTTAGTCGATTACTAAATACATGTATACATAAAAACGGTATACTTCATGATTCTCTTTGGCCAGTATAATTGTTCAAGTACGATACCCTGGTTAGCGGTAAAAATATTCCTTTTGCAAATGAAGCCACGTTAAAATTCTGATGTGTGAGAGATGTTTGGATCCTAACGTTTTTGTGATTTATATCCAGTCTGATTTCAACAATCTAAACCCAAATCAGTTTAACAAATACAGTCCAACTTGGATCTCAGCCCTGTAAGGAAATCTTATGACCCATGTGAAAAATCCATGAGTTCATGAACTTTATGAACAGTTCAGGCATAGTTCATCAGCAATTCATGAACTTAATGAACAATTTATGAACAAATATTTGTGGGTTCCTGAACAGTTCCTGAACAGTCATAAACAGTTCATGAACACTTCATGAACATGTTCATAAACTCGAAATTGCCTAAAAGTTCATATCCACGAGTTCATGAACAGTTTATGGATAATTCATGAAACAGGGGAAGTTCATGATCATGAAATTGCCAAATTGTTTACGAACTGTTCATAAGCAGTTCATGAAATTTTCATGAAATATTCATGAAGTAGGCATGAAAATAAATTTTCATGAAGTATTCATGGAGTGGAGTGGGCATGAAAATTTAGGCAATTTCACGTTTGTAAACTGGTTTGTGAACTGGTCATGAAGTTCTGCCCTTACAAAATATCAATAAGTTCATGAACAGTTATCAACCTCATGAACTGTTCATAGATGCTTCATAAAGAGTTCATGAATAATTTATATGTAACTTTTCATAGACTTTTCATGGGTATGATCTCGCAATTTGGTTCTGTCTAACGAAAAAAGGATAATTGATATTCGGGTTGTATAAATTTTCAGGCATCGCCTTTGAGTAATGTTTAGCAACTTGGATGTGATGTGGTTGGGAAACTAGGAGTAATAAAGTTGTGACAAAAGGATTGATATTTGATTTAACTGACTGATCAGCCAATTGCTTGGCGATTTTGATAGGCATTTAGTAAATATTAAGTTAATGATTTTGGAATTGGGAAATAGCTGCTAAAAAATTTAATATAATACAAAATTTGGCAGTTCATACCCAAACAATTTAATGGTATTTTTGTGATCTCATTGGAGAAGATGTGAAGTATCTTTAACTTTTCAATGGCAAACAGCTCATTGGGGATATTTCTGAACTGATTGTTTCCTAGATTTACTTTAGTTATCTGAAATAGATGAAGAAATTAATGTTGATGGTAATAAATTATCATTATCAATGTCAAAGGTCTAAATACACAAATATCTGATTCGATAGCCTGCTGAGCTTTAAAACATGTGTAATTTTCTTTTCAACTGACCTTGATAAGCTTCTTGAATTCTATTGGTAGGGAGCAGAGTTTATTGTTTTTTGCATCAAGTGAGATTAAAGATTCAAAATCTCCAATTAAGGACGGGATTTCAGATAAACCTTTATTACAAAGCTTCAACGTACATGACTTGCTTTTCAAAGCACAAAGAAGCAGACTGTCCGCCATCTTGGATAGCCATGCTTGAAATGCTCAGGCCTAGTTACCATGGTGACGATGAATAAAAACCATGATAGATATAATACAATTTTCGAAGAAAGCACTGTGATTTGCTACTTATAAATTTAGAATAAATTAAATTGAGTGTAAACTCGGGTACACTCATGTATATGAAAGTGCTCAATGTTAGGTAAAACAGAGCACGTGGAAAAGAAGATGAGGAAACAGCTTTTTTCCGTAACTCGGAGTTTCACGCGTTTTTGACGCTATACTGTCGTATCATTAGATCCAAATGCATGAATTCTTCGCGGCATCATCCGCATTCAAAGTATTCCTTGCGTGGCATTATTTTTAACTTTATGCAACACAATCAAGCAAAAAGACTATCACAAGCATATATTTCGCCAACATACAGTTTTTGTTTGTTTTTGTTTTATGGCTGAACTCAGGTCAATTCTCAACAATATTCATTAAAACTTATTTAAAATCAAACATACATTATTTAACTAAATTTAACTAACTTAAAACTTATGATAATATGTTATGATTCGTACATACTATCTAGTTGTTAATATTGTAGTGCCCATAATAGATACGGCATTTGTTCTTTGTATACATATTTACTTAATAGTCTTTGTAGTAGAAAACTTCTTGCTCTTTTATCATTGGAAATTTCTATCAATCAAATTCCTAACTTGTCTACAAACTTTCTTTTTGATGATTACTCCAATTGTTTCTACTGCTAGAGGTTGAATAATGTGCATTTCTGCCAAATATGCGTATATTTTTCATTTTCTAGTTTCTGCATGAACCCATTAAACTTGAAGATTGATGGCGTAAAGTTGGAGCCAACGTGTTTGCATATAAAACCTGTATATGTATATATATCCTACACATATTATTACTACTCAATTGTAATCGGCATTTAATTAAGATTTTAAATTATAAATGTAAAAGTACTGTAGTTAGGTATTAACACAGTATACTGTTATTGTTAGTGTATAGTGTATATTGTTAGTTTTTGCTAAATTCTTTTCTATTTAGATATCATGCTTCAGCAAAGCCTTTTTCGTAATTCGGATTTTCATGATCATCACTACAAACGGTAGCCAGACTAAAACATTTCTTACACTTGCCTTGAAAAAAGTTTTAGTCTGGACGACGCAGGCTATTAAGCCGTAACTCATTCTTTTTTCCAATCTATTTGTGTGCTCTGTTTTAATTGACATTTTAGAGCTTTTGAAAATGTCAGGAATCTGCAAGTATATGGCATTTAAAAGATTTCAAATCGAACAGAATATTACACTTAACGGTTGTTCTGCAAAATATTTTCTCAATTTGCTAATCAACAACATCACTCATAGCATAGACCCTATCATACATGATTAATTGAACATGATTACAAGAGTTAAGCGTATATATATATATTATCACCATTATCATATCCTTCAACAAGGGTTTAAGAAAATGCTTCATTACTACGCTGTCTTCTATTATATTTAAATTTGATTTTCCATTTTTTAAAATTTTACATTTCATTGTTTTGATGATGATGACGAGTAGTCTTCAAGCCATCTTCCAATCAACCCAATGTCATAATCACTTGGTCCTAGGCCACCTTGAAGTGCCACTTTGTTATTAAATAGGACATACATGCGTTCAGGGTAAGCGCCAAATGCCTTGCTAGCATTATCATCCATGCCATCCAAGTAGACATCTACATTTGGCCATGAGGTGTTTTTCAGATGATTTTCAATCAAATTATCAAACGCAGCGTTAAGGCGATCATTCATCGACTTATGATGAGCTATGTGGACGGTCTGGATAAGTTAAAGTACATTGTAATCAGTAATAGGAATGGAAACAGCTTAATATCAAAGTCAGGGGGATTATATAGGATGGAAGCCCCGTGGAAGCCTCAGTGACTCGGGGGCTCTGACTCATGACCGCGTTTTGAATTTGTGCCAATCCAGCATAACTCACATCAGACAGATGACAGCATAGTATCATCTTTCTTATTAAACGTATCTGCCCCATTGGAGTTTCGATGCATCGATATATAGGCTATATTCCCTAAGGATTGACATTCCCTAATACTTGAATATATCGAGCATTTCGAAATGTTTATCGGATCAGGATCTAGAATTACAATATCGAAATTAAAACAGATTGGATCAGCTCCGTGAGTTATTGTTTTGGCAGAAGGTTCATAAAAAAGTTTTAGATCAAGAAAAAGATACTCCAAGTATATTTTACAAAGGAGATTTTAGTTGAAAAATGAGGAGAACACCTTAAATAAAATAAAAAAACAGAAAAATTTAGAGAAAAATCTAAAAAATGGCCAAAAGTACTTGAAAGTATTTTCATTGCAAAGAATACCACTTTTTCTTCCAAAAAGGTACCCCTCCCAAAAAGGTACCCTATAATATTTGAATTTCCCCGTTTACCAAAAGTGTGGAAGTAGCCCCCTGCGAGCAGTGTCTATTAGTTAAATATACAGTGTGTGTGTGTAACTTTTATTTTGTTTCGTATTCAAAATGAGCAATATGCTCGTTTACAATGAAACGAAAGATCATACAGTTATTATATAATAATTACAGTGTTACAAGTTACAACACAATCACAATCACAATAGATATCACAATCTGAAATTCTTACCCCACTTGCCCATTCGTCTATGGGATGTGCCTCCGTTACATAAACGATACAAAAATCAGCCACTTCTGAGAATCGCTTCACCATTGGTAAAAACTGCTGCTCGAGAGCAGCCATAAATGGACCTCATGTAGCGCTGCCAAAGTTGAGGATAAGAGGGACATTTTCTCTTGCTATTTGAGACAATGAAGTTGACAAGGTTGGTAAAACCCTTGCGCTTTGATTGACTTTATAAACAACCGTATTCAATGGGACGATATCGTTCTCCCTTGCTTCGTTAAATCGATTTCTGTATCTAGTACGCAGTTGCATGCGCAGCATCTTCAGAGAAAACATTCCTTTCAGAATACCATTGGTAAATCCATCAGGAATACTGAGTTCTGGGCTACTCTTTGTATGAACTTTGTGGACTTTTTTTCTTGACCAAGATTGTACCGATGCTGGGAAAATAAGCCGTGCTACTCGAGATACTATCGCAATTGCAATGACGTACAATACATCAGTAGCGTAAAGTAAAGCTCTTTTTACAGTAACGTACCATGGCAAAGATGCCATGATGGATGGTGAAGCAAATGTAAAATGAAATTGTTTCTTTCAAGTGACATGGATGACGAAGCACGCAGGGGAACACCTTTGACCTCATAGAACAAAAGTAAGATGCCATCTGCTATTGTTTTCGTATTGTAGATGAAACCTCTTTGAAATTCCTTTGTCAGTTTTTAGAGGTTAATTATTATGCTTTTTTCCCTGCACTGTTTCATGCAAATTTACAAATTATTCTATAAAAAGCCTTACATGTAGTAAATCTGTATAATTGTATGTGCTTAATTATTTTTAAATCCCGGGAGTACATATCGTGAATTGTCTTATTTACAAGTTTCTTTGTCAGCTATGTCTGACCGAGATATGTGGCTTCCTTTGTGTAGCACATAATTATGTTAGGCGAGAGAGGGACGGCAGCACACTCCTAGGATATAACTTTATGACATACTTTACTGCTACACTCTACTACTTTCACTTTCTTTTAAGCTTTGCAAAATTGAGATAAAAAAATGTGTAAAAATCAGTCTTTTAAAATACAGAACTGGATTAAAACGATGCTTTAAATTCACCAATGGCAAACTTAACGTGATGGAAACTTAGAAATCAACCAAGCCACCACCTTGTTACACGTTTCATTTCATGGCTTTGACCATAAACTTTGTACACTTGATCTATTTTATCTTCAACCATCATCTTTGTGTATTTTTAAATAGTGTGGTTCTAGTGCTTTTTATTACCTACACATCCTAGACTGTCCTGCAATAATTTCTTGTGTGACATATGCAAAAAGAGCGACAGGTGTATAATGGAAATGTTTAAATTTACCTTTTATTTTTATTCACTTATTTCTATTTAGTTTTTTACTTCTGGATATTATATGATAATAATTTTACTACATGTATATCCAAATTTATATAAACTAACAAATTTCAATCTCAATGTATATATAGCAAAATATGATTGACCCTGAATTAGGTGCAAATATATGTATGAACTACTACTACTAATGGGCACATCCATTGGCTAAACAGGGTTGTGCGATTTTCAAGGGGTGCCCTTTCCCGATTCTTGGGATATTTTACTCCATCTAAGAAATATCGAAGTCCTAGTAAAAACCCTAGTAAAAATCAATTTGAAAATAGTTCAATGAGGGTCTTCCTTGATATGCCTATATCTATAACGGTTGAACATAACATTTATAAATTTAATAGGTCAGACTGGTCATTAGCAAATAGCAATGAAATATTGTCATAAAACAATTTCTTCCGTTTAAATAGATTTCATTTATAGATAATTAAAGATAATGTTCTATAGCAAAATTCAAATGTAAATCCCATTTATATATTTATGTTATATATTAATTGATATGTAAAAGAGTAAACCCATTTTGATAAATTTGATAAAAGCTCTTACTGATAAATGATAAATGACTTCGTAAACTTTTTTAAGTAAGAGGATATGATGTATGTTAATATCATCCACAGGTCCAGCTGAGGTGATATCAAAATCTTCAATAATTAACTTAATTTCCTAATTATTTGGTTCCATAAAAACAATCTGTGGATGATAATATACTTTATAAATTAAAACAACTATAAACAGTCTTTACATAATGCTGTTTGATCCTTGATAAAATCTCTACACGGACAAAGTCTTTCATGGGCTGCTGACTCTGATGCGCAACTGTAAAGAAGTGTGTGTGATTGAATGTGGCATGTATGATTGACAGAATTATAAGATGGCGCATATAATAACTGCCCTGTAACTGTATGGGAACAATCATAGCCAAGTCTGGAATGTAAAAACACATAAAAACATCAATACAAAAATCGGGACAAAAATACATTATCGATGAAATATCTAATTGATAAGTCTTTGATGAGAACTGTAAATTTATGTTGAAGTAACAAGAATAACAACGTAGGTTGAATTAATTTGTATCATGCATGGTCATTATATGAATCATGTAAGTTCTCCTATGTTCTAGAATGTCTACAGGGTTCGGGAAGGCTCCTACACATTCACATGAAGATTTTAATTTTTCTCAATTGATTCATAAAAATACATGAAGCTATGATTTTTGTGAAGCAGTCAAACATGTTTATAACGGGAAGTCGGGCGGCACCTATAAGATATAGACAATTTGACCATTATAGACAGGTGACTTTTATACATAGAGATGATCCAATAGAATCATGCCTTCCCTCCGTATATCACTAAAGCACTAAAGTGGTAACTAAAGCAGGTGATAGCTATATGGGGGGTGACAGCTATATCAAGTTTGTTTGTATACTGTATACATTTTCTTGAGAGATTAATGTTAACAACAACAAATTCACCCGCCAATAATCTTTGATTAGGGTATTTCGCATTTCGAAGAATTGGTAATCAATGATTATCAATAGTTTGTGAACTTGAACAGAAATGAAAGTTTTTGATGAACTTTTCCGTATTAAGAGTTATACAAGCAATCAAAGATCACTGCATATAATAGGCCCACGTAAAATTCTGTCCATACGGTCAGCGACAAACAAGTCTAATTGATCGAACAGAGGTCAATTATATAGCTGTATTATACATTAAAATTAATTTTTATGATTATATGTACCAAAATTGACATGCATCATTGACCAAAACAGTTATTAATCTCAGGCTAGATGAATATCGAGATAATGACCATTTCATTACAGTATTAGCTGATACGAATACTCGCCTTCGATCAATGACTGTTAAGCATTTCAGATACAACACTTGAGTGAACCTTTTAAGCCCTGTTTATAAGGAGGGCGAGTTACTCGGGTAGGCGGGTTAACTTATTCGCTCTCTTTGTAAACAGAATGCACATAAACAATAGAACCGGGTAACTCGCCTACCCGGGTAACTCGCCTACCCGGGTAACTCGCCTACCCGGGTAACCCGCCCTCCTTGTAAACAGGGCCTTAGTCTGGAGCTTAACTACAGATTGTTTACATACATCATTACATTACATGTCTCATTATTTATGCATTGTATATAGCAACAAATGATTTCTGCACAATACCTTTCCAATGATTCAACATTATTTAAAGCATGGAAAAAGCTAGATTCACATATTAAACCTGAAAAGAAAAATTGAATTATAATTTTAATGGAATAGTCTTTGAATACCTAATATAAATGCATACATAAACAGAATTACAAATTAAGCTGCTACTAAAAATTCACCTTTCCGATGGCACAATATCTTGCACGATAAACCATGTTTTGCAACAAATATTTTCCGACTTGATAAAGGTGGCCAAGTAGGCGCATTTTCATCACAAAAGTTCTAAACGGTAAATCAAAAATAGAAACGTTATTACAACACCAAAATGAATATATCATCTTGCTTCTAAGCTATTATTTTTTTACTGTGATGTTGTTGTTGTCGTTGTTCAAAATTAGTTGTTGAAAAAAAATGTTGAATGAAACAATTTTTTCTTGTACACTTAATTTGATTGTGACAGTTTGACATCATTACCTCATATATGTAACCTTGCAATCAATTTATATGTAAGTAAATATATATTCATTTAATCAGAGTTGTATCGACTGACTTAATGTTAACATTATATTTGAACTGTACATATATGTACTCTCTTATTCAATACATCCAAGGTAAATGATGCAGTCTCAACAAAAGAATCATCTAAGAGTGTTTGTTTTGCGTCACTTAAGCATAATTCCAAAATCAGGGTTTTAAAAAGTAGGATTTCAATGGAACATGAAGTTGTTCCATTAGACAAATAGACATAATCTAATTAAAGTGTTATTATATATACCTGATGTTCAAAGAGTGTATGAAGTCTTTCTACCATCCCAGTAGTTGTGTATTCACGTGGAAGATAAGATGGTAGCTGAAAATAATATAGAACACGATAACCTACTCCACAAAGAGATATATGCCGATATACAGTACAATAAAACCTGTTATAGCGGCCACCTCTATACACCTGTCTATAGTGGTCACTCTTGGTATGTTCAAAATAATATTTTCTATTGAATATCATGAGAATTGGACCCTGATTGAACAGATAAGTTCTTTTAGCATTTAAGATTCTAGCAAAGTGGAAAAATGCTTACATCATCTTGATTTTTGATTGTCTTATAAATTTCTCTGAGCATCTTATGATCTTTCATATCTACAGTGTATGTGTATGGTTCTTTGATAAAATCTTCCATGTATGGATTCTGTGATGTGACCTGAAACAATTGAAAAAATAACATTCTCGTCAATTCAATTGTCAATTCAATCAACTATACAGTAATTAGAATCAAATTTAATATATTGTAAAAAGAATCAATCAACCATAGAAGTAAATTTGTTTTTAATGTTTTCATTAACATATTTCAGTTATTTAAAATTTTAACAAAGGATAAGAATTGATAACATCAAGTCTTTTATCCTGTATATTAACAAGTCGATTTCTCAATTGTGACGATTCGTGTCAGAATCAACATTTCAGAGAAATTTTGAATTTTGCTTTATTTGATTATCTGGTATATAATTTTAATTATTTTCAAATTTTTTCAAATATTATAATTTTTTTTTCATTCTGAACGACTCTACCTCATTTTATTATTGAAATACATTTAACTTTTCAATAATTTCCAACACCTTGCCGCCAAACTGAAAAATTGGAATTTTCCTGAGTGTTGTATGTGAAATGCTTACCAGGTATTGATTGAAGGCAAGTTATTTGTAGCAGACCATTGAAATTATTGCATATCTTGCAGGTACCAAGAAAAGCTTCTTCACAATGGATCTGTTTTGCGATTGACTAGCTTTGTGTTGAACCGTCACAATTATGAATGATGAATCAGATGATATGCACTGTGTCATAGTCATATGGAAAAGATCAGTTCATGGACAATTTTTAAACAGTCAACAATAGCTAACTTTTCATGAGCTTTTCCATGAACACTCCCTTTATTGCAACCGTAATTAATGAGCTGTTTTCAAAGAGTCCCCAATGATGTGGTTCCCATGGCATCACAGGTGTACAGTTACTGTTCCCCATAAGACCTACAATCATTACCAATGCTACAATATCAAAAGAAGCCTCATAGACTAGAAAAATATCTTCTCAAAAGGGATTATAGTGATTGAGAATTCTAGTACTGTATTTGAACCTTGGAAATAAAGGCCTACTCACTTTGCGAAGTGTAGGTTTTCCTTTAAAGAAACCTTCATTCAATCTATTTCTAGCCGGTTCAAACTGTAAACAGAAAACAATCATAAGTCGACACGTGTTGGTATGAATAACACAAATATAATAATGAATACACCCTAGTAACCAATGTAAGCACATTTCGAATGAATGACAATAGAATGTGTAAGTGATTATGTTGATAGGCACTCAATGATGTAATTTGCATATTTCTGGGGTGGTCATGTAAATGCAGTCCCTACTATAGGGAAATGACAACACCAGGGTCCGAAAGAAGATTTTTCTTTCCAGGATTCTGAATTTTGCTTCAAGGATTTTTTAAGTAATCACATCACGTAAATGTTTACACAGCTGAACATTTTAAGGGCTATTGTCATAAAATATGATTAAACTGCACCATTTTACATATCTTCCAAAGAAAGAAAAGCAAAATATTTTTCTTCTGATTATAAAAACTTGAATACAGCCATTTTTTCCTTTCCTTCTGAATTTGTGATAGCCTTCCGGCACTCTCAGTCCCAGAATCCCCCATTTTATTAAACCATGCACGGCACAATTTGATTCCTTGCACATTGACAGAATTACTCCAGTGTCTTAATGCAAAATGCTTTCCAGCTATACTAGATAGAAAGCCAGTAACACCTTTTCAACATTACCAAAAAGGCATGATTTCATGTGGAATCGTAGGTTTGACATTGTAGGTAGGTTTGATATCACAATGAATGTAAAGCATTTGGTACAGCTGTGGACCAGGAGCTCGATGGTGGAGCTACAGTACATGATAACATGGACCAAGGTTTGATTCTTTGCTGGTTTACAAAATACAAATCTAGTTTAATTAATCTGTATGTAGCTATGACTGCAGGAAAACAGTGATTATAGTTTAAAATAGATGTGTATGAATGTGGCTGCTATTCAGTTCCTTGGGCCTAAAATAAACTATAAGCACACTAGATTTATAGGGACTTGTATTTAGCATAATGAGGAAGTAAAATGACTAACTTTTGGATTGATGTACACAGCCCCAGCGGCTATGGCATCTAGGGGGCCTGGTCCTTCGTAGGGAAAACCAAGACCAATAAAAACCTGAAATATAAATGGGTCACAATCACTTCATATTCAAAAATTGACTGAATGTAGACCAATATATTTACAATCTGATAATCATCTGAAATATCAACATAGGGCCATAAATAGACTAAATGTCAGTGTAATAATTATTTAATTGATAAATACATTAAAAAATATATATAAATAAATGCAAATAAATAAATATATTTAAAAAAAAAAACTATCTACTTTTGAGAATTTTTCATCATCTTCACAAGCATACAGGGAGGAAGGTAACTATTCAGCTTTTGAGTCTTCGGATGACATAGTCAATGGTATCAGGAAGTTGTTAGTTAACTATTGCCACAAGGGTAGATTAGCTCAGGTGGCAGAGCATTCATACTTCAAATCTCATCATATCTGCTTCAGTGCTTCATGCTATCGTCATATACACACTATACAGTCATGACTGCTTCATGAAATAGCTCTTATCAACTGTGTATACCGTAGTAGACCTATGTATGTGTGCATGTGTATTGTTATTAATATTGTAATCAGAAACAAAGATTATGTTGGTGCATTGAATATCAAGCAGTTATTGATCAAAGGTTAGGTGAATACTGGCCAATAATGACGAGGTCTAGGAGTTCGTTATACTGATATTCACCAAGCCTGAGGTTAAGAACTGACTTAGTCAATGATTGATATGTCAATTTTGGAACATACAATCATAACATGAATATTAATTTATTTTAATGCATCAAAAACGCAATTTTTCGTTTCATGGCTAAACAGAAGTTATCAAGCTCTAAAAAAGCATATTTTACTTGCTGGCGATACAATATACTTACTTTTGACTCTTGAAGTAGTTTCTTCAAAGATTTGCTATCCAAAATACCATGATTAATAACATAATATGGTATTTCATTCTAAATTAAGAAGAACAATATAATGGAATAAACAAACACAAGATATTGATTACTTGCAAATTAACGAACTATCCAGTTATTTTTATGGTTTTATTGTCCAGTACATTTAAACAATTGATCACAAATAGCCAAATGCTAGCTGTATCCAAAAATGCTTGTAATTGTAAATAACGAATCCCTAATGAAAATTTTTATGAAAGTTAAAACAGCCCCATTTTCACGAACAGTTTGTAAAATTGAACACTGAAAATGTACATAAAACAATGTTCATAAAAGGATATTCAGTGCTTATGAACAGTTAAAAAAAGTTAACATGAATGAGATTAATGTACAACTAGAAGAGAGGAACATTCTTAAAAACTTTTGAAAAGATAGAGAAATTTTGTTTTCTTCGCTTTGGATCTGGCAGAAATTAGCTGATTTGAGATACTCTTTCAAGCTTGTGTTAATGCGTGTATCAGCGGCTTTCTCGGGGGGGGGGTGACCCCGGGGATTTGCTAAACTGGAGTTAACATGGGATTTTACAATATTAAGTAACATTATTTTGACTATAAAAATGTTAAATATTGAGAAATGTGAAAATTAGAAAATATCTGCACAAAACGTATTGCCAATGAATATGAAAACAAAATGCTGGCCATAAATTACATTGCCAATCGTTTTCCTCAAGGGTATAAACAAAATCTGACAAAACAACTCCCACCTAGGACATCTATTTTTCAACAAAATTCAATTAATCTCCCTGGGAGCTCAGGGGTCAACCCCCGGGAAGCTGCTGATACACGATACACGCATAATGAGTTACTCAAATTTTCATACACTGTCCATCAGCTGTTCTATTCAATTGAAACCGATCAACTGTATCTACAACAAGAACAAAGACATTAGAAACATTATTTATGCTTACCCCTCCTGTAGACGTTGCATGCAATTCAAAAAATTCCCTTGCAACATCAAGATAAGCTGAATGATTCTAAATAATCAATAAAAATTATTTAATTATCAAGTCAACATAACACACAATAGCACACATATAATGGCTGACAGCAAAAAGAACATGCAACAATTTTTTAATCTGTTTTATTCTAATAAAAAAAATCTGAATTTCCATTGCTTTCACACAGAATTTTCAAGGTGTATTTACATTTTAATATCGTGAATATGGATGTTTTCATCGTTTTGCTTGGATTTAGATTGAGATCCAAATAAATTTGACACCAGTAGATCTATTCTCAAGTGCCAGACCGAGTACATGAGATATAACTTAGCAAATATATTAGAGTTACAGTATATAGCATAATTTGTATTTCACTGAACTATTGGATAAATACTATACAGTCCTCTGAAAGAACAAAATATTCTTCAGTTCCATAAGACTGACATTTTACAATAATCTACTACCGGTCATCGTCATTTAGCATCCCCAAGATGACATTATTGTATATATTTGATGATTATGCTGATCTCATTAAATGGTACTATCCCTGCAGAGAAATTCATGATTAGTTAAGAACCTCGGCATTGATGCTTGGCAGGTGGGAGTTACTCATCTCAAATTTGTCGTAAACCTTAACCACATGCACACATGTCTCCATTCTCCAACTAAAGCATCATCACACTGATATTCAGAGAAAACTAATATAAATAATTATAATTAAATAAGTGAGTCAGAAATGAACAGTCTCTTGATTGTTGGGTGTATCAGAGAAAAAAATGACACAAAAGATAAGGAATATAGTCTGATGGCATAGCAAAAATGAAACATTAATTATTGAAACAGTAAGTGCTCAAAAACTTGTTGTAAGAACTGAACAGTCTAATCTGTGATGACTGACTTCTGACTTACTACTTGGTAAGCTAGAGAGTGCAAGACTTATTTCAATGCTCTATTGGGTAATGATGAAAAAATGACGAAATAAAACTAAACATTATTTACTTTAAAATAAGAGGCAAGCTTTCCATATATAACTGCCTGATTCTTTTTCTTTGGTAATTTTTCTTTTGCAATGCTGCCAGCAACAAAACCAAGAAATGTATTATCTGGTGTATGAGCTAAACGATGAAAAATTAAAATAGATTCATAGATGACCATTAGATTAGATCGCAGACCATATAGAGTCAAACTGTTATTACTACATTGCTACAACTTAAACAATCAAGGTAATTTGAAAGTTGATTGCAATGACATCATCATCTGTGACTGCAGTGACCTAGCATCAAAAATGAGCATTTAAAACCATTTGCTCTATGCGGAAAGAGATCCCTCCATGGCAAAGTACACAATGAAGACGATATTTCAATCCATTTGTAAATCTTAGCCAGAAAGTATGAAATTCAATCAATTTATAAATCTTAGCAAGAAAGTATGAATGATAAATCCATCAACAAGCTCACATCGATCATCAAATACCATTAATATACAGTCAACCCTGTTATAACGGCCACCTCTATATAGTTGTCACTCTTGCAATGCCTAAAACAGTACTGTTTGTATATAAATGCCACCTGCATATAGTATAGTGGTCAGTTAATTAACTACCTCTCATCTCATTGCTTGCTGCTATATACAGTTCCACCGTACTGTATTATCAATCTATCACAACATTCCTGAGTTAATACTTACGATACATAGTCATCATTTGTTGTATTGGTACTTCTGCTGTACCCCATCCAGAACGACCACCTGGTATAGGTAATTTGTAACTACCTAAATTGAATTCAGGTTCAGTACCAAATGAATCTAAGAAACGCAATTTACACCTAAAGAAAAATAGAAAAGATACTGTTTCTTTCATAATATCATCAAAATTACTTATTTAATCATTGAATGGTATTCAAAGTATTTTCTATAGAATTTTAATTTTGAAAGATTGGAGTTAAATCATTATTAAATTAGAGGTCTGGGAATTTGATCTGAATCAAACCCGATTCGAATTGACTTTTGTTGAATTCTGATTGGATTTATTTTTTATTGTCAAACTAAATTTGATTGGATATTCCCAAGGCTCATATTTTTTGATATGAATAAATGCTGAGTAATTTGACCTGCCTATTATTTATGAATGTGTTTATTCTTTTACAAGCCTTCAGCTTGCAGCCTCATCTGGGGTGTTGTCGCTTTCAATCATAAAGATTACTTCGCAATCCACAGAACTTCCATAGCAATATTTAATTGATCATTCTGTGTATTGTTCCCCGATAATGCAGCTACTATGACGCAACTTTAAATTTCAAGTATAAATCATCCCGATTCAGGTTTTGTCAGGTCAGATTAGATTGGTAATGCAGAATGATAATATTTTGGATTATTTAGCAAATCCTATATAGTATTTTAGAAGGCTAGCGGATATCCAGATGAAGATTAATATTTTTTCGATTTACAGGCCATATCTCTGCAAAAGTCCAGAAAGAAAGTTGAAAATATTCTAGAATACCATAAGATTAAACATTGGTATTCATCTGATATGCTTCATCCATCATCTACCTCTAGAAACTTTATTATTTTCATAAAGGGTTAATAATATTGCATTACTATTGTGAAATCAAAAATGTGTTACCTGTAATGAGCAGTGACAGAGCCTCCCAACATATATCGTATGGTATAAAATCCATTCAAATCAGTTAATATAATATCATGATCTGAAAGACCAGTCATAGAATCCTTTGGGGCACAGCCATCTTTGGCACCCTTCAGATATCTAAAAATAAAACGTTTTGCAGCATATCAAGATGATAACTTTCATTGTAAGATAAATACCATAAAACACTGATACAAGCATGATATTCAGCTAGGTCAGAAAGGATTTTAATGTAAACTGGTTGCTAACAGTCGTCTCTGTATCCATACAGCAACAGAGTTTTCGTTTCAAGATTGGAGATTACAGTTAAACCTGCTATACCAGCTGAGAAGGTAGGTTCATGTAAAATAAATGAGGACAAGTAGAATATAACACACTTTAGTAGAGTAGTGTAATATAAGTTAACAAATAGAGGACTGTATATGGAAACGAAAAACAAGAAAGTGTTTTGTCATATTCATATGTCATAAATGTGCGGAAAATAAACAGAAGATTCAGCTGACAAATGCTATAAAACTGTGAAAAATCAGTATGGTTATGTATAATATAATTCAACAAACTTTTGGAGAATTCACAAGCAATGGCTTTGATGATGTTGGAACTATCGCTGGGTAATTAGGCAGCACTGCTAAATTCAGTTACTCCACGGTCAGTCAATCAAACACTGGAAATGCAAAGTTACTCTTCTTTTATTGAGAAGGTTAGTCAATCACATTTCAATTATAACTTGTTCAAACTGGTTAATCAAGTTTTAATATACAAATAGGTCAATTTAAAGCATAACATAATTTAAAATGAAGTCTACCAAAAAGCGATAATTCCCAAAACTCTCATCAACATCAACCATTTCTATATAGCAACCATCTATTCACAGTGGTCACCATAGTAATACAAAAAGAGAACAACAGTATTCTATTGAATCAATCCTGTTTATAGAGGCCACCTGTAAATAGTTCTTGGTATATCTAGATCTAATATGTGGCTGTTTTTATACTATTTATTTCATCAGTGTGTACTATTCAGTTGGTCAAAGTGATTCAAATGTGCTAGTTCTAGTTACTTTCAAGTTTAAATTGAGATGATTCAGTCAGAGACGATCAGCAGACAAGAAGCTACTTATTTGTCAAGCCAAAATGCAATTTAAGAACGTAAGGAAACCGGGCATTCTGTAACTTCTGTTACATGGCCCCAGAATTATGGAACAGTTTAACTGTTGACATTCGTAGCTGTACATCTCTATCTGAGTTTCAAACGTACATTAAATCCTTCCTTTTCAAGGAAGCTTACAATTTATGACGCTCGGTTAATTAATTGATAATTCACACTAATATTAGTCAAATCATAGTCAATAGAAACCAGTTAAAAAAGGAATATTAATAACAACAACAAAAATTACTACCTAATTTATATATCCCTTATACCTATATAATTATAGGGGTTCTTATAATATCTTGATTTTTACTTAACCATATTGTAAAGCGCCAGCCATTGGATTATTCTAAGAAATGGCGCTATTGTTATTATTATTGTTATTATTATTATTATTATTGTTATTGTTATTGTTATTATTATTATTATTATTATTATTATTATTATTATTATTATTATTATTATTATTATTATTATTATTATTATTATTATTATTATTATTATTATTATTATTATTATTAT
This sequence comes from Haliclystus octoradiatus, assembly GCA_916610825.1. NCBI lineage: Eukaryota > Metazoa > Cnidaria > Staurozoa > Stauromedusae > Haliclystidae > Haliclystus > Haliclystus octoradiatus. The sequence continues at coordinate 16,009,799 of OU744451.1, forward strand.
TATTATTATTATTATTATTATTATTATTATTATTATTATTATTATTATTATTATTATTATTATTATTATTATTATTATTATTATTATTATTATTATTATTATTATTATTATTATTATTATTATTATTATTATTATTATTATTATTATTATTATTATTATTATTATTATTATTATTATTATTATTATTATTATTATTATTATTATTATTATTATTATTATTATTATTATTATTATTATTATTATTATTATTATTATTATTATTATTATTATTATTATTATTACATAAGGATGGTGACTGAGTCAAAGAAAACACATTCTTAATTTCTGTTACTATAGTTTCACGCAGTGTGCGATCATCAGACAGTTGATACTCAATGAAAAATATACATGGTGACTCCTATTACATGCTATCATAAGTGCCGCAGCGCGTTATTGTTTTAATACAATAGTTGTCTTAACATACAATGGTGCTATTGTTCCGTTTTGGTAATTAAGGCGTTAGATAAATGAAATTGTTTCCTATTACAGCAGTTAAGTTAAATTATGTTTTAGTTTCTTTAAAATTAGATAAATAAAATTTATTCTCGTGACGGCATTTTGAGATTAGTTCAGATTTTTTATTAAGTAATGGCTCTTTTGAGCATATAATATAATATTTTTCCAATAAACATAGATGACATTTTTTAGATATATTATTGTATGGCTTTGCATTTGCAATAGTTGACCATTTGATTTTGTACTGGCTGTTGCTGTCTTTTAAGTCCCAAATATGCTTTGACAATTGCGTGCTGCTGCTGTATTTTCTATGTTTAAATGTGGATTTGTGTTGTGTGTAACGTGCTTTGAATGTGTCTTCTGTCAAACCAATATAGCTCTTTCCCTCTTCGTCGGCTGGTGTTGTCACTGTAGCCTTGTAGATGATACCTTTTAATTGGCACCTATTTTCGAGTGGGCAAGTATCTCTATCTCTGCAATTGCAAGGTGTGGCTGTGGCGTTATTTTCATCATTGGTTATTTTGTTGTTATGACTTTTGAGAATCTTGTCCATGTTGTTAGTACAGCTATAACTCACTTTAATTGTGTTATGGTTAAATATCTTGCTCAGTTTATTTGATTTAGGAAAATGTTTTTTGACTAAATTTAAAAATGATCGGCCAATGTTTATTTTAGCGCTCTTATTGTAAGGCGGATTGAACCATATGATTTTTCTGGTTCTTTTTCTTCTGTTACTGTTTGATGTTGTAGTGCGTGGTTGGTAAGAAAGATTTGCTTCATGGCCGCTTTCTCTTAATGCATCAGCGTATGTGTGTATATATTAAGAGAAAGCGGCCATGAAGCAAATCTTTCTTACCAACCACGCACTACAACATCAAACAGTAACAGAAGAAAAAGAACCAGAAAAATCATATGGTTCAATCCGCCTTACAATAAGAGCGCTAAAATAAACATTGGCCGATCATTTTTAAATTTAGTCAAAAAACATTTTCCTAAATCAAATAAACTGAGCAAGATATTTAACCATAACACAATTAAAGTGAGTTATAGCTGTACTAACAACATGGACAAGATTCTCAAAAGTCATAACAACAAAATAACCAATGATGAAAATAACGCCACAGCCACACCTTGCAATTGCAGAGATAGAGATACTTGCCCACTCGAAAATAGGTGCCAATTAAAAGGTATCATCTACAAGGCTACAGTGACAACACCAGCCGACGAAGAGGGAAAGAGCTATATTGGTTTGACAGAAGACACATTCAAAGCACGTTACACACAACACAAATCCACATTTAAACATAGAAAATACAGCAGCAGCACGCAATTGTCAAAGCATATTTGGGACTTAAAAGACAGCAACAGCCAGTACAAAATCAAATGGTCAACTATTGCAAATGCAAAGCCATACAATAATATATCTAAAAAATGTCATCTATGTTTATTGGAAAAATATTATATTATATGCTCAAAAGAGCCATTACTTAATAAAAAATCTGAACTAATCTCAAAATGCCGTCACGAGAATAAATTTTATTTATCTAATTTTAAAGAAACTAAAACATAATTTAACTTAACTGCTGTAATAGGAAACAATTTCATTTATCTAACGCCTTAATTACCAAAACGGAACAATAGCACCATTGTATGTTAAGACAACTATTGTATTAAAACAATAACGCGCTGCGGCACTTATGATAGCATGTAATAGGAGTCACCATGTATATTTTTCATTGAGTATCAACTGTCTGATGATCGCACACTGCGTGAAACTATAGTAACAGAAATTAAGAATGTGTTTTCTTTGACTCAGTCACCATCCTTATGTATTACAGCTCTGCCAATGTTTAATCGGTATTGAGCACTATCACATCTGACGATAGATAAATCTATCTTTATTATTATATTATTATTATTATTATTATTATTATTATTATTATTATTATTATTATTATTATTATTATTATTATTATTATTATTATTATTATTATTATCATTATTGTGATCATCAGACAGTTAAAACTAGATAATAAAAAACATACAGGTACCTCTGACATAAACTTTCAAATAGTTCATGAACTCAAGAACATTGTACGAACAATTCACAAAATGGCAATGAAAAATGAATTGCTATTAATATTTTTTATAACTGTGTACCGGTAATTTGAGGTTCGTGAACATATAGTATTTTGTAGGGATGATTGCTAGCAACTCACTTTGGAACATCTGTCATATTATAAAACACAGATACGTCATGACCAAGAAGATAGGCACTTGCAATCGTATCTGTCCATTGAACAAGTTCGCCCACTGGACCACCTCTTCCGGCATATGTAAAGAATCTTGTATCATGACCCATCGAACCCAAATAGAAAATAATCTACAGAATAAAAATAAGCAGATGTTGTTATAGATAGGGATATAGAACATCCATAATTTACAATAATAATTTGATTCTTGCTAAGTGAAAGTATCTGTAGCTTATAAGTATGTGGTTCTTCACAATAATTACGGGATATATCTGTCCCAACAAAACTTTGTTTAATGAAAATTTTGGTAATTTTGAAAAACGAGGACAAGCACAAGTCACCATGAAGCTAGCCCAACAGCACTATCTTTTGTAAGATGCTGCTTTTAAATAATTATGACAAAAGATTTGTCTACGGATTTGTCCAAAACTGAGTGTTGATTTTTAGTGATAAAACAACCACAAAACAGCTTAATTCCTCATTATACCAATCCTGGGTTAATAATTTAATTAATTTATATATTTAAGGTTGCATTTATGAAATTGCTGAAACAGTATAAATTAAGATATAAAGATGTATTTTACAAATTTGCACAGAAGTATGAGTTATTTTAATGAAATCTGCAGGTGAGTTGTTTTTTAATGTGGTTGATTTCCCTTTCAAGAATTTAAAAAGGCCTTACTTTTCTTTTCTTCCTTTTTTTAATTTTCCTATTTTGACTTAATTCATTAATTGCCTCAATCCATGATGGCCACATCTGTGTCACACGCATACGCAGCCATCGATACATTGGATCAGATAGAACATCCAGCATTCCATCTAGACTTTTCTTGAATTCAACATTGGTATTCTAAGAAAGAATGAAATCAATAAAAGGGTGAAAATAAGAACATCGGAATACAATCTAAATATCATTACTGGTTTTGATGAATGAGTCCCAGCATCCATACAAATATGTCTTGTAGATTTTCCCACAATAAAGCCTTCGCTAGCATATGTCATATACATAATATCCTAATGTACTTACCTGATTCTGGTATCATATTGGATGTGGGTGGGTTTGGGACTTCGAGTAGCCACAATACATTTGACCCAATTCTGTAACAACTATTGGATATTTTCAAGCAATCCATTCGATCGTCTTAACATTTTGTATCTCACAATATTAGTCAAACAAGTAAGGACACCTCTCCCCACTACGGACACCAAAACTATGAATAAAGTGTGAAATTGCATGGCGTTTTCATGGCATTTTCACAATTAAACATCATGAATATGGATGTTTTCATGGTTAATTTTAAACTTCTCATGGCTTATATTTTTATGGTTTTCAACTTTTTTTTTCAATTTCATGGTCTTTTGTGACACTTTCATGGCATTTTCATGGTTTCTGTGTTGGTAGTGCTCTTGTCTAGTATATACGTAGGTACTTCTATCACATTTTATCAACTGAGTATCACAGGTTCTTACCAAGTCTCTCTTCGGCACTTTCCTCCTAAATTGATGTGTCCTTGCTTCGATACGTTGCTTCGATATTGCGCTAGCTGTGCTTGTCTGTAGACCGTTATTACATTTCAGGCACATAATCGATTTGCAGACAATCCTAATGTTTAACCTCAGTTAAATAATATATTTAACATCAATTTGAAATATGTTATAGTACAAATGGTGTGCATGACATGTTTGATGGAATCCACGTTATACCTCGTGCATCTTCAGTTGCTTGACAATGTATGATGAGTTATGCCAGCAAAATGGTTCATGCTATGGAAAATGTTGGATAAACATGAAAAATTATTGAAAATAATTCAGTCAATTCATACAAAAAACAAGAAGGATTTGGAAGTGCCTTTGCAAAAATAGTTTAAAGAGCTCATGTGAACAGACATGAGCTTTATGAGTGGTTCATTAATATTTTATAAAGAGTTAACACTAAGAATTTGTAAAATAAAATCTTACTGCAAAAGTAATAGAATACTGAATTTGGCACAATTCAGTAGCTTTTGAACTTTAAGGTGTCTTTCAGTATTATAACTGTAAGTCTGCAATTCATAAAAATGATAATTTTTTCACAGGGGGATTTTTAAAAACACATCTGTGATAACTAAGATCTGAGTTACATAATTGTTGCTTTTTTTCAAATGCCGCTCTACTTAATCAATTTACCTCTGTAAGATATTTCATAATAGAACAATCTGATCCATCTACGCCGTGAACATCCTTGAAACATTTTGTTCTCCACATATACTTCACATACTAAAATACATAATGAAGATGATTTGATTAAAAGTAGCTTGATATTTCAATTAGCTACAATTGGGTACAAAATATATAGAGCAACCACTATTTTCAAATGATAATCAGCAGGCTAACTCAGTAACAATTATGACATCGAAATTTTTATACTGGTTAGAGCATTGAAGCTTTTAGTAATTTGAAATTTTTCCAAATAACTTCCAGTTCTGTAGTCTAGATTTTGCTTGTCAAATATTTTAGGCTTAGGGCTACACTATGATGCTAACCATTATCATTGTTTTTCAGTATTAGGGTTATAGACAAATTTGGCTAAGAATCGAATGTGTGATCACAGGATCTGAAGTGGGAGTTTACAGCTGAACGAATAAATGGTTGAATGCGGTCGCACATACTATTCTGCAGTTTCATAAAGCATCTAAATTTGTGTTATTGAAGGATTTATTTGATTTATAAATTCAGAAAGCTACTTCTGAGTCTAGTTGCTTACTTAACATGGTTGCTGGTGTGTTTTATGTCTTATTTTAAGCTGCAGGGAGAACATTACAAGGTTTAAAAAGATGGAACATTTTCACTGGAAAATTAGTCAACCTTTAACGGTTAACACATTAAGTTTTGGGAATATTATTATGTTTCAATACTGGATTAATGCATGGAAAGTGAATAATCGCATTCCTAACTCATTTTCGATTAGGTAAGACAACTAAGGAAATAGGTAGTTAAATGTAGGAAGTAGGTCTTGATGCATTTTAATATCATTAATTTTTGTTTTACTTTTGACTGAATGTGAACAATGTGTTTCTTAAGTCAAATTTGTGTTTAGTATTACCCAAATGTAGGCTATTTGAAATGCTCAACATCATCAATACTTCATTTGATATTTTACTTGAGTCACGCGATAGAAACACCCATTTCTAGTCACATGATTTCTTAGCCGAATTTTTCTATTGTCATGAAAATATTATAATAAAAAAACTGCACCTATATTCTTTTCACTGATCTTTCAAGACAACAAAACAAATTATATTTCTAATTTAAATTAAAATTTATTTTAGATTTTGGTCGCAGATACTCACTTGTTTACTTTATGATACATCAGCTGCAACTTTGAAAACATTAATATAGCCATTCCTTTCCCTTCCTTCAGAGTTTTAGCCTCTCGATATCCCCTCTTCTCTTGGAATTGATTTATAAGTCGCTTGGGGTCATATCATGAGGAGGCTAAAACTCTGACAGGACAGACAACTCTAACAAAGGGACAGGCTAAGTTTTCAAAAATATCTTTAAAATTTGATACCCAATTGAACTATTTCCGAAAAATTTCATGCCCTATCAAAACTTAATTAAAATTCAATAACGCTGGAAATTTGAGCGATTCAATTTAATAAAGAATATTTTGGTAATTTAAAACTAATTAATTTCTCACATAAATATAAACATGCAGTCCTAATTTGTAAATATAAATACTTAATAAATTTAGAATCACATTTTGATTGATCGAAAAGGTTTCGCTCAATCCTCCAAAATTTCCATCATTAATAATGGTTGACCCATTACTAGAAGATGAATTTCACTTACCAAAAATTTATCTTGACAGAACGGATATAGCCTTGTATTTTTTGGAAGACATATTTTTTCTAGAAAATAATAATTGATAATACATTAGGTTATAAGTATTTGATATAAAGTACTGAGTACAACATCTTTGCAATTTATTTAATAAGAATGTAGGTGCCTCTGGATTTATCAAGTTGTCACAAGGATGTCAACTCAACCTTGACTTTATCAAAATATCAAATGAGTACCATCTTGGCATCTTGTACCAGTGGATGAATGGTATGGTTCAGAAGGAATTGCATTATGAGTAAATGCTATGATGTATAACTGCTCATTGACAATTGAGGTCAGCTATGTGTTATGATATCTGTTTAAATTGATCTGAGATCAGTAAAAAGCATTTACTATTACATACGATCATTGCTCTATTAGTGAAAAGAGGCACTCCTCCAGAAGTATAAGAGTAATTCGGGTGGCTTCAGTAGGGCCATACTGTAGAGGATATTGGATTGTGTAAATGGCAGATTCAGTGGCCTCTTTATCGTGTAGCCTCTATTGAGTTAGTATATAAGTCACTGTTATACACCCTGTAAGTGATTCTCCTCGTTATAGTGAAACATACATTACATATCAAAACGTCATATAAACACATGTTATTATTCCGTCTAATAACTCATCATGGAATTACCATAGATCAATCTCATATAATAAATTTGGATACTATAGATGGTGACCTGACTTAATTTTAATGCTGTCCCGGCATCACACAAACCTTCAAACACACATGAGAAAATCCACAAGAAAGTCACTATGGAAGAGGGTCAATTTCTACCATCCATGTGCCAATCAATGTATTCCATTCCATTCCTATGTTTTCATTGGATACAAATTTTATTTTGGTTCCAGCAAATAGAATGTTTATTCACTCTAAGACGGATTACAAAGGCATTATCCAGATGCAATTATGTTGTCCCAGAACTGCCACCAGATGTTGATCTTCTGGCTGTTACCCCTGATTTATTCACATCACCAACCTCATATACTACTCTCAAGACAAGAATCATCACAATGTTTCAAAAGACAGACCATCAACGGTTAGAGGAGGCACTTGGTGAGATATCGCTTGATGGCCTTAAACCTTCTGTTTGTGCATTACGAATTAGAAAATCTTTGACATCCTCAGGCATAGCCTGTTAGATAATATAGTGCAGCATTTCTAAACTTTTCACCCCGAGTCCAACTGCTGCTTCACAAATTGATCAGTCAAGCGTTTCAAGCGCCCTACATTGCTTGCGGATACTATCAAAGCCAAAAACCAAAATGTGCCGCTTCCATATGTTCTATGCTGCCAAGGCTAAAAGTTGTACCACCTGGTGCCAATGGCCTGCCACAAAGCCTGATAATACTTGATCAACTTCTACACCATCAAACTCAAATTCATCTACAAATTCTCGTTACTATTCACCTACTACGGAAAACCAATAAACCACGTTCAACTTGAATCGGTTCAACGTGGCTCATTTTTGTACATAACAGGACAGGACACCTTCCACACTTCCTAGCAAGCATTTTCAATTGACATTTCTGTTTCTTCTTCTGTTTCTATTATACCTTCTTCTACTGTCAAATCAAACAATGTCTCATTTCAAATTCAAATGTTTCTTTAATTTCGGCCTCTGGTCGTCCAATTAATGTTTCCGGTAATTTACATTGCTAAATTAGACTCCCTTGTTTACGTCGTCATTTAAAACACGATTTTGTTGTTGCTGATGTCACGCAACCAATTTTCGGCATTGATTTTTTAATGGCAAACAAAACTATTTTGGATTGCTCTCGTAAATGGTAAGTCGATAATAACAAATCTCTTTAACTAATTTACGTTCATACAATCTTGCTTTCCAAACACCCACTCTCGATTTCCCACACGCTTTGTCAGATCAATTACAATCATTACTTTCTGAATTTAACGTTTTATTTACTCCTGTGAATTTTTAAATAATACCATATCACTCAGTCACACACAAAATTGACACTACCGGTGGTCCTGTTTTATGTCAGCCGCGACGAATGCATCCTCATAAACTAGCTATTGCTAGAACTGAGAATGATAAATTTCTGGGTGTTGACATTATTGATCCTGCCACTTCTGAATGGGCAAGCCCTCTGCATTTAGTTCCGAAACCTGAACCTCGCATGTTTCGACCTGTCGCTGATTATCAGGCGCTTAAACGAATTGCAAAACCGGATAGATATCCAATCCCTGATATACAGTCATTTAATAACGATGCATACGGGGGTGCTAAAATATTTTCACGCCTTGACCTAACAAAAAGTTATTACCAAATTCGAATTCACCCGGCAGATATTGATAAAATCACAGTTACCACTCCTTTCGGTTCTTATTGTTTTATGTATGCCTATGAGTTTAAAAAACAATGCCGCCACTTTTTCACGTTTATCACCGAAGTTTTACGAGGTGTTCAACCCTTGTTTGCTTACATCGATGATATTCTCATTTATGGTGCTACACAAAAAGAGCATGATGAACAGTTATGTTTAGTTTTTAAACGTCTAATTACTTACGGTTTGCGTCTTAATTTGTCAAAATGTTTATTTTCTGTTTCCAAGGTGGATTTTCTCGGTTTCTCCGTTCATTACTCCGGCATTCGTCCTTAACCGAGATCTACGGAAAATATCTTACAATTACAACCTCCAAAAGATTACCACTCTCTTCGTCGCATTTGCCTGCATGTTTTCATTTTACAGACGATTTATAACCAATTATCAGATTTAGTTTTGCCTTTACAATCCTTAGCAACTGCTACACAACCCCTGATTAAAAATCAACGTTGTACACGCATTCGTTTTCCTTTTAGTTATACCGATCAACATTGTTTAGCATTTTAATCACAAAATACATTATTAATTCTGCAGTTACATCGTGCAATCAAAATCCTTCTTGTAGAACAGATTCATTAACAACTGATGCGTCTAATTATGCTACAGATGCAGTTCTTCATGAACATCAAGGTCAATCCGCTATACTAGCATTTTATTCTCGCCATTTATCACAAACTGAACAAAGGTATTCAATTTTTAATTGTGAATTACTAGCCATTTACGCTTCAGTGAAGCGCTTTCAACATCTTCTGCTTAATACCACTGTAACTGTTTTCACTGATCAGAAGCCTATTGCATTAGCGTTTGACTCTCATCACAAAACCAATCAATCCCCACGTCAATCTAGACATTTTTTCCTTTAACTCCGAATCTGTACATGATATTGTTTAATTTCCTGGTGGTACAAATGTCATAGCTGATACCTTATCACACGATTCAACTATAGAAAATATTTCTGATGGTTCCCAACAATCTGTTAATTTAATATCAATAAGCTCAGTTTCATTGTCTAATCTCGTTTCCATTCAAGCCTCTTCAGATTTTCCGAAATGTGGTTTATCTCTTTGTACTTTTGAAGAAGGTACACTTTGGTGTGAAAAATCTACAAAAATATTGCGCCCATTCGTTCCTGTTCCTTTGCACAGCAGCATTTTTGACAGTTTGCATAGCATTGGTCACTACGGTCGGTCTGCTTCTCACAAATTAATATCTGATCATTTTTATTGGCTCACATGAAGCAGGACATTTCCCAGTGGGTACGTGTTTGTCAGTCGTGTCAGCAACATAAAATCATACGCCACACAGTCACTCCATTGTTACCATGTGATTTGCTTTGTAATCGTCTCTAAACTGTTCATCTTGACATTGTTTATATACGATCATCCACATGTTCCATTACCCATTGTGTCTCGCCATCTCGATATCTGCTAACGATGATAGATCGTTTCACACGCTGGGTGGAGATTATTCCAATTAATGACCTTAGTGCCCCTAGGTGTAGCCGAACATTCATCAGAGAATGGGTCAACTAGATCTTCTGCCCCATTATATGTCGTCATTGATAGAGGCAATGATTTCGATTGTCGATTAATGCACGAATTAGCGAAACTTGTCGGGTTCCTCAAAATATGTACAACTGCATATCATCCACAAAGTAATGGTCTTATAGAAAGAATGCATCATACCATGAAATCTACTCTTAGATGTCTTGGTGCAGAATGGTATGATGGTCTACCACCCACTTTATTGTCTTTACGCATTTGGCCTGATTTCGACGGTACATGACCATTCGAACTTTTAACTGGCATGAAACCTTCAATACCTCGCATATGTTTAGAGGATGATAAATTACTATCTTCACATCAATTACTACAACAATTACAAGAACACTTCAAAGACGTAAAATTCAAACCACCAACAGGTGCACAAACATCTAGTCACATCCCGTACGATTTAAATACTTGTCGCCGTGTTTGGATACGAGTCGACCGGCCTAAAAGACCATTAGAAGCTCCGTATTCTGGTCCATACGAAGTTATATCACAAACACCTAAATACTAAATACAATTAAACGTGGTACAAAATTGAATACTTTAAGCTGTGAATAGATTAAAACCTGTATCAGGAAAAGAAACAAATATTATCAACGATTCATCTCCTACTGTACATGTGGAGTCTGTTTAATGTTTTTGTATAAAATTTATGTCTCACCCAAGTTGGATCTCACCACTCATCAAGTGAGATACTACCTGGTCAACGGTCTGAGGACAATGTAATTTTGACAATAGGGGATTCTCACCAAACCATATTTCCGATTTCTCCACATAAATCATCTCAAGTACCCTTAAAAGTAATGTGTGCAGGATATTTTTGAAAAATATCAAGAAATGAGTACAGTCAAACCTGTTATAACGATCACCTCTATAAAACGGCCACCTGTCTATAGTGGTCACTCTTGCAATGTATAAAATATATAAATGTTAAGAAGAAGGATTTCATTGCTGTACGGATAAAAAAGACGAAGAGAATTCATGGTTCAAATCTGCCAGAACCGTGGCTACTGAAAAAGGAAATAATAACATTTCATCGTTCATCTGTGATCATATCAATGTAATTAGATGATACAATCTGACTTTTTATCAGTACCGGTATATTATTAATCATTGCATTTAATTCTGATGCATTTACTTGTTCTTGTGATTTTTTTTTTTTGAACTGTAGCTTGAACACAAAATTGCATCCCGTTTGAATATTCAAATGGAAAAGTAAGAATCTAAATGAGAAGCGACAAGATCCAAAACACAATTTGTTTTTCAGGTATATATACCCGGTGTTGTGTCAAGTTCATAACCCTGTTAGTCGTCCAGCATTATTAGCTAGAGAAAGGAAACATTATGAAATTCTTAATGTAAGAATTGTTTGTCGAATTCATTCTTCGGTATAAATATTATTAATAACTTTGTTGACATCGATGATGAATTTGTATTTAAGATATTTGTAAGACTTGTCAGTGTTGTCACAGTATCTTGAACAATATTCTTAACTCATTTTTAACTCTTACCTTCATTTTATATAATATATAATTATAAATTTTAATTCCATTTTTTATATTTAAACCAGTATATGTTGTTTTACAGAAATAAAATACATTAATTCATGGATTCACAGAATAAGCAGATTAGGTGTTATAAAGAGGTGATCATATGGTGTCTTGAATATATTTCCTCAGCCTGAATTGCAATGATTAACAATATACTGATTAAAACTTGTCAATTACATTGACATACCACGGTTCTGGCAGCTTTGAACCATGATTTCTCTTCATCTTATCTATCCGTACAGTAATGAAATCCTTCTTTTTAACATTTCTATATGTAGGCCTACTCTCTGTACTGGTACGTCCAGGAGCAAAGCAATGCTTCCAATTGTTGTTTTTCTCGCGGGTTGAGCCATAATACCACACGAAGATTAGCAACAAAGTATGGTAAGAACTGTTCCAGCCACGCGGTTCGGCTGAGTATTGACGTCACAATGATGTCACGCCAAATAAGTCGTTTTTTCCCGCGTAATTTGTTGATGATTTTCAATCATTAATTACATACTCATTTCTTGATATTTTTAAAACATATCTTGGACGCATTACTTTCAAGGGAGGATTAGCTCAAGGGAGGATTAGCTCAGATGGCAGAGCAACCGAACTTCAGATCGGATCATATCTGATCGACCGTGGTTCAAATCCCCCTAAGGTCAACTCAGCCTTGACTTTATCTGAAACATCAAATGAGCACCATTTGATGATGGCGGATGGAATGGTCCAGAGGGAATTGCATTGTGAGTAGCTGCGGCGCATTGTTGCTCTTTGACAATCAAGACCTATCTGCCATGAAATCTGTTGAAATTGATCTGCAGTGTCGCGGCTGAGATCAACAAAGAGCGTTTAAAATCATTGCTCTCAGCGAAAAAAGCCACTCATCTAGAAATAGAGGAGTGGTACGGGTGCCTTCGGTAGGGCGACACCGTCTATATTACTTTACTTTACTTTCAAGGGTACTTGAGGGGCAATCGCCGAAGGCGAAAATGCCCCGAAGGGTCATTTTCTTCGGGAGGGATGGCCCCTGGGGCCTTTCTACCACGACCCACGATTACCCCAAGCTGTGCAACACATTTAAGGGAAAAACCACCTTCGCAGAGGATATTCTACCCAAAACCAACGGACTTTTCGCCAATAGTTTTTTGCCATCCTCCTGTTCGGCCTTCGAACTATGTGAAGAATGCTTGTTTTTTCGTTCTGACCACTGCAAGTATTTTATTTAAATTTTCTTTCCTTCGAAATGTGTTTCTGGCACGCCGGGTGGCCTTTGATCAACAGAAGCTCTTCTTCGACGTGTTGGCAAACGATCTGCTGTTGTCTCAGCAAACAATGCATTAAACATTTGTTTACGCCTTGGTGATTTGGTTGACATACACTGAAGAAGCTAATCGTTTTTATTCACTGCTTGAATAAAACTGCTGTTCTATTAAATCAAACATGATTTAAACAACAAATATGTTACTGGTCTGCTACCTTATCAAAGGACATATTGTGAATGAGTAATTCAATAATGTACTAATGTAATTTAAAAGACTTTACCATTTATGTTATTGTTGTGGCCGGCTGTAATTATTTCGCTGCTTGTCTGTACATAAAATGGCTGAGTTCACTACAACGATCATTTTGGACCACTTTCACCTTCAAGGTAAGAATCACTACGTTTGTTCAATGATTCTAATCGTTTTGCTTTTGAATATGTTCATAATGCCTTCGTTATTGTTTTGAACTGTAAGGCTGTAAATTGTTTGGCCGATTTCTCTCTGCTTTTGGACATGTCATTTTAGCCAAACTTTTGTGAATTTTTCCCTTAAACTATTGGCCACACGCGCACATGTTTGGTTTGGGCTAGTCGGGCTTCAACTGCCACCTTTTCAATGTTATTTAGGAGCTACAGCTACTGCCTCTACGTTTTCAATAGAATGTGCCTGCCATAGCCTTACGTGTGTTTCGCTCCAATGATTTGGTTGTGATTTTCAATTTTTCATCGCCAATATTTTACTTCAATTTTAGATCTATGTATGAATGTAATGCACGACCTCTGGATATGAAATTTCGATAATTATTGACTTGTTCTTTAGAAAGTTCTTGCAAGGAGTTAATAACTTATTATGCCGATTAATACAAATACTACACCTGTTTCTAACTTGCATTTGTTAATTTAATTCTACATGATTCTCATTTACTTTCAATTGTTTGGCTGTCTTCAAATCATGTTTATTTTCATTTGTTTGCAGGCAATCAACATTCAAGGTTCTGCTTTTGCAACTTGCCAGTGGTCAAGGGGATGATTTATTTGCCGTGATTTACACAAAAGTATTGTAGGCCTACTGCTGGCTGCTGAACTATCAAACCACACCCTCTGCGAATTATCTATCTCACCATTGTTACCATTCCTATACAAGGCTTTACTGTTTATTATTGTGGCTGGTTGCCTTGGACTTCAAATTGTATTTAAATTTATATCTGCATATTATTTATCGTAATATGTGAACTACAGTATGTCTGATTTAATTATATGTGACTTATTTTACGGTTTCGTTATCTTACAAGTTTAATTGCTTGACCATGAAGTTGTATTGATTTATTGTTACCATTGGTATGGTTTGATGGCTAAAAGTGACTTTAATAGTGTACTTCTATTGATTATAACATTGACATTGCATGGCAATAACGTTCCCCATTCACCTGCGCGCGAGGTATTATGTCATATGTATCAAATTTTACATGATGCAATGAATACAGCTGCTTTTAATTATGCATGCGCAACTACATGAATTGCTCACTCCCAAATCCTAAATTTGCAACCTTTAAACGTCATTTACATGATTTACCACCTTTTTTTAATGTACTGGGCTTTCCAGTAACTTCGTTGCTACTGTGCTACTGACTGCTAGTCTCTTGCCGCCGTACAACTTTTACAATTTGCAATACAAATCACAGGCTACATGTCTGATCATTCACTTCTGTGTGAATTTTTCACTACTTAATTAATTGTAACTTGTGTGTGTTACTTTTTATGATTAATTTTTATTGATTTTGCCCATCTACTTATTTGAGACATATAGAGGAGACCAGCAGCCCATCGTAATCCCCTTCGTGCCAACTGTTCCTTACCGCCTACAGCCGATTCGACAACGACCCCCAAAGACACTGCCGCTTTGAATCGCCAACCACAAATGTAGCAAACCGATAATAGCAGTAATGCAAATAGTAGAATAATGGGAATTACAAGATGACGCTGACAAACGAGACAACAGAACTTCATGATCGATGCTGCTTAGTCTTCTGGAGGTGATTTATGTGGAAAAATCGGAAATATGGTTTTGGTGAGAATCCCCTATGCTGTCATATATGCAGTTAACATTTATTTATCACAATCAAAGTATCTCAATGCATTTGTATCCAAGCAACAAGAGAACAGAGACCTAAGCCCTCCGGATCTCGTCGGGAGTCTCCCTATTTCGAGACTATTTTCCCGCTCCGCTCTCCCGATTTCGGCAAAATCCTCCCACTAATTCGATATTATGCTCATTACTCTAAATAATAAACTAATTTACAAGTTATAACATATTTTGTTGATAACAATAAGCTTTTCGGCTCTGAAATGATGAAAAACAGCCACGATAAACATTGTACAGTAATAATTGTACCTTCGTAAAATCGCGAGTAAAAATGTGCAAATGTGACTTTCGCTTTAAAATTGTTAAGGAGGCTATATTAAAATGGGCATATTTTTCCGTGGAAATGAGATTTCATGTTAACAGACTGTATGCAGAATGTCTATTTTCCAATTTCTTTTATCAAAATATACTCTCTCAAGTTGTCAGGAGAGGCCTTCAGGCACATTATAACTGCGAACAATTTTCAGGCATGCCCCCAGACCCCCCCTAGAAGGAGGCACCCTTTCGGGGTGCCTTCACGAAAACCTCCCTATATTTTGTCAAACAAGGTTGAGGTCTCTGATAGAATAGGTCACAAATTGTGGATGAATGCGTCTTTTCAGACAACATATGAAAATATGGCCATATTTTGTTTTCAACATTAACAATTTTCCAAAATTGATCATTTCAGTCAGTGCTTTAGCGCGGTGGATTCCTAGGGGTTGCAATTATTGGATTAAAGGGAAAAAATTTCAGAATTCATGCATATCAAAATCGCCCATTTTCCTTTCGTAGAAACACTGGTTTCATTTTCCTGAGACCGTGCTTTTTGAACCAAAGAACACAAATAATTTCTTCAATAGAAAAACATTATGTTTTTTGTATTTTACTAATTTTACTAATTCTTGGTCTAATGTTTTGTAAATATTAGACCAAGAGATCACACGCAATATTGCACAAGGGTTCTATTGTAGACTCTCTAGGTCTCTTAGTCAATAGTAAACTTCAAATGAGCCTTTATAACTCAACAAATTAGCACAGAAAAATTGATTTTAGTCATCGAACAACAGGTCAACAAGGAAATCGAGCAACTTTGAGCAATTTGATTGGTCGAACTCTGGTCAATTCTAAACTGGATTGATCCCTGATTTTCTATGGTGAAAAGACACAACAGATAATTGTGTTTTTGATGCTTTAAAATACATTAAATATATGTTCCAAAATTGACATGTTAAGTATTCACTAAAACAGTTATTAATCTCAAGCTAGACGAATATCAGCATATATGACCTCCGCGGACCTCAGTCATTATCAGCTGATACTCACCTCGCCTTCAATCAAAAACTGTTTATTATACAGCCTATCTTTGACAACAAAATCTAGGTGAAAAATAATACAAAAATCCCTGCCTTAAGTACATGGAATTCTCGTTTCACGGATAATTCTTGACAACTTCCACTTTCACGCTAGCGAAAAAGGGTGTTTCTCGGTTCATTTACGTTTAGGAACCCCCCACCCCTTTTAGGTTACAACACAACAAACCTTTTGAGTAACAAGTGTGTACACAAACACGTCGTTATCAGATTAATTCAGAATAGAAAAATCAAGATAAGGAGTGCAATATACATATTCTTATTTAATATTTAGGTAAGATAAGTGATAACTCGGCTTAAATAAAAATTTGGTCCATCAGACGGTGGGTCATGGTGGGGGAGAGCTTGCTAGCCTATCAATCTTCGTGTCAATAATCTCATTTTCTATTTAAAATGACTAACCTAACACTACTATTTGTTTCGGTCACATCAATGAGCAACAGAGTTATTTTTGCGACCATACAATTATTTGATAGATAGGCCTACCTTGTTTAGATTCAATTATTGATAGTTTCAATTCATCGTTTGTATACGACGAGGATGATCTCCCGACACCATTTTTGATTACTTTGGTTTTGACTTTCTCTTTCAGTTGTGTCGATAGTGGCGTTAATGAAGGTTGGATCATAAAATCATCAATTGTACTTTGCTTGCGAAGGTCTAAATTAGTTGCTAGCAGCAGATAAAGTAAAACAACAGTTGAAGTTACAAAGAAATAAAGTGCCCTAAGCAATGAAACTTTACGACAGTTTCTGAAACATCTCATGTTGGCAAATCTTCTCCTCTCTTTTAAAAATCATCCATCGCAGCGTTTTATTACTTCTAAACCTTGCCAATTCTTCATTTATTCTCCGCGTAAATTCTAAACAACTATCTGAATATTTGATGTTAATGAATGCAAAACCCGATGCATAACAATTATTTTATGATGATAAACTTCCATGGTAATCGCTACACATTTCACAGCCAGGATTGTGTAGTTGATGACAACGAATTGTTTCAACACCGCATGCGTCTAATTTCTCGGAATAATATCATTGATTCTTAATGCCAAATTACCAATAAGGTCACAGAATATCGGAAAGAGTGCTGCGGCCAACAAGCAGATCAAAATTTTTCAAACATTCAACAGGTTTCTTTGGCGATACTTGTGTCTGTTGTCCCAGGTGAGACGCGCTGCTTGACGCTTGTAATTCAAGAACACATTTTGACATTTAGGGGTAAATCAAACAATTTACAACAATAGAACATCTGAAATTCGTTTAAATGGGAGTTCTATGAAAGAAAGAAATACATAGGAGAGCGAATTGTTATACTTTATCCGATGCCAATATTATGATTTGGCATTAATTTCAAATCCAAACAAACAAAACAAGAGAGAAAAAACAAAAAAGCTCATATAATTAGGTACGTTGCCATGGCTACGGATGGACATGGTTTGGGCTTGATGAGTATAGGAACATTCCGTGAGACCGTCAAAGCCATAAAAGGGTCAAATTAAGGCCCATGGAGTTGGTTTTAGAAATAAATAATGTCATTGCATATTCGTTTAATATTAAGCAAGTATAAATTATTGAATAGAGAAATCTTTACCATCTATTAGAATTCCAGATTAGTCCATTCGGGCAAAGAGAAACTTAGCCCTGCAGATCCCTCATCATCAGTTATGACTATGCAGGCCAATGTAACGTCAGAACTAATAATGAGAGTCAATAGAATCAAAGAATAGAATTAGAATAGAGTAGAATAGAATAGAATATATTTGTAAAAAATCGAAGGGTGTAAAATTGGCAGGCAAATAATGGGAAGTACAACTATAAATATAGAGCCTACAACCATAGAAGGCTACAAATGCTTTATGCATGATTAAGACAATAAATAATCAAATTCAAACGCTGAACAAAATTAAATTTCCTGCAACATGGCGATAAATCAACAGTTGATAATAGGATGATATAGGATGTTTAGCTGTCACAATTAATGCTATCAGTGAGTTCCAAACATTGAGAACACGATTACAAAAGGTAGAACCAAATAACCAATGGTGAGATTTATTTCTTTGGCTGATTCCAGCATTAGAGAAAGACCATTCCTCAACGTGTACTTTGCGTTGGTTTCATTAAGAAAATATTATTTATATCGACGTCAACAAAGCCATGTAATATTTTGAAAGTCATTATAAGAAATGGGTATGTATATACAGAAAAAATAACTAATTAACATAATATACGATCATACGGCGTAAAATTATAACAAAGAATGCCAATAATTAATGCACACGTCCTTAAGACAGCCAGGCACGCACGCACGCGTGCCCTGATGGGAATCTATATAATATAGGGGACTGGTCTAAGTGGAAGGCAAGGAGTGGGAAAGTAAAACAAGCATTCCATTTTCAACAGGGGATCATTATACGCTGCCTACATTCGACCAACCTGCAGTAGAGTTTATAAAAATAAAAGTCAATTATAATTATATTAAGTTATAGCCTGTCGTCGTAGGTCGTAGGCGGTGAAAGATTTTAATAAAGGGATCATCATCATCATCATCATCATCATTAAGGACTTGAATAAGCTAAATGCTTTTTTTCATAAGACTGATAAATAGAGATCATTGAGATTAACAAGTCTGCAATGTCCGATTTGTAAAAGCCAGGTTGTGCGGTGGGAGTGTATGTGGTCGTATACGTGATAGCTAGATCAGATTCAGATCAGAGATATATGATTGTCATTAGTAAATAAGTCTAAATAGACTGAATAGTGGTGCAGTCGTAGATTATTATGAGTACAAGGTATATATAGTCCATATCGAAACAACAAGTGAATAATACATCATTAGTAGATAAAACCAGAGACCTATGTAGAAAGAGATTGGTTTACGAGAATGAAAGACACCCTTAATGAAAGTATAAGCCGAGGGAGTCGTATAAGGGGGTCGGGGACCATTTAGTATTTCATTTACAACAATTGCAGCGTGATATTCGGCCAATCTGAAAATATACACAATTAAATGAAGAATGTTGATTAACTGTTTTATAATTTCATTCACTGATCCCAGACAAACCTCAAAGTACGTGCAAGTTGACCTGTTTCGCAGGGCCAAACAAGAGCACATAATTATTTTGAATTGGACTTTTGTATGGTTTTCTTTCTGTGGAACCAAACCAAATTTGATTAGAAAATGGCACTAGTAATTACCGGAAATCAAAATTTAGGATTGCTGATCAACAAAAATGCATTTTATCACATAATTATTCCGATATGCTGTGTTCTACAAATACGCTTATTAGAAGACATGACTTGAACGCACCAATGCGACACGTGTGCTTCATTAAGCCCAGGCCCCAGTTTGTACAGCCCTTGATATAGCAAATAATACCTAACAAGTACCGTGACTAAAAATTGCTGAAATTTATGAATGTCTAGAAAGCGTGCCTGCATATTAATACATTCAAGTATATACAATGTTGATTATTCTGACAATAAGAATGGTGGCTTAATAGATGATAAGTTCATTTACTAAAGGCAAATCTTCTTCAATATAGTGCTCAATGCACTGACTAGCAGAGTTGTAATAGCACATGGGCAACAGAAATAAATTAGAAAAGAGACATTCTCTCCGTTACTCAGAGTTTCGCGCGATTGCTCTCATCAGACGGTTTTATTCATATGAAAAAACATTCCTAAATTCCTGAAATATTGGAGAGATATTACGTAAACGTGATTCGTTAGGGAATTGGGGCCATTGCTAGGTATTTATTTGGTCATTCACTACGCAACTGTGACGTCATGATTCATTTATAGCGATTTTCGTTCTTTAAGAGTAAATCAACACACTAGCCAATAAAGGCGATGCTCTTTGAGCAGCATTATGCGAAATACTTTTGATAATAATAACATTGTATCGCCAACAAAGAGTTCAACAACAACATATCAAAAGGATTTCAGATTAATACCTCGCAAATATTATTATCCACAATATCATTATCAACAGAAGTGTTTTGATTGCAAAGAGGGTCTATTGCAGCCTAGGTGTTTTCCAGTTTCATTTCCACGTTTCCCAAGAAGAATATTACTAAAAGACAGACCAACTGCATTGGGGCTAGGTTCATTCAGTGAAGATCCAGAAGAGCGCTCAGAAGAACAAGGAGAGGATCAAAAGGTACATCTCGCATCTTCGCAGCAAGAAGACGAAGAAGACGCCGAACCTATAGATGGTGAAATTGAAAATAAGGACAAAGACAACGAATTTGAAGAAGAACATTTAGATCAGGTTTTACAGGTATTTTCATCAAATCCTTCAAGTGTAATAACGAAAAGGAAGAAAGATTGCGTACTGCTGCGTTGCCGGTTGAAGCATCAATTACCTATAGAGCTTTTTCATAGGTTCCCAATGAGTTGATAGGATAAGTAATAGTTACAGTACTTTGGGTACTAATATACTTCATTATGTAGATCAGCGATAAATCAAAAACACAGTTATTCGACCTAATAAGCCTTCGAAAATTATTATTTAAAGAAAAGATTTGGGTTTAGAGTATATATGTACAATTGCATACATTCGTAGGCTTCTTTCGTATCACCACGTAGAAGTATATAAACAGGCAGACAGTATAGTTTATGTTTACATCAATTTACTGCTGCTATATTTCAGAGCAATTCATTTGCGAAGTGATCTTGATAGTTAGTTCAGCATCGTCTGCATCAATGGAGCGATGAATCATTTATAAGCGTATGAATCAAATATTTATGTCTGATTGCAGGATAGTATCAGTGGAGCTGCCAAGGTTCCAGAATCAATCGTGGCGGAGTTAGTAAAAGCTGCTTGTTATACTCCAAGCTCACGTCAATATGGCTCATTCTTATCAAAACAACAGAAGATCAATTTAAATTTATCATTTCGCCATGAACGATTAGCTGATCAAGTCAGATATAAACCAATCGTTTACGAGAATAAACCTGATGTTTGGCAAACGATTGGACGTCATTGGGATAGAGATCAAATCAGAGGTGGCATCAAACCAGTTCAAAATATTGAAAAGTAAGCAGAAGACTATTGCAGGAACACTGCATATTGAGATACAGTAGGGATATAAGGAGAGGTGCGTGCGACCCATGCACTACACCGATACACTATACTACGTAGAGATCGACACAGAAATGTAATATGTAATATGTGGCTGGCATCTGAGAAAATGCTTTACAGAGAATCATATCAAGTCGTTCAGTCATTCGGCAAAATGTTATGAGCGCATACAATAAATTTCTATTTCTATCTGAATCTTTTCAAGGCTTCCTTCAAATAATCGGCTACTTTGCCGAGCACGTGTCAATGGAATTAATCAGAAACTGATGAACGAAACAACAGGAGTGGAACCTCAATTACCAAAAGATGAGGACGACTTGTAAGTTATTGGCCGGTATTCAATGTTCACGATTTATATGGTAGGATGATAGGATTGAATGCCGTATACAACTATACATACATTTCAAGTGCAGCAAATATATGCAAAATTCATCGGGAGGTTTAGCGCACGATCATTGCGAAGTATATTGATATATGTTGCAGAGGAAATAGTCCAAACAAATAATCCCGGAGAAACTCCCAAAGATATGAGCACAGGCGTGTGCAACTTTCACACGAACCCCGTGCTGTCTATACAGCTCCAAAGAGAAGACACAAATGACACTGATCTTCCAGTCATTTAGAGTACAGGGATTTAGAATATTCCCTATAGTTGACATTCTAATTTCTAGCAAACATATTTACCCATCCTCTGAACAGTACAGCAAACTCGTCTATTCAAGTACAGTAAAACCTGTTATAACGGTCACCTCTATACAGCAGCCACCTGTCTATAGTGATCACTCTTGGTATGTCTAAAATAATAAGTTTTACTGAATAAACCCTGTATATAAAGATCACCTGTCTATAGCGGTCAAGTATTTACCTCTCATAGCTGGCTGCTATATACAGTCTTCACAGTAATTCCGATACAGTAATTGCGATTATAGTTTCATTTAATTTAAATTTGTAAAGCGCTTAGAGCTTTTTTGATATAAGCGCTATATAAATGTATATATTATTATTATTATTATTATGATATTATAATTGCGATACACACATTCTCTTTCATTCAGCATTCGACCCCCACCTGGTTATGGTGGATTTGTCCCAAGGCTTCCAGTTCACAGTAGACCGTTGTGT
The DNA here is from genome assembly GCA_916610825.1 of Haliclystus octoradiatus. Classification (NCBI taxonomy): domain Eukaryota; kingdom Metazoa; phylum Cnidaria; class Staurozoa; order Stauromedusae; family Haliclystidae; genus Haliclystus; species Haliclystus octoradiatus. Next base: position 16,032,807 of record OU744451.1, read on the forward strand.
TCTGGTAATGCACATTTCAAAACAATCATGACAACTACATCACAAAGAACGTACAGGTAAATCACAAATGGCATCATATTAAGTAATGTTGTACTCGTATTATATAATAACATCACCGATAGGAACCGCAAATGGCTATGGGATCAAAATCTAACATTTTCGTTAGCAGCTAAGTTGGCCAGGAAGTTATATTTTGATCCTGTAATGTCTACATGCAGGTGAAGTATTTCAATTTGATTGAAATTATAAGCGGCATCAGATGTGTGCTACGTGCACGGCCTTAACTACATGCTTTTGAACAGGGGGGGGGGGGGGGGGTTGTCAATTTTGCCCGACGGAAATGGCATTTTCAAAAACACGTGGCATTAGTGCATATTTGGGAGCTTCAGTACTACAATTTTTTCAAAACTGCACGATTTACGGATTGATGGCTATGGTTACGTGGTTTGCAAGATTTATCAGGTCCTACCTGTCCAAAGGGAATTGCATTGTGAGTGGCTGTGGCGCATCGCTGCGCATTGACAATCGAAACCGGCAATACCTTCCAAGTTACTTACTTTTAAGTTATAGAGTTGTAATGCAAATGCATAATAATGCTAGTACGCTCGCTAATGAAACCTACAGCAAAACCAGCTCCAATGTATAATGAATATATTGAACCACCCATGAATCACGACTATACACAATAATATCTATGTCTTTTTTCAGAGCATATTCCAAAGGAGATTATCTGCCACTAACATATTTCCACAAAGGACCATTGTCAAAAACAGTAACATTAACACAACCATTTAATCCGTTTAATAAAATTGACATTCAACCAATTAACATCAAATGAGCAAATACAATAGCCAATCGATGACCCGGTGAAGAGGCTGAAATACTTTAGTTTTGTTATGTGAATTTAACACCCGATGTTGACTTAGATAATTTATTAGAATAATACTAAATTCATATAGCATGTATTCACAATCTTTATGTAGTATTTTTGTATTGGAAATTATATAGTGAAAGGCAAATCGACTATATTCTTAATTCATGTACACCTCTGACATTAATTTGATCGATTTCCATCTACTCGATACAGATGTCAATCTATAAAATACACTTCATTACATATGAATGATTAGATTAATCAGGAGGAAATCTCGCACAATCCTATTCTCAATCCGATCCATAAAGCGCATTTGGTTCCGTTTGCCGTCACAACGAGGCAACGTTGTTTTTTATTTGTTTGCAAAATGGCGCTAGAAAGGCAGGAAAAATTTCAAGAAATGTTTTATATGTTTATCAATTTCAAGAGAAGGCTGACTGGAATTGCTAAATGAAGAAAATTCAATTGATAATGGCAACAACTTGTCAGGAAATAGATGACAATCATTGTTGACGTATCGTTTATCGTCATTGTCCATTGTTAATCTTTGCAAAGTTGTGAACTGAAACGTTGTTAACATTTAATTCAAGGACATATCGACGCCTTTTGCTGAATTGATTAATAATAATTTGAATGATATGGAGTATCTGGCACTAGGTTTTTCATAAAAAATAATTGAATAATAATATCTGTGAAACGTCGATTATGTTGAGAAGTAAAAACGGCAAAGACGTTTCTGCGAGAAACAAAGGAGGAAAGCTAGAATGGAATGAGTTGAAAGGAGACAAATTATATGCAAAATCAATTTATAAAGTTGATACGCAAGTTGAAGCTCCTTTAAAAGATTCATCCATAGCTGTTTTAAAAGATGAAAAATCATCATCTGAGGAGTTAAAAAAGAAAAAGAAGAGAACACTTGACAATACAAATGCAAAATTATATATAGAAAAACATGACCCATGTTTTAATGTCTTATTTGGCGAAGAAAAACCTCGTAAATATCGTTTTGATTATGTAGATACAGTACCATCTGCTGTTAGTACACAACGGAGAACAGATAATAAAAATAACCCCATTACATCAAGATTAGGTATATTACATCAAAGAGTATCAAAAACAATCACTGATGAAAATAGACGGCATTATGAAAATTATAGAAAGGAATATTTGAAACATAATGTCCATTCTTCATCAGAACATCTCCAAACTAAGAAAAATAGGATTTCGACTGCTCATAGTAATCATCATCAGCATAGGTCGTTACCTGAATTTAAATTTCGTGAACAATACAATTCAAACACTAATAGTGTAGTCGGTATGAGGTCATTAGACAAAATGATGAGAATAAGAAGTGCTGTAAGCTTAATGAATAAAGGCCCATCCTCATGAACAATGGCACAATATATTATTTGTATAATAAATTAATAATTAGACTTTTTATTAACGGAAAAATTTTGAAATGATCTATTGACATGTTTTAGTTTTCAGATAATTAATTATGTTTCTTTCTGCTTTCAAAATTTTTAATGTTTTATAAATTAAATTGTAAACTAAAGCTATAAGTTAATCTACATTGCTGTTTGTATGACTGTAATAATGAGTTGAATGGTATATATTGAAAAATAAAAGCATCGTAAATAACATGTTTTGCAGAGTATTTTTTTTTGTTTATTCGCTCGCTTTGAAGTCCCTGTTTAGAAGCAAGGAGGAGGGTGTTTGTAATGCTCTGACTTCAATTTCGGTAGAGAAAAATGTTAAAAAGTTCACGAATTCATGAACGTGAAATCGAATAGCTGTTCACGAACTACTTTTCGATGAAATGTTCACGGAAATTTGTGTTTTTCAACTTCACATCCATGAACTGATTTGTGAACTGTTAATGAACATGTAGCGGAAGTTCATGAACTAATAAATTTTTTACAAATGATTATATATTTTCATTTTATCCTAAATATTATGATACAGTAGAACTCGGTTAATATCCCCTCTTTTAATGTCCCATCTTGCTTAATATCCCCACATAAAACTGATTTATATTTTCAATTCTTCATATAAACTCTCATAATCCTACCTCGCTTAATATCCCACCTCGCTTAATGTCCCGCTTTTCATCCGTACCAGAGGGGGGATATTAAGCAAGTTCGACTGTAGTGGTTTGCAATAATTCCACATAACATTTTTCTAATTAAGCTGGTTTAAATAATGATGACAAGAACATGACATCGGTAGGCAAACTAGCACTGTATATATTTCAAGTCCAGTAGACTATACATATGTCAGATGTAACAATGTTTAATGAGGATCTTCTATACATTAATTACAGTGGGTGGTTTGCTGATTTCTCCGCCTTTAATTAAAATTTTAAAGTTTTGACAAAAATTTTTCGTTAAGAAGGCAGTATATTATCATGGGTTTGTACTTCATTTAATTCATCATGGGGTTGTACAGTAATAGCTTTTTAACTTTTTATTAATTACATCTACCTAATAATAGGCCTGGTAATATCTTTTGCAAAAACTGTCCATAAGATGAAATTTAAATATATACCTGAACAGTTGACAATTCCATTCAAAATTCCTCAATGTGTCCACTGGTCCATATGTTGTTGTTAATTGTCTTAGTAAGTAATGTTCTTTATTTTGGAGAACACAATCTCAAGAGACAGTTTAACCTTCTGAATGTAAGACTGCTGAATTGGATATTATATTTCTTCAAACCAGTCATAATCAATTGTAATGTGATGTTCTTTTCCTTACATTGCTACCTCTGACTTTATAACGATTTCCTCTCCACTGGTCGTCTTTTTTGATATTTCTAACATCTCTTGTCGATTCTCCTTGAGTTTCATCCCATGAATCACTATAAAATAAATGAATTTGCTAAATATTTTCATCAGGTGATTGGTAGGCTTCTAAAATTTGATGAGTTCCTGAAACTTTCATAAAGAAAATGAGTAATTGAGGCTAATTGAGGTGGTATCGCATTATGAAAAGCATCTGTACCACTTTTCTATTGCAGATGAGTAGCTCTTTTCACTAACAGCAATGATTGTAAAGTCTCTTTACTAATCTCAGCCACTACACTGCAGATCCATTTCAACATATTTCAAGGCTGATAGGCATTGACTGATTCGTCAGATTGAGCTTAGTGAAATTTGAGCCACTACCGATCAGATCTGAAGTCCAGTTGATCTTCAATGTGAGTGATTCCTCCTTAAATAGGTCACACTAATATAATTTATACTAGCCCAGATACTTACAAGTGATCACATAGAAAGCATATCGCATAGGCGGCGGCACAGAATATAAATGGAATCATCAATGACATTCCGATGACCATAGTAAGGGATATCTAAAAATAAAAATAATCATATGAAAAATCTTCCGAATCAGGCTAGAGTTCTATTGTACGTCTACTGGATAGAAATTGTTGAATAAACAATTGTCACTCATGTTTCAGTTGTAGAAATAGTAATCATTGACATTGTCTTGAATCAGCTGATCTAATTCATATTATATATAAATATCTTTATTTGATACCTTTTAAATAAGAATACGTATGTATTGTAGAAGGCATGTAACATGCGCTAATACTACAGGGAGAATTTTACGTAATTTAACTATGTGGGCTATCAGTGAATAAATGTATGATGCCTTTATCCAATTACAATTTGGAGATTACACGTTTAAAGGTGCTTCAAGTTTTACAATTGACAATGTCATTTGATAAAGCATTCAACAGACGTAAGGTATGCTTGCATAGTAAATTGCACTATTGTAGTTATGAACTTTCACAACGTTTTCACAACTTTTTCACAACTTTTTTATTCATAGTAATTGTGATTGGGTAATATCATGTGTGATTTCTAAGTAGGACTCTAGTCTTAGCATCAACAATCTATAATTGATCATAAAATCAGTCCATTAAACTTACATTGTCTTCAAAAGGTTTCAAGTATTTTGCACATGTAAGTGTAGAGCAAAGTGATGTACAAAGATCATCTGCAATAAAGAAAGATATGCTTTATCATCATTTTCTATTTGCTCTGCAAGCCAATTAAGCTATCTCTTGTGTCCCCTATGCAAACATTGAGGTATGCTAATCAATATGATGTTGAGACATACCAACTCTCCAACTCACAAGTTTGTCAACTTTGTTAAGAAAATAAACACATTTTCATGTCCTTCTATGTTTCATCATGGCTATTATTTTGTATTGTGAACTTCAGTCTATTTCAAGAGCATCAATGCTGATAGAAATTACAAATTACAGTTCATGAAATGTCCATGCGGTTTATGATCAATTCATGAACTGAAAAATACTTTTTTAATAGGAGGTTGCTAACTGGATAATTGTGCTTGCTGTAATTTATTTCATTGTCTTTTCTTATCACCTATTGGTTCAGCATGTCAACGCTGTCACAGCTTATCAGTGTTGTGAGTACTTGCTAGAGAAGTAGCGTGTACTAGGTACTCCTTACTTAAAAAACATAGGAGTAATTGACAATACATTTTTGAAGAAGACTTAAAGTAATGAGTATATAATTAAGCAACAAATGACTGTGATGATGAAGTAATTGATGTTACATTTCGATAACTTTACCAATTACAAAATATCTTTTGTTTTGAGAATAACAATATGAAAAATGATTTCCCCCTCAAGTTATATAGTTCATCCCTGATCACTTCTTTGCAAATCAGTCATCTGTGAACATCAGAACATGGAAATAAAGGAAAGAATTGAACCCAAGTGCTAACTACGTTACCCAAAACTTGATAAAATTAGTAGCAAAGTAGACAATCTACCAAATAGTTTACGTGAATTCATGTAATGTGTGACTCGTACAAGGCAGAATCATGCATGGTATTGTAATTGATTATATTAACTTACCATAGACACGATGGTTGTCTGATGGCAGGCATTCACGGATGATATTCTGAAAAGAAAAAAAATATAACTTCTAAAAATCCTTGTACTGTATCTCATGTATTTTTTAATAAATTATATTCATTTCAAGCAAAAAAGGTGTCTCAAAGGTTTGGGCATAGCTGATGTTAGAAACTTTTTATTTTGTGCTAGAGAAGATACAAGTTTTTATGATTCATACTTCACCTTTTTCCTATAGTATTCCATCTTATCATCCCCCCTGTTGTTCCGAGTTTTGAAAACAGTGAATGATTGAAAATAGCGTACTATCTACATCGAATATCTCCGCTTATATGCATCCAAATTAAAAAATTCCCATCATTATTTCTTCATTTAACTTTCCATACCCGGATCGGTGTTAAAATGTGTCCCTGTCATGTGCACTTATGATACAAATTTATAAGATTATACAAACTTGTATTATCTGTTACAATCATAGTGGAAGCCATGCATTTTATCAGAATAGGTTCTCATGCAATAGATTTTCAAATGCCACAGTAATATTTTTGAGATTGTTACCTTCATAGACTTTAGACATTGAAATAAAATTCAAAAATGCTTTACTGAGATTGAATTATATTCTTTTGAAATTTTGAAGCGTTTTCCTCATCAGAATAATAAAATCGAGAATACCGTGGGGTACAATTCAAATTTCAAATTATATCTTTTTTCGACTAGTGCTAATATACATACCTCGCATTTACTTCTAACTTTCAGCATTGTTGGTTCATTACATGGCACAGAGGTTGGTGTCATTGGATACAAAGCTCGAAGATTACATCTGAATATATCACAGAGGTCTGCCCAACAAACCGATGATTCAGTCTGAACAAAATAGGAGAACATATTAGCCTACCATACTGACCTTCAAATGTGAAAGCACAAAGAAATGTTTTCATAGGATTGTAATATGTAAGTAGGGATGTCAATTAACAATAAACTAATTAAAAATAATATTGAGTTTTAAAAATATGCCTTGACATGGATATTACTTTAGACTTAGATCCTAATTTGAAATATCAATCTATTAGAATTTTTGCTGCACTATCTGTTGTTACACTAACTATTCCTCTGCTTTTACACAAGGACTTTTACCGAAGCAATACAATAAACAATAAACATTAATCAAGTAAATAAAATACTGCCTTTGATTGAAATCCTGTCACCTTTCAAGCGAGTTAAAAATGTTTCAAGTTTTAATTATGCGTAATTCTCAATTCTTTTACGCATCATTATTATTGTTGTGTTGTACAGTACTGTAATATGAATAATTAAATTAAATTATTACAAACCATGAATTTACTAAAGCACTTAATGTATGACTGCCTCGGGAAATAGTGAGTTTCAGTTTCCTTGTGGTCCCTTGGACCCTCAGGGAATAAAAACACTATTTTCATTGGCACCATACATTAAAGACCATAAAATGACCAGCAGCCTTTGCATATTTTTGTCTTTGAAATCTGGACCCAGATTTCAATCACTCGTTTTCATGATACACGGTCCACCTTTGTGTCTCCTTTCCACACACACGCGCGATATTGTAAAACATTTCGTAAAACGAACATGGAACTGATGGAAGCATCTCTGCCAAGTGATTTATCAACGAACTGGTTTGGAAAGTTACAAGAGCCCATAGAGGTGGACGTCGTAAGGGGTTTTGACGCTTGAATAAATGTGTACCACGAAAATCAATTTACTTGCTACTAGCGTCATACGAATTGAGGAAGGAAGACAGAGTTGAAAGCTAGAACTGAACTCGACTGATTCAAAATTTCATGTTGGTGTTTACTTGATTCAAGAATATTAGGGATTGAAAGAACAGGAAGAGATTTGTTAGCATTCAAAATCGAAACTTATCGCCGAAACAAAATGAGATTATAACACCAGGTGAATTCGATTTTTAATACGGATACTTTGATCATTGACTCCAATTTATGTTTGTAAACACGTAGGCTTCGCCTAAAAATAGTTAGTTACATACCTACCAAATATAAACAATACAAACAATAGAAAACCAAAATATGTTTTACCAAATATAAACAATAGAAAACTTAACAATAAAATTAGCTGCTTATATATATACCATAGAATGTATCACATATTTTTCACAGATTAAATTGCCTGATGATCGCCTTGGCGTGAAACTAATAGTAGCAAATATGAATGTCTGATTTTTTCGTTTATTAATTATTAAACAGCTCTGCATTTATGGCATCGAGCACTATTGAAACAGCAAAGACAACATAAGCACCTTATTGATATTACTAGTTACATACCTATGTATGTTTTATATATTGCATTGTTTTTTGCAGTATTTATGCATGTAAATTGTAAAATTTAGAATCACATGAATTTATTTAGTGTTGATTTGAAAGTACATTTTATCCAAGTTGTTTTGATTTGCGTTAAACTTCTCAGACAGATAAAATCGGACTGTGACTCCCATTCCGCTATTTATTATTGAGCCGTATACATTTGTTGGCTATCTATAGCCATAGACTTTGCGTTTCGACAAGTAAGAATTGTCAGTAACTATTTTCTCGAGCTTTCTGTCGTGTCTTTCCGTAGCAACAGCCACAAGGACAAACCTCTGACGTGAGCGGTGACGTCACTTTCCAGAGGATTAGCCTCGTTTCTTGTAATCAAGACAACAAAACAAAGCAAAGGCTGCTGGTCATTTGAAACTCTTTAAGTGTATATTATTACCTCATCAATTATCTCAATATGTTTACGCTTTATATGTTTCCATGCAAACATTTTGGTATAAAAGTATTTTCCACATGATTGACATTGCCAACCTTGATGATTAGCAGTTTGAATGAGATTCTCTTCTAATTTCCAATAAATGTTATTGTCTCTTCTTAGCATACATTTTTTTGTGAGTGTGATATTGTGTTTATCTACCAACGGATAAAACTCCTAAAAATAATTAGAACAATGATTATGAACAATGATTACTGAATGAATATGAATTCCATTTCAAATTATTGCATACTTTTAATTGCAATTGTTTTTTGGTATTTGCTTTGAGCTTGCAATTAATTTTCTATTCCCAACCACTGCATTGCAAGAAGCAAACCAGGTACACAAATGTTTCCTAACAAAACATCTATGTTCCTTTGTTGTAATCACAGTCATACTGGAGCAGGCTAAGGAGCTGGACTTTGATATGATTTGTTCATGAACTGTTCATGAACTGTCTGTGAAGGTTTATGAACAGTTCATGAAAATTGGGGCCATTTAATGTTCATGAAATTTTTTTCGCAGGGGTACAAGCTGCTTAGATATTGGGTGAGGTAAACATAATATTGCCTAGTTACGCTCGAAATATATTATACTAACCAAAAGTAGAAATAACTTGTTTAAAGGGGCGGACAAACAACCTTGGTTTTGAAACTACTTTTTTTAAAACATGACATTTAAAATGATTTTGATGTGACACCGTCAATTTGGTATGATATTCACAGCAATGAAATCTGGAAACAGTATTATATTTGCGGATTGTAAAGATTTTTGATTATTTCTGATAATAAAATTTCTGATTATTATATGGATTGCAAAATTTAGGACATTGTGTATTAATTGATAATATTTCCCAGTATATATTTCAATGAGATACAACAAAGAAGGAAAATAACAGATCCATTGATGACTTCAAACCAAGGGCATATAAGTTTGTATTTCAACTACACTTGTTATAATTGAAAATCGATGGAAACAAAATGAATTTTATGCATGGTTTCTACGTGTGTGAAATAGGCTATATGATTTGCTACAACAACAATGAATTAAGAAGTATTTTATTAATGATCATGGATACCGGTAGTCATTTGACTCGTTTATATATCTTGGTTTCAAATGGCCTTGTTCTTGGAGTAGCCTTTTTGCAATATTTTCATACAAACTTAAGACTTGTCCGCACAGAATGATGTTTCAAAATCATGTATATTGTAATCAGCATTTAACTTCTTGTTATGTAAGAATTCCAACACAACATTAAAAAGTTGCTACCCCAAATTCAAGGCACAAATATTAAATATCATTGAGATAGATTGACGTAGATAAGCTGGGCAACTCTACTTTAAATATTTTTAATTTAACAAAGGTTGCCAGTCAAGTTTGCCCCTTCTAAAACAAAATCAACCAAAATGTTAATGTTCATCTCTGATGGCAAGTATAAAGCAGATATGATGCCTTTGATGCATGCTTAAGTAGTGGCAGTTTGATATAGGCTACTGTAGAGCCCATGGTTAGTCCAGTACAGTTAAATTTTACTAATCGGAAAATAATCAGCATTAAAAATTTAACCAATTTGTCAATCTTTGAACTCATTGTTTTAGACAATGAAATTAAAAAAAAATGTTTTCTTTATTCAAAAATTCATTAATATAATTCTTTGAATTGTTAATTCAAAAGTTTATACTGCTCTGCACAGTCGCTCTGTTTGTTAACATCGTTTTGTAATTCAAAACATTCAATTAATTCATCATGCCAATTGACAGCTTCTAATGTTACAAAGTGAAAAAGTCAATACATTAGCGTTGATGAGTAAAACATGTGAGCATGGTTGAATGAATAATTCCATTAGAAAGAAAGAAAAAACGGCTGTTGGGTTTTAATTTGTAGAAAACAGTTTCGAATATATTTAAAAGTAATTTGATGCATAAAAATGCAATTGTAGTCTTTGTACAGAGGTTTAATTTCCGTTTTATTTTGGATGCATCACTCTTCGAAGCTGGGAAGATACCAATAATTTACAGGAAAGTCGCTTTGTTGCCCTCTTGGTTGTGTGGACAGGCAACCACTTGTTATCCTCAAAAACTTGACTTATGGCTCAAGTTATTTTTATTCGCTAATCGCATGCTTGAATATATAGTGTTAAACTGTTTCATCGTTATAAACTCATGATCTATGTATGGTCTCCTGCTCTTTTTGTATTAATTTGATTGGATTATTATGACTAATCGGCAATTAACCCATCTATGAAAACTTCATAAACAGTTCATGAATGTGAAATTGCCCAAATGTTCATGAACTGGTTCATGAAGAGTTCATGAACAAGTTTTGAATTAGTCCATGAATGGTTACTTTTTTCATGAATGGCTCATGAACAGTTCATGAAAATGGTAGGTGTTCATGAACAGGTCATTTTGTTCATAAACAGCTCATTAAGTTAATGAACAGTTCATAAACCTATAGAAAGTTCATGAACTTAAAGCAGCTCATGAATTTTTGATGGACAAGTTCAAGAACCAGTTTTGAATTAGTTCATGAATGGTTACTTTTTTCATGAATGGTTCATGAACAGTTAATGAAAATGGTAGGTGTTCATGAACAGTGAAACATTCATGAACAGGTCATTTTGTTCATAAACAGCTCATTATGTTTATGAACAGTTCATAAACCTATATAAAAAGTTCATGAACTTAAAGCAGCTCATGAATTTTTGATTGACAAATGCAGGGCAAGTTCATGAACCTCAGTTTTCTCGCAGGAGTAATCGGCATTGAACATCAGTAAATTTTGTTAACGTCTCACCCATAATGGGAGATGGGCAGCAGGTTGAGAGAGTCAGTGAGGGGGGCAATAAGATCAGACCTGAAATCATCAGTCAGCCCCAGTAATACCGCAAATCAGTGGTAATCCTAGCAGTGCTTGCATTTATCAATCAAAACAGGATCAAGGGAAGGGGAAATGGTCAAGAATCAATAATGGAGAATATGATCAAAAGAAAGAGCACATAGACCAACCAAATAAGAAATTAACTATAGCAAAAACAGTATAATCAATTGTGACCATATAGACAAACTCTCATCACTTTCTGAGGATTGAGATGAATGGCTTTAAGATAGAAATTAGACAAGCTACATAACTAGAACATGATTTAAATGAAAAAGTAACTGCAAACTAGAAAATAACATCATTTTTTGTAAGTTGGTGGTTGGTGTTTTACTACATCCTGTATACATATCTATTATTAATTATTCAATTGGGCATATAAGTGACATACCTGGTTTAGAGCCTCAAGAACAATTGAAGTTAGATTCAAAGGACACAACTTTGATAATGCAGGTGAAGTAGTTTTTCCAATTTTATGAGACTTTGATTTTGGAAATCTTGAACCCTGTAATCCAGACAATAAACTGTTAATGTAGGCTATCAAAGAATTCATCAAAGAAATAAAAATTCATAGTCACTTGGTTAGTGAAACTCATCCATTGATTAATTATTATGAATTAATCAGTAGTGCCTTAGTGTAGTGATTAGGTAGTTGGACCTCACTTGGCAGGCATGGTCTTGTGTTCAATACCGGTAGGTATAATTAGCTCAGATGGTAGAGCAACGGAACTTCAGATCGGATCATATCTGATCGACTGTGTCTGTGGTTCAAATTTTCCCAAGATCAATCCAGCCTTGAGTCTATCTAAAACATCAAATAAGTACCATCTGCCATGAAATCTGTTTAAAATGATCCACAGTGTCGCAGCTGAGATCAATAGTTTCCATAAAGAGCACTTAACATCATTGCTCAAAGCGAAAAGAGGAGCTGCACGGTTGCCTTTGGTAGGGCGATACCGTCTTAATTAAGACTTGGGTTCAATCCCTGGCAGAGGCCTTATTGGTTGATGTCAGGAAGAGCATTTGGCCATCAAACTCACACATGCTCTAAAAAAGCTATCAGCTAGCTAGTCAACATCCCAATGATAAAAAACCAACTAGCCTACCAGATTTGTGAGAAAATGATAGATTAAAAAAATTGGAATTATTGAAAGCTATTTTCAAGTTACAGATTTGACAGCCAATAGATAGTTCCGTGTACAAATGTACCGACAAAAAGGGGATCCTGGGATCCTAGAAATTGAAATTTCTCTGATTTATAGTACTATGGGTCAAACTTTAACAAATTATTTTAAAGAAGTTGAAAAGTTATGTTAAGGAGGTTTGGAACAGCAGAACAAAAATTTCTCTTGCTTAATTTTTTTTAATTTGCAGAATAGAGTTTAATGTGGTTAAATCAAAGATGCTGCTTTTTAGAAGCTCGTAAATTTTCATGTTGCTACCTCTTTGAAAATCGTGAAAATTTTTGCCTCTGGTAATCTCGAGCATTGTACCCTACTACATACTATCATGTGCTATATGTTCAATAACATTTTCTAATTGTCACAGTCAAATGCAATGTGGTATCATATGCTTGACATCAAGGTATGCCAGTACTATACTGCACATTGTCATCACTATGTTTTATGTGCTATACTGCACTTATACAGTATGTGCTATACTGCACAGTATGAAGTATGTGTTGTACTACACAGATTCATCATTATAGACTAGTATGTGCTACACTGCAATGTGCTATACTGCACTTGAATTGCTATACTGTGATGAGGCTAACCGATGTTGCAACTGATTAATTGTGTCCACACCCTCCCTCCTCTCGTGACATGGTTAGGTAAATATATTCTAAAAGGTAGTCCACTGAAATAGAAATGTGACTGATGCTTGGTTTCACGTTTGATTTAACAATAAGCCAAATGTAAACTTTATATGCTGCTAGTAGTAGATTGGCATCATTTGATTTGAAACATTTAAATAACAAATTTGAATGTGTTGCAGCCTTCGAAACCAATTAACAACAATGATGTGATGGTTTAAGATTGGTTTTGTAATAAGTTAAACTCATCACCAGTAGATGAATTATACTTACTTGGCCTAGGTGCTTGGTTGGTGGGAGTCATTGCTTGGCGGTGTGCGCACTCACCTTGAGAACCCTATCCTGCCCCAACCAAGTACCAGTCACACTGATTAACAGTGGAAATAGATAATACCTTATATAGTGTTATCAAGAGGAGGGTGGGTGGGATTTTAAATTTAGATTTTAACTTTAAAAGTGATCACTTACGATGTCACGTACCACAAATTAGTAGAAGGCCATTGACTGCAATTACTTGTTCTAGCTAGTAATTAATTAACTGAATGATGTTTGATATTGAGTTCATAGTTAATTGCCATAGTAACCACCTGAAAAGGTGCATCATCTTGCGACTGGCTTGATTCTAACTACCATAAAATTAACATTTTAGGCACATGATACTGATAGCTCTTACACAATTTACTTCAGCCAATGTAGAGTCATACAGTTGATATATGGTAAATGGGATGGTAGATGTATTTCCTACTGATAGCGACCAACATTTTTCAATGGCGATATGAAATTGCCAGAGGTCTGCCCATTCTGAAAATTTGAAAGTGTTTTAACCAACGCTTGAGATAAGATAGTTGATGATTGAGATGAGTAAAACAAATGTTCAATGTAAATGACAATTTTCTTCAAGGCAATCAACTATATCGTTTTTATAAAATAAAAATAGTAATGGAGTACTGATCATTGTGGTATTCTACTGGTGATGTCTACTGGTGCAGATAAAACTGAGAATAGGCCTAGGCCTACTTGTATTTAATTATGAAATGATAAAAAATATCTGTTTATTTATAGGCCTATATTAAATGCTCGTATATCCTATTTTATGTTTCGCTGTGAAGAAGTGGGCCAACTCACAAAGATAACTTGTGAACGTAAACATGCACATTTTTGCATATACAGTATAGGCCTAGAATGAATATTAAAAGTGAACGTTTGAAAAACATAGCGTCGCCCAAGGAATTTGTAAAAAATGTATTATCCAGCCTCAGAACTCCTGCTGTTTAGCGAAGTTTAGTACCGTATGTGTATGTTTACTGTTGTACAGTAGTTGACTTATTAAGTGTGTTAACGTATGTGCTATATGATCTTGAGATCAGGTAGGAATGTGTGATTTGTTTGTTTAAATATATTGCGTGTTGTCCCTTCCTGTGATCGTAGCTGTGATGTAATATATGATGTGATATAAACTTGTAAAGTCTGCCAGCTGATTGCGGTGTTTGTTTTTATATAAAGATTGTTTGAAGTCAAGTGAACTGACTTGAATTTTGAGTTCTTCAAGAGAACAGTTTTATATGATAATTACTTGAATCAATTATTGTTTCTTTATGTCTCCCTCACATCGACCATAATCTTACAATGTGCCAAATCGTAATGAATCGGAAAAATAGGTGATCACTGCGCTACCCTTTGACGCTATTGCATAGATCTTAGCCTGCATACTATGAATGGTATGTTTTTACACCATTTTTGGCACTAGTTGAGATTTTGTTATTTCTGACGTTTGCCTTTAAGATTTCTCTACAATCCTATTAGAAACCGCATAGCAAGTTTGCGGTCAATTTCAATTGAGCAATTTTGTGCCGCGGAATCTTAGAAAATCGTCGTCTGCAGCATATACGGCATACTAAATTACAGCGAGGCTAACAATACTACCAATTGTTGCAGCACAACTCATGATACTTTTCAGTGACTTCTCTATAATCATGATGCATGTGTAATAGATGATTCATTAGACCAATTCAATACGCCAAAATTAATGCCCTACAAGCTACTTACCAATACAAATGGAAGAAGAAATACCACAAAAAGCCGCATACCAAGCGAACTTCAATCAAGTTCAGGTCCAGGAGTAAACATAAAATATTATAGTTTTCATATTACTTACTATGCATTTATCTCGTTTAATAATACCTTGATATTGGTGGGATTTCAAAACAGCCACCCTAACTTAACTTCTTCTCTAATATCGCATTTTATTTAACCCGCCATGATAATCGAACAACAATAAATAATAATTGTGACCGCGCGGCCAGTATCAGTAGATTGGAAACTAATGAACAATAGATCTGAAAGATGGCGGGAAAATCAGAAACTTATTCGAAACAGTTATATGGCATTATTCCATTTATCAAATCTTACCAGATAGGATTCTGATTTAGTTGCAAGGAATCAGAATGCCGGCCTGTGAAGTGAAATCATTGATGCAGGTGCAATAATGTCGCTCAAGAAGAATCAGAATTCACTGAGTCTGAATTCATTACAAATTTGCTCACCGACTCCAATGGCAAGCCGGCAAGGCAATGTGCATTTGTTTCAGACTGAATTAAATATTCAGAAATATTATTTGCTACTTTGAGATCACTGTATTAACATTGCAGTAATTGGATACTATAGAATGTGACTGCATGTCTTGCTGTTGTGTTGATTAACTTGATGCCAATATGCCAGAACTGTTCTCCCGATTTCCCCTGACCCCTTGTACTCTGAGGGGGACCCATTAATTTAGCTGTTGATATTTTAGTCAATGCGCAACGATGCACCGCAGCTTCTCACAATGCAAATTCCTTCGAACAGTTCCATCCGAAATCCTTAGATTGTAATAATTTGTTGTTTAACTTCTTTTATTACGTGCATCTATGGTGGTGAAGTAATTTGAATATTAAATGAAGGTGAATTTAAAGTTCATCAATGTAAAACATCAAAACTTTCTTTCAATAATCAAAATTGAGCTAGTCTTCTATAATAATTGTAAAAATTGATAAAATTGATGCAAATATATGTGATTTTTTAAAACTTAACAGAATCACTTAATTTTTTTAAAACTTAACAAGAACATTACACAAGGATTGGGGGTAATATTGAATTATATAAAGCTAAAATATAAGATAAATATCTAATAGAGCTGATTAATTATATTTTGGTTGAGTTATCAGCAACATTATGCTTCAATTTCTTCAGTTTCAATTCGTTTTCATCTTTGTCGGACGGACTGCTTCTTTTAACTGGACTTCTACATTTAGCAATAACATCTTCAGGAAAAAGTTCTAACAAAGCTTTAAGATACGATTCATCTTTACGTATTTTCTCATCTAAACCAGTTTGAACTTTTTTAATTATAAAATCTCGTAATCCTCCAGCATAATATCGTTCAATAGTTAAACCCAGTCGATGTCGATTAAGCTGTCCCTGTATATGATCATGTCTATTTGGTTTCAATCTAAATTTACCTTCCGTTTTGCTTGCATCTTTTAAAAACATATTTAACGCCATACAATCACCACAATTTATGAAACAAGTTGAAAATATATTAGCATTAGTTGTCCAGGGTTTGTTTTTTATAATATCATTTTTTTCTTTTCTTTGCTTGAATTCCTGCATTGCAGCATCTGCCAGTCTAAGAAGAGCTAAGTCTTTCTTGACTTCAACAGGTGTAAATGTTACGCTTAAACCCGTCAAAGCAGGCATCAGCACATGCTCATATATCTTCCGATCCAATATATTGAGTGTGGATTCTACGATACTTTCCATCATGGCAGCATTTTTCAACAATACAGCAGCTTCATAGATGTTACTTAATGTTTCAGCAACCAATTTATTACATGACTCAAGTTCATTTTTTTTCAAATTCAACCAATGTGGAAAGCTTGCTACAAGAACAGATAATACCTCGTTCATGCAATTGATCAGTTTCTTATGTAATTCTTCTGTAACAGTAATATTTTTAAACCTATCCTTCTGTGTTACGCTAACAAGAAAATTGATACATGTATCGTACGTGAGATTAAAACAATTCTTGTTTTTCGGTTGAGAACTAGCTGTAACTTTTGTAATTATTGCATTGAAATAATCTATATCATTAAATTCCATAGCAAGAAATGTAAATATATCTAATATTTCCATCATTTCATAACCAGGAATAATTCTGCTGTCGTCTGCGATGACTGATTGCAGTATGATACTCTTCCCATATTTGCGACAGAGAAGTGCAATTTGTTCCTTGAATGAAGGAATATCAAATTCATCTTCTGTTTCTTGAAATATTTTATCTAATATAGCAAGTGTTAGATCCCGGTCATTAAGAATCAGAAAAGACTTGAGTAATTCCAGTATTGAATCTGATGAACAATCTTCGTAGTGTTCCACAGCACATTCGCAAAGTGTTCTACAATATTTCAAAGCCTTTTGATCTGTATCATTCTCATGCTTGCGTAAAGTTCCAAAAACTGTGTTAGTAAATAGCCCATAATCTCCACGTGCTTCTAAATGGCATACTTTTGATCTTTGAATAACAATCAATACAGAACGCTTCCAGATGCGTGTAATTCTGTTAGATGGATTGGTGCTATTTCTTCTCTGGGTACAGTTGTTTACATCAAGTTTGATTAGAGAAATAATTTCTTGATTTCTTATATCTGTTATATCAAACTCATATTTAATCTTTTTTTCGCTTAAAATATCACATAAATGATAGTCCCAAGACAAATCGTCAGGAAGACCAAACGATTCTAACGTTAAATGAGCTAAATAAAAACAAAATTTATCATCAATATACTTTTCTGCTCTTTTGAATAATTTTATCATACCACATTCATTTTGTTTTAAATTTGCGAATGAAAGTTTGTTATTTGGATAATGATTCTTCAATACTATCATCAATTTCTCAGTTTTCTTTTCTGCAGATTTCAAAAGATTAACTAGTTTTAACTCTGTTCTTCTTGTGTTAATATACTTGGGAATTTTTTCGCCATTACAATAGTATAAATTATAATGTAAAGTTAGACAATAACCAGAAGAAATACTATTGATTGTTTGTTCACAGTTATTGTAGTAAGTGCAATACTGTATATTACCACCACTGTGAATTCCAGCTTCAAATTTGTTGACTTCTTGCTCAAATTTCACTTCTATCGAACCACCTTCGAATTTTGAAGGTAATAATACCAACAACGTTCCAAATGCTTCATTGTTTTCAACTGTGCTAAATTTCGTAGAGGTCGTCCCTTTCCCAATTAGAATTAATTTGTCTAATTTAAATGAAATAGGCTTCCTAGCCAAGCCTAAATTTGGAGCAACCTTATCCACAATCTTACCAATATAACTATCATGCCAATCTGAATTATCAGTTTCAAATTTTTCTTTGTTTAATTGCCATGCATTAGAATTGTAAGAAGAACAAACTCTGCAAAGGTCTTTGGCTTGTGACTCTTGAAATGGGAGTGAAATTATACCAATTTGCTCATCCAAAATACGTAGACCAGGGTAAATTTGAGAACCTTTACCATTGACAGCTAAAGCAGAATAAGCTTGAGGTCGAACACTGTTTAAGATTGTCGACAGCCCTGCTTTATAAGACATGGTAAACTAGTAACTCTGTCAATTGGCTATGTTGCAACTCAACAATAATTCCACGCCATCTTCTAGGAACAGCAGGTCATGAGCATATTTCCCTAACTTCCGGTGAATTTTTCCCGCCGCCAACGTGGTAGCCTCGATCACAGAGATCTATAGAGAATGAACAAATGCACTATTGCATATATTTTGATTCTATCCTTATAAATATGATAAGGCTAATAAGTATGAAATGATTGGTACCAGTACCACTCTGAAATCACTTCCAATTGAAACAAATCATCAACAAATATATAATAAGTAAAATATCAATGTCGTGTTTATACAACACAACAGTAATACCCAGAAAGGGAACCCAGGTTGAAATTTCCCTCAAAATATGCCAAATTAAAACGAGGCTACAAACAGGCGGGAAATTCCATGGATCACATGATCTGATATGAAGTCACATGGATCTGATATGAAATTATTGCCACTTTGCAGATTGGCAGGATGTCAATTACCTAGTGTTTGAGAGGCAGCTAATTTACCATGTCTTACAAGACGAAATTATCAACGCTTTTGAATAATATAAAGCCGAATAAATTTTCCTCTTTTTCTGTTGACGGCAGTTGCCCTCAGATGTACCCTGGTTTGCGTATTTTGGATGACAAAGTTGGAGTTATTTCTCTTCCACTACAAGAAACAAAGCACTCAACCTTCGCAGTGTATGTTCTCCTGCTGCTTTTGGAAAAGCAAATGATGCTATTTTCAATGCATGGGAATTAATAAAAGAGAAGTTTGAATTTAATAATGCAGATTGGCATGGTTTATTCATTCATAAAATTATCGACATGATCGCTCCAGATTTTGGCTTGAATGGGAAGTTAATTACATTTGAGCTTGAAAAATTGCTTATGTATGAGAAAGGAAGCTATTGCAAGCCACACATGTGCGTAGATAAAAATAAGAAAAAGGCATTTAGTACACTGTTTGTATTATTGCCATCAAAGTTTGAAGGTGGTATGATGGAAGTAAATTACGATGGAAATGCAAAACAATTTCATTTTGAAAATCAGAGTGAAAACAATATACAATATTGTGCTTTTTATAACAACTGTGAACAGGAAACACTCAAAATTGTATCTGGCTATTGTCTCTGTTTAGCTTATAATTTATACTTGGATAATGGCAAAACGATACCCAAATTTCAAAATTCTAAAAAGACACAATCACAACTTATTAACATTTTAAATTCAGCTTGGAAAAAAACGGACAAAATGATGATTACGTTGAATAACTATTATCCAAATAACATATTATCATTTTTCAGTCTAAAACCAAATGAACATGCTATGGTTGAACTATTTAACAGGGTACAGAAGCAAACAGATTATTCATTTTCATTGTACTTGGCACAATTTACGCGCCGTATGTCCGGCTACTTCCACGAGAGCCCAGAAAATCACGATATTGATGATCGAATTGATAATTTCTTATATGAAAATAACAAAGCCTGTAATTTGAAGATATGTGATACTATGCTGGAAGAAGATGAAATTGTGCGTTTGAGTACATATCATGAAACTGATTATGACGAAGAGGGGACCGATCCGATTCATGAGTTAATAGGTCCAGATGTAAATCGCTATTGGAAACGGACAGTCTTGATAGTCGTACCTAAGAAAAAGATATGTTACATGGATGAAGTATTCTCATATATAGCAAGAGATCACATAAACAAGCACATGCTATCAGCCATCTTGGTTTATTCTGTCTGTCTCTCCCCAGACTCCCAAGAAGTCAAAGGACATCAATATAACAATACTACATTAATATAACAACAGCAACATTACAGATATAACAACACTCCCTACTACATTTACAATCGGTATTATCATAGACTATGCTGTAACAACTATTTATACAAAGTCATTCAGCTTAGCAGGCCTTCGAATAACTCTACTTGGGCGTCCTTGGTCTGCTTCCACATCAGGTTTGCCTTCGTTGCATTCGATATTCAGAGATGGCTGCATTTGTTGTTGTTGGACTGGCTGGTGTTGAGGAGCATCAATTCTTGGCAAGATTTGGGTCACCGGTTGTTGTTGTGCTGATGGTAGCTGGTGCGTGGGAGCCCATAGCCAGAAGTTTTCTTCTTTTTGATCACTTTGTGGGACATCAGGTATCGGTATTAAATTCCTCGGTTTTGCATACATTTTAACATCATCTTTGTGACGGCGAATAACTGTGTTGTTGCCTGTGTTCTGGAGAATGAGACCAGTATCACCTTGATGACCAACAAATAAATATGGAGTGGGTAGGTATAGCGGTGAAAACTTTGATTGTCTTTGTGGATCCAAAACTAAGACCAATTGATCGATATCAAATGTGGTGTTTTCGTCTGGAGTTTGAGTTAATGTGTTCTGTACGCACCTGGCGATGTTCTTTATCTTTTTCAAATGCTAACAGGACATTCTCATCGTTCATTTGCTGCCGTGGAAAATCACTCCTGTAACCGTTCTGAAATAATGCTTGGCCTGGTGAAATACCTGTAGCTGGATGAGGAATGGTGCGGTAGCCTGTGAGTAACTTTGAAAGTTCTTGTTCTGGCTGCTGGTGGGTATAAAAAGCTGCTTTCATGGCTTTCCCAAGAGGTTTCATAAAAGTTTCTGCAGGGTTAGCTTGTGGATGATATGGAAGAACAGTTTTGTGTCGTATTGCTCTTTGATTGGAGTACTTTTGAAATTCAATACTGTTGAAAGGGGGTCCATTGTCTGTCCTATGACATTCAGGAGTACCGTAGTCCTCGTAGATTTGTTCAAGGGCAGCAAGGACAGGTTTGCTTTTAGTTGATGGAACGATCTTAGCTGCTGGGAATCTTGTTGCATTGTCGTTTACAACCAGTATGTGTCGTTTGTTTGGCATTGGTCCAAAAAGGTCAATGTTCACTTCGTCCCATGGGGCTGGCATTGTTGCTTTAGTCATCATTGGCTCTTTTGTGTGTTTTTTTGTGAATAGCTGGCAGGTTGCACATTCTTTGGTATATTGCTCTGCAATTACATTAAGTTCTGGGAACCAGAAATGAGAACGGATTCTTCTTTTTAGCCTGTCAATTCCCGGATGGCCACCTTGATGAGCTTTCTCAATCGCTTTCACCCATAATTTTTGTGGTAATACAATCCTATCTTGCTTCATTAGTAGACCTTCATCTGACGTTGTGAGCTGTGAAACCACTTTCCTGTAGGATTTGAATTCATCTGTGTTTGGCAATTGTTTTTTCTTTTGGAGACATTGCTGTATCGTTTGTAGAACTTCATCTTGTTTCGTAGAACTAGTAATGCACTCCATGGATAGAGAATCTGTATATGGTGAATAATGCAGCATCCATACAGTTTTTTCAAATTCTTCTGATTCTTTTCTTATATGGACTGGAACATGATGGAGGGGAGTAGAATGCCGGGAGAGGAAGTCTGCAGGATTTTCTTTACCACTTCTCCACACAACATTGTACTTGATGTCTTGGTGACGTAGTTTGATGCGATCAGTGCGGACAGAGCCTTTTCTAGCATTAGAAAATATACTGACTAAGGGCTTGTGGTCAGTGTATATTATAGTAGTTGGACCGCCTACCAAATAATTACGGAAACAACGAAGTGCAAAATCTACTGCCAATGCTTCCAGATCTAGTTGAGCATACCGTCGTTCCACTGGACTAGTTGCCCATCTAGCAAAGGCAACAGGACGGCATAAGGTGTCATCATCACCTCGTGCTAGAATTGCACTTATTCCACTTTGATGTGCATCCACATACATGATAGTGTTCAATTTTATATCAAAGTATCGTAGCAGGACATCATTACTAAGCGCTGATTTGAGAGAATCGAATTCTTGTTGGCATACTGTTGACCATGTATACCTGGCATGTTTTTCTGTTAATTTCCGTAGATTTACTGTCTTTTTAGCCAAATTGCGAATAAATTCTGCGTTTGATTGTATCATACAGAGAAATGATACCACCTCATCTTTGTCGATTGGACGTTCTGCCATTTCTAACGCTTCTACTTTCCTTGGGTCTGGTTTGATTCCTTCACTGCTGACAATCATTCCCCAAAATGGAACTGACTTCTTGCCAAACATACATTTTTCAGGGTTCAAGGTGAGGCCAGATTTCTCTATCTCTGATGACACTTGTTCAAGAATGTTATTGTGGTCTTCTTTTGTTTTTGCACCAATAATAAGGTCATCATGAATTACGTGAGCACTAGCTATTGAAGCAAAGATTGGTCGTAATGCTCTATTCAATTCTCCAGATGCTGGCTTTGTGCCCATTGTGAGTCGCTTGTAGCGCATTAATCTATCTCCTGCATGAAACATTGTGATGTACCTCGAAGATGGACTCAACACTAGCTGATGAAATGCTGATTTAAAATCCAATTTAGTGAAATAGCAACAACCAGACAAGCTTGATCTGATTTCTTCTGGCCTTGGAATAGGCACATGTGTATCTTTTATGGCCTTATTAGCTTCCCTCATATCAATCGTTACACGCATTCCACCATTTTCTTTAGGTGCTAGAACCACATTTGACACCCACGGGCAGGGCCATCATGCTCTTCAATTATATCATCTTTTTCCATCTTTTCGATTTCGGCATCAAACTTTGCACGCAGATGAAAAGGAACAGGTCGTGCTGGTGATGCTATTGGATGTATGCCTTCATCAATGTGGAAGTTGACTTCATAATTCCTCAAGCTGCCAGTGCCTTGAAATACATTTTTGTATTTCTGAATACTTTCAGATATTGTTGAGTTCTTTCTCACATTCATACATCTCAGGAGATTTGCTGTTGTGACCGTTGACGGAGCTTTAAATTTCAATATACCAAGGTCTTCTGAGGTGTGTCCACTTAATAGGAATTCCAAGTCCTTGTCAATTATATATATACATATGTTAGCCACTGCTTCCCCACACATCACAGGTCCTAGATAGCAACCTACACACTGCAGTGACTTTGAACCATATGGCTTAATTTTCATTCTGCTTTTTGACAAAGGCAGTTTGAGCTCTTTTGCTTGACGCAGTGACATAACATTGACATCTGCACCTGTATCAGCAAATGCCATAACTTCCTGTTCTTTGACAACAACCTTTACCTGGTATCTCGGTGGTGTCTTAGTTCTGCTTTTTGGATGGCGTCGGGCTGATACAAGTCTTTTCGAGAATGCTCGGCTCATCGGTTCTTCTTCGCTGGTACTTGTTATGTCGCTCTCTGATGAGGATTCTGTGTCATCTGCGTCACTTCCATAAGTCCTGCGAGTCTTGTCTCTCCTCTTTTTACATACTCTGGATCCACTGAAATGACCCTTTTTCTTGCAGTCAAAACATTCTTTGTTTATTGCTGGACATCTTTTCCCTCCTTGGCAAGTAGCATATAAGCAATAATAGCACTTCTCTTTTCTTGCTTCTGTAGCTTCTTCCTGCTTTTTGGCTTGCTTGTGATTGAATCTTTTCTTTGATTCTTGTCTTCTCGAATATTTTCCAGGCTTTTTAATTTGATTTACGTGACCAATGTCTCTGCTTTCAGTGATTTTATTTGCCCCTCTAGATGCTGCTTCCAATTGTCTGCCATTTTTTATTAGGTCTTCTAATTCCCATTGGTTTTTCAGAGCGTTATTTCTGATTTCGATGTTCTTTGTTCCAACAATGATTTGATCTCTTATCATTACCTGGCGTACATTGCAATCTACTGAACCACATGAAAATTGACAATTTGTTGCTTCATGTTTCACTCTATTGGAATAGGCATCAAAAGATTCCACTGCCCTTTGTTGTATCTGATGAAATTCGAAATTTGATAAGGTGGTGTTCCTTGTTGGTCTGTATCTGCCTTTTAATGCTACTACCATGTCATCAAAAGTAATGGATGTTCTTTCCTCTAAAGGTACTGTGTCTTCAAAATCCTTTTGGAGATTTCTTGAGGAGAATCTTCCTAGAAACAATTTCCTTTTATTTTGTTGCACCCATAGAAGTTGCATCTCATCTGTGCCTTCAGGTGATCCTTTGCCACAGCTTCATACTCGTATGCATAAGAATCAATGAAGTCACAAAATTCATCAAAGACATTACCTGTATGTGCTTCAGGATCAAATTTTTGTAATCCTCGGTGACTATTAGCCATAATAGCACTCAATTTAATTAATATAATAGTTTATCCTCGTCGCCAATTGAAGTATTCTCATATATAGCAAGAGATCATATAAAAACAAGCACATGCTATCAGCCATCTTGGTTTATTCTGTCTGCCTCTCCCCAGACTCCCAAGAAGTCAAAGGACATCAATATAACAATACTACATTAATATAACAACAGCAACATTACAGATATAACAATGGAGGGACGTGGTAATTATGTTCAATTTACACAAAAATTTACTCAAACAATTCAAAATATATGAAAAGGATTCAGACGTTGCTGGTTTGAAATCTTGTAAATATATGTGTGAATGTGCCATTGATCTATATGTTGGATTCTGGGAAGAAGCAACTCTGGCTTTATTAGAAGCTTTTATTATAATGGATGATCAAGATCTTATCAAGGCATTACTGAACAAAATATTTCACGATATTTGCAGTTCACTTGACAGCAATGAATTTAGACAACAAATTTTTGCTATATGTTCAAAGTATGGAACTAGAATTATTCTAGAATTAGACATTGCTGACCCAAAGAATGCAGTTTCAGAATTTTTGATACCTGTTCTCAAGTTCCTTGAGTGTCTTGCTTTTGAGTTCAGGAATAATGATTTTTATAATGCATTATCCACTAAAGTGGAACTACATTTTCAACCAAGACAGAAATATTTTAATAAGTTATTCTATGAGGAATGTCTTCAATTTACTACAGAAATGATAGTAAAACGTACTCGTAAAACCAAATATAATAAATCTGACTCCAGCCAAAACCATTGTAAAATATTGCACAATTGTATGAATTTAATGTTAGATACTCTTTTCAGAAGGTTCAAATCGTGGTTAAAATTATGCAATGAGGATCAATCATCTAGACAGCCATATGCTAATGTAATTGTTGACCTGTATCAAGCAGCATTTTTACTGGAAAATGACATCATGCAAAACACAATTAGAGAAATGACCATAAATTTGTTAGAGAAAAACAAATATGGGATTATTTTACTGCCTACCCTGAAAGAATTACAAAAAAGATTTTCAAGAACAGTAGTCCTGAAACATTTGATCTACTTGGAATGTTTCCTTGTCGGATTAACAGAAATTAACTTTCAGCTGAAATTGCATTTGGAATTAGCAAAAAAGCCATGGACTACTGACATCAATGTCATGTCAACTTGCTTAGCGAATTGTATTGATTGTATTGGCCTAAGTATCTTTTTGAAAGATGTGAATCAGACAGAAGGCAAATTTAGATTGAAGGGACATAGACTTGATCATATCCAGGAGCAGCTTGGTCGGCATAACCTAGAAGTAATTTTCAAGCAATTTCAATCTGGTGGGCGTAATGATTATATTATCAAAAAAGTAAACACTACACAAATTGAAAAATGTCAGCAAAATGAATTGTACTTCAAAGAGATAATGGGTTTATTTCCTGATAATATGTTTGCTTACCTTAAAAGATTAGTCAAACGTCGAAGGAAGGAATACATCAGATGCACAAGGAATAGCATCACCGAGAAGAAAATCAAGATTAGAGGAAGCACAGAAAACACAAAAATAACATCATTTTTGGCATCAGCAGGATGGTTCTGACAATTGCATTTAATTTGTTGCATTCCTATTCAAATGAATTCTGTTTTTGATAGTTTTAAATGAATGTTACTTATTATGAAATGTTTATTAGTTATATTCAATGTAGTATATGCTGATGTTATCAAAAGTGTCCATATTGTCCGTTGTCTAAATTGTCGTAAGAATTTGATATTACTGTAGTCATGACAACAGAGGTACATTTTTGGCTCAATTTAGGCGGGAAATTACAGTTTGATAGAGAGGCTGATTCGGTCATATCTTGGGTCATATTTGATTCTGCAATCAAGATCGATGATTTGGAGAATTTTTTATCATTTATGATGTCTTACCAGACGAAATTGTCAAAAATAGTGAATAATTTGAAGCCACCATCTCTTGGTTCTTATTCCACTGCTGGTCAAGGTTATCCTTTTTATCCCAATGTGCGTGTTTTTGACGAAACTGTTGGTGCTCTGGCCTTACCCCTTCAAGATTTTCAGGCAAGTAGGCTCAGAAATATTTGTACCTTGAAGCTCGGAAGTGGCACCGGATGGCAGCTAGCCAAAAATCAATTTCAAATTGAAAATCCTAGTTGGCAATTTGACTATCTTAGTAAAATTGTGAAAATAATTGCTCAATGTTTTCGCTTGGATTGCGACTTTATACAATGGAAACTACGAACACTTATGTTATATGATTCAGGTAGCTTCTCCGAGCAGACTGGTTATGTAGATGGATATAAAAAGTCTTTTGGTACATTATTGATGTTCTTACCATCACAGTTCAAAGGTGGTATGGTAGAAGTAGAATGTGATGGAGATGTAAAGAGTTTCTCATTCGAAAATCAAAGTGACTTATCTATCCAATATTGTGCATTTTACAACAATTGTACACAAAAAACAAATATTATAACATCTGGCTATTGTTTATGCTTAGCTTATGACTTATTTCTTTTTAAGGGAGAGGAAATTCCAATATATGTTAGTACAAGAAAGGAAGAACTAGAACTTGTTGAGGTTTTAAAAGAGGCAGATAAAGAAACTGAAAAGCTAATTATTATTTTAGATAGTCACTATCCTGATAATAAGATTTCCTTTTTGAAACTTCGTCCAAAAGAACATCAAATGGTTAGTTTATTTCAACGTGCACGGGCACTAACCAACAATCCATTCAGTCTGTACTTGGCAAATTTGACTCGAAATATTTCCTCATATATTTCAGATTCTGAGAAGAGTCCAGATAATTTAGAATTGGAGCGTGAATTCCATCATTTCGTAAATGAAGAAAATTTAAAATGTGGTTTAACACTGTATAACGAAACACCAGATGAAGAAATCATCAATCTGACCTACAATGATTCTAGTGATTTTGATGAAGAGAACAGAGACAGTACAGATGACGGGGGAGTCATGATAAATCGGTACTGGCGTCGTTCAGTTTTAGTCATTGTCCCTAATGGAAAAACATGTTACCTAGAAGCGCAAGGAAATTTTTCTAGATTTTCCAAAAAGGTTTTCAAAATTGCTCAGAAGTCCAAAAATATTGGCGATGAAGATGCTTTTAATTTTTGTAAGAAAGTGCTTTGTCAATGTGCAATAAAACACTATACATCAAGTATTAGTAAAGATGCAATTTTGGACTTATTAAAGGCTTTTACTATGATGGATGATCGGGACTTGATCGCTGCCTTTTTTCGTACAATTATGAACAGACTGATTGTTCATCATGACACACCTGAGTTTAGGGAACAGGTTATTCTGATGTGTAACAAATTTGGCATTGATATTATTCCTAAATCAATAACAAACGAAGAAAATTTATCCATTCCTAGTTCGTCTATATTGTCATCATTAAAGCTACTAATGTGTTTGGCATTCGAATTTAAAGATGTGAAACTTTATGATTCTTTACTTACAAAAGTTAAAGTGAATTCCAATAAAGCCCACACAACTAATTTTTCTAACTTGATTTCATTCCTAAATTTTATGATTAAAACTCATCTATCTGCAAAAAAACAAGATTCCGCTAATAATATTATTGTCAACTGTAAATTGGAGAATGACTGTATGAATGAAATGCTTCTAGCTCTAGTCATTGGATTTGAAACTTGGTTGAAGAATTTTTGCTCTGAAAGTAGAATATATAATTCATTAGTTACTGAAGTGCTTGTTAATATGTTTGAATCTGCCATGTTATTAGAAAATCAATTGATGTTGGAAAAGTTGTCACAATTCACATTGAATGTGCTAATAAGCGAAAAGTATGAATATGTTTTGCTCCCTGTCTTGAAAGAGTTACATGTTAGACTCACACCTAAAGTTGTCCAAATGAATACTGTTTATGGGGGTCTTGCTACTGCTGCGTATAAAGAATTCAAAACAAGGAAAGATCACCTCGAAGTGTTAAAAAAGAAACACTGGGTAACAAAAGCAAATCTATTTTCAACATGTTTTTACAACTGCAGCGACTGTGAATCGCTTAGCATGTTTTTCAAAGATTTTAATTTGACAGAAGGTAAGCTTAAATTAAAACCGAAACGTTTTGAGCATTTACAGCAACAGCTCCAACGTCATAATGTAGGATTGATTCTACAACCATTGCAATCTAGCAGACATGAACATGTATACAGTATCCAAAAAATAAATAAGGGAACAACTGGAAAAATAAAGATTATTGAGAGGTATTTAAAAGCTCTGACAGAACTTGTTCCTGCAGTTGTGGCTGGGATCCATAGTAAAAGAAAACTCCAATCAGAAAATAGCGAATGTGAGATGAAGAAGATCGCTCCAAATAGTAAGTTGCAGAGTACAGAAACAGAATCAAAAGAAACATCTCAATGAAAATAAAGTAGTGTAACTAGATATATATTAAGACTACGGTGTGGTATTTTCTTCAATCTGGTTTGTGATCCATCAATCAGTAACAATCAGGTGATGATGATGATGATGATGATAACAATCAGGTGCATATCGTAATAGCAAAATATGACCTATTTTAAATTTACTGACTTTATGGCAAATAATTGTTTGTAAAATAAAACCTTATTTTCCATATGATACGTTTGGTATCTGAGAAATATATCTTTCTTTTTAATTTAAAATTTAAAACTGCATATCAATCAGTTGTATATGTTAATTTCTTATTATTTATCCAAACATATTATTTAGGTGGGCGTGGTTGTTTGGAACAGTAGAGCCGAAATTTAAATTTTCTTTCCGTTGAATTGATTATTTAAAAATTTATTTCATTTTTGTTAAAGCATACTTAAAGGCTCTCAACGGTGACAATGAAAATAATGGAGATGCCCAGATTATTTTTGAAGTTATTGCAAAAAATGTGCTATAACAGGAAGTTTCATGCTGCTCAAATGTTGCCGAGGCTCAGGCAACATCAGTGAAATTTAAAAGTGTTAACATGACAATAAATAAAATAAATAAAATGTCCATTTCATAAAATAGAAATTCATTTATTTTCATATTTCTTCTGCTATGGTTTAATTAAATATTTGAGTGTTCAGAAACAACATCCTGGAAAGTAATATGAATCAATTGTTCTATTCATATAAGACGAACAAGGGAATTTCTAATATGTTTTAGGGAACACGGGAATAACTATACTCCCAATTGGGGGTCTCTTCGATCAACCACGTCCAGCTTCGCCTGCTTGTTGAGTGTAATGTTTAACATCATAAAGAGGTCACAAATGGCGGGAAACGGCCGAAGGAAAGGCTTCACGTGGTGGGAACTGAATAGGTTTGGTTTAGGTTATCGTAAGTTTCTAAATTCGATAATGTCTTGCATGTATAAATTCCCATTAGTTTTAAATAGTATTATACCGGACATATTTGTTCCTGTTGCTGTTAATGGTAGGCCTAAAGGTCCACACAGTTATCCTGGCTTATGTACTTTGGACGAGGAGGTTGGACTTATTTCTCTTCCACTTCAAGGTCAACAAGCTCAAAGTCTTCGGAGTATCTGTTCGCCATCTACTTGTTTGGCGAAATATGATGATAACAAAAAGGTTACAAAAGCAGCACATTATTATGAACTTTTAAATGACATTCTTACTCATAAGTTAATGTTTTTGAAAATTCCTACTCAAATTGGAAATAAATTCTCAATCATTATATCAAGTTAGAACTATACATTCGATTGCGTTTTTGAACCTGGTTTTGGTCTGTGCCAGACTGAAAAGATTATCTCTTGCGCGCCTGAGATGCTTTTCAATAAGTAAAATTTGCAAACCCAGAAAAGGGGCATGGCACAGGAAAATTTGAGCATTATACTATCATACATCATTCAATTTGTTGGTATTGTTTGCCTCATTTTGACTGACCATGTTTCGACTTTTAAAGTTGTTCGTAGCGTTTCTCAATAAATGTAACATAGGCAGATTTTGTGGAACCATTACATTTTTTTAATTTTGATTGTTTTATTATTTACGCCCCATTCTGGGCAAACATTTACGCATTTCTAGATACAATATTAAACATATGTAGGCGTATAGTAGCCTAGAGTATAATATATGGTATATTTATAATGTATTTTATTTCAAGGCCTATATTTATAACTTGTTTGTAGACCTGTTTTTTTATAATTCATTTAATGGACTTTTCATTTTTTTTTAAATAAGTAAGCTATTAGGCCTACTCAAAACTCAACATTGTTAAAGTGCCCATGGCACGAAAAAATATTAATACAGATTCGAGTAGTTGAAGCTAGATGTTGAAGAATGGTTGGTAGGCTACAATCCCAATCCAAAACACCAATTGGCATGCCTTTCTTTCTTTATTTTTCTTTTCCTTTAACAATAATGTTTTAACTTGTTTTTATTATCATGCATCAATGTAAAACTAATTATTTAAGATAGTTTGAAATTCCAGCAGCAGTATTTGAGTCAAAAATATAGGCCTACAACTAAGCCGTTGTTTCTTATTTAAGGAAAATTCAGAAATTGTTCACAGAGACTTGCGATTTTTGCACTTCGTTTTTGTATATTGAACATAAAAATCAGACTCGGTGGATTAACAATATAGATTATGCTTAAATAGAGAAGTGCCAATGTGAACAAATATTATGAAAACCTAAAAAAAAAACATCAGCACACCAGAGTGAGAAAAAAAGGCCTGCGCTCAAATAAAAATGACAAAAAACACGACAAAATCAAATGCGCGCCTGAGATGCCAAGTGCGCATTTTGCTGCACCTGAGTTCTCAGGCGCGCACAACACATATTTCAGTCTGGAATCTGTGATGACTTGATGGTTTTGGTAATTACAACTTGTAATACAAAGTTTATTAGGTTATCAAACAGCATTCAAATTAGGGACACAAGAACAACAATTATATTCAAAGATAAAAACATATCAAAGTCGCGAAAGCGCTGGTAAATTATGATTTAAACTAACTTTAATACAAGGGAAGGCTGAGATGTATGTATGTATGATTGCTATAAAAATATTTTGACTTGTAAATAGCCTACAGGGATAAAACATTCACTCACGTATTGGCCTACACAACAGTTTGCATAGGCCTATACATAGTTATAGCTAAGATATATGATATAGATATAGTGATCTATGATGACGAAGAACAATTATTTTGCCTTTCATATCCTTGAATCCTGTAGGCAGGGCTGTAGATGACTGAGATTTAAGTAATTAATTACCGTTACAGTTACTTCTGGCAAGCCCTGAGTGATTACTGTTACCGTTACTTTTGTGAAAAAGTAATTAATTACAATTACTAATTACTCAACAAATAAAAGTAATCTCGATTACTAATTACCGATTACTCTCAAAACGAAAAAAAGTCAAAAAGAAGCATAACAAAACTATGTAATTTTCAAACATATTATTTATTGCCATTTAATCACAATTTAATAAATAATTATGTAAACAGGAAATTGTATGTAAGAAATGTTGTTATTAAACTAAAAAGGTTAAATATTAATATTAATGTTTAAAGCTAATTTATGTAATTATTGTTAGTTATTTTACTGTTCATCATGCCACTTCATGCCACAAAGAAATAGGTTGCTAAGGTACAGCGTCGCTTGCATATTTATCTATTGTTTGCAAAATGAATGACTGGCACTTCGAATTCCCCGGGGTCACACTTCATGAAAACAAGTCACATCTGCGTGCGACAATAGTAAATACAAACAATTCAGATGACAACACAGGAATGTCAATAAACAAAGCAAGGGAAGTAATTAGTAATTTCTGAGCAACCGAGATCAAGTAACGCGTTACCGTTACCGAAAATAGTAACGATTACTGAAAAAATTACTTTTTTTATGAAAGTAATAAATTACTCATAAAAATTACCCAAAAAGTAACGATTACAAGTAATCCGTTACTTTAGTAACAATTACTCACAGCCCTACCTGTAGGCTATCCTGCTTTATTTGATTTGGTAAGCACGCATAGCAATAACATTCTCATGTTGCTTATCCCTATTCCCTATGACATCGGCCATCGCTCAAGTCAAGCCTTAGCTCCTATCTATCCTAGATTCCTAGCTAGACCTAGGAAAGCAGGAGGGCGAGCCGCGAGGCGAGGGTGAAGCCATATATTAATATTAGCTCAATAATTATGTCACTTCGCTCAACGTGTATGACATATTTTCAAAACTTACTTGGGAATGTTGATGTTAACACAGACCATACCAGAAAGTTCAGACACATTATACTGTCCATGACATTGTAAAAGTTCACAATTATGTCAGTTGATATTCAATAAGCAAAAGCAGTCCGGTTGTATAATTTGACTTGGACTTTTTCATTAAGTAAAATCTAAGTGATTTATCCTTCAATTCAAAGCAATTGTATTTATTTATATCAGTTTTTCAGACAGAGACAGGAGAAATTATCATAATACAATTAACAATTCTACTACAAACAATACATTGAAATAAACTATACTTACATTAATTGAAATACATAGACAGGAAGACTTTACTATTACTCAATTGGGAATTACTAAACAATTTATAACCTTTTACAACATGGTTCAAATTCCAAAATTTCTAACAATCTCGCTTCCATTTCCTTCAAGCCTCATATAAACTATTATTTCTTGAAAGAGAGACTACACGCCTCTTGTTTTGCTGACATAGCCGAGAGTGTGCCATCTGATTTTTGTCTATATCTGCTTTCATTGAAATTTACAGTTCAGTGATATTACATTTATTTATAAGCATCGGCTTAATTCTTATTTCGGCAATATATACGCTTAATATATTTCCATACCATGTCTGGTAGAACAAGAAGAAAAAATGTCGATGGTAAGATTATTAATGAACGTATTTGAGCGTTTAATACTCTCAGATTTCGTTCCAATATCTCACTTACTTATGAATTTTGCGCGGGAAAACATTAGCCTACTTCGCTGAAACAACTAAGATCTTTATTATTTCAAAAAACTGATATTAAAGTTAATAATTAATCAGTTTTAACATTGGCTGCCATAAGCATAGTCGTCAAATCTTTTACCCAAAAGTGACCTTTTTCAACTGGAAAAAATACCAGATTGGAAAGATTACATTGTGCGCGACCAAGGTTGTATTTTTTGTCGGAAAATGTGCGGCTGAAAGCCAAATTCTGCTGTAATTTTGCGCGGGTGGATCACATATAGGCAAATTTTAGATGTAACATTTTCATAATGATGGAAATTATGTCATTTTCTATTAAAATACGGATAAAATTATGAAATGACTGGAGTTTCAGCCGCAAAAACGATTGCGCTGCCAAGATCTTGCCCGCAAACTGCAAACTTCCCAGTCTGGGTAGCCTATATAATACTAATAGGACTGAAAATAAACTAGAATCAGGTCAGTTGGCAGTAAAAGGATATTCTTTTTTAAAAAGGATTCTTCGGTCAAATGACTTTAGAGAATAGACGTTTGCATGCGGATTTACTTTATTTATAATCCTATACTTTAAAATAACTAATAACTCGATTAAAATTGATAGGGGAGAGCGGGGTGAATTGGAACAAATTTTCTTAAAAACTTTTTTGCTCCAAAACGGCTCACGCAAAACTCACAATTTTGGTATCGATTTGTAGAAAATTGTCTGAAGTTTATAATGCAAAATACCTGAATATTGTCAAATCAAAGTTGAAACAATGTTTAAAGGAAGAATGACATTTTTTCAAAACCGCGATTTTGCGAAAATGTGGGGTGAAACGGAATGACCACAAATTTACCATTATTCCATCGAATTTGTTCAAATAAATTGAATATCATAGCTATTGAGCCTTTAAAAATTGATATCAGCAATAATAAATTGGATAGATAAAGAAACTTACTTCCAAATATAAATTTATAAGATTATTATTTTCCATTCGAAAAAATGCGTCTCCGTAAAACACGATAAAATTTTCCTGTACTAGTATAATTTTTCAAATTTCA
This sequence comes from Haliclystus octoradiatus, assembly GCA_916610825.1. NCBI lineage: Eukaryota > Metazoa > Cnidaria > Staurozoa > Stauromedusae > Haliclystidae > Haliclystus > Haliclystus octoradiatus. The sequence continues at coordinate 16,067,813 of OU744451.1, forward strand.
GTTATAATTGAGAGAATATGAGTAAGGTTAATCATTCAAATGGGTTTTAATTAGATTTAACCAATATAATATGAATAAAACAACATTTAATTTCATGCAGTCCTTCGACAAAGTCGCTTTCCTTCCGAAGGTGTCAAATTCAAAGAAACCGCTCATGCAAATGTTTTGTTTACATTATAATTCACACTGATTCACCAAGGAAATAATAAGTCAAAACAAGACAATGCAAACTCATTAATTTTACGTTGAAAATAAAACAACAAAAAGATCAATGGTTCATAAAAATAATACAAGGCTATTTACTAATGAAAAGAGGCAATTGAACCAATTTAATGGATTAATTTGAATGATTTCTTCTTGGTGTGAAATCAAAGGCGGAGTAACAACAAAGCAAAGCAGTGTGAAGCCAGACTGTGATTGAAATGTTTCCCGCCGTGTTCCATTCAACCCCATCGTGAATCTTGCAACATAAACACTATTTACTAGAAAGTTTGTTGGAAAAGACAAAAATGACAACTGCCTACGTCATAACACGGAAATTCTCTACACAATGGTATGCAATAACACCTGATGCGTGAAGAAATGAAAATAAAATCAAACGCGATGTGAAAAGCGAATGACTTGCATCGCGCGTACAAATTTTCAAAGACTTATAATATTTTATTTACTTTATGTATCGAAATGAAACTTTACACAATGTTTAGAATATATAAGGACAATGTTCTGCTGCAATTTTGTAATTTTTGAGTCTTTAGAAGTTGTGTATTCCGATTCACCCCCGTTCCATTCCACCCCGCTCTCCCCTACATCCTTATTCAAAATTTCAAGAACAGCCGCTCACTTTACCTCTTTCTAAATCAAATGTTTACTGTCATTCTTTTCTGTACACTGCATAGGCCTAGGCCTACATATATAATTCATTACCTTTAATTACTCACTCAATGTTTAAATCAAGACTTAAACCTGAGGACTTGTCAAAATATCTTAAATATAATTAATTTGTAAATAACCGCATTTTCTGTAAGTACTTCACAGTCATTGTTGTTTTACAGAAATAAAAAAAATTAATTAATTCATATATGTTAGAGTAATTTGTTTCAAAATTGATTTGTCAATCAATCATACCCTTCGATCAATTATAGCTATGAAATATTACATAACCTAAAATTAAAATAAGAATTACATTATTTTACTTTGAAATACAACAGACATGTTATTTATCTTGAAGCTTCACCGGCAGCTGACGAAAAACCAGCAAAAAGAATAAAATCAGAAGAAGAGGATATATCTGTGTATTGGGAATGGCTAGGAGATGGTGCGAAATGGCAGAAATTTATTGATAACAGCTCTGATATAATGACCAAAGGGTTTTCGAACGATGTTAATAGTGTTAAATTAAAATCTGGTAAACAAACAATTGATATCATATTTGATAGAATGGTACAAAAGAATACTGTCTCTGGATTTGAAAGAGATGTAAGATGTAACGCAGCCACAGGAAAAAATGAACAAAAAGGTGGGCTACTTTGTTTGTTTTGATAGCTCTAAGTCATCTTTTAAATTCTTATTTTGTTTTCAAATATTTAATTTCAATCAGGGCTCAATAGAATTGGGACCGCTGGTCAATGGTCACAGACACATTTCAAGAACAATGGATTTATTTACTGCTTCCACAACTTTCTTTCCACAAATTTCAGCATTTTGATTGATTGTTCAAGATTTTTCTGACTGCTTTATTGACTGATTATGTTATATGTCAATGATATACACATACTAATGGTGTCCTTTTTTGAATCAAAGGTTTGATCAATTGTAATTAATAAGAGAAAAAATATTGCTCGCAGACACAAATTCATTTTGATGACCCCAACTCTATTGAAAAATCTACTGGATATGACTCCAGAACCAAAATAATTACTGTAAGACTTGTCTTAACGGAACACCCAACAGACTGAAGGATTTTATTGGGATAAGAAAGGTATGATTTAATATGACGTCATCAACTAAACAGTAGGCAGACAAATGATGAATCATGTAAATTTTCAGCAACCAAAGTTTCTTGAAATGCTGTTGCTCTGATAAATGAAAATATTAAGTGTTTCAAATTATTCACTTTAAGTAATTTGATAAAGTTTGATATCAGTTTTTAATTATGCATAGGCCTAACATTGGCTGATATTATCTGTATAATTCGTAAGAAGACTGTAATGTGACTGTTCGCTTAAGACCATGCAATTGCAAAACAACAAACTAGGAGAGTAGGCTAGAGAAGACTGGGATTGATAACTTTAACAAATATAATTCTGACCTTACTCTTGGCCCCGAGAAAAACAGTGAATGGGAAGTGTAGAATGAATATAGTTAAAACACAGCAATGATTACCATTTGACCAAACACAATACACAATATAGCCTAACACCAAATTACGGCTACAAACAGATTATGGTAGTGAATTAACAATATGACCGGAACTCTGACAATAAAAATGCAACAGTTTGACATTCGTGCTATATGAATAAATTACAATAATAGTGTTACCATGGAGAATAGTAGTAATAGTATAGACAGTCACATTATAGGAATGTGCCGTCCCTCTTACGCTTTATATATTTGTTACACAAAGAACGCCACAAATCACGGTCAGACACATTAGTAGCCCCGTCGAAGCATCACCTTCGGTTGCCAGTGAAGGATGTCATGCAGCGGTTGAGGGGCATGGTGATGACAAATGGCAATGTGAATTACAAATTACCACAACAACAAATATGGTAAATTATTTCTACATTATCAGACTCGCATCAAATATAAACCTTAGAGAGTACAACAAGAAATGTGTGGTCTTTGACTTCATTTGATATGTTATTATATTCTGATTTCACTTTTTACTAGTGTTTCAATGGAAAGATCAATATGACCATTGGAATAGTTATGATGATCAAATACAACGATTATTTCAAGCGTGTATCTTATGTAAAAAGAACAGAATCAAATTCAAATCACACGGAAGAAGTTATGAAGCCGACCTTTTGAAGAATTTTCAAATTAATACAGCAACCAAAGTAAAAAGAGCAGTTAGATTACTTGAGGGTAAATATCTAATGACTCAACATTAATTCTAAAATATTGACATCACGATCGAACTGTCCGAACTTCAAACATAAACCTAGATCCCGGAAAGATAGGGCAGATTCAGAATAAAATTGATAATTTTCTGATTTATAGGACAAACCTCAACAAAAAATTCAGAAGAAAATGTTGAAAATGTTTAAAGGCAAAGTCTTTTGTTGGACACTGAATCCTGCAATTTGATAGAGTTCGTGTGTTTGGAATTTCTAGGATAAACATTGCTCAAAAATCCTGCTTTGAAATTTGAGAATAAATTTTTTCAGAGGCTCAAAGCTTACTTCAGATTAAATAGGATTCAAATGGAATCGAACTACAAATATACAAAAACAAAAATCTAATGACTTAACATTAAGTATACAATGTCCTTGATGGGAATGAAAATTTCACAACTTTTTAAGTCTTTCCAAAATAGGGACAGCTTTTCTTGATAATACTTCTTTCTTTAATAATACAATATAATAAGAAAAAGGCATCAAAATCACGAGCAACTTCTGCAACTGACTTCAGCCTCTTGTCATCAGATTCGGTAATGAAATTCAGACATTTTACATAGTTGTAATCTAAAGTTACTGTGATTCAATATTACAGTATCGCCGTCGCCTACAGATTTTTCGTAACACGTAAACCACATTACATAACCGTAACCCATATTTCAGTCACATGTTTCACTCAATCAGGTTGTTAGGTTGTTAGGGTTAGGGTTAGGGTCCGATCACGTGATAACAACCTGGACGAGTTTGAATACTTCTTTGTTTCATCAGCTCTAGTGGTTGGCGTGTCTGACAAAAGTGCAGTTCATGCCAGTTTGATTCCTAGCATCGTCATTTATTATTTTCATTTTTTAATCTTCAATCAAAGTTTTCAAGTATTCAAATTTTCATAATAGCGGGTGACAAATTCCGAAAACGAAAACGAATACTGAATGTGGGTTGCGTGTTACGAAAATCCATGCGCATCGCCGTTTATCGTTAATAATTATTGAATGTTGTTGTAAACTGACTTAATGGCACACTAAGTTTTTCTGTGGGACCGGACCATCTTATGAATATTCTATTCCTGTCTTGAAATTAACTTTAGCAGTACAGTGTCATATTCATTTGAATATAATATGTATGTCATATTTGTATACACAGGTAAATATAAAAATAATTAATGTCAATTTGGAAAATTCCTAACAAATCTTGATTTTATTACTGTATTTTCAGAAGATGAAGAAATATCTCAAACATCTAATGGAAGCAGTACTGTTACTACTGGTGCGTATATCAATGCTAAGAAACAAACAGGTCACATTGACGTTAACCAATTAGATCCTGTGAAAACAGTACATAGACTGCTCATGAACTCAGTGAATTTTTTTCATAGATGATATGCATAATCGTTAACCCATATCCAGTAGATTCAAGTATTTCGTATTACTGGTCTAATGGTTTACATAGGTGTTGGTTTATGTATTTTGTATTAGGCCTTCTTCTTAACTTTGGCCTAGATCACTGTTAAAATATCACCATGGTTATGTATTAGGAAATGGGATCCAAGATTAGATCCAATCAGCCAGTCATAACATACAATGTTGTAATATGATCATTTTATTGGTGGCAAAACATCAAAAGAGTGCTCGATGCGAATATGCAGAGCAGTATAGAAATAAAGTCAAAGACTAAACGTTGTTTCCGTTACTCAGAGTAACGCGATAGCGCTCTTCAGACGGTTTTATTCATCCGTATAAAGCCGTCTGATGGACGTTATCGCGCAAAACTCTGAGTAACGGAGACAACGTCTAGTCTTTGATTTTATTTGTAATATTGTAATATGTAAATATAATATTGAATATTTTAATATTAAATGTAATATTGAATAATCTTTTGCAGAACTATGAAGGAACTAACTCATTGCTCAGGCCTATCATCTGTTTGCAAATATTGAATATTTCTTAATGTATAATATACATCATTTTACGATGTTATGAAACAAAGTTACAAAGTTTACCAGTCTGGATAACAAAATCAATATTACTCTTCATTCCCACAATATTATTTATAGTGTATTTCCCTCATGTACAACACCAAGTTATAATTATGGTTGTCGTTTCTTTGTAGGAACACCTGGTGTTTTAAGTAGAACTGTATCAGTTATTGGTGGTGTGCCTGTTGATATAGAATGTGGTCAACGGAACAAGGTAACATAGTGATTCTATTCTATGTATTCCCATCACAAATAGTGCTTTTGTTTTCATCATGATTTTCGCGCACAAACAAACTAAATGCTGCTACATTTTTGAGTAAATTATCTTTAACTAGAGATTTATATAGAGATTCAGTTTACACTTCTATAGCCTGCATAACTTTCCCTTTCTTGTAGTATCACGTCTACTCTGAAGGTGAAAATGTATACGATGCAATGCTGAATCAGGTAACATAATATATTTAAACTAAATAATCTTTATCAAAATCACCATTATGGATTAAATGACTGTGGATATTTTCTAACAAAACATTCTGAAATAAATGATGCGGCTTGACTCATTTTTCAATACTCTTCATATGTGTACCTACTGAGATTACTGATGTGGGAAATTTGAGATGAAGCTCGGCAAGATTTGTGTTTTGCATGAACTTTCATTTGAGTACCAAGTACATTAGGCACCTTGAAGGCAAATAGAGTTATTGTAAATTCATATCCTTCCACGATGTTATTTTGCAAATTTAATGATATGTTAGACCAACTGCCTTATTCATTGGGGTTTGAGGTTTTATCCTCAATTCTGAATTCATAAGAAATCTAAGTCATATAATAAGTTAAATCATTTCATATGAATTTCAAACTTCTTCTTTCGAACTGAATTTTGAATTTCATATGAATGCCTACAAATATAACGGAGGAATATGAATCTATGAGGTTGTGCTCTTGTTAATTTCAATAGTTCTATGAAAAACTCGTAACAACAAATCAATTCAACAATAACTCAGTTCATACCCCCTGCTAAAACTAAAGAACAAACCATGAACGTTAAACGGCCCAATTTTTACGAACCTTTTTTCATAAGCTAAACAAAATGTTTTTCTAAGAAACCTTTTACTGCTGTTTGTAAGTGAGTTTGTTTTCCAAACTTCAGAAATAGAAGCTGAATTTTTGATTGAAATTGTTCTATTTTATCTAGACAAATTTGAAGAACAACAATAACAAGTTCTATTTAATGCAACTGCTTGAGAATAACAAAGGCAAAACATTTGCTGTATGGCTCAGATGGGGACGTGGTAGGTTATAATTGAATAATTTAACATAAGCATGGAACAGGTTCTTTTTCCAGAATTTTCATGAATACATGGTTAGTGCTAGGCGACAATGACTAAGGACATCATTTATCAAAAACGAGGCTCAACACAATTGATCACATGTTTCACTTGCTGCCTTGTCCGTTAAGAACCCAGTCCATTAGGGTTGATCACATGCCACAACCTTGTTATGTTCAAAATCTTTTTTGTTTCGCCAACTTTCTTCGCTTATAACGCAGTGGCTTGAGTTTGACTAGTGTTCGGGTCATGCAGATTCGAATCCTATCTATTATTGAAAGACTTCCTAGCCATGGCAGTTAATGTCATGGTTATTGATTTTGTCGTTTGAGTTGATTAAAGCCTAGATAAGATGATGCATTGATGACAAATATTTTACATTAATATTGTTGTAAGGCTACATTTACATATTTTGTTCTATTTTTTTCCTCCTACTTGTTAGTTGGTTTAGTTGGACAACATAATCTAATTGGATGTGGAAATGATTTGGAAACAGCAAAAGAGACATTTTGTAAAAAGTATGTTATAATAAGTTGCATGTCTGATATCTAAGGGGATCATCTCAGATGACTAAGTACATCTAGATCTGATAGTCTGTAGTACAAATCAAGTCCAAATCACTGCTTTATAATGTCAACTGCTGCTAGCATGCTACTATTATGTGTCAACTTTTCTTCATTCTCATAACTTACATCATAATAATTATTATCATCATTATCTATCCCCATAGTTTTTTTGAAAATGGAGGAAATTTACGATCATAGCCTGTTAATCAATGGTTTATTGAGAATGATATGGAACGGTTACCACATACTTGCCATGTTTGGAGCTCGTGATTTTTCAGAGCTTCACTCATGTCTCCCAACTTTTTCTCGTTTAGTAAATTTGAATACAAATATCTGCAAGTGTGTGGCAACCCTTTTCTAAAATAAAACAAACGTTGGAGTCTCATACACAATTTAAACTCAATTTCAATTCATGAAACAAACAAAGGAAATCCCACACAACAAGATCATAGTTGAAGAAAGAAAGAAATACACCAGAACGTTTGTAATATAAATTGTAAATAGTTCTTTTGAAATTAAAGTACAGTCAAATCTGTCTATAACGGCCACTAAATAGCCGATCGGAAATTGGCCGCTATATAAGAGTGGCCGTTCTGTCAAAAACAATAGAATCATAGAACAATAGAATAGAACAATGGACAAAGCAAACCAACACAAAGATATTTCAAATTCATCACAGATAAATAAATGAGAATTGAGAAATGAAAACTACAACTGTAGGCCTAGTATAATTATTTGTTCAATTAATAAATGACTTTATATTAAATAACAAAAACGTAAATGTTGATAGAAAATAGAAAAGTTCAAGCAGAGTTGAATGATAAATTAGAGTCAGCAAAAAAAGATGAATAAAATACAGCAACAATTAAATTTATTTCAAAAAAGATGAGACTTCTTCAGTTTAACGATATTTTGGTTAGAATAATGAGAGCATGGTTAGAGTTGTAAACTTGCAAGAAAGTATTCTCTCCGTGTTTGTTTGTTAGTCGCGTCGCTTTAACATTCATTCAAATTGCTCACGTTTTCTTGACATTCACACTAATGTGTTGACCTTTCACACTTAAACAAACAAAAGAATTCAACGCAATTCGATCACGTCGGCTTTGAATTACATAAACTATTCATGCAAACTATTGTTTTGAAATCGCTTGTTTACAAAATAATTGTATAACTTTCAAAGAAACACGGACAAAATATACAAAAGTGGCCGTTGTATGAGATGTTTGGATACAAAACAAATGATAAAAAGTGGCCGCTGGCTGCGTTAGAGAGATGACCGCTCTATAGGGACAGAAAACAAAAGAAAATGGCAGGAGAAATACTTGATGTGGCCGTTCTGTATGAGTGGCCGTTCTATCAGAGTGGCCGTTATAGCAGATTTGACTGTAGTTGTTATTTAAATTTTAGGTGTTACCTTGAAACAGTGTAACCTATAATTGTCTCTCATTTTGTGTTTTTATTTTGCATGCTGCACAACCAATTACTCATTTACCACGCTTTTCAATAAATACTTAATTATGAACATTTTGAGCTAAATATCGTTCAAAATGCAAGATCAAATCCATTTTCGAACCTGGTTTTGCTCTGTGTTGATTTATTGATTTGGCATCATAGCTAAAACCAATCAGATTGATCAAATCAATTTTGTTATTACATAAGTGCTGACAGCCTTTATATACATGGTTGATTCAATGGAACTACTTGAGTGTGTATATAGTTGACACAGTGTGAATCACAATGGAACTACCCTACCTCGATAGACAAATACTAATTTTAGATTTTTAATGTAGATCTTCTATTGGTATGTTAGCTAAATATTAATTTATATTACTTTTCCTGATTTCTGATAGATTCTACGATAAGACAAGAAATGAATTCAGTGAACGTGATTCATTTGAAAAAGTAGAAGGGAAATACGATCTACTTTACATTGATTATAAAGAGTCAAAATCGAAGGTGAACAATTAATATTCAATATATTTGTTTAGAATTAAGTAATTAGTACTTCTTTGTAAGTTTGCAATCACCTATTGAAAACCAGTACACACAATACAAGTTCATCAATGTGAAATGACACGCCTTAAAACTAGAGGTATGCGAATAGTGCTCCATCGTGACTATCACACTCCAATATTTCAATATCAGAACGATTGAGAAATTATAATAGCTGAGCAAAATAGAGATAGCCAAAATCATTACTACACGTGTGAAAGAAGTTCAAGCAAAGTTTGTGAACAATTCGTGAACTTGATGACCAGTTCTTGAACATTTTTTGTGGGTTCATGAACAGTTCATGAACACTTATAAACAGACATGAACAGTTCATGAATTGGTTCATGAATATGAAATTGCTCAAAAGTTCATGAGCACTTGACAAAGTTGACATTGATAAGTCATCACTTGATTAATCATGATGGCCCAGAATAAAATGATATATCTCCCAATGGTATCTGTGTTAACTCCCAATTCTTAAATTGCGAACACATTGATTTCAATCAAATTAGTTTCTTCTACCTACTATGTCAAACAAGGCTTCATTTGTGCTGTTTATTTTAGACAACTGATTCTGTCGATGGTCCAGCATCTCAACCCATAGAAGATAAGAAACCTGTTGAGTCTGCTCTTGATGTTAGAATTCAGGTAATTTTCTAAATGACTACCATTGAGTGACTACCGATAGCCTGCCCTTTTCAGTACTTATCAATACTTATCAGTACATTTTCAATACCTTTTCAAAACTTTTAAATCTAATAATATTGTGTGTAGGTCTATGAAGTAGTAGATTAGTAAGATGTCTGTAAGTTATTAGTGCATAACCTGAGTTAAACATGCGATAATGGTCATCTCCATACAGGGGCTATACCGCTGTCACCTGTCTATAATGGTCACTCTTGCATTGCTGTTATTGTTTAATGTATATGTACATATTTTACTGTAATAGTATTTCTCAATATCCAGAAATTAGCTTGAAACACACAATAGACCCTCTAGAATTTATACATCATTGGAAACACAATGTCAAATTTAATAATGTTAAACCCAATGTGAGAGGAATGAGCCTTGAACAGCAACTCTTATTTTTTAGCAAATTGCAGCCAAAAATCAGTTGCCATATCAGCATATCCTAGAATATGCATACATTAAAAGGGAAGGATGTTGACGTTCAGAATTCAAATAGGTTTAAATTTCTAGAAATGTGTAACATATTTATTCCCCTGCAAAAAAACAGTTCAGGAGTTCATGAACAGTTCATGAACGTTAAATGGCCCCGATTCTCATGAACTGTTCATGAACAGTTCCTGAACCTTCACGGACAGTTCATGAACAGTTCATGAAAATTTGGTATCATTTAACGTTTATGAACTGTTCATGAATCCCTGAACTGTTTTCGTAGGGGTTCTGATCGCATCCTCTGTTTTCAATGTTTGTTTCTCAGTATCAAGGGATGTGTAACATCTTACAGGATTTCAAAGTGTCACTATTCAATCCAGCAAGGCATGTTATACACAGTAAGGCAACAAAAATAATGTTCTGATAATATAATAATATAATATATAATTCATAGACATCCAGTAATAACCAGTGCATGAATAACAATTACTTATTAGGTATTTATTAGTTTACACAGTTATACTTGACGGAATTGAGAGTAATGTACATCTATTATTTGTGAATCTGCATTAATACAGTGAATAACTTGAATTGAATATAACAAAATAAAATATTCAAAAATTGATTATCATAGCTACAATGGTCCAAGGGTATGAATTTCTAAATATTATTTTTAGCTAGCGTGTTTTCTTATTGTTTATTCATAGTTTCTTATTAAACTGATCTGCAATGTGAAAGCAATGGAAGAAGCAATTCTTGAAATGAAATACGATGCAAAGAAAGCCCCATTAGGTATTTGAGGATATTTAATTATTATTATTATTATTATTATTAAGTAAATTAGTTAAATACACTGTTCATTTTGTTTATCATGTCTTTTTGTATAAAACATATCCTATTATTATAGAAGACACGAAGCATGGGCACAGAAATGATTTTACTCTGACCATTTGTCTTTTTTGGTATAACCAGGGACATTAGGCCTTTGCCCGCAGGATTTTGGGTTCAATCCCTGGCAGCTGCTGGCTTTCGCTAAGAGCAATAATCGTAAATTCCCATTATGTGGAGTAAGCAATTTTGTTGTAAACTCACATCAGAACTCACGTTATTGAGCTTGATAATAAATTGATTCTCGGTAATCTTTTGCCATCACCAGTTTTTCATTCCAGATATAAAGTGAAGGATGATTACCACACATAGTTACATGAGTTAAAACCATAATAAACAAATCTATTTTGTAAAAGAATGCCAAATAAGAGCAGCAAAACTTTGCAACCACTGCCAAACGCTTTTAAAGTGAAAAGAGAGATATGTGTGTGTACATGCAAGGGGCTGCATGGTGCAAGTAGACATAGTCAGCAGCAACTGTGCAGCACTATCTGATCGCGAGTGGTAGTCTTTTTAGACAAATACCACTTTCCTAACCATTTATTCTAGTAGCTATGATTTAACTGATTTCCCTTAAGGTAAACTCACACAAGAACAAATAAAAAACGGCTACAAAACGCTGAAACTCATCGAAGCCTGCATAGAAAGTAATCAATTTGGAGATAAACTCATCAAAGCATGTGATCAGTTCTATACTATGATTCCACATTGTTTTGGGTAAGTAATGTGAACACAGCGGTTGTACTGTAAAGGTCAAAACATTATTGGAAAGTCTTACAGTGTAAGAAATGAAATGAAGCTATATATAATCAAGTTTTCTTTCTTTCGAGGTGATTGATCTTTAATGTATATGATATTTTACGTAGCGAATTCATAATTAAACATTAATTTCTCACATTTACAATTCACTTAGTTTTTTAAAGACCTCTAAACTATTACCGGCTTGAATTGTAACATGTCTCTTAACTTTACATGTTTAATTTGTACATAAATCATACATGATATCATGGTATAAGAGTTTATTTGTAGATTCAGAAATATCCATGGATCAATCTCGCTTTAGATATATGCAACAACAGATGCATTCTGTAGAGCAGGCAACATGGAAGATTGGCAGACAGGCGAATCCCTGAAAAACACTTTTGTGAACATCCGTGAACTTACAAGCATTCCATGCACAGTTCACATAACGTTCATGAACTGTTCATAAATAATGTGCCATTTCACGCTCATGCAGATCTTCATGGCAAAAAGAAATTGACATAGTGGATTAATAGATATTTCATATAGAACAATACAAATTTAAGACCTGAGACAGTCGTAGATTTTATGATCATGGGAAAATGGAGCTTTAAAGTTTATCATGATCCCCAAAACAACACATTTACAATTCTCCAATTTACTACCACTGATCGCATTTCTTCAGAATTCAGATTCTGCAGAAGGTTTTTATTAGAAGACCAAATTCTCGGAAGGCTCAAACCTCTGGCACTCTGTATGATAAATCAATCTACAAGGTCACAAAATTATTTGCAAATCCATCAAGTGAACGATTTGTTGTTTTTGCTGTAAATGTAACAATAAAATGAAACTATTCTATCTCTTTAATTAGTTTGAATTATTGGATTTGATATATTTGTTAATATATTTTTTTGATTTATATTTAGCATGAAGCGACCCCCTGTCATCAGAACAACATCAGAAGTCAAATTGAAAGTGGAATTACTTGAGGTAAGTTCATATACCGTATTAGCAGTTATCGAAACAGAAGGATGACAGAATGCTTTTAAATAACAGGAATATGACCTTAAATGACACTTGAAAGTGAAATTATTGAAAGATTCCTTTTTCTCTAATCACCATCATAATCATCTCGAAAGCCTTTAAAGTATATTGCAATACGCAATTATTTTTTCAAAGCTCTTTTTATTTTTTTCTCAATGTACTTGCTACAAGTAAACCCTTTATCTCGGATCCTTAACATCACAATAATTTGGCCTAGGTGCTTGGTTGGCTTGGTTGGTGGAAGGTTGGCAGCAAAATCCAATAGCTAGTTGACCAATAACAGACCTGGCACCACCTAGTTATACTTACCATTGTCAATCAACAAGGGTTGGGAAGGGAAGTAAATAATAAACAGCATAAAATGTCAGCAGCACATGAATTAACCACATCAACAAATAACAATAGCAACAGCATTAAAATTGTGTTCATATACAAACTAGACATCATTTGGAATATTATACTTTCTGATTGTTTGTCTAGTGTCATATTGATTTTATTGTTCCAGGCTCTTGAAGATATTGAAATTGCACTGAAAGTAATGAGTAGCAAACAAGATGTTAAAATAAATCCAATTGATCAGCATTATAAATCATTGAATTGTGCTTTGGATCCAATGGACCATACTTCTGAAGATTATAAGGTAAGTTCTTAAAACATCTTGTGTGTTGAAACATTATTAGCTAGCTAGGACTAAAATATTGATATGAATTCAACATTCTCTGGAGCGTTTTATATAAACCATAAAGGACTCTATTTTGTATTCAAACAAAGTATTATCACTACCCCTGCGAAAAACAGTTCAGGAGTTCATGAACAGTTTGTGAACTTTAAATGGTCCCAATTTTCATAAACTCTCTGTTAGAGTTCATGAATTATTCATGAACAGTTCATGAAAATTGGGGCCATTTAATGTTCATGAACTGTTTTTCGCAGGGATAATGAGCGAGGACACTGACTACATTGTTTAAATTTTTTGTTCCATTTTGGGTTATTAAATATCATATCATATTGTCTCTGGACAAAATTGGTATTTTTACAGAGGCTCTGCAACCTACAGCCAATCACCTGCAAAAAATTCAATGAATTCATGAACTTTTTATGAAATTTGAGCCATTTAACGTTTATGAACTATTTCACAAAGGATATTATCTACACAACCATTTAGTCAAGCTATCACTGTCTCGATACCAGGCAATAGCCAACCCCTGAAGCTATTTACATAAAAAATAAGCTGCCTAAATATAATCAGCAATATCGACAGATGATGGCTTGATTTTATGTGGATGTTGTGACATGGATAAATTGCATATTTTAATGAACATTATAATAAATAATATTACATTTTCAGTTAACTACAGATATATAACTGATAGTCACCCCGTAAGCACAAGTGCTTGTTTATTTGGGAGACATGAACAGATTTACAGAGATTTACAAACATGTGTGCACCGACGAGGAATCGAACCCCGACCTCCCGCACATAGTGCGGACACTCTTCCACTGAGCTATCAGTGAACATTATATATAGTTAAGTGTACATTAATTTCTTTTGGTAGATGTTAAACAAGTATCTTCAAAATACACATGCAAAAACACACAATGACTACAAAATGGAACTTCAAGAGATATTTGTATACAATACAGAATCCACATCATTTAAAGATTTAGGTAACAGGTAATACAAAATTATTGATCTCAAAATGTATTCAAATGTTGCAGTATTTATTTAACAGGAATTAAACCTCACTCTGCAAAATGACACCTTTACATTTTCAATCGATATACATCAAAATCAATCATTACTTTGAAAACCATTTTTTTCTGTAGAATCCCCTATCAGATGTAATATCTTGGCAGCACCTATCACCACAATATTTATATGAATGTATGCCTGTTTTTTATGTATTAATATGAAATCCTATTCTAGATAACTATTCTTATAACTCAAAATTATAATAAACTTTGATAAACCTCTACAGTTTTCTTTAAAAAAATGTTGAGTTATATAATAATATAATTAAAGCTGTTTTTGAAAGTTTATCTTTGATTGTATTATAACGAAAATGATTTTATCAATCTGATCGGTTTAGAGTTTGACGCCAAATCACCATAGCAAAACCGATCTTGCAATTCGAACTTGATATCACAAATGAGAATTTCCAATTTTATCAGGAGTTTTCAAAAACATTTCATGTGCAACAAGTCATGTAAAGGCTTGTAAAAGTTGTGCTAGTTATAATACAAAGCAATTGGCGCATTTGAATACAAAGCAATTGAATCCAGTCTACATTACCTCCTCATTTTGTCTTACAGAAAGCTGCTGTGGCATGGTTCACGTCTCACAAACTATGTTGGTATTTTGAGTCAAGGATTACGGATTGCCCCACCTGAAGCACCAGTCACTGGATATATGGTGAGGCATTTAACTAACTCTTAGGAAGCTGTAACTGATTTGATATTGAATGAAGATTTAGCCTTGCTAGATTACACAAATGTGTGATGAATGGATCAAATTATAAGTTTGAAACAAGTCACTCAAATTGTTAACACCAGGGTCAGTCCAGGTCAAATCGAACGGCTTAGTTCCAAAAACCCTGTATGTCACTGATATACTTTGTTGAAATGTTCGAAATTTTGATACACTTGATATTTATAGATGCTGAGTTGTTTGGGCTATCCAATTTATGAAAAGCTGATAAATATGTCAATGTTTTGATATCATTATGATCATAAATAGAGTGAATACTGTAGATCGCTCAGATCAGGATTCTGTTGGACGAGATCAGGCTTTTTGCTCTGATTAATTCAAATACAGGCAGATCGGAGTTGGATTGAAATTTATTGCGAACATTTGGATTACTCAGCCCAATCTCATCCGACGCAGACCTCTACTATAGATAGTCCACTGCAAATTTATTCAAAGTTTTACTGATACCCCTGCAAATACAGTTCAGGAGTTCATGAATGTTAAATGGCCCCAAATTTTCATGAACTGTTTATGAACTGTTCATGAACTGTCTGTGAGGGTTCATGAACAGTTCAGGAAAATTGGAGCCATTTAACGTTCATGAACTGTTCATGAACTCCTGAACTGTTTTTCGCATGGGTAGTATTTTATTTCTGGATCCAATGTTTTATTGTTACTTACGGTCTGTGTAAATTTAGTTTGGTAAAGGTGTTTACTTTGCTGACATATCATCCAAGAGTGCTAATTATTGTTACGCATCATCATCGAAGAATATTGGCTTGATACTTTTGAGTGAGGTTAGTTAAATTTTTAAAAATAATTTCTGCATGTTAACTAACTCTACATAAACCAAAAATCCATTGCTTCAAAATACATTCAGCCTACAAAACTACAAGCAACCGCAAGTGCATTTTTCTATGAACCCAAGGGGGGACATTTTACAGCAAAATTTTGTTGTGCATTCATTGAAATTTTAAACAATAAACTACTAGAACTAATCGTTTTGTTTATTTTAACGCCTTTAAATATCTTTAGAAATCGTAATCCTAGAAGCATATAATTGACCGTTGGAATGTAGAGTGACGTCATTATACTAGAGTCACATGTTTTTAGAATGTTTAAGAAATTTGTTTTTGTAGTATGTAGTTTGGAGCAGACGATGCTCAATTTGTTTGAAACGCCTTATTAAAGATTATTACAGTTTTGGTGTAAATTGTATTATCTATGTTTAAATATCTTTGACCATTTAAAGTGTAATCGTCAAAGTTTAAGCTCAAGCTACAGTTTGGATTGTTATTGGATTCGAACATTTCACTAATATTTAAACATCATTGTGCCATTATTCATGATTCTATCCTGGTGTATCATCTTGCTCTGTATGGCCTTTTTATGGACTCCCATATATAAAACCATGATAAAAACCATAGAAGACGTAAGCATTTGATTACGTAAAAGTGATAAATGAAAAGAAAAAATAATACCTGATTATTATGATTACACACAATTTCGTACTGTTGTATGATAGGTATCACTTGGTAAAACAAATGATAAGCTTGCTGCTGATTATGATGCCGCTGATTTACCTAGTGAATTTGATAGTGTTCTTGGTCTTGGGAAATTTGCACCTGATCCAAAGGATGATTTTACCATGTAAGTGATATTCCTTAATTGACTGGAAAACAGTGGGCTTAGCTAGCTCGATTCATGTTAAACGTCACAAACTGTGATAGTCACTTATACACGCACAGAAGGATTATTATAAATAATTAATTCAAGGTGCATCAACGTGAAATGGCAATTTTGGTTTGATTTTAGGAGTTGCAATTAACAAGGTAATCAATAGAATAGTATATTTTTCTGTGCAATATTAATATGACAATCGTTCAATTCAACTTTTCATAATATTCATTATAATTCAGGAATTGTGGTTGACTGTTTATGAAATGTTTATGAAAAACAAGCAATTTAATAATATTATATTATGTATTTATTATAAACTTATAGACCTACCATTGCTAACATTTTTTTTACATATAACCCTTAGTTTCAATTAATTTAGTAATGAATATTTATATTAATAGGTTTCTACTGTACTTAATAATTTAGTAATAAAAGTGAGCGATAGAAAAATTGATGTTTCGAAATAGCTCATGTCATCTTCAGAATTTCAATTTCAAAAAAATATAAAATGTTATTTATAAGGGTTCATATAGTTGAATTACAAACAATTTGACCAAGGTATGATCTACATTACAGTGTAAAATAGGATATACGGTACTGACAATAGACAAAAAAATAAACAAAGATTTATAACTATAGACGGGACTTGATAAAATCAAATTGGTTGTTGAAAGATGACTTGATTGACATAATTGCAAGCATTTCATGTAAAAAGGCATTCAAATTTATCTTGCATTTTTACAAAACTCAGAAATGTTTATCGGAAACTCATTATTGATGTTGTTGGCTGACATGTGTGTACAGTAGATCTTTTTCTATTGTTCTCACCAGTACAGTGATGTAAGTGTCGGCAAGCTAGTATATCTGACATAAATCGCGTCACACAAATCACATTGAAAAATATATACAACACATTGACACGACAAACGATCAACACCCAATCTAATTCTATCAAATCCCGGCTTTTTTACACCGCTTGAATAATGCATATTGTCGTAAATCTTTGATTATCTATTGTTAGTACAGTATATCCTATCTTACACTGTAATTTAGCACATACCTTAATCAAATCGTTTGTAATTTTACTATTTAAACCCTTGTTAATAATTTTATATTTTTAAACTAAGTTCTGAAGATGATAGGAGCTATGTCGAAACTTCAATTAACTTGTTTTTATCGCTTAATTTTATTACAAACAGCTACTAAATATGATAAATATTTGGAATGATGTAAAATTATCCTCATATATTTTGTTTGCTAAATAGGGAGGATGGATTGGTTGTGCCAGTAGGAAAACCAAAGCCAACAGGTGTTAAGAATCCCAATGGCTACACACTCAACTACAATGGTTAGTTTATATTTTCGTTTCAATAAAAATATTCATTGAGTTCATGAACTGTTCATGAACCTTACGAAAATTAGTTAACTGTTCTAGAACGGTGCACCGTACAAACATATCATGAACAGCTCATGTAAATGTGGCCATCTAACGTTCATGAACTGTTTGTGAGACTTAAGAGAACTAATGCACTATGCTTGAGCACCTTACAAACATTTCATAACAGCTCATGTAAATGTAGCCATTTAACGTTCATGAACTGTTTGTGAGACTGAACTAATGCACTGTTCTTGGACACCTTACAAGCATTTCATAACAGCTTGTGCAAATTCAAATGCCATTTAACTAAATTTTAACAATTTATTTAAAGTACACCTTACAAACATCATGAACAGCTTGTGTAAATGTGGCCATTTAACATCCAGGAACTGTTTTCACAGAAATAGGGATCCCTTTGAAAATGTTCTAGGATTTCGGACAGCTAAATCTTTCATTTGATTGCCTGTGAAATGCAGTTTAGTCTAGAACTTTTCACAAACGAAGAAATGTTTATGAGCTCCAGTTACATACATTATGCTCCCATAAACCTTTCACCGGTCATGGACAATGGATATTAGACATGTTGGTCTGTGTATTATAGTATAACAAGGTACCGTTGATGTAATGCATCACTTATTTACTGACGATTAGAACTTGCTACTTTTTAAAGCATCAAAGTAATCTAATTTTTTTCTAATATGTTTTCTATTATAGAATATATTGTATACAATACGCAACAGGTGAGTGCTTTTCTTGCTGTCTATGATAATATATGATTACTTACATATGCTTTGCCTACCTATATTTAACGCTATCCAGTTAACTGCCATGTTAACATCTCAGAAATCTATTTTAGGTCCTCTAATTAGAATAGTATGTGTCAAATAAGATGTAGGGCGAATTATATGAGGTAAAACTTATACCACCCAGCCTTTAGATATTGAAAAATTGACCACTATATGCAGATGGCTGTGATGAGCTGTTACTATGTGTATCAATGAATGTCAGACACATAGACTCACAAGACAAATCAAAATACACTTTATATAACTCTGATTATGTAACATACTGATTGCTTGTAGCAACGTACAACAAATAGTTGATCCCCTTCGGGTCATGATTATCCCTAGCTAGAAGAGAGGCAACACTGTTGAGAGACCAAGTCCATTATCTCTACAACGGCATTAATATAATAAAGGGCTTATTTAGTAGAAATAGGTTTTGATATTAAAAAGAATGACCATGATAGACAGGTGGCTGCTTTATAGAGGTAACCATTATACCTGGTTTGACTGTAGCAGTATTACATTGGTAGAGATGTTATCAGTTTCTCTCTTTCTCATGTCTAGATCTGAGTCAGGTCTATCGTAATACATTGCAATCCAATTAGGATTCATAGTTGAGCAAATATTTGAAGTGTGAACTGTACACACACTTGGAGTAAAGTGCCAAATGTCTTTCCTTTTTAATTAACATTGCTTCTTGTCATTGAAAACAGCTTATTATCTAAAATGGTTTGATAAGCTTGATTATGATAGCTTAATGCAGATAATGAGGATTCTGTATAGCTCAAAATTCAACAATAAAATCAAATAAGCATATATTGATTTCCACCAGTCCATTTCCATATCACAGTACCAGTCATAGTGCGGAGTTGTGTCGTTGTGAATGGTTTATGAACTTCATGAACTCTGCTTGGAATCCACAAGTTCATGAACAGTCACTAAAAATTCATGGGCACAGACCTTTCAAAAATATCCACAGCTAAGAATGTTTAATAACATCCCACAACTCATTTCAATGATATTATGCAGAATTTTAACAACTTGTGGTTTCTTTTCAGATACGACCGCGCTATCTACTACAAGTGAAGTTTACCTTTGATTTTTGATGCAACACAACCACATAGGAATTGTTTTCTATATAAATTTGATTTATATCTCAAAAATTAGAAGAAACTAGACAACCAATTAATTGATGTACAATTATCGCATCAATTAAAAACATTATTGTTACTCTTGCATGAAAAAGATAACCGCATTTGTATGAAATAGATATCCGCATTCTTGCCTCACTGTACATAATTTTATTTGGTTTTATTTGCAAAATATGCATGACGTTATTGTGTTTTCATTATCTTCATTTTCGTTTATATTCTACTGCTGTAGCACTTTCTACAACTCGATTTAAGTCAACATGCAGTGATTTTCACACAACTTAATTGTCGATATTCACAAGCTGTATGTTCCGTATCATCCACCAAGTGGTATGTTCACACTTTGATCTATATGCCAGTTAATATTGACCTTATATTGACAAAAAATATATCATCAACATCATCGACTAACAGGTCAATACGGAAATTGAGAAATTTGATTGGTTGAATAGCTGTCAATTCTAAAGCGGTATTGACATCTCAGTCATTCTGTTTATTATCACACTGACTAAGGTATGATAGCCTGCTTGCAGACATACTTTTTCTTCGTATAGTCTGGTTGGCATATTAGTCCCGAGTTTAGCGTGCTAATTGTTCTTTCCACGCCACCTTTTTGGTAGTATGTTATGATTGGCTAATCCTGAACAAATGTCAAGTATTTTAATATAATTAAATTGAATAATGACAGAAAACCACTCTACGTAAATATTTGTTTAATATGAATTCAGTACAAACACGCATACGATCTAGCAGTCCAGTATGGCTTGGCAGCAAAAGGTCGGTCTACCCGCAGGCTAAAGTACGGACACTTGCGTGCATTACGGACTAAGCTTGAAAACAGAGAGGTCATTTCAAAAAGTCTTCCATTGCGGTATTTTCTTAATTTGCCGCCATTGTTGTAATGTTGTTTTTAAACCCTGATTACATAATTATGTTTTAAATTCTGGCGTTTATTGTGGTGGCAGGTCTGGTGCTAGTATCAAGGTTATGTGTACTTAAATAAACTTATCAAAGTAATTAGGATGCATAATCCATGGTACGATTATTACCTCTGAATGAAGCACTTCAATTCAAATAAAAGAGTAGTGAACTAAAACTAGGCCTACCTACTCCATTCCTAGTCTACCGTCACTTTCTACAACTCGAATTTAAGTCAAAATGAAGCAGAAGCAAGCCAAATATCCGAGCGTGAAGGTCTGTGACGCAGCTATAAATCCTTTTATAACTGAAATTAACCTTTCAGTGCCACAAAAAATAAAGGTATGTAAATATATATTAATTTCTAAGCTACCTTATGCAATGTAAATCGCTGAGACTCGCAGTCTCCCGCCTCCACCCCAGCTGACTAACTGAACAATACTCTAACAATTTGTCGCCAGGCCTGCAGATAGCCTTCCAGCTCAATTTTAACTATTTATTTATCATCAATTTTGTTTTGGTTGGATCATCTAGGAAGTCTACTAATAATAAAGTGACATAATTAGTGATGTGCTTGGTATTAGTAAATAACACTATTTAAATAAATTATGGATCAGCCTTGCAGTGCAGAGTAGACTTACTCAGTTGAAAAATCAACATCCCTTGATATTTTAAAAAACGTAAATAGCCTAATGACTATGGTATTTCGTGGAACGGAATTGGTAATTTGCACAATGGAATATCAGAAATTGGTAATTTGCACAATGAAATTTTTATTCAGAAATATTCAATTATAAACACCAATTGCCATAAACAGCCTAGTTAAAAACTACAATTCATCAGAATTACATTGAAAATGTTACTTTGATGCCGTGTCTGTAACTTGTGTGTGTGCGTGCTGCGTGCTTTTGCAGGAAATACGTCATAATTGATCACCTTTTTGAGTTCGCTTACAATTTTTAGCGTCTCGATGTTATGAACAAAGTTCTGGCTTGACTAAACTTGGCAGTCGCTGTCATGTCGTAATTGTCGAGGACTTTATTCCAGACCGAGTTCCACACTTATTTCATTTCTTTAGAGATTAAAAAGTAAAGCCGTAGCTAAGGATTTTCCATGAATTGTTAATCATGATTTGGCAGGAAATCCATCATACAGCAATGCATTTATTTGTAGGGGTTAGAAAGTTCTGAAATGTTTATCGGCCTTTGTCTGTATTAGCAAGTCAGGAAGAAATTCTGTAGGCCTATCAATATGATGCATATATTGCCTAGGAAGCACTAAAAATAATTTCTCAATTTTTAATTTAAAATTGATATAATAGGTTACTGTATATAAAGCGGTAATATCACAAAACGTTATAGCTGTCATTATTATCATTATTTAGCAGTCGAATAATGAATGTTTAACAAATCAGATTATTAATAAATTAATTCAGTCTAGAGTAAAGTCGCCGACAATTACGACATGACAGCGGCTGCAAAATTTAGCAAAGCCTGAACATTTTTCATAACATCGAGACACTAAAAATCGTAATACAAAAAGATGATAATTATGACGTATTTGATTCATTTGGTCTCGAAATGGCCTAGAAAATAGTAAAAAAATGCCACAAACACACATAGGCCTACACATAGACATTCTACTTATTATAATCTATCTGGTTTGAAATTTTGAAATTCTTTGAAATTCTTTTTTTTTATTAGGTTACTATTATTGGCTTGATTTTGGGTCCCATACGTTTTATCACATTTCTACTATTAACTGTTCTCATGTCAAGTATTGGAAGGCTTACAGAATCAAGATATGAAAACAGAGAACACAAACCATTCAATTGGTGGTCAAGGTAACAATATTACATTTTTATGTTTGTAGTGTCAGTGTAGAGGAAACAGAATATAATATAAAACTTCAAGAATTAAATTTAATGATTCGTTGATTTGTGGTCAAGTAAGAGTGATTTTTAAATAGAAAAATTTTTTTTGAGATAAATGACAGCGATAAAAGAGACATAATTGGCAATATTTCGTTATCTCCATAATAACATCGTCAGGCAAGAGAGTGATAAAGGAAATTTACAAAATATATATAGTGAATCTAAATACAGCGTAAAATTATAACAAAAGGGTGCTAATAATTAAACAAAGAGCCGGGATTTCACAGAGTCTAATTGTGTGTTGAGTGTAGGCTTGATCTGCCGAATAGCAAGCATTTCATGAATAAGGCAATCGAAGCGATTTTTGCATTTTTTAATTACTCTGAAATTGTTATGGCAATCGCGGACAGTGATACCATGAAAATGCCAAAGATGCGTTCCAATAGCTGATCCGCTATGTCCGTCAATGCGTTGATGTAAGTGTTGGCAAGTGAAGCCAACATAACTTGCATCACACAAGTCATATTGAAAACAATAGACAACGCATTGACGAGACAAGAGCGGTGGCTTAGGCTCACATAAGTTTTTTAGTATTAAAAATTGGTCTTACAACCTGGCCAATATTAGGCCTACCACTTAAATTTGATAACTGTTTTTTTAAATTTGGTCCTTAAAGGGTAAAGTTATGTTAATATCATTTTTACTCCTGCTTGCGACTGGCAGATCAAATGTACCTTCAACACGCTGCTTTTTAATTTTGTTAATATAAAATTCAATCAATTGACTTGGATATTTTGAAGCTAAAAATCTACTACTTATTATAGTACATTCTTCATCAAAGTTTTTATCGGTTGACGAGAGCCGATTAGCACGATCAAGCATGGTAATCAATAATACCTTTTTATAGCTAGAATCTACATACAACTACACTCAACACATAATTAGACTCTGTGAAATCCCGGCTCTTTGCTTAATTATTAGCACTCTTTTGTTATAATTTTACGCTGTATTTAGATTCACTATATATACTTTGTAAATTTCCTGTATCACTCTCTTGTCTGACGATGGGGTCATTCCACAGGAAATCTGCCGTTTTTCGCCACCCCATCGTAAAATTTGATAAAAAGATATGTACAGATACAACTCATCGAGCTGAGTTCAAATATGTTAATTTTAGATTCAATTTCGCAACAGTGTCAATTTTATCGCACCTTCAAGTTTGTGAAAATCGCGTTGTCTACGTTGATCTAAACGCATATATCTTAGTCATTTCTTGTTGGAATTTCGCGATTTAAAAAGTCAGCAGGACCTGAATAATTTATCTAACTATCCATCGTAAATTTACTTGACTAATTCCAATTTTAATAGCGTAAAAAGTAAAAACAAACCCTTGAAAGAGCATACCTCAGAAGAATAATAATTAATTTCGATGAATTTCACACGGAAAGTTATATCTTCCATAGTTCTACACATCTCCGTAGATCATTATGTTTGTAAATTACAATCCGCGATGCTATTTAAGATTTTGTGCAGAAATTCTATAATTTTCGTTTTCAGCTCGAGTGTTTTGGAGTCAGTAAATTCAGTGTCGTAACAAGGCTAAGTGACTGTTTCACACATTTTGGTTTACCCCGCTTGAAATATTTTTAGATCACTACACGCAGAGTTCGCAAGTTGTTGACGATTCACTTCAATGGTTGCGTGCTATTTAAATCACGATGATCAATTAAAGATTTGAAGTAGGTTAATAGAATCGCCAGTCTATTGAATTCTTTTCAGCTCGATGCCTGCTGTAGCTTTTGACGACTTTCTGAAAACAACGACTGCAGCGTAACCACTGTAAAATCGCAAAAGCGACAACATTTATGTAATTCAATTTTGCTATATCACATAATATCATATCAGTCTGACCAATACTAATAAAATCTTCATTGCATTTATTGTTCTCTTTGAAATCTAGATTGAACGTGTTTCCTTTCCGATAAAAAACAACTTGATATGATTACTAGACCTTGTGTTGCAGTATTCACAAAAATCATCAACAGTAGTGAATTATAAACTGACAATAATTATTGTTTTATCATGAATGTCCCCATATAATATTTTACTTAATAAAATTGCACGGCTCAAAATTTGCATTATTCAATCTTTGCCTAATGGCCATAAAATTTCCGATGTATGTTTAGAAGCAAATATACCATTTTGAAGAGTAATGAATTGCGACAAATCCATGTACGTCCGCAATTGTTAACAATGTCTGATAGCTGTCCAAGTTAACATTTCTACAAACGTTCGTTGATGAACTGAAATCTTTCACTTCGATGCACGTAGTTGAAAGTGGAATAAAGCAATGGAGACTTCTAGTTCCAACAATGGTTTTTGCAAGCTTGAATCGGTCTGACAAGATTTCTTCTTCGTTTTCCCAATCAGATTTTGAAAAGAATGAAAATTTTACTTTGGGCATAGTTTGGATGCCAAAATCAAACAGCTGACGGGCTGTCATAATTTGGTCGTTGAAGGGGCGCTGAAGACTTGCTTCTGCTGCAAGTATTTTCAATGCCCCTCCAACTCCATCACAAGGCCCTTTTCCACGGGAAGTTGCAAAAAAGGGCCATTCGGCATCAATATTAAAATCCAATTTGTGGTAAGCCAAATTGTAAAAATTTTTACAGTTTTTATACTGACCAGCACATCCGTCCGAAAAGTACAACATTTTTGTAGGTAGATATCCCAAAAAATCTTCTAAATCGTCATCGTCATCGTCAAGTGAATCGTCAACAACTTGCGAACTCTGCGTGTAGTGATCTAAAAATATTTCAAGCGGGGTAAACCAAAATGTGTGAAACAGTCACTTAGCGTTGTTACGACACCGAATTTACTGACTCCAAAACACTCGAGCTGAAAACGAAAATTATAGAATTTCTGCACAAAATTTTAAATAGCATCGCGGATTGTAATTTACAAACATAATGATCTACGGAGATGTGTAGAACTATGGAAGATACAACTTTCCGTGTGAAATTCATCAAAATTAATTCATATTCTTCTAAGGTATGTTCTTTCAAGGGTTTGTTTTTACTTTTTACGCTATTAAAATTGGAATTAGTCAAGTAAATTTACGATGGATAGTTAGATAAATTATTCAGGTCCTGCTGACCTTTTAAATCGCGAAATTCCAACAAGAAATGACTAAGATATAAGCGTTTAGATCAACGTAGACAACGCGATTTTCACAAACTTGGAGGTGCGATAAAATTGACACTGTTGCGAAATTGAATCTAAAATTAACATATTTGAACTCAGCTCGATGAGTTGTATCTGTACATATCTTTTTATCAAATTTTACGATGGGGTGGCGAAAAACGGCAGATTTCCTGTGGAATGACCCGATGGTATTATGGAGATAACGAAATATTGCCAATTATGTCTCTTTTATTGCTGTCATTTATCTCAAATTTAATAAGTAAAAATTTATTAGTAAGATTTGTTCCAGGTCATTTATATAATTGAGGAAAAACAAAGAGAAGTGTAGGCCTAGCCTTTTAGCTGCAAATATAGGATAAAAGAAGGTTTATGATATGGCGTTTCCTAGGAGTTGTAATTCTAAGCTCATAAATTACATTACTTTTAATTCCAGTTTCAGTAATGCTAAAGTCGCCTGTTGATTTGTCACTCCAATTTCTAAAAACAAAAACGCACTAAAAAATCAGGTTAATAATGATGACAATTTTCAGACTCTTATCCGATTTCAGACTATTTCCATCCTTCTAAACTCTATTTATTGCCTTTCCCCGATTGAATTCCATTGCAACTTTCTAGATTTCCTTTGATTTCAGATAAGTTTTGAAAATCTAAAATCTAAAGCATAAAATGAGTTACTTTGTAGCAAAGTGAAAACCCAGTGCTTACTGACCCAGAATAAAATTAATGTAAATAATAATTATCTAACATATGTGACGTGGTATTTTCTTAATCAGTGAATATTTTGGACAAATGAATTATTAAAATTTTTGAAATTTTCCAGAATTTGATAAAGCAAATATTTTTCCATTTTTATGCAGCCTCTGTGATCGATCAATACAGTACCAACAACAGCTGTTTCTATTTGATAAAAATATTTATGTATGTCTGTCTAACTGCATTTTTGAAGTTGTAATGATCGCTCATCAACAAAAACACAAGAACAACATGGTACAAATAGAAAATGTTCTCTATCTAAGAAAGCAACCCATTCAGTGTCCAACAAAAGGTTCAGCCTTCTGGAATCCTAGATGCATTTTAACATAACATTTAATGACTGCATCTTCAAACAATAACATACTAGCAATGAGTGTAGTCCATAATGGACCTTCTATGATAAAACTTTCAGATCACTTATAATTAAACAATTGACTAAGCTGACTATCGCTGTATAATACGGAGTATGAACTCTGGAGAAGAACATGAGACACAATACGCATTGAAACGATGTAGCATTAATCAATACATCTTAATCATTCCTTTAATAAAAGTTTAATTTATTTCACATCAATTGAGTCGATTGAAATGTATAATTTAACGTAGCTTTGTCTACATAGAAAAACTTTATTTGATGTGTTGAAAGGAAGCCAGAATACATTGATTATTATAAATTACAAATACTCAGTCAAATTTCGAAATCTGAAACTATCCATAAAAAATCACTTCAAATCCGATCCGATCCAAAGACCTAAAATATTAACCCGAATCTGACCCGAAACGATCGGATCGCGTTCGGTTCGAATTCATAAATCTTTATTGCAATATATACAACACTAATGTGATGTTCACAAAATAACGCCGTCAAGGTGTGGCCGGTCAAACTCGTGGCATTGCATGCAATATATTGAATATTAAATTGATTTAGCTTCGACAAGACACATGGTCCACTAATTTCTGTTATTAACATGATCAAACGATATCTTTTGTTAATTAACAGTGATTTACTGCTTCATATTAAAAAAAAATCAGAAAAATCGTTGATAAAAATTGCCGAATGGCGGATTTCGACTGACGACCCTGATATTGTAATACCAGGGCATTAACCAATCGGCCACTACCTTACTTTTTGTTATCGGTGCTTTAACTGAAGTGGTCAACAAACCTACTGCTTCGACAACGTATTATTGAACAAGGCCGACCCACGCGCGTGTATTGAAAATCAAATTATATATAATCTGAAAATATTATGATATGATAGTTTATGAGCCTATATATT
Organism: Haliclystus octoradiatus; assembly: GCA_916610825.1. Lineage (NCBI taxonomy): Eukaryota > Metazoa > Cnidaria > Staurozoa > Stauromedusae > Haliclystidae > Haliclystus > Haliclystus octoradiatus. The sequence goes on from OU744451.1 coordinate 16,096,070, forward strand.
TTTGATCTTTGCAATCTCAGCAAGCAGGCCTGTGATTTTCGTGGCAGTCTATCAACATACTAAGAGTTCGTTGAAAATATAATTTTAAAAGTAAACAAAAGATATGAAAAGTTGACCTCATAGTGCTTCTTGTTATCAAGTTTTCCAGAATAATAGCAACAACATTCTTTTAACATGAAATAAATTTCTATAATAAATCGCTATACTAATTCGATATTGATATTATGTTACATCTTGTTGTCGATATTTCTACACGCTATACATTACAGATGTCGAATGAAAGAAAAGACGATTATGAATAAATTAGTTATTTTGATAGAAAAACGAAAACAACTCATTTTGCCAGATTCGTGATATGCATATTTATTCAGAGTTTATTGAAAAGGACGCGATGGTTTATAGAGTGGAAATGTTTAGTGAAGCTTCAAAGATATAAAATACCATAGCCGATGGTAGTATTTAAATCCTCATGTTATGATGTCTGATGAAAAGGATTTACTTATATAGAAAATGAATCTACTTTACCTTGCATTTGATCGCAACATGAAATGATCATTTTTGTCAAAATTATTTCGAACAAAAAACAATTTATATTTTATTCTTATCGGGCTTACATTCTCCTCCGATAAAATATGGTTGTTAACTTATTATTGATTGGTGTATTAACTCAGAGAACCCGCTATTTTGTATTTAAATGTTGTTCGGAGATTATGCCGCTCGTATTGTTTTTATTTGGATCTCATTTGGAAAATGGTAAGTTGCATTTTAATAAATATTGTTTGCTATGATCGATTATTTCATGCAACCTTTTTCGCTTTTTATTTTTGTAACACGAGGTTTTGTTACACTCATCAAACTGTATTAACTATTGAAAATTTTTTTTGAATTATGCTTTTCTGTTTTTAAAGTTGAAATCCATTTTTGAACGTTGAAAATATTATAATTATTATTATTTATCACAAATCATACGCTCAATTCAATTTAACTGATATACCTGAAATTAACTTTATTAAATGTTGATCAACGATAATAACAAGACACCGCTATTTTTATTCTCGAAACTGTAGTAACATACTGTGTCTTATTCTTATAGCAAGTCAACAAAATGAAATTTAAATTTTAATCGATGCTTACAATTCCTTCGTTAATTATGGAAGCAAAATCTGAAAATAAATGGCTGCCTGCTCAAAACCAAATGATTCATATTTTAATATTAAATAATAAATTATAGAAATACTTTTGTGCAATGCCTTGATTAATTCTAAACTCTATAATTTTATACTGTAGACAGATAATCTATTCGAACTTTGAATATTTTTCGAATTGATCGAACGCCAACGTCATTTTGAAAATTCTTGCAAGTTAATTTGTTTTTATGCCCCGCGATAGATTATTCATTTCAAAACAGATTGTTTGCTCAGTGTTCTCACAAATTATATATCAAAATAGCCTTTTTAAAAGTGAAGTGTTTTGTATCTCAATTTTGAGAAAAGTAATGAACGGCATTTTGTTTCATTAATAAATTAAATTAAGACCTAAAGTCTCTTTAATTTCATAGCGTTTGTGCCGCGCTATATGTATTGCTGATATCAACACTACATGAAATAGGTCTACGTTTCTTTGATTTCAAAACATATTTTGTCTGGCCTAGTTATACTGGTAATTCAATGTAACTCAGTATTTCATATTGTTTTAATTATCATAAAACTGATTCAGTTTTAAGTTTCACTTGTTCAAACAATTTACACGCAGCTTTTAAATTCAAAGCAAAATATTTTTGTTCTGGGGATTTCAATTTGAATTCGATTTGGCTGCCCGCTAGATTATCGACCTATGAAATTTTTCAAAATCTCTGAATTTTTTAATGCAAGGATATCAAATAAAATATCAGATGAAGTATATTATTTTAAAACAACGTCATAGACCCATACTTTTCATACAACAAATTTGTTACTGTACACGATTATCTCGACACAAATGTTTGCATAATTTCCCGACAACGGATTATCCGTATTATATCGCCAGTAAGACGTACATAAGTCGCGGACAGACACAGAAATATCGAAATATCGAAATATAGAAATATTGTGATATATAAACAGATAGTATTATTAATATAAGTAGATACATTAGTGGTGTAGTAGCCAACTACCATAAATGACCTGTATATAACAACCAGCTATAAGAATTAGATAAGTTAACTACTACACACAGGTGGCCTTTAAATACAGGGTTTATTCAATAGAAAATACTATTTTAGACATTGTAAGAGTGACCACTATAGACAGGTGGCCGCTGTATAGAGGTGACCGTTATAACAGGTTTGACTGTATAGGGGAGACCGGGTACACATCGGACGCTTTTTGATTTCTTACTTGTAATTATTTTATTCCACTCGAAACAAATAAATCATATATCATTTAATAGCTATTGTGCTATGTTTGAAAGGGTAAATTGTTGGGAAATGAAATATATTCAAGTGCCGAGTATTTAATCATTCTTTTACCCCTAGTTGAGCGGGGTGACTTCGGCCAGACTGGGGTGACTCTGGACAGTGAATTTAAACTCTCAACAATGCACAAAACAAATGTTTATTGACATCAATCAAAAGCTTTATCATTCATCTACTCAAAAAAATCGATAAATTATTCATAAATTACAAACCATGTTAATATTTATAATTTCTTTAGCGCGTCGAAATAGTCAACGAAAGCCGTATATTCAAGTGATAACTCAGTGACCCCAAACGAAAACAAAACATGCTCGTAAATCAACAAGAGTAATCCAAACTCTTCGACACATATAAATTGAAACATATCTGTAATTAAATGCATTTCATACTTGATTTTTCATCCACAACTTGATATCCTATCTAACTACACCATATAATTTCCATATATTCCAAGCCGACGGATCACGCGTGCTCTAAAATGTTTACACAACATCACAGCTGGAGCGTGTCAAACTTGAATGGAATGAGAAGCGTGACACCCGCTTAATTTCGGATTTACCATTGTTTCACAGCTTGATATTTTCCTTCTTCCTCGCTTTGCTATGTTATGACGCTCTGATCGTAGTCACCCCGTTTATAAACATTGAAGAATATCATTTTTGCAGTAGAAATTTCAAAGCACACGTGCATGAAACTTCAGTATGAGGCACACAACGTCACTGGCTTCAAAATGGTACCAAATATCAACATGTTGGTTGCGTGGATTTTCTTTGTCAAACTTTTTCTTCGAGAACAAATAATACACAAAAGCGGGACAAAGTTAATAATAACTTTTTTATTAATTGATGAAATTATCTAAAATTTTGGCAATAGGTATGTTTTACCTTTGTATTTAACATACTGATAGGTTGTATTTTTATTTAAACTAAAACCGTTCTGTCCGAAGTCACCCGCGTCCGAAGTCACCCCGGTCTCCCCTACAATTTAAAGGAAAAGCATTTTACAATTTTAATTTAGCCCACCGTAATGTAAATTATTTTTGCTTTTCAGATTTTGGCAGAAATCAATTGCTTTTTTATCCAAAGTATCACTATTTTCAATGGGTTTTCACAATGTCAAGTTTAAAGGAAAGCTTGCTGGTGCGAAAGAAGCACCAATCTATGTTATAGCACCTCATTCATCATTCATTGATGCTTATTCTTTGGGAATGCTTGAATACATAACAGTTATTGCCAGACATGAAACAGAAGACACATATCTAATCAATGGTAATCAATATGATGTATGATGTGATTACTTGGTATTTGTTGACATCATCATCATCATCATTCATTCAGAAAACTTATAATGTGGTTAAAGGAACAGTTAAGCCGGGTTAAAATCAGTTCTACAAGGTCTAAGGATATCAGGCTGTGCACAAACCATGTGTGATTGGGCGAGTGCAACATTATTAACCCATTGTTTTAATCTTTGCACATGCCAAATAATGTTACAGGGTGGGGTTGTCATTCTTGCCACAGTTGTCTTGTCTAGCGTGATAGCTGCTTTGAATTGCCCATCTCAATCTGAGATTGTTTTTTATAATTTCCTGATCAGTGTTGATCTTGGTTATTTTATTAACCAGCTGCATTTTGTTTTAAATTAGATTGATTTTATCATGCATCTGTGCAGTGCTGCACATCAGATTAAGGTGAATGATAAAGTCAAAGTGCAGTGCTGCACTTATAGAAGTCGCATTGTTGCACCCCAGTTTGTAAAATGTTATAAAATATTTTTCTTCTATATAGAGGTGACATTTTTTGTGTTTGCTGCAGCTATATGCTTCTGCCATTGATAATATTGACCATTTGAGATTGTAATTGGTGGAGCTGGTTTTAATGACCAAATATGTTTAGTCCCTATTATTATTTTTCATTTCTTCAGGTATATCACTATCAATGAAACCAATCATTGTTAAAAGAACAGTGAAAGGGGCACTTGATAAGACAACTACTGCTATACACAAGCGAGTTCAGGATGGGAATTGGCCGCCTGTGGTTATCTTTCCTGAAGGTATGTTATTACCCAAAAAGGGAAGGGTCCTTGATTATGAGATTGAGCATGTTTGAAAATTGAGAATTTGTTTCAATGTGTTGCACGTTTATACATCAAGTAGCTGTAGGACTAATGACTTTTATAAGCAAAAACACTGGACCTTCAGCTTAAATTACAGTATATATACAACTACATTAGCTATGAGCTTGTATCAATCACATTTCTATAGGCCTACGTTCAATTTAAATTACAATGAGAATTTTTGTACAATCAAAGTTAAATACAGATAATAGGCCTACCTTTTGTGCACCAGCAAGGAATCAGATTTCAGTCTCCCATATGTAATGCGGGTACTCTACCACTGATCTACCTGTCCACGAGATTTAGAGTCTTCTGAGATTCAATCTACCACTGAAGGTCCCAGGACTGAGAGTTCTAAATAGACAAACTTATTTATTTTCTTTTTTGCAAGATTAATTAAAACATATTTTAACATATTTTGTGACAATGATCCCAAAAAATAAAAAGTTGCAAACACAAGGATAGTCACTGGATAAATTCATTTAGCAAATCGAGTTAGAGCCTCAAAATACAATATTGTATCAGGTCCTGGTGTTTTTCAAGCACTTTGAAAGTATTTCTGTCTTTCCAAATCCAGTTGCTTAAGTCTCATTTTGATAGCTGTTTTTGTTTGTATTTTCTAGGCACTTGTACAAACCGGCAAGCATTGATCACATTCAAAATAGGTAAATAACAGTCTGTGATGAATTAATTGTTTGTTAAATTGAAGTGTATCATTTTGCGTTTTTGTTTTTGTATTCAGGTGCATTTAAACCTGGTTTACCTGTTCAACCAATCATTTATTCATATCCAAACAAGACTGTAAGTAGCATCAAAATAACATATAGATAGATGTTTATTTAATCATATAAAACACTTAATAATAATAATATACAAATCGACGTAGTTGAAAGTTAATTAGTGATACATAATAAGGTTAATCCCTGAAGCAATCAATGCTTGTTTATTTGGGATACCTGTGAATTTATAAAATGATTAATGATATGTTATATTTAGATAATTTGTAAAATTTAAAACAACATTTAAATAAGAATTGTTAACAATGAGAATGATAATAATAGTAATATTAAATATGGCTAAATGAACAGAATAAATTATAAAATGTTTCAAATACATTTGAAAATAAAGAATAAACAATATTATAAAAGGTGTGAAATACATTTGAACATATGTTTTAATTGAAGTAGATAATATACTCAGTTGGAAAACCAACTATACAGTGTAACCCGCTTAAGTGCAAGTCAAAATTCCCAACAGTTTTCATTGCGTTTACCCAAATTTGCAGTTATTCGAAATTGTTTACCAAGGACTTGACCAAAAAATTATTTAACAGATTTCAAAGCCAGGTTGCAGATAAGCGGGAATTTCACTTATCCAAATTGCACATAAGCGGGTTACACTGTATGGTTAATGAGGAGGAAAGAATTATGAAGGGGACTAGAAGAATGAGCAATGAAGAAATAAGACTTAATAGTCACAACAGATATTGCAGTTCTTGACAGTGCAGACATCATAGTAGCTATCTAGAAACATGTATGATATGAATGATCTACAATGTTACCCTGTTACTACTATTGATATTTAACCTGCTTAATATTAATATAATAATAATATTCTGTTTTCAGTTAACTATGCAGTAACTGATAGTCACCCCGTAAGCACAGGTGCCTTCTTATTAGGGGACATAAACACAGTTACAGACAAATACCAAACAAGTGTGCACCGATAAGGAATCGAATCCCAGCCTTCAGCACAGAGTACAGACACTCTGCCACAATAAATTTTTTTACAAACAATTTCATCCAAACCTGTTATAAACTTCATGAACAATTTTCATAAACAGTAGGGGAGACCGGGGAGACTTGGACCTAGGGAGACATGGGACAAGAGCGTTCCTGATTACCCATGTAAATTATCTTCTAATATGCTGTATATCACTTCATTTCATGTTGTTTCCCTAAATTTTGATAACAAACAATAACTAATTATCAAGAAATTTTAGTATACAGCTTACGATGATCGACATGCGTTTTGCGATTCCTCTTTTGATTCAATTAATTTTAGAATAAGTGTTTAATTGCCATTTTGAATGGTGCCATTGCAACTGTTTTACTTTGATAAATCTTTTGATATAAAATGTTTGAATACATTCCTGTTGATGAGGAGTGCCACCTCATTTTTTGCTGGGAAGTCAAACGGGGTGACATGGAACAGCGCGTTTTAGCATCAACCACGAATGAGAAATGAATCGCATTTGGTTGAGACATGAGTTTGTTTTCATTTATATGCGCTGTATTTGACTTTTTAACTTTGTGGAGATAAAGTTACTAAATCAATTACAATTAGATTGATGACAGGTGTGTCAAAAATTAATGTTATTTATTAATGCTAAAATTACTTGTTGCTGGCTTAATTTTGATCAAATAAACTCCCCAAGTCAAAGCAACAGCAGTAGTGTCTGGTACTGGAAAGTAAATTTGTCAGTTATTTAATGAAATTTTGAGAAAATATGCCTGATCCATGTCACCCCACCGTGTCCCAAGTCTCCCCTCTAAAATGGTCGGTCTTGCACACTAAATATTTGAAAAATTGCTACATTTATGTAATTGATATTCTTACCCTTTTGAATTGAGCATGTTGGCTAATTAATGACATAAAATTTGTTACATTTGCACAACCATAATAATTTTAATAATTAAAAATGTAAAAAGTGGTCCAAGTCTCCCCGGTCTCCCCTACCAATTGATTATAGACAAAGTTTGTTGAACTAGTCGATATTGTTATTATGCATGTTTTTCGTCATTTTTGCCCAAAATATGTTGACTTTGATCTCACAAATATTTATTTTTTTGCGTCATCTATATTTTTATTTCTATTTATTATTATAGGACTTTGTGAGTTGGACATGGAAAGGTCCATCAGTGTGAGTCTATCAACCATGTTAAGCCTACTATTAGAGTCAACAATCATTATTATTAGGAGTTTTATATTCATTCATTCCACTATCATCGACCAAATTTTATTTCAAGAGGGTAAGTGTAACATAATTTATCCACCTAGCACTTGATTTGTGTAAGTGGGCAATCTCTATGGAGGAAAGCATTGATTCTGTAAGTACAGAACAGGATGTGTACTTTTATACAGCTGTGTGGATTTCAACTTGGGATTGAAGATGTTTTTTCAAGAAGGTTTCTTAAAATTATGCCCAAAAAGTGTTGATTTGATTCAATACACAGTTCATTTCATATCCCAAAATTGAACACTTTGGCCCAAAATAAGTGCAATTATAGCTTATATTAATAACAGTTATATATATTTATAAATCCATCAACGAATTAGATAAGAAAAACAAAAAGTCAAATCTAAAATTTGAAAATGTTTCTGATCAATTTTTTTAAAATAAATATTGAATTGACATTTCAAAATGGGAATATTACTTATGCTGTGATTACACATTACATATAGATTGATTCCTATCTCTGGGAATTTCACCTTCAAATGACATGAGACTAAATAATTTATTATGTTTTTTCCAGTTGGAAATCATTGTTTTGTATGGTTGGACAGTTTCACAATTATTTTGAGATTGAGGTAAGGCAATTTACACAGCTTAACTTGTTTTAGATTATTGGCATAACACATGTGTTTGTGGTACTAAACTATAGTTATAGCTTTCATGCATAAAATCATGATTGCTTGTAACTTTCCCTTTGAAAATAAATTATTTCCACAAGAAAAATATTACAGTCAAACCTTCTATAGAGGCTGCCTCCATGAAAATTGAACCATTTAATGTTCATGATCTGGTTCATGAACTGTGATTCTCTTACGGAACAAATCATGAACTTAACCAATTGTTTTGCAAGGGAATTATCAATCAATATAGTTTATTTATGTAGATATCACAGGTGACTTCTATATACAGGTTGCCTTGTAAATGAATTTTCCTCAAATTCTATGCAGGTTGTCACATATTCTTTCGTCTCTATCTTTTTCTAGGCTTTACCTGTCTACTATCCTTCTGAGGAGGTATGTATCGAATAGAATCAATTTTGCTGATTTATACTACACATTTATAATCACTTTCCATAATGTTTGACATTGCTAGTTTTTATTCGTGAATTTTCATAGTAACGCACTACGCATGTGTTACGATAAATCATTATCAATCATCTGTTAACAATAAATTTCAAGCAATTACAACTATATGGCTGTGATATGTTAAACCAACTGAAGTATTTATACAACCATCACTAGAAAAAATCAGTTCTTTGTGGACTAAACAATCAAAAGATCGAATAGGTCTACAGTCTATTGAAGTACCCTCTTCCTACTTAAGACGTAAAACGAAGTATTATTTAGTTGAGCAATTGTAATATGTTTCAATATTCTCGCTTTATTATCTTATTGTTTCATTTCTTACTGGGTTTCATTTCAATCCTCCATAAATTCAAAAACATTTTCAATAAAATACATACTACTACTGACATGCTTATCATTCATTGTTTGTTCTAGGAGAAGGCTGATCCTCGATTGTACGCACGTAACGTCAGATCTGTCATGGCAAAGTAGGTTAATTAACAACAGTTGATATATTTGTGCAATTAGAGCTAGAATACTTATGTTATGTATTGAATTGATGTAGACAAATACCATTGAGTTCAAATCAGAGATCATGCCACGGAAGCATTGTTTGTGCCTTATTAAACATCTAACAATATATGTAGGGTCAATCCTATGGGATTTGATGAACTTTCGAGCTCCACATTGTACATGAATATAACAAAGGGTCATATTTTACAATGTGACTACCGGTGTTCGTATAGATTTAACTGACAGTAGGCTCAATACTGAACCTTGTTGGATAAAAGAGTTGGGGACATCTGCTGTTTAAACATTGCAGTTTCTGTAATGTATAACTAGGTTATCGATAATGTGCATATGCATTATGCATTGCAACGGCAAAATGCAATTTTAACATATTTCTTCTGATACATACAAATTTTTCCTGATTTTTAAATTTAAAAATGGTGAGATTCCAATTTCAAACTTTTTTTAGACAAGGAGACGATCAACGAGTTAAAACTCTGGACTCAAAGCAATTGAAAATGTCTATAATTTTCTCAAATGTATTATTGAAAAAGCATCTTGTAGCTTTTTTAGTTTTTGAAAAAGTTCATTTGGTGCAAATTAATCCTGAATTCAATGAAATCAAAACGGTGCTATTAGCTATACAGTATGAATATTTCATATATACCTTTAGACAAGCAAATAATCTGTTGTATGTACATCTGTATACTACTATTGGTTACACGTTTTAGTAAATGTATGACACTATAGGCTAGCATGGTCCCATATTTGAAGATGGTCCTACACAGTTCATGTATTGTGTAAGCTGGGGGGGGGGCGTATGTATCCTTGTTTCAAGTTTTTACTGCATGCGTATTAAAATGTTGATCTTCTCCAGGTCATTAAATGTTCCATGGACTGATCACACATTTGAAGATGGCCTTATGATGTACGAGGCTTCCATGTTAAAGTTGCCCAAGGAAGCTGGCATGATAGAGTTTGATGCTGTCAAGCCAAAACTAAAGTAGGTATTGTTACAATCTGGGAAATTGTCGTGTAGCAGAAATGCATGTCTGAGCGTGGGAGTCGAACCCACAAACTCTGAATGTCTGTTCCAGTACTCTAACCTTTGAGCTATGCCGTCATCTGATCTGCCTTCACAACAACTGCAAGTCACTCTTGTTACGACACTGTGAATGGTACAGTTACACAGAATGCCATTAGTTTTGCTATGCCAAATGAGTTGATTTGCCAACTGTATATTGACACATTTTACTTTCCAACACGTGTCGTTCCAAGATTAAGAAGTGCAATGAAGTTTTTATGGCCATAACTTAAACTATTAGACTTTAAGGCTCATTTCCCCCATAAAACTTTGTGAACAACTCAATTAACATTTGAATAGTTCATGAAGAAACAAATGGGGTTGTGCCCCTCTATAAAAGATATTGTATAAATGTACTACCAAATATATCACCAACTACCAATTGATTCCATTATTATACTTTATTGAAAATAACTGAAAATTAAATGTGAAATTTGGCTAAATACTAATTACTTTAATCTACACCTCTCTGCATACAAACCCTTTCAAGTTATTGTATTATGTAAGGTATAATGGTTGACCTTATTGTCTTCACATTTTCTTCGCCAAGCAAAGCTTATTCCTCTTGACAACATCTCATATCATCTGCAAATCTGTGTAGTGTCTTGAATTGTGTCACCTTCAAGCTCCATACCATTACCCAGCATGCGTTCAATAGTATTTTACATGTTTAATCAAAACTTTTGTTGACAAATATCGGGAGTTTATATGTTCTCATTTTGTAAGAGCTTGAAAAACATTTTAAACTTCTGTTGGACTTGCTATTCTAGCAGACATATAGTCTCCTATGACACTGATCCACCTATAACATGTACCTTGTTTTACAGCCAAACATGTTTATACCATCAACCAATTGAATCTACATAAATTCACCACCCTAGACAGGTTGGCTTCCCAAACAAGGTTGATTCAATATAATATTAATTTCCAGATACTGCATTATACATTATTGAAATGGCCACTATAGGCAGGTGACCGCTATATAGGGGTAGTTGCTGTAGCAGGTTTGAATGTAACTATATTTACTGTTGGTTTTCTTATAGCATTAATGTTACTGATGCCAAAGTGATTTTGAAAGAGTTTGCTGAAATTGATACTGACAAAGATGGAATAATTGACTGTTCAGATATTGCCAATTTTTATGGAATATCTAATCAACTCGCCATCTTAAACACAATATTCAAAGAGTATGATAAGGTATTTATCACTCATTGAACTATATACATGAGAAATCTCTTTATCGGCAAATTTTGTGCCTAAAGTTGCTAAATATCTATGAATAAATCAACTATTGAATCCATCAACTATGATCATTGTATTGGCTGGCGGTAAGCAGTACAAGCTTAAAGGAGCAAAATTGACCGGCAGCCTCTACGCGCTTAGAGTCATGTGCTTGTTTGTCGTTCCTATTGTTTCTGTTCCTGAAACCATGCTGAAACTGAAATTTGAAGCCATCCGAAGCCATGAATGACGTCGAACCTTGAATTTACGCTAAGCTTAATTCAAATTGAGCTTGTAGCGCCCGCCGGTCAATGCTGCTCCTTTAATAGACATATGCTAGTTTATGATTGATGAGAGCAAAGGGATGAACAAAACTTGTAGCCTTGACCATTGTTTGTTTAATATTTATTAAAAAGAAATGTTTTTGTTTGACTTTTATCAGGATAACTCAAAAGGCATCAATTTCAAATCATATCTCTTTGGGAGACATCGCTTGAATTACAAAATTGACGAAGAACGACTTTCTGATGCTACATACTCAGTAAGTAATTATAGGTACTTACAGTGTCAGATAAAATATTTTCCTTCTGGGATTCTAATTGTTGCTCCTAAAATTTTTCAATGATTACATCATTGAAACATTTTCACAGTTTCCAGATTTAGGGGTCATAAAATATGGTAAAAACTGCATGTTTTACGTTTATCTTCCAAGAAAAGAACCCAAATTATTATTATTCATGTCTCAAAAACTAGAATACAGCTATTTCTTCCACTTCCTTCTGAATATGATAGCCTTCGTGGACTTCACCAATGCAAGATGGTATTTTAGATATTTTAGACATTTCAAGAGTGACCCATATAGACAGGTGACTGCTTTGTAGAGGTGGCCATTATAACAGGTTTTACTGTAATTACTTTTTTATTGGTATCCAATTAGAAGGTATCCAAATTTCTTCTAATGACGCCACATACTACTTATCCTGATTCAATAGTTTTGTACAAATAATTTGTTCAATTAATGATTTTTGTTCTTCTTGCAGGCCATTCATGATGATAATTATACTCCAAAAGATAAGTTAAAGTCTTTGCTCTCTAACCCTCCAGTATCTATGTCACACAATAATATTGAAAAAATTTGCAAGAAAATGGCATTCACAGATAATAACACTATTACCCTTGGTGAGATACAAATAAACTATTTATTGTGTTACTTATTTGTTTTGTAGATATTCATAAATAATCAGTTTCAAGATAGTAATTTTATGAAAACACGGTCCCAAGTGGCACGCCGACTTATGCTTTTTCATTTCATTCTATTAGGCTGTGAATGTAACAGATTAATGATTGGGTACATTATAACTTGATTTAGTAAGGTTTGAACAGTAGACACCATTTGAAAACGAAAAACACCACATTCTTCATTTTTCAAAACAATGTGTCAGATTATAGGGAACTTGGTTGTTAACACATGACGGGAATGAAATCTGGCCATCCCCAATTTGTATTTCATTGTCACCTTCGAAGTATACTTTTACATCAATGACATAAGTTAAAAAAAATTTCAACAGAAGAAAAGTGTTTGAAAAATTTTGTTTCATTCCACAACTTATCACAAAACATTGATAACATGTATAATTATTGATGTATAAAAGGGGTGACATTTCTGCCCCATAGTTCCAAACTTAATCTGGGCACCTCCTTTTTTATTCCGGATATTGAATTTCGGAACGTCTAAATTCTATTCTAAAAATGTAAAAAAAATTTAACAGAAGGGAACTTTTTGCTCTACTGTTCCAAGTCCCTTAAGTTCAGATGGCTGAGCCAGGGCCGTTCCTAGTACAGGGGTATAAGGGGCGTGACACCCCCTGACGACTTGCTCAGTCAGCAAATCTTCCTTGAATGTCTCCACTCCAGTCGGCAAAAGAAGGAAAAAATGGCAAAGGAATATTGTAATGTTCGCTAAGAGTGGAAATAAGAGAATTTTTTATTTCTTGTCCACACAAATCATGAAAACTGTATATAGAGACAATTATCTTCAACTTTAGTGTTTGATCAAGAGAGTAGACGAGAGAAATGTTGGGCCCCCGATGATGGCTTTTGGTCAATGTACAAATTAAACATGTATGGCCAAAGTTTATATGGCAGATTTAACTCCGGATAGCGCACCATAACTTACTTCCAATTTATGATTAAATATCGGGTACTCCGATGAAGTCGGCACATTTATTGCTCGACACCCTCTTTAAAGAAATTTCTCGGGACGGCCCTGGGCTGTCCAAGTGCAATTAACTTCAAATCCCACAATTGTCAACATAATTTACACTTTCGCCATGATAGGTTTTAGTCTGCACGCAGGCTAGCTGGGGGAGCTGCAACATGCGACCGTGATGTCTAATTTTTCTCGTATTTTTTACTTCCCTAGATGATTTCACTACATTCTTGCGTTCTCATCCAGAAATCACTTTTCTTATCCAATACTCCACTGCTAACCTCTAAAGCTCACATGTGAATATAATTATTTTTATTCTTCATATTTAACCGCAAGTTGTAATTGTTTATTTCTTGCTAATTAAAAATGTTTGCCTTTTTCTATCTAATTGAACCAATGTATAGTTTAAAAATTCCAAATGAGATAATTTTGGAAGTTTGATTTTGGTGTCTTGTGATGTTTTTGTAAGTTCTTACTGTACTACAGTATATCAATTATCTGTGTTGCGTTATGCTATTATTTAAGTAACTCAGGATCAAGGTATTGATCAAATGGAAGGTGTTAGTAGCGGCTACATACGTATCAATTACTACTTCAGTAAATATCAATGTTCAGCTTAGTTATATTTTATTGTGTTTGTGGTTTAATTAGAACAATATTATAGAAATTAAATAAGAAATATGCAACAAGAATTTTGGAAAATATTTTTTCAGACACACTCAAAAAAACATTCAACGTGAATTTTACTTATTGCATCTTAACACTGAATTGATTGATTGTATTACTGAAACTACTAAATACAGTAACTCTAAATTACAAGCTTTTAAATCAGATGTGTTATACAATATTAAAAGTCAAAGCTTACTCTTTTGTAATGATAAAAATAGTCAATTGTATATCTACATTATAGACTGCAACAAAGAAAGTCATAAAATTAACTTTTGTTTTACATATCAAATTTTTTTTCAAACTCCAACATATTGCTTTAACCTGGTTCGTTTTTTATATTTGAAAATTGAAGGGAAATGTGACAAATAACTCCTCAAATTCATTTACCGTTACCAGATAACTTGTACTTGTGGCGTAGATGGTATTACTATAGCCCTTAAGTTAATTGTATGTATATGTAATTAGTCTTAGACTCTTATGGCATTCTAATGGCGGTTCAAATGTTCTTGTACAATAATTATCAGTGAACGTCTTGTATAATTGTACATCGGGATAGATTTGAATATGGTCAGATCCATTCATGTGTATTCCTCATCTTGCCTAATATCATATCTATCTATCACACATTTGCCACTGATAGTTGAAGGCAGCCACTGATATGTACTCATTAAAATAATTGTTTTCTAGTCAATCTGTATCAGATGTAACATACTGCAGTTCTAATAGCTGGTCGCCCAAGTCAGGTGACCACTAATGAGAGGTGGTTACCAATTTTGCTCTACTGATGTTTTGATTAAATTATATGATAAAATTTCCATATTTTTATTACATGATTATGCTGCATCGGAGTGCTATATTAATTTTACGAAACATCCAGTGTTGCTATACACTGCAGGTATTTGATCGGTGAAGTTCTGTCAGCATGTAATTTTACTGTGTAGCTTACACTCAAAATCATTTTTGAGCAATAAGCTGTAAGCGGATAGGATAACAATACGTTTTATAATCAGTATTTATTATAGTGGGATTCTCGTTCTAAGTATTACGTTATACATGCAACTAACTGCTCACTCCTAGTAGATAATATATGTCATCTGTGCTCAGAGTTAGCTATATAATTATAATAATAATGTTCATTATATAATAGTGTTCACTGTGTTCTAGGCGCTTACAAGTTTACGACGTAATGTAAATTTGATTACACCAATTACAGACATTACAGACTATATGCAGCCCTTACATTTTGTAAACAATGTGAAAGTTTGTATCCATATGATGTTCGAGAGCACGTGTCTGCTTGTTTTGTTTTGAAATTGACCAGTTGGAAAATTTTGCTCCCTATGAAACTGAACTTCGACCATGTGTTTCCAGTCTGTTTCCATTGTCTGTCTTGTGACGTCATAATGCTCATAAAACACAGGGTCAAAATGCCGAGATTATTGTAATAAATACCTTTTAAAATGAGAAATCTAACTCATAATTCATGCAATAAAACAAAACTATTGACGCACTAGCAAGTCAAACTGACGATGGAAGACGCATATTCTTAATTATAAACATAATTAGCAACTTATGGTGAAACAATAATGGCGAAAAATAATTGCATACATCCTGAAATTGATGGTGTACAATTAGAAAAAGATCTTAACCCGTTTGATTCAAGCTTTACTTTGTCATGGCCTCAAACTATCAAGGTAGGCCTACATTCTACTGTACATAGATTTAAGATGTAACAATGCCTTGTATAGAAGGTTGCTGGAGCACGTTTGAGTGCTCTATGCACATGCAGCACTTGGCCTGGCATCCCTGGCTGACTGACCCTGGCACTAATCAATGATTTCTAGGTAATTAAAATATTTGAAATCAGAAAGACCATACTTAATAAAAAAAAGTGAGGATGAAATGTAGCTTAAAAGGGAAAAAGTGAAGGTTCGACTTCAAAGTTGAACAGATTGTCCCTATAATTTCGAATGCACTGTGGCCCTACCATTGTAGCATATTTTCAGAATTACAGTTACAGATTACATCCTGAACTACCATAGGCCTACCATAAGTAGTTTACATTTCTAGAAATTATAGTAGGAATTGTATGGATTTTTTTAAATTGGATTGTGTAAATTTTTTATTAACGTCATATTATTTGGTCTGCATTAGTTCGTAGTCAACATTGATCCCATCAGGGTATCTTTACTGTTTCATGGATCACATCGCTCTTTGGAAAACGCATGTGTATGACAATCATTTCCAACCTTAAAGTCTGTTGAAAAACAGAATTAAATTAATAAATTAAAATAAATAATTCTTTGAAGTAGAATCGAGCTGGAACATTTGAGTTGCCTAGTCTCCATCGTAGCTAGTGCGCTATGTTTGATGAGAGCATAGGTTACACCAGACCTTCCAACTTGAGATTTGGAAAAATAGTGAGATTTTTGAAATTCCGCATTTTGGGGATAAAATATAGGATCCGCTCCAAAGGGATGGCGCAATTATAGGGGGTCTGGGGGCATGCATTTCGTCATGGATTCAAAATGGCTTGATACGAAAATTTACGACAATAGTTTGGATAATGTTGACACTTGAAAACATAAAAGCAGTTCAGAAACAACACCCAGAATAACCCAACAGAGTTTAAACCCTTTATCTCGAATCCTTAACATCACAATAAATTTGGCCTAGGTGCTTGGTTGGTGTATTTTTTTTTTTTTTTTTTTTTTTTTTTTTTTTTTTTTATCATTTTTCCACGAACCGGGTAAGCTTACAGCTTTTTTTCACCGGGGTGGTTGGTTAATTTGTTAGTATTTTGAAGCTTGTGTGCGTTTAATAGCCGGATGCCCTTCCTGACGCCAACCTATAGTGCTTCGGACAGGGATTGAACCCGAGACCCTGCGGGCCGTGGTCCAACACCCTAGCCACTACACCAAGGCCGCCATGGGCGGTGGGAGGTTGGCAGCAAAATACAATAGCTAGTTGAGCAATAGCAGACCTGACACCACCAACCAAGCTCCAGTCACACTGCTAAGTCAGTCGAATACCTAGTTATACTTACCTTTATCAACCAACAAAGGGATGGGTAGGGAGGGGAAAGTAAACAATGAACAGCGTAAAATATCAGCAGCACATAAATCAACCGCTTCAACAAATACAATAGCAACAGCATAACAATTGTGTTCATATACAAACTTGACATCATTGTTTAGATGGAAGGCTTTTCCATAACAGATCATAGGCATACATGCAGTCACAGATCAAACAAGCCATTCAATAAGCATAAACCCTCATCAACTTTCCTCAACCATTCAGCGGTGCGTTGAAGCAAAGAAAGAACAGTATCGCCCTGAGCCGCACCAATAATTAGCTTAATCTAGGGTCCTAGGAATAAGGAACTGACAGGGTCATGCTGTTACATGTGCTCAATTCAACACTAAGGCAGATTGGTGTCTATAAGAAGACTTTGTGCCATTTAACAGGAGAGCTTGCAGCGGGATTCAAAGATAGTGTTTAACCTCAGTAAAATTTCATTTAACTACAAATAAATTACGATGTTGAACATAAATTAGATTGTCAAAGAGTTTATACATGGAAAGTATGGACATTTTCTTAAGATTTGATTTTGCCGTCAGAAAGTGAGAGAAACCGTGAGACCGTTGGAATCAGTATAAAAGCGTGAGACTCACGGTAAAGCCGTGAGATTTAGGAGGTCTGGTTACACATTAGTAGATAAACACGACTGGGTTGTATCATATGGTATTGACCCTATTCACCCTAACCGGGCTAGGGTTGAGTGAAACACGTGTTGAGGAAAACGCATTATAGAATTTTAGTCCCAATGAACTAGAGCTTGACATCAGAAAGGATCGATATTGATTATGAACTAGTTCTGTACCGACCATATTATTTCAGTGAGTTGATAGTTGAGGCTTGAAATTTGATGCACAACTTTTGTAACATTTCTCAATTGAATATAAAGATGATGACAATTTTTCAGGGTTTCGAAATTATGCCACAAATTTGACGTTGAAACATCATTCCACGTGAATAAGCCTGAACTTTTATCGGTAGGCCTATAGTGGCTAAAAACATTGCGCCTTGAAACGCTGAGGAATTTACGAACAATCGGGCAATTGTTTTCCAAAACAATTATCACTGGTCAATAATGCCACTTTAATATCTACAGCATCTCCAAATGGAATACCTAGCTTACTCCTTAATATGTAATTTTAGTCGACTGTACCAACCTCCTACATTATAAAGGGTTATAAGGGCAGCCCCGTCAGTACTCGGAAGCATAAGAGCAACCTGGGAAGCATATTTGGAATGGGGGACTATATGGAATTAAATTTAGAGATCAAATGCCCTCCCCAACTGATGGAATGATCGAGCGCATGCCTCCCGGAAAATAAATTCAAATGTTGTTAGTATCAACTTGTTACTAGGGTAAGTGATGAACTTATCTTACCGAAAAGAGATGTTTCCTCTAGAAATATAGAGTGGTAGGTATGTGCCTTCGGTAGGACTATATCATCTCAATGACTCACTATAATTCAGTCATCATTATCTTTCATTCAGGAGTATACCTGCTACTTTACAAAACCCTGTTTTCACAGACCTAGTGGTCCATAGTCAGTCATTATTCATTACCCTATGTCAAAGTTATTTAATTGAACCGCCTTCGATGTACCATACTCCCCAGTACCCCCTCTCCTTGCAGGTCTATTTATCTGACCTTGAATTCTACTTTGCCAAAGGAATGATGTCTGAATTTGGGAAGGTCTTTGTTATAATGCATTATTTATTTGTCATTTCTTCCTCAAAATTCAAATCCATCTGAAACATCATGTCCCCTAATATTAGTGACACCAATCATTGTCAAATTTATAATTAAAAAATGTAAATACTTGGATTTAGCCTAAATGCATCCACACTTTTTATTTATTTAATTAAAATGATTTTTATATTTTAGGTGGTGCTCTTAGGTTCAATACTTGGCCCAATTCGAATTCTTCTGATTGTTCTAACATTGTTGTGTGGATATATAAGCGGTCAGCTATTTGCTCAGAAAAAAAGAAATGCTGAAGAAGACTATGAACCACATAATCAGTTCTCCAGGTAGGGTTTGCAGTTAATTGTTCATGAGAAATTGTTATAAAGGTAATTTCAGCGATAATGTTACATTGACATCTCCTGTGGATTTCTTATTATTTAAATTATAACTATTTCTCCACATTAGCTAAGTGCCCTTGACGTAGAATGTGATTGAATATGATGATCAAATACCCATTCATGTTATTTAAAGCCAACTAGTGATGTAGCTCACTCCCAGGCTAGTTGCATGTCCACTTCATATTCAGTTGATGCCATTTTGCAGATAGTAAGTAATTGAGACGGTAACGCCCTACCGAAGGCACGCGTACCACTCCTCTATTTCTAGAAGAGAATGCAATTCGTTCTGGTCCATTCCATCCGCCATCATTCTTAGATGGTACTCATTTGATGTTTTTGATAAAGTCGACTGGAATTGACCTTTGGGGATTGGAGTTCGGTGCTCTGCTATCTGATCGAGTCCTCCATTTTGCATCTAAAAGCCCTAATTGAGATTTAAGTGCTAAAATGTCAGTGCTTCTTCATTCAGTATTTTCTTCAACAATTTGTAAATTCATAGTGTTTGCCAACATTGATCGCATTTAAGCTGGGACAAAATATTTTTTAACATATTACTTAATACAGTAAAACGTATTGTACGATAACATAATATGCGTTTTGACTGTATTTACCAGAGTCTATTAATTCCATTGTTATATTTTCAGGAGAGTGCAAGCCACAACAAGATTTCTTCTTCGTATTATTGTATTTATTTCTGGTTTTTATTGGGTGAACTTCAAAGGTCAACTTGCTAGTGCAGAAGAGGCTCCAATTGTGGTTGTTGCGCCACATTCATCATGGTTTGATGCTTCTGTGTTCTCATTTCTTGGATTGAAATCGATCGTTGCGAGATCTGAATCAGAAAATCACTGGATGACAGGACGTAAGCAGTTGATGATATTTTTATAGGCTAATACTATAGATACTGTACGTTGCAAGTAAATTACTACGTTCTAGTAGAATATCAATAATCATTCAGCAAGGCTTAATATAGTTTTATTGATTCATTACAATTGTAACAATGAAGTTATCATTTGAATATCAAAATCACCTTTATACTATATATATGATAAATGTTCACAATGCAATAAAACATTTTATATGTAGCCTGAGCTCGCTAGTTTTCTACTCTTGCTGCAAAACTTGAAGCTATTCTATTTCACTATGGATTTACTAAATGTATAGATCTGCTATGTGGCATCAAGCATGCGGGTGCTCTATACGAATAAATACATTCATTTTCAACATATTTTTTAGTCTTTGCTCAACGTACTTGATTGTAATTTATCTTATCGTATTATACTTCATTTTCATTGGTAGCCTACCATTCTTTTGTTATATTTATATTATAAATCATGATTTCTAGCATCTGATTCCACAAGATAACGAGAATAGTTCATTATAAGATCCTGTGTGCAATATCATTTAGATAAAAATCACCGGGACTTGATTGTGGATTATGAGAGTGACCTTTGTAGTAAGGATCCTTCCAGACAAGTATTATCCTGCTTCTGAGAATTGGTTGAGGCTTTGTCTACTGCAATTCCACTTCATATTGGTTTCATTTTCAATTAGGATTACTGGTGTGTTACTTTTCTGAGTGATGTAGCGTAGAAACAAATTTATTTTTAAATGTTTCTTCTTGAGTTGTTTTCAATTGTCGAGGTCTATCTTTCCCTGCTGATGAATAAAATAAAATTACTTTTGTAGCTCTTTTTAGAATATTCAAGCCAATTGCTGTAACAAGGACAAGCAAAGATTCAAGATTAAAAACAAGTGAAACGATATTACGTCGAGCTAAATCAGGGCGTTGGCCTGCAACAGGAATTTTCCCAGAAGGTAAGAGTAAAAATTTAGCTTATGTTGAAAATGAGCTTTGCTGCTGGCATTCAATTACTGCATCTTCAAACAATAACATATACATTAGTGGTGTAGTAGCCAACTACCATAAATGACCTGTATATAACAACCAGCTATAAGAATTAGATAAATTACGCACTATACACAGGTGGCCTTTAGATACAGGGTTTATTCAATAGAAAATACTATTTTAGACATTGTAAGAGTGACCAATATAGACAAGTGGCCACTGTATAGAGGTGACTGTTATAACAGGTTTGACTGTAGCAAGAGTTTTAAATTTCTTATTCAAGGTTGTTTAAAGGGGCAGAAATGACTGGTGGGCTTTACTTGCCTAGAGTCATGTGCGTATTTGTCGTTTGTATTGCTTCTGTGCCTGACAACATGCTGAAACTTGAAATTTGAAGCCATGCCGAAGCCATGACTGACATTGATCGTTGAATTACGCTAAGCTCAACTCAAGCTGAGCTTGTAGCGAATGCCAGTCAATGTTGCTCCTTTAAAATCCATATTATGTATATTTTGTTTTTGCTGCAAAATAAATTGATAAAATAAATGTACAAGAACATGCAGAAATGTTGTATTGTATACCATTTCATCCTTTCATCAGCAGAACAAAGTTGATCTGAGTGATGTTAATGTAACCCAGGCTTTCATAATTGGAGTTCAATGCTCAGTAGCCTACAGCCTATATCATAGCTTACATTTGATCATCTCATTTATTCTGTAAAGTGTTAATCAATGTCTGTTGATCTTCATTTTAGGGACTTGCTCAAATGGCAAGTGTCTTATCTCATTTAAGATTGGTATGTGTCTTAAGTATACATTAACCACTGTCAACCTTTCTGTTTAAAGGGTTACCACACACTTTTGCCGTGTTTGTATTCATATTTACTACACAGGGAATGTAAATATGAATACAAACACGGCAAAAGTGTGTGAAAATCCTTTTCTATAATAAAACAATTATCAGAGTCAAGTTTGTTTATATTGCGGAAGGTCATTTAAATTTTGCATTAATGAATGAATTTCCAAACACATGGGCCAACCAATCAAATTGTAGGTTTACGTTCAGTTATATGACGCCATATTTTAGAATGATTTTTCATCCATTACAAACAATGTAGATATCCTTGATTGTTTTCTAGTTTTGAAATTTGAAATTCTTGAGGCCAAAGAAAAAATAGCGAATAAATATATCTGGTTGTTTCCAGGAGACTTCTTGCAAAATAATAGATTTCCATATCCATATGAACGATTAGATGATTATTATGTTAAGATTCTTCACTTGCCTATATCAAAATACTCTGAAGTTCAGTTTTGAAATAAACGAAAAAACTGAATAAATGACAATTAAACCAGCTGTTGGCTGCGTTAATGAATTTAATCTGCCTGATTGTTCAATACTTTGCCATCTGTCTAGTAAAGTTATTTTATACTTTCGAATTCCCCCAGGCCCCAGATACTCAAATCATCCTCATTTGGAATAAAACTAATGGTGGTTTGGTCCTGCCATTTCTGATTGACATCTTCATTTGAATGCAATGAGAAAATTAATGATATTACTTAAGGCTTATGTCTGTTTTTTAAAAGTCGAAACTGACTAGGTTACTATTCGATGATTTGCATTCTGATTGGTTGCTCAATCGTTCATTATTCGGAGGACCTCCGTGACTATTCGACGGTAGCCAACTCGGGCTCGCTGTCTAATTGTTAATTAGTTGAGTTGTATGAAATTTTTAATTGTAGGTGCTTTCTCTCCTGGTGTACCCGTTCAACCTATCCTAATCAGATACAAGAATACAACTGTAAGTTACAGATGTTTATTCACTCATATGATCATTAGGAATATCAATACCCAGGTGAAATTGGTTGATTGCTTTCTTTCGTAATTTAGTCTATACAGATTATATATCTGGAATTTTAAATATATGTATAGTAATTATTTTCGGATACAAAGATACCTTCCCAAATACGCTTCTCAATAGTTTTTTTTGCAATAAATCTTGAAGTATAACTGAATTATAAAATGTTGATTTTCATTTGGTAGAAGTTTACCCTATCAATTCTGAACAGTATTGAAAAAGTGCTGGAAAAATACCTATAAAATACTTATTGATAAACAGGTTCTGAAATGGTATCGTACTAGCATGAATTTAGAAATTTTTGAAAACTGTTATGAAAAAGTACTGAAACTGTAGCCTTACTAACAAAGTGCATTTTTTAAATTGGTAAGATTCTTGGTTATGTTTTAATTTTGTAAGTCAATCATAATTTTAATTTTATTCTGATTTCAAAGCTGATTACCTTACGTGATGAACTCATCAACCTAAGTACTAATTCCGTATAACTGCTAATAATTAAATTTCTGATAGATTTTGATGAAATATTTTGTAATGAGCTGTTATACTGAATGATTAATTTCCACTAATTAATATATTGCGTCTTTGGATTTTCTTCTAGGATTACCTCTCATGGTCATTTCAAGGAACAAACCTGTAAGTAATTGTTGCGGTTTGTTTCTCCCATACGTATTTCATATGATATGTAATCAATGTCATATGTAAATTGGTCATTTTGATAGATGGTCATTATATACAGGTGCTTTGAGTTAGATTATTGGGCTAGTTAAAGTCAGTTTACTGAGAGGATAAAAGGGTATTCATTTTTCCATCAATCAAGAACACTTGCCTGATATTGTTATAACTGGGGTCTGACAAATTTTTTCTCTTTTCAGAAACCTGAATATTTATTCAATGAACTTCCAGAATACTATCTATTTCACCTGAAAACTGTCTTCGAAATATTACCATTTGTCTAATTCAAGGATAAAAATAACACTTGAAGGCTATCAATCTTTTCAGAAGCTTGACAAAACTTAATTCCTATGTTTCCGAGGCTTTGTTGTACTCCATTGATTATAACTCTCCACGAAAGTAAACCTCAATAATTCATTGAAAAATTTATCATGTAGCTTAGTCAATAGTCATGCGTCACTGAATACATTGTAATTGATTCTAAATTATTCATTACTGGATTGAAAGATTGATTTATAATGTTGAAGTTTGTAGGCTACATGATAATTAAGAGGCCACTGACACTGAATCTGCTATTTACATAATTCAATATCCACTACAAGTTTTTTATTTTTAGATCTAAAAGTGTTTTTGTATTATTTGGTCAATTTGTCAGTTTTATGGAAATTGAGGTCAGTTAAAGTTTGATGTCTATTTATTGATATTTAACTAAGGAAATGCTTACATTAGGTTACATAAAGAAAGAAATATGTTGATTTTACACGTGACAGTTGTGATCAAACCCAATTTTTCTTTTCAAAGTCAATTCCACATAGATCTTTATGATTTTATACGGGTAGATTTATTATAATATTATGTAGGTAATCTACACTTTGGTTGCTGCTGCAGGAGAAATTTGTATCAGTATTTAGATGTACTACCAAGCAAGTCACATTTCCGAAATGCATATGTGGTAACCTTCAATTCAATACCACAGTTCACTTTGCCTTTTTAGTAGCTAGTAGCACAATGGTAGAATGCAAAAGGTCTGCTTTCAATGTAGGAGATCCAGTTTGCTCCGAAGAGACCGATGTGTGATTCCATTTTGTGTAGGCCTAACAAGAAGGCATCAGAAAATCCATAAGATTATTTTCGCCTTCCAAGCTTTCTCCTCAAGTGACTCGCTCTAGTCCGCCAACTATCGATAGCCCATAGGAAACTTGCCAAGTTCTTGCAATTGATAACTTGCACAAATTTATAAACAATTTGAAAATTCCTGATCAAATTGGAAATTCTCATTTATAATATCAAGTCAAAATTGTAAGATCGATTGCGTTTTTCGAACCTAGTTTTGTTCTGCGAAGATATGATGATTTGGCGTCATAACTCTGACCAATCAGATTGATCAAATCATTTTCCTTATAATGCAATATACAGTGTCCCAAAAAGAAACAAACATTTGTCTTCAATATATGATTTGATTGGAAATAAATCAGATTCTCAATACTCAATGATGATGAGAATGTTACCATTTTTTAGTTTTGAATTATAATTTTCTCTTTAATTACTGTAACTATTTTTTTCCAATCCGATACAAATAGCAACTATTTCTGACAATTTTCCACCAATCACCTAAAGAAAATATTCTTAGCGAAAAAATTTTCTTTTTGTTGAAATAATGATGAAGATTTGTCAGCCTACAAATTGAATTGATCAATGACCATTTAATCATTCATCTTAATGTTCTATTTATTACTAGGCTCTTCCTGTGTACAATCCCTCTGAGAAGGTAAGCAATTATTAACTGATGTGACCAGCAAGTGCACAAGACACAATGTTTTATCATAGATTTGGATAGCTGATGTTAAATGACAAAGTATGTTAAAAATGATTTTTCAATTTGGACGTATCTAAGCGGAGATATTTGCTGTAGAAAGTATGCTATTTTCGATCATTCAGTTTTTTTAAATTTGGAATGACAGTCAAAATGATAATAGAGTTGACAAGAGATATAGGAAAAAGGTAAAGTCAGAATTGTAAAAAAAGACAGACATAAGTCTACTTGTTGGACACCTTTTTGCTTGAAATTTATAAATATATGATATATAATATATTTCTGACTATTAATTAGGAGTAATTAACAGGAGTTGAATTACAATGCTCCGCGATGTAAACAAACATTTACGACCTATTCAGAGAACGTTTAATTGCGAAGGAATAAATCAAAAAAGCTTTGTTTTCAATCACTAAGATCTACATTTAGTAAGAACAGAACACAATATAAATAATAAACTATTTTATTGTACAAAAAAATGCTTAAGAAACAAATACTTTTTATTACAATTTATCGGTTCACAATTGCATAATCGATTAATCGATGAATTGACCCACCCTTATTACTAATTTCATTTTCTACTTCAAGTTTTCTGGTAGTCTGTTGTAATTGGCGTGAAACATACAGTGTAACCTGCTGAAGTTCAATTCAAAACTGACAACAATTTCATTGAACTATCCTGAATTTTCACTTATCCAAATGGGTTAACAATGAGCTTTACCGCAAAATTCTGCATGAAAACAATGACATTTGATTAATTGCAAACAGGGAACTGCAATTAAATATTTTTTCATTGTAGGCCTAATCTGAATTCAGCAGAAACAGTGTACGAGTAAAATAGGGATCCCAGGATCTGGATCCCGGAAGTCTGAGCTAAGCTTAGTTGATCAAAAATCAGAAGTGTATATAATTTTTGTAAAATAAAGTAGGATAGACAATCTGAGTTGAAAAAAATCTTGCACTTCCGAATCTAAGATCCAATATTTTGTTTGCAATGTAAATTGGACTTTCCGGGCTTCAGAATTGGAAATGAACAATGCCATGGTAATTCTGTGTTTATGTCTATTTCAAGGATGGTCTATGTAGCAAAAATTAAAATTGCTGTCCCAGTTATGTCTGTTGAATTCCAGTGAAACTAGATATTGTTTTAATAAAGATATTTATTGCTTCTTTTGGTACGATGTGGGGAAAAATTCATAAGAAAATTATACACTTCATACATGATTTCATCCTCTAATGCATATTGACTATGCTAAGAAAATTATTGGCTGAAACGCAGTTAATGCAAACAGCCTAGGCCTATCAATCCTAGAATGTTACTTGGTAACTTATTTTAATGACTGCGTCATTTCACCGCTCTTTGACATCCATTTTCAAGCATTTTTTGATACAACCATGATATCTTCAAACATTATGTTACACAGATGTGCAACTCTATAGGAACCATGCCTAATATTCAGCAGAAACAAGAAATTGTGAGATTCCTTGATTCGCATAAGTCAGATGAACCCCTAGATAACACACACTTGGAGTAATCTCTATCGCAGATACATCCTTCAGTATGACCATTGATCAACACTCACAATTTCCTATTGATTGGGTTCCTGTTGAGAATTGGCACTAAGTCTAGTTTCCATCCATTGTTTTAGTTAGATTGATGTGATATTTACAGTGATTATTTCTGCATTGGTTTTCAATTGATATTTTTCTTTTAATTTTGTTGCACAGGAAAAAGAAGATCCATATCTTTATGCAAACAATGTTAGACAATACATGGCTGAGTAAGTCACAAGTCAATCTATTTTACCCATTGATGCTTAGTTGTGAGTTGTATTTATGATGAAAGATGAATGCTTATGGTAGTATTTCTGATTCGCATTAAGCAACTGACTTACAGTGTTCGCTGTTAAGAATGAGAAACTCATCTTCGAACGATTAATATTAAACATTTCGATTTGGTTGATTCCAGAAAAAATTTAATCAAAACTGCTCGTGTTAGTGATCGTTATTGAAGTCCAATCTGAATTTAGAGCGTTGTAATCCATCCAATCAGATCAAAACGTTTTTGTTCAAGACAAACAATTTGATTTCCTATTTTGTTTGAAAGTCTTTTATTTTATTCCTGTAAGTCAATTGTTAATACCTGGATGAGATAACAATGTAAAGAAACAACATTAATGGTAAAAATTGAACTAAAATAGGATGTCAGTGGGAAGATACTACTCAAGATAGGGGCCCACTGGTTATATACTACAAAAAATAAAGAAAGCATGGCCAATCATATTCATTAAAGTACTGCTAAACAATAATAATGGATAAATTTTAATAAAGAAACATAATTAGTGTTACGCATTAAAGGAGTAAACATGCCTGGCACGCTTAAGATCACATGCATGTTTAATTGTTTATTGTTTTATAATACAATGCTTATTGTTTATTGTTGACATGAATTTTATGCTAAATAAGCGTCAAAGTTTGAACAATGAATTTAGTTCCATTGAGTTCAGTGTAATATCATTTTTTGACAAGAGGTCTTTTGTCGTGTTGTCATTAGTTACAAGATAGGTATGCGCATAATAATTGTATCAAAATGAGATGCTTGAAACATGCTAAGCTTAATTCAACTTGAGCTTGAAGCGGTCATCGCTCAATTTTGCCCCTTTAAGAGTTACAATAAAATCTCTATATTCATAGAATTTCCTCCTTTATCCTCAATTTATTGAACCTGTTTTAAATGTGTTAGTGTGTTTGATTTTCATTTCCAGTCACCTTGGTGTTCCAGTCAGCGATCATTCATATGAAGATGGATTGCTGTGTATATTAGCCACTGAACTTGGCCTTCCAGCTGATGTTGGTCTAATTGGGTTTGAAACAATTAAAGGCAAGATGGGGTATGAGTCCAGTCATATATGCTGCCATTCCGTAGAACAGCAAATACAGCTAAGGATCCACTAAACTTTCATATTTTATTATGTGCTGGTTATTCATTATTGTATACATGTTTATAAAGCCAAATTACACAATCCTGATCCCTCATTGATTACTGTACTAAGTATGTTTGTCTTCTAAGCCAGTACGCCTTGTTTGATTAGCACACAAACAAAATAATTTTACGAATCCTGCGTTTTCACTGTGATTAGTTGTACACTTGGTTAGTTTGTAGGGAAAAAATATCATGTTATGGTTGACATATCTGACTAGCTATAGCTGACTCAACTGATGAGAAGATTTATTTCTAAAACAAAATATTTTAACTTTTTCAAGATGTCCTGACGGCATTGATGCGGATCGTGTTGAACAAGGCATTCCATCAGAAGATTTATTTAGGTATCAGTAGATTAGTAATGCATTTATTAGAGTAGTCATTTATCATTATTTGAGTTTCATTACACTTCATTATTACTACATTACATTGTGAAGCTGACAAATTTTTTCTTGTTATCTTATTTACTAGATTTAGTTTATCTTCAATGAAGACTCAGCTAAAGCAATTTGCACAAATGAACATGAGTAAAGATGGATATTTGAATAAAAGCGAATTAGCCAAGTTTTATCATTTGCCTCAAAACTCACCTCATTTAGATAAATTATATGCTGTTTTTGATAAGGTACGTGATCACAATATAATAATAAAGGGTTACCACACATTTGCCATGTTTGTATTCATATTCACTGAACGAGAAAAATTGGGAGACACTAGCGAAGTGCTAAATATCACAAGCTCCTAGCGAGTGATTTTTAGCTTCCTGAGTGTCTTCTAACTTTTTTGAGCTTAGTAAATACGAATACAAACATTTGCAAGCGTGTGGCAAGATGTTTTACCTTGAGATTTCATGCACACTTTTTCGACCAATCAGATCGCAAAAACCTTTTTATTATAAAAACCTTTGTGATGTTTTTTTAATGTTATTTCATGGATATTGTCATTTCATGTAATCGTATTTATTATACATTTATCAGTGGTAACAGGATTTTCCACCACTACACGTCAGATATCATATTTTATTTTTTATTTTTATTTAGGAGTCAACTGGAAAAGTGGATTTTAAATCATTTTTAATGGGAAGATATCAGCTAATATGTGACAATAATCATAATTCTATTACTGACAAAACATTTATAGTAAGTTGTCAAAAAAATAAATGAAATCATGTTGTGTAATTTTAACTACCATATTGTGATGTTTTAAAGCATTTAATTCCACTTCAAAACTGGAAGAACCAGACCACACATTGTCCAGAAAGCAAACAAATAACATTTCACATAATAATGATCATGTTAATCTGTATCATGGATTTTCAACTGAAACAAAATTGACTGCAGTAGAAACATTGAACTACTGGAGCGCACGTAATTCATATGCACATGTTTATTCAATCAATAGATAGTATTTTCATTTGCAGCCACATTATGCAATGAAGGTCACCTTTATATAGGGACCACCTGCCTATATAGGTCAATATATGTGGATTGAATAGCTGACTACACATGTTTCACTGTGTGATGTGATTAAAAAGTGAAAGTCAAAATCATCAACAGTTTCGATTGCATCAATCTCAATTTTCACTTTACTGTATTCAAAATCATTTAACAAGAAAACAATAACAAGAAATTGACCATTTGGAATCCTGTAATCCTGGATTCCAGAAAGCTAGGCCAAATGCAGACGGAAATATTTTAATGTTCAAAGGCAAAGGCATAAAATAGACAGACGGCCTTTGCCCTCAGTCTTCCAATATATGATGCCTGACTGACACACTGATTCACTACACTGCTTGTGGTTTGAGTAATGGTATTCACTTGTCAACTTTGAGCCCGCAAGGCGCGATGGCCAATGTTATGTCTTTAAAGCCCTGGGCAAACGACGGCAACATTTGCGCGACAAATCTGTTTTTTGTCTGACGTGTGTTGTTCGTGTTTTGAAGCAGTCTTTTCAGGAGAGGCTAAACGACAAGGATTTTCTCAAGACTTTTCTAGAAAAAGTCAGATTGAGCTTATAAAGAAGCCATGGAGAAGCAACAGCATCGAAAAAGTTCAATACATTTCGAACAAAACGGTTCGAATGGTTAACGAAGACGTTCGATAACAAAAATCCTTGGAAAAACTTTGACAATTTTTGATGGCCATCAAACACGATGCGATATTTAAAATTCACGATGCAACACGTCAGATAAAATCGAAAGAGTGGCTAAACGACAAGGACTTTCGAAGGATTTAAAAGTCGCACAAATGTTGCCGTCGTTTGCCCAGGGCTGAAGGATTCCAGAAGGTTTAACCTTTTGTCTGACCCTGGACCCTGGATAATCATGATTTACACTAGTGCAATCAAGTCACATATAGGAACATTGAATATAGAAACATTACTTATGCAGTTCCCCCAGTAATACGCCACTACTTTTGTGCCATTTGGTAGTCGGCACATAAAATTACACCCTGTGAGCTGTTATTAGTTTGCAAGGCAGAGTAGACAATTCTCAGTAGTCTGACATTTTATTTATTTATTCCAGTGATCCAATTATGTGAAATAAAAGTCCCACTTTCGAATTAGATCACTTACATTGTTATGCTTGTTTAATAGGGACTTGATGATGCCCATAGCAGCAGCTTAAATCTTGATGATTTTCTGAAAATGTGCCAAAATAATAATGCTGAAATCGACACTACATTGGCAACATCACTATTCAATGAATTTAATAATACAGAGTCAATGTTATTAAAAATAGGTATGTGAAGTCTCTAATGAATAAAATTAATATTAAATTGACTGAGTATTCAAGTACAGTGAAACCTGTAGGCCTATATGAAAGCCAGCTATTACTACTTACACAGATCCATGAGAAAAAATGTGAAATTTCATGGCATTTCAGACATTTTTGAAAGTCGTGAATATCGATGTTTTCATGGTTCAATTTTTTATAGCTTAAAAATTTGTGATGTTTCCTTTTTTACATTTTCATGGTGCTTTCACAACACTTGCATGGCATTTTCATGTTAGTGTATGTAAGAGTTAGATAAATTCACCACTATTAGACGGAGCGCCACAGAACTAAAACTGCAGGTATTCACGGTCAAAGCCTTCTTATCGTTTTGAGAAATGCTGCATGTGAGCTTCATGGTCTTTGACTCTCTTGTTCTCCCATGAATTTGTGAATTCATAGAAGCATGACGAAACACGGAGTTCCACAATAAAATTCGACTAAAACAAGAAACGGGAAAGTGTTTATGGTATTTTTATGAACATTTTAATGTGAAGCAGAATCTCAAGTTGCCTGGAGAAACTTGCCGTTTTAGATATGTGGCGCTCAAAATCATTTTTCAAT
Organism: Haliclystus octoradiatus; assembly: GCA_916610825.1. Taxonomy (NCBI): domain Eukaryota; kingdom Metazoa; phylum Cnidaria; class Staurozoa; order Stauromedusae; family Haliclystidae; genus Haliclystus; species Haliclystus octoradiatus. Next base: position 16,128,079 of record OU744451.1, read on the forward strand.
CTTGATGGTGTGTGTTCTCAATGAACAAATGTACAATAAATATAAATACATTCTGGGAAAATTAAAAACAGAAGAGTCTCCTCAGTTTATGTAAATCATCTGATGTAATGTCTACTACTGTGCTAGATTTTATCATCACATTTACTGTAACTATCCTTCCATTCTATTATAGATTCATACAGAGAAATGGTTACAACATATCCAGAGTTTGGTTTTTTAATATCGAATCATCACAGATAAAGTAATTACATTTAAATTATAAATAAGAATGAAATCAAATAGAATATTCTATATTATTATAAAGTTTCACATTTTATCAACCAAACTGATCTATTTTAATGATGTTTACATAATAGATTACAAATTCCATTACAGAGGATACACTTTAAGCTGCTTATACGAATATAATATTTTAATTACAATTCATTTAACGGAAAATGCATGATGAGTTGGTGATATAAGATGAATGGCTAGAAATAGCTCAGGACTTGATTGCTATACTGTCATGCTTATAATGTATTGCTTATAGCTATAATAATTTATTTTAATTCTATATAATATAATACATGTATTCTACATGTTGTGGTAAAACATGTTTGTTAATCCAAGTGTTTATTACTGTACATAGGTCAGGTTGTGAGATCCGTCAGTTAAGTCTAGATGATAGATGAATGAACTAACTGTCTAAAACCGATTGATTCTTTATGCTTATAGCAGTGAAGTAAATGACAGACCAATCGATATTAGAGCAAGAAAAGATGGGTATCTGATGCATCACATATCTTGTGTAAATGGACATTCATTGACAATTTGATTGTACACCTCTAATATCTCTAATTAATTGTACTTCCGATGCTTGTAATTTGCATGCGTTCTGCGTGCTTTTTCAGGAAATACATCATAATTTATCTAATTTTGATTACGACCTCCGCTTACGATTTTAGCGTCTCCATGTTATGAAAAAAGTTCTGACTAGGCTTAATTTCGCAAGTGAGGTTGATATGTTGAAATTTCATAATTATGCGTAATTTATGAGCAGGCACAGCATGGCACGTTATTTCCACCCACCGAGACACTGCTGTATTACTCAGTTTGATTCTTTTATTTGACGAGCATCTGTTGGAATAAAATTTGGAATACCATCTTTGATTGCATATGCCACATTCAGTTTGTCACAAATTAATTCTTCCTTTGCTTCATCATACCTACGTTAATGCCAATAAAATAAAACAAATTATAGGTCAGTTTCACATATGCTAAATTTGTTTACAGATTTGATTACCGATATTGGTATTGACAGGAATATAGTCACTCCTGTGAGGTAGGCCTAGCCTATTCATTGGCCATTGACCATAAATTTTAGAGTAGATGCGCATCTGATATTTCAACTTTCAACAAGTCCAAATTCAGACATCTACCTAGGCCTACACGGGGAATATATAAATAACTAGCGGGAGGTACCCAATGATATACTCTGCTTACTAGATCGTCACTTTTTGACCAATCTTGAAATCTAGAACCAGATCGACAATATTGCAATTTGCGCGCCTGAGATTTAATCAAGTTTTAGTTGAAATCCTAGGCGCGCACAACAAACTTTTCAGTCTGGATCTAGAATAGGGTCCAAAATTAATTCTTAGAGCTAATCAGAACAGTGATAAAGAAATAAAATTCTGTAAATAAAATATTCATTTCCATCAGATCCTACTTTGAACAATTTTTTGAGCCGGATCTGGATTCGAATCGATATTTTTGGTTCCGGATCCTCAAATTAAAGGATCCGACCAATTGTGTCATTAAACTGCAACTGCTGCTGCTGAGTGATGTGCTGTTCTACCACTAAATCCGAAAAACACCACTACCATTGGATAGATGAAAATTTATGAAGAGAAATTAAATGATTTCAAAATTCACCTCAATGGAGACTTTGACAGAGGGCAAACCAGAATATTTAACAAAGAAATATCAAACTTCTGAGTGGTTTTATTCTGTTCAGCATCAGCGCTTGACTTTGAATCTCCACTTCCATTTTCAGTTGTTGGTGATAGGCTCAAGTATCGATTTTGCCAACAGGAACGAATACGTTGATTGTACATACGTAAGCAAGTAGCTTGCATCTTCATAATTGCTAAAGATGAAGTAGATGTCATGATTGAGCTCATTTTACTTTTTACTCCCATCAAAATATCTGAATTTTGATGTTTTGCTCCCAAAGTCTGCGCTATCGTCACAGCCTCTCTTTATTTCTCACATGGTTGTTGAACAAGATGGCTGAAAACGAAAGTCATGTTTCTTGTGGAAGAGATTACTTTTCTGTCACTGATATCCGAGATTCGTTACAGACTGCAACCCAATCAGGGTTAGTATCTTATATTAGAGCTTCACGAAATAGATCCTTATAAATTTCACCTTGTTATTACGTTAAATTAGCAATGGAAACTTGAATGGAAACCAATAACAATTAGTAGACGATTCTGAATCGTTTATGATTGATTGTTCCAGCCAGGTCATAGCCTAGTTAAAGAAGGAAACTGTTCTATTCTGTTTTTACAGTTATATTTGATGTGTTTCCATTAATCGATAACACTAAACACGTTGGGCAAGCATTTGCCAGAGATAATAGAAATCGATGTGTGGCAGTGTGGGTTGGTGCCAAGGCAGCCATGCCATTGGCATTGCCATGCTTATTGAAGATCTTGACAATTACAACAAAATTAATTCAAAAACAAATTCAAAGCAGTAATACAAACCCATCAAAAAATATATGTTGCCAATATGCAGGCTAGATTGGAAAGAATGCATTGTGCGTGGCCTATACATTTTTCTCGGAAATGTGCGGCTGAAAGCCAATTCTGGTGTAATTTTTCGTGGGTGGATCACACTTGTAGGCAAATTTTAGATATAAATATAACATATAAATAATCATGGAAGTTATGTCATTTCCTTATAAAATATGGATAAAATTATGAAATGTGCGGTTGGAATTTCAGCCACGAAAATGATTGCACGGCCAAGATCTTGCCCGCAAACAGCAAACCTTCGAGTCTGGTATGCAAGTACAGTCAAACTTGCTTAATATCCCCCCTCTGGTATGGATGAAAAGCGGGACATTAAGCGAGGCAGGATATTAAGCAAGGTAGGATTATGAGAGTTTGTATGGAGAAAGGAAAATAGAAATCAGTTTTATGAGGGGATATTAAGCAAGGTGGGACATTAAAAGTGGGGAAGTTAAGCGAGTTTGACTGTATATATAGTGTCAGGGTATATTCTGTTGTGACTAACTGATAAACTGGACAATATTTTCCATCGGAGTTTCTGAATTATGTAGGCATCTGATGCAGTTTTTTATAGTAGACATTGTGGCTACTTGAAGTGATTTGAAGACTTGTGACCTTTACCACACACTCTATTTTTCAAATGCACAGCTGAAATTGAGAACAACGATATTGGGATTAGAATTTGATCTCAATTAATGTAGGCTACAACGCATTATGCAAGCGTTCGTACTGTATCTTCACTTCTGTTTGCCATGGGGATGTATGTTTTGAACTAGACATCTGCAACAGAAATATCTTAATAGTTGGTAGCGATTAGTAATCCGAATGTTTGCGAAAAATTTAATCCAGATTCAATTCGGATTTGCAGACCTCGACTTTGAAATCCTGACCCTTTCATTTGCATAAAATCATGTCATAACAAGGGCAGGTCTGAAATACAGAAATTGGAAAAGCGCAACAAAATAGCTAACCAAATCAATGGCTTATCTTGTTGCCATGCGCATCTGTATAATTACATGAGCCTGAAATGTAGTAAACAAAGAAAATTAAATACCAAAATATATTATTCACTGTTTAGGTATGACTTCATTTGTGTACCAATAACGCATCCCCGATTCAAACGCGAATATGATGCTGATTCACCATTCCGTCCAGGCGCTTTCACACGCTCAGATTTATTGCTCAGTGGTTCAGGTATTTATGAAATTGATACTACTGTATAATATAATATGAGGTGAACATGTGTATGTGAGAGTTCTCAATGTTTGTTAAGACAGAGCATAATATAGAATCGAAACAAATTGATACTATACTTTATATGCAATTGAACATGATTACCATCTGGGGGAGATACTGCATATAGCAAGAATATAATGTAGACATAAAACAGGGTCCGACTAAAGTGTGGGGCTCCTAGGATCCTAGATCCCTGAAGGCTGGAGAACATTTAGAAAAAAATTTATAATTTTCTGATTCATGGCCCAAACCTCAACAAAAAATTCAGAAATTGTATCAAGATTCTGGAAGTCTAAATATTTTGTCGGACACTGGTCACAAAGTGTGTTATCCTGGGAACTTGGTTCTCAGAAGGCCAGCACGACGTAAGAAGGGTTCAATTATTAAGTTTGTTTTCATATTTATAATTGTGATTAGAAAATGTTACGTATAGTAGTAAAGCATTTTTTGAGGGCAAGTCACATGTCTTTATTAATGAATTTCTTTTTCATAAATTTTTTGTAGATTGGAATAGTCTTGTTGTCGGTAAAATATCCAACTTCGACAACTTAGAATCAAACAATGAAACTGATCGTAAAAATGCTACAAAGGTTTGTATCAATTAGAGTCCCGAAAGGCTATCTCAAATTCAGAAGGAAGGACAGGAAATAGCTGGATTCAAATTTTTGTAATCAGAAGAAAACTAATTTGCTTTCTTTTCTATGTGAAAAGATACAGTTTTATCATGAATTTTTATCAGAATGACCGTTAAATAAAAAGCTGTGAAAAAGTTTACTTGATGTAATCACTTGGAAAACTTTGGAAGCAATTATTTGAATCCCGGAAGCAAAAATATTTTATCGGAACCTGCAGCTTTCATTGTATATTAGAAGTTTAACTCATTGTGCTACTCCTTGTATCAATCATCACTCAGATGTCAAACTTTTACAAAAAAGTAGGAGACAAATGTTATAGGATTCCAGAAAGTTAGAGTATTTATCAATCCCTACCTGCACTGCCTGCAGGACATCGAGTTATCAATATAATATGGATTTTGTTTTGTAGGTGTTCTTACAAGAGATGCGATTTGCGGCGCATTTAAGTATGCCAGCCGCTATAGTACGACTTCAAAAATTATCGAATCCAAACTTGTCTCGTCTTGTCAATGAAATATTGAATACAACGCATCTGCAACAGGTATTATGAAATCAATTTATTGTATAAAAGAAGAAATTGTGTTCTATCTATCTAGATAAATTCTCAATAAATATATTATCTATCTCATCCAAAATTCATGTCCATATTTTTATAATTCTAATATGTAAGAGACTGGTCAGAATGATTAAATCTGTTTATTTTTTTGTTTAGATTTGGATTCAAGTTCCGATGTTCATTGAAACTAATGCAATTGACAGTAATATTTTCAGCGAACCACCAATGACTAGCGAGGTATAACTATTTTTGGTATAATGTGGGCATGTGACGGCACTGTTGTATCCAGTAAGGCACTCAAAGTCTCTTAATGAGTAAGCCTATAAATATAAGCTAGATTTAATTATTGTCAACTCTTTTTTGTTTGATTTTGTAGATAAAAAATAATTCAAATTCTTCTACTTGGGAATGGTAAACAATTTGTGATATACATATTGTACATTGAGCTTCGTACATTTCTGACAATGTAATTAATCTGTCAGCTATTAATTATATTTTTTGCATTGATCTTAGGTGGAATACTTTATTAACTATATGCGAAAGTAGCAAGAAATTAGGACTGGGTAAGATGTAGGGCCTACAAGTATACATGTAATCATATTTCATTGAAGATCTTCCATGCTTGTTTATTTCAGGAATGGGTTACTTGAGTTATAACTTTAATTTAGTCAATCAGACATGACAATTTTCAAATCATTTATCGGATTTCAGATTATTGTTGCCTCAGTATGCAATATCATTAATACCATTGATTGTAGTCCTTCAAAGTAGACCGTTGTAACAATTGAGACCCAATGCATGGTGCCCGTTCCACAAGTTTGTATTTCTAGTTGAGTGGCTCTTATCGCTCAGAGCAATGCTCATTACTGGTCTGTGGTCTCAGTCGTGACACTGCATATTGAATTCCAACAGATTTCATGACTGATATTCCATTTATTTTTATCACAAGACGCTATACTATATTGACAAACTGTCTTTACAGGGTCATGGTGGTCTGTCAGAAAACTGCGCAGAGGGTAAAATATTATCTGTTTTGACAAAAATCCAAACGACAACTCAAATCTGAATTGTGATAAAGTACAGACTGGATTTAATATGCAAAAAACATCTCGGTTTGTGACCTTTTGGAGATTCATAATAATTTTAGTGTTGCTGTTTATTTTTAGTTCTTGAAGTGAATTCTAATTCAGTACCAGATAATTGCATGATTGACAGATGGTTTGGTGAACCAGTTAAGGCTATTGTGTTTCCAACAGACATGTTCTTGATTAACAAAAAAGGTATGTTCAAAAATTTAAATGGACTTGAAATGGATGAATGTAAATCACATTAAACAATAAGAATATTGGTTATACTGAATCGCTAGTACTAAAAACCTACTCAAAACATATTGGAATGTGCTATTGCTTCAAAAGCTCATTCAAGGTCCTATTTATTCTTGAAATGTTTTCATGTCGCGATCCACTGCTTCTCATTAAATCATGTATTGCCTATATCCGGCCGATTGTAGAATCTGATACTCAAGTTTGGAGCCCTCAAATGTTGAAAGACATTATTACTATTGAAAAAATCCAGTGAAAATTTACTAAAAGAGTATGTGGAAAAGCAAATCTTGGTGATTTGAGCTATAAAGAACGATTAGAAAGATTTTCTCTCACCTCTCTTGAGTTAAGGAGAATCGAATTTGACTTACAAATGACGTATAAAATTTTGAATGGTCTAGTTGACCTACCAGTTGAGGACTTATTTACTTTTTCCTCAGACATTCAAAATAAAATAATCTAACTCATGGTCACTCTCTTAAATTACGTCACAAAGTAATACCTGTAAACAATACTGTTAAGGATTCTTTTTGTTATAGAGTAGTTGAAGAGTGGAACTGTTTACCAGAAGAAGTATTTGAATCTAATACATTACTAGCATTCAAATATCGTCTAAATAAAGTAGACTTATCAAAATACTGTAAATATAAATTAGTTTAGTTATTTTCAATTTTAGGCTATACATTGGTGATAGCTGTAACATTCTATCCTGTATCTGCCTGTATGTAATACATACAAATGAATCAAATCAAATCAAATATACTGAAACTCACCAGGCACAGAATATAGATTGTTTTCATTCTATTGAAAAACTACTGAAACGCACCTTCAAATTTGGAAGCTAACTCTGATCGAAGATCCTTTCCACTACGTTTTCAGTATGTTTACAGTAGGTTTACAAATTTTCAAAATTCATAGTGACATGTGATCAAATAATGTGTAATTGATTCCTTAAGTAGGGATTTATCTGTTTGTCTATCTGTTTATTCGTTCATCATTATCCAATGCGTAATGATCACTTTGAACATATATTTATATATGTTAACCTTTGTTTCAGGTTTTCCTGTTTTATCTAAATCACATCAAGCGTTGGCTATTCGCTTTTCAAAAGTGAGTTGATCTATTTTATTCACTTTCCATGTAGGGAGGCCTATCGAAATGATTCACGTTTGAACAATCACGGTGTTCTAATGATCTCTTATCTCATCTATTTTCAGCTTAATGTACAATATATAATATCTGGAACTCCAATTGCTAAGGTTTGTTATTAGAACTTTTACTTCAATTTTCATTTTCTTTAGCTCTATTTCAATATTTCCATTCAATTTACCAAGTTTAGATGACTGGACATATCTTGAATAGAATCTAAAGAAACTTAACAAGGAGAAAACATTCCATTACAATCCAATCAATCTCATAGGCCTACTTCGTCTGACGAAATTTCCCAGAAACTAAGTTAGGGAAGTCCAGTCAAAATTTTTAAGAAGATTACTGTTTTTTCCCTCAAATTACACATTCACAATATTTTAATTAAAATTTCATTTAAAATTTCTTTAAAATCTTTTACAGTAGTCAATAATTCAGGTTTCCTGTTAAGGTATAAACACTTGTTTCTGGCTATTGTGATGTTTTACATGCAAGACTGGATTTGGAGACTAAATCAGGCAGGACAACTGTTGGTTTGGATACTGGTCCAAATAAATTGTTGATGCATGCAAAATGGAGGCAATTTTGTAGGCACGCCATATTTGACAGTACTTATGAGAATGTCATTTTCCCAAAAATTGCCAGGCATGTATGTCCAAGAACCAGGGATGTTAGTAACGATTACAAAAGTAATGACGTTACTTGTAATCGTTACTTTTTAGTAACTTCTACTTGTAACTAGTTACTTTTCTGTAAAAGTAACTTCTACTTGTAACTAGTTACATTTAGGATTAAAAATAAAGTAACGATTACTCGTTACTTTTTCACAGCATTTTCGCTTTCTTCCGTTACTTTTTTCACAAAAGAGTGCTGAAAGTTAGCAGCTTCTCGATCGCTATTGTGTTTTAATTAGTCAAAATCTTTTGTTCTCATTGTTACCATCCAAGAACAATAAAAACACAGACAAAAAGTTCCTAAAAACTGCAGGAAATCCTGTTATAAAGATGTCAAGAAAATTACATTCAGGGAAGTAACATTCTGTTATACAATCTGTTTTTCCGAGTTTATGGATATTCAAGTGATTCAACGAGCGTTTCATGGCTGATATGTCTGTTCGATCAATTAATTGTCATAGCAACCAAGCCTGAAATAGAACTAATGGCGCGTAACTTGAGATTTTCTTTGTTATGGAAATTAGGGGGATCGCCTAGACCATTCAAACACGCAAAAGACGTCGCTGTGAAATAGTCGTCGAGTGTCTGTTTTCGTATTTATATTGTCAACAAGAGCATTTGATTAATTCACAAATTAAAATACAGAAACATTATTTGAATACTTCATATATGTCTAATGAGCTTCTGTTGGATATTTTTGGACTTATTTAGAAAAAGTAACGGAAAAGTAACTGTAACTAGTTACTTTCGAATTAAAAGTAACTTGTAATCGTTACTTCTTCTGAAAAGTAACGTCTGATAGTAACTAGTTACTTTCTCGCCCAAGTAACGGTAACTGTAACTAGCTACTTTTAAAAAGTAACTTTAACATCCCTGCTAAGAACACAGACAATATTATCGATGACCTTTTCGTGGTGTAATAGTAAAATGTTTGAATATTTGAATTATGTTACTTGAGGTTATTGTGATTTTTCTATTTTCCTATAGGACATAGGTTGCTATTATCAATATCTGGACCATTTATACCTTGTAAGTATTTGCAAATTGCAATTTCAAAATCTTTTTGATGTTATGATGCTTGCAAAGTCTGTTAATTTTGATGACTTGACCATCTGCTCCAACTGCACGGTTTCTCCTCGCATGTTAGGCTATTGATGTATCTGATTCAATAGGATCAATACTTGGTACTCATATTATTATTCATAATTGTTTGTAACTCTCAAAATCATTTTTTGTTCCAATTATTTTCAGAATCGTTTACCGCTTGACCCTGTCAGTCGTTTTGCAAGAGGCTATGAAGATTACCTACAAAGTCCTCTTCAGGTGTGTACAGTATCAGTATCAGCTATTGTAGCACATATTGTATACAGTATAGGAGATCAAGCAAGTGAATAAATTGTAAGATTTAGTTTGACATCAGATAATTTCATATGAATCTTCTTTTATGATAAGATTATCAGGCTAAAGTGAATGAATTGGTGGCTGATTTGAAAAGGCATTTGATGCAGAAAACAACTTTAAATTAGTCCTTGTTAAATATTGCTTTGTTCAAAAATTTTCCTGATTAAAGCACAACAATATTATTTATTTTTTATAACTTTGATGTTCTTATCGTACGTAGATGGAATGAAAAATCAGTTAATGCATTTTAGAGTTTTAAACTTTATTTTGTTACTTTGCTATTTTGTTATTTTGTTTTGTTTTTAACTCTATAAATTTTGCTAGAGTAATTCAATTTTTCATTAATTGCTTCAAAATTTTATTTCAAACTCTCGCTTTATGACAGCCTTAATCAATGCTTTTGTCTACTAGCATTGCCTTAATCAATCGATTTAGCCATTTAATAATTTGTTAATTAATTAATTTATATTTTGTAGCCATTGATGGACAATTTAGAATCACAAACATATGAAACATTTGAGAAAGATCCTATAAAGTATGCACTCTATCAAAAGGTAATCCAGATTCAAAAGTATAATGTTCGGTACTAAGGGGCTGGTTTTGCTTATGTTACCATTTCAACAGGGATGTTAGTAACGATTACAAAAGTAACGACGTTACTTGTAATCGTTACTTTTTAGTAACTTCTACTTGTAACTAGTTACTTTTCTGTAAAAGTAACTTCTACTTGTAACTAGTTACATTTAGGATTAAAAATAACGTAACGATTACTCGTTACTTTTTCACTGCATTTTCGCTTTCTTCCGTTACTTTTTTCACAAGAGTGTTGAAAGTTAGCAGCTTCTCGATCGCTATTGTGTTTTAATTAGTCAAAATCTTTTGTTCTCATTGTTACCATCCAAGAACAATAAAAACACAGACAAAAAGTTCCCAACAACTGCAGGAAATCCTGTTATAAATTTGGATGTCAAACAAGAAAATTACATTCAGGGAAGTAACATTCTGTTATACAATCTGTTTGTCCGAGTTTATGATATATTCAAATGATTCAACGAACGTTTCATGTCTGATATGTCTGTTCGATCAATTAATTGTCATAGCAACCAAGCCTGAAATAGAACTAATGGCGCGTAACTTGAGATTTTCTTTGTTATGGAAATTAGGGGAATCGCCTAGACAGGGTCCGACAAAAGAATTTACCTTCCGGGAACCTGAGTTTTTTCTCAAATTTCTTCGGAAAATTTTTCCCGAAAATATCGTTTTATAGTCATTTTTGCGTAAATTTTTCAACTTGTTTCAAAAGCCCGTCTCAGAGTCATAGGTATGGAAATTTTCATAAATGTATAACTTATCTTTATACCTATAAATGCGAAAGTATGCCTGTGCTCCATGGTAATGTTTTCTGCTGTATTCTCAGTCGGTTTTCAAGTAAGATATAATAATAAGTAAGTTACGTATCATTAGAATCGCTGTTTTTTAGTTGTAGTTTGGATGGGCTTCGATTTTGTTATTACCCCCTTCTGATTCGTATAACTGAAGAAATATACTGTTTGAAATGCATTACAACTGATCAAACTTCGTTGTTTGTCAAGTTCCAAGAACACACATCTTCAATCAGCAAATTATAGTTTACAACGGAAAGATAATTATAAAACTGTGATCGTAATAACCGAAATATCTCATGATCTCATCGCTAACAAAGACTTTACAAAGACTCTGCTGAAGACTTTTACTTTACACGTACTCCGTACTTTCATTTGATTCTATCTCGATACAATCATACACAAACGCAATTATCGAACTGTTCAAAATATGTTCGATGCTCGAAGTTGAAGCCAACGCAAATAGTTGTGAATATTAAATCGCTAATCGACTCCACTATAGACAACCATCAGTCGTGAATTGCCGAATATCCTGCTACACAGACATGTTCATGTTCTCAAACTGTAGACACTATGAGCATGGTTAGACTTCATTTTGTTTCGAAACAAAACTAGACATGTATATATAAAGTTACCGAAATACTTGAATAATGTTTAATGCAAATTCCAATTCAAATATTCAAGAATAATAATTTAATGTAGGCCTACAGACAACAAAAGTCGTGAAGATGCCGAAGTTAGAGAAGCCACGTCAACTCAAAGACAAATACGATAGATAAACAAATATAACCACGATTTTCAAACTGAACGCAGAATAATTTTGTTAGTTTGCTCGCGATGATTGTGAAGGCGAGAGGGAATAAAATACTTCCGCGTTTAAGAGTTTACGAGATCACATCAATTAGTCATTCATTCAATTCGAATGTTGTGACCTCTGACGTACTTCACACATTGTTGTGAAACAAAGCGGGTGTGTAATGAGACACTTACGTTGAAAGTGGAACTGTTTATCATGTTGATGAATAAATAGACATGGTTATATTAAATATAAAGACATGTAAATATTAATTCTTATTAAATAAAATATATTAATTTGAAAACTTCGGATAACTGACGAAATCTTCCAACCTTCGGAATTTAATTTACAAAACTTGAACGGGAAAAGTTTAAATTCTTCGGAATTCTTCGGAATTTGCCCAAACCTTCCGGGAACCTGGTTCCCAGGTTCCCAGACTTTGTCGGACCCTGCGCCTAGACCATTCAAACACGCAAAAGACGTCGCTGTGAAACAGTCGTCGGGTGTCTGTTTTCGTATTTATATTGTCAACAAGAACATTTGATTAATTAACAAATTAAAATACAGAAACATTATTTGAATACTTCATATATGTCTCATTGCTTCTGTTGGATATTTTTGGACTTATTTAGAAAAAGTAACGGGAAAGTAACTGTAACTAGTTACTTTCGAATTAAAAGTAACTTGTAACTTGTAATCGTTACTTTTTCTGAAAAGTAACGTCTGATAGTAACTAGTTACTTTCTCGCCCAAGTAACGGTAACTGTAACTAGCTACTTTTAAAAAGTAACTTTAACATCCCTGCATTTCAATAAGTTAGATAATCATTGTTCTCAGCAGTTGCGCAGTTATGAATTCCTGTTTGAATTGTGAAATATGGCAAACATTAATATGTGTGGGTCTACGCATGCAATAGCCAGTTATTGAATCTTGAAATTGTGAACTATATATATATAGAAAGGTGACCAATGTTAAAGATTGACTCAATCACTTGTGAAACTTAATTCTTTACAATCTCAACTTAGTTTACTATTTTACTTATAGGCTATTTATTTTGCCCTTAAAGATCGTGTCTTGGATGAAAATAAAAAGGAAACAACAATGTAAGTCACTTATGTGTTATATTTCTCATTATCAAACATAATCGCAGAGTTTTTCACAGAGGCCCATTTGTTGAAATTGTCTGTTGTTAACACCTATCCGTATTCAGACTGTATTTGGATCAGCTTGCAAACTTAAATCAAAAGCAAGCTCTTGATTTACATACTATTTTTCTCCTACACAAAATGGAGTTCCATTATCCTACATGTTCTAGATTGTTTTTTTTTTTCATTTTGTAACAGAGTTGTAATGGTTGTTGGTGCTGGGCGGGGACCTTTAGTCCGTTGTACAATAAAAGCAGCTAAAGAAGCAGACAGACAAATCAAGTTGTATGCCGTAGAGAAGAACCCTAATGCAATAGTAACGTAAGTTAAAAATTCACATATAAGAATCAAACCTGCTGTAGTGACCACCTGTCTACCATGGCCACATCACTAATATCAAAACGTGTTATTTTCTTGAATTAACCCTGTTTGTAAAAACCACCTGTCTATAGTGGTCAATTCGTTTAACTCATAATGGTGGCTGTTATATAAAGGGTCATTTGATCCTGTCATTCTCAGCTATTTGATTTACTGTTACACTTTGGGTACGTTAACCTTGTAATATGCTTATGCCTGTCTTCTATTTTTTTATGGGCACTTGTATTGTGGTCAGTTTAAACTAGAATCACTGTTTTGATATGCTCAAATGCTGTTAAAAAGCAATCACTTCAAACTCCATGCAGATGAAAATGTAGAGCAATGAAATACTACATTGCAATTATGCCATTAAATGGCTACAATGTACTCTGGGTATCTGACATTGTGTATTTTGTCTGTAGCCTTGAAACTTTGAATTTAGAGGAATGGGATAGTAAAGTAACAGTTATTTCATCGGATATGAGACTTTGCAAACCAGAAGAAAAGGTAGGATTCAGTTACTCACATCTTAGCCACATTCAATAACGGCCCTCTACTCTACGCAGACGCTGACCCTCAACGTAGCGTCTGCGTGGAGTTGGGAGCCATTATGGAATGAGGCTACTCATATCTACTAAACAATATTACTGATATGTTGTAAGGTCAACTATCTTATCTGAACTTTCTGGATAATTAAAAAGTCTTTAACATATATAATTTAATTTCATGTCTTGCTCCTTTAATAGTTGATACATCCTTGATCCTTCTGCGAATTGAATTCAAAATCAATACTTTTTCAGACAACATTTTACCATGGCAAATAACCTTGATAATTACATTGTGCAGGCAATTTTCATTACTGTGGTTCACAAAATCACCAAAAATTTTTGCCCATAATTTGAAGCGTGAATTTGATTGTGAACCATGTTCATCCTGATTCCAAAACCAAGAATCAACCAATCAAGTTGCAGGAATCTGACTTATGATTATTATTTTTCTTCTTGCATGTAGGCTGATATCATTGTTAGTGAACTCCTTGGATCTTTTAGTGACAATGAACTTTCTCCTGAATGTTTAGATGGAGCACAAGAGTTCTTGAAAGGTCGGTAGAAATCTTTTTGTGATACTTTAATCAATCATTTAGTTCAGCTTTTTCTATTGTTTGAAAACAATAGCCACATTATAATGCAAAGTTTGACTGTCTAACTGCAATATTTTTGATCAATTATTTGCTAAAACTCATTGGAGAAATACTATAATTTAAAGCAGCAGTCAGTTTTGTAAAATAATTTCGACAGAGATGAAACATAAATGAAAGGGAATGTAATGATTTCATAAACAGAAAAGGTTATAATATTTTGTAAATTTTTGGGAAATAATTCCCGAAATGTAATCCCTGGTCTCGTCTTTCCTTCGAGTCCCGGTTTTGTTGCGATGCCCTAATGACAATGTTACATCATTATAGTGTATCTCTCTCTCTTTCAAACAGATGATGGTATCAGTATACCAGCTAATTACACATCTTTCATCGCACCTATGGCTGGCACTAAACTACACACAGAAGTCAGTCTCACCCGTGACATTGGAAAACATCTTGATGTATGTAATTATAAATGCTATGTTATAAACCAGTACAGTCAAACTCACTTAATATCCCTATTCCAGGTTTCCCACCTTGTTGCTTTGATAATCCCACATAAAAATCTTTTTCGATTCTCTATACCAACTCTGATATCCCTCCCTCCTTTTATGCCCCACTTTTCACCCGTATCAGAGGGGGATATTACGCCACAAACTCAATGTGGGTAGAAATTGTGTAAACATCGTGTAAATAAGATTGCGTAAAAAACATGTAGGTCTACAAAGCACCGAATTTACACGGTTTTCATTGAGTAGAAATCACATGAAAATTTGGTAATACTTAGATGTGTTTTGTGTAAAAGTCAAGTCTAATTAGGCACGTTTGACTGTAGTAGGATGCAAGAGTAAGTATAGGGAATACTGTTTGGCCGTGTAGAGATAGGAAAATTATTTCTCAAGTACAAAATGAGAAAATAGAATTAACCACTTGTTAATTACTATGTTAAATAAAATAAAGGGATACCAATAACCTGTTCTCAATCATTTCACTAATAGATCAGAAAACATTCAGCATTTGATAATACTTCCATGCATAGCAAACTATAATATTGATCTAGAGATTTACTATCTCCAGAATTTTATTATCAATATGTGCCCTGTTAGGATCTTGCAGACCGCCATGGGGAATCGCAATTCATGTATCTAGCTTAATTTTTGTCTGATGGATTGATTATATTTTGTTTATATAGGCTCATTTTGAAACCCCTTATGTTGTCCGTCTTCAGAATATTAATCTTATAGCAGAGCCTCTACCGTGCTTCACATTTGAACATCCAAACAGAGGTAGCTGATTACACAATTACTATATGCGAAAAATATGAAAAATATTGTCATTACAATTACTCATCCATTGATCAAAAACGTTGAGGTTTGCGAATGGTAAACATTTTGTCAGACCATGGCTAGATAACCTGTCAGATTGACAAATCAACAACTCGGAAATGGCTGTGTCAGTTCAATGAATGGAACATTGAACAACCATTCAAACACATTGGACATATCATTATGTTAACATGTTCATATTGTGTGTTTTATTTGATTGATTGCAGTTATACAAAATGAAGGCACTCATTTTACACTCTTGTTTACACTAGCTCCCTAAAGTGACATTGTCTGCGCGCCAACACTTTAGCTAGAAGATAATGTGACAATGAAATATCGGTATATTTTTGTGATGATTAGGACCTATTGATAATACACGATATCTCACAATGGAATTTGATGTGAAACAATCTGTCACAATGCATGGATTCGCTGGATATTTCGAATCTGTTCTCTACAAAGACGTTTTAATGAGTAAGTTTGCAGTACCAAACATAATCTCTCTTGGATCAGTGTTTATATATTTTGTGTGTCTTAATGTTGATGATTGTTTCGTTTTGATTTTAGGCATTCACCCAAACACACATTCAGATGGCATGTTCAGTTGGTTCCCTATTTATTTTCCTATCAAGGTTGGTATTGTATGGACCCGACTTACGAGCAACCAAACACGGGAGGCATCGACTATCTATCATATTGTTATTTAGTCTGCGTCCCACGAAAGAATAGGTGAATGAATTCTTTTGTGAATGAATTGCGGTCTGTGACACAGGCTAACTGTTATTGAAAATGGGCTAGAATTGTTCTCTGTGATATTCTGAACTAATTAAAATCAAAATTATTTTGAAAAAAGTATCTCAAAAGTGGCTCTAGTGTGCCAGTGCAATTTTAAAATTGTTTGTTCAACCAGCCTAGCCAGCTAATATTACAATCAGGTCCGATGAAAGTAGGAATTCTAAAATCCTAGTCTCCTAGATTCCGGAAGGTTAGTGAAACTTCAGAAGAAAATTGATATTTTTATCATTTATTGGTCAAACTTCAACAAAGACATTCCAAAGATAATGCTGAAATGCCTCTAGGATTCCAGAAGGTTAGGGCCTTTTGTTGGACCCTGATTACAATACAACAGGGGCAGCCTTCCAGAAACCTACGGTAGTTGTCGGGTTTGGTTGAACCCTGATCAAATTACCTTTTTAAATGCCAAAATTGACTTATTAGATGATGGTTTATGGTCTTTCGTGTGTTAACTATATATAGGCCTATAGTATAACAGTTAAAACTGATCAAGTTGTCTTTTTTTATTTCAGACGCCTTTGTTTATCCCTGGAGGAGAAAAGCTGAAGGTTCATTTTTGGCGTTGCGTTTCATCAACAAAAGTTTGGTATGAATGGTGTATTTCAGAACCATATCCAGTACATATACACAATGCAAATGGTAGATCATATTTTATTGGATTATGAATTGTCAGTCAAGAAGTAATTATACAGATAATTATAGATGAAAGGGTGTGCGCAGCGGTCAGTGGCTTGCTAGTAGATAGGTTAGATATTTGAAACAATATGAACACTTCAAATCATATTTGCAATTCATCTTATAATGTGTTCAAAGAACTTAAAAAGCAGAAGTGAATAATTTACTTTTAGCCTAATCAATACTCAGACTGGAATCTGGTGGATGTTGGTATATTTATCATTAAATATTTTTTGTTGTGATACTATATCTGATTCAAAAGTTTTATATAAAGCAACTATAGATCAATGCTAAAGAGACGGACATTTTATTTCTATTTTCATCTTAAAATTTGTCTTATTTACATAGCTATTTTTCATACATTTCATGCGTTTTTGTTACAAAGGCAAAATCTAAGTTTTTACTCTTCTCAGTCATTCAAATAAAACATAAAAATGCGGTTAAATAATTGTATCTTATGTAGGGATTGGTTCGTTATCTTGATTTTTTTCATTAAAATCTTTGAGTCCTTCTGGTAGAGTTGTGTCTTCCTCAAAACTACCAGTACCAGAAACAAATTCTTCATATGTTGACTTTTCTGGGAATGGTCTAGGACCAAGCAATTGAATCATATCATCTCTTGTTAAAACCTCTTGCTCTAAAAGACGCTCAGCAACCTATAGAAGAAGTAAAACGTAATTGACAAAAATTCAATACAGTGAAACCTGTATATAACAGCCAGCTATGAGAGGTAGATGAATTGACCATTATATGAAGGTGACCTTTATATACTGAGTTCAGGGTCCGACAAAATGATTTACCTTCCGCAAACCTTGACATTCAGATAAACGTTTGAGTAATATTACTGACATAAAAACGTAAAGTAAAAACGTTTATTTTAGCTTTAACATCCAGCATTTTGCCTTTTCCTTCTGAATTTTGCTAGCCTTCCGCAAACTAGGTTTCCAAGTTTCTGGACTTTGTCGGACCCTGACTGAGTTGATTCAATAGAAAATACTATTTAGATATTGCAAGAGTGACCACCATAGACAGGTGGCCGTTATATAGATGAGACGGTTATAACAGGTTTGACTGTATTGTCAATTTAATATAATTAGTTTTCTGATTTTCTTGGTGCAACACAACATATCAGAACGATTGAATAAGATGGTATGAGAACGGATGACTCTCTAACCAATAGATCTGCTGTTTCATACGTGTAAACACTTTCAATGAGGATCTTCCTATTTAACCAATAACCAACACATCTTTTGATCAACCCAAACAATTTATGATTAACTGTATTAGGGGTTACAATTAAAATAATGTTTGATTCGAATGCTCCCCGATACAATGTTTTATTCCTTCCTTGTAAACACAAAGTACTAGTTCTATGTCACCTTGCTGAGATTATTCTCTGTGTAACCGGAGTTTTACACTACATAAATTAATGATTGAACTGACATGAAGTTATTACCTTAAAAGATATCCAGTCAGATTATTACATAAGGGTCACAACTGATATCAGCATTCATCACACAATCTCACTATTATTCCATTCCATTTTGCTGCTGTACCAACTAGCTATAGTCTTATTTGTGATTGAAAATATTAATTAGTGTCTCCTACCTTTTCAACTTCATGTCGTTTGTCTTCAATTATTTCAATTGTCTTCTTGTGCGCTGTATCGATAAGTTCTCTAACTTGTTCATCAATCATTTGCGCTGTTGCTTCACTGTAAGGTTTCTCTAATGTTGTTTCACCTTCACGTGGAAGATCAAATGAGACATTGCCAAGTTTACTGTTCATTCCATAAGTTACAACCTACACAATATCAGTGAATAACAGTGTCAAGCGTACCAGTATATCATAAAATCAAGGAAAACATTAAAAAAAAAATTAAATATCATGGCACAATGCAAATATTTCCTACTCCAGTTTGCTGTATGGTCAACTCTGAATTATTGCAAATGCCACTATTTCTACATCAAACGAGTGGATCGATAGGCTACTGATAGACATAAGCTATTACAAGAGACCATGTTTTTATTCCTGATTAATTCACAGATGTAAATTAATCTGTCTTGTTTTGTAATTGTAAATATAAATCTAGAATTATCTGCCAAATATGAATTTCAAGTAGATGTATAAATGGAGCTGCTTTCCAGCTCTCTGTTTGCACATATTAAAATCCACAACTGTGATTTGGCATTTCAGCAAGAATAGTCTGCATGAACATTAGAAACAATGGTTCATTTGGTTTATAGATAACCCCAGTGAAAATTTCATGAACCGTTCATGAAAGGTTTGTGAACGTTAAATGGCACCATTTTTTATGAACTTAGTTCATGAACGTTGCGGAGTTCATGAACACAGAAAAATAGTTATTTGTAAGAGTTCATGAACGGTTCATTAATTATTCAAAAACAGTTCATGAACGGTTCATGAACTATTCAAAAACAATTCATGAACTATTCACAAACGGTTCATGAACCGTTCATAAACTTTTATGAATAATTACTTTTACGTAGTTCATGAACTCCATTAGGTTCAAGCATGCATAAGTCTCAACCAATCAATGTTTATTGCATCATTTTAGAACAAATAATCAATCGTGAGAAGAGTTTAGCGATGGTAATTAATTTATGGTAATATTTATTAACAGCATTAAGCTACACTCACTTGTGCATATGCACTTTTTGTGACCTTACTAAGATCATCTTGAGCTCCAGTTGTTATGCGGTTGAAGAATGTTTGCTCTGCAACACGACCACCAAGAGTCATACACATGCGATCAAACAATTGCTCGGTTGAATAAAGATATTGCTCCCTTGGTAGATATTGGGCATACCCTAAACCACGTCCTCGCGGAATGATTGATACCTAAAAATCAATGTAAAATGTATGATAGCCTTGAAGAGGACACAATAGTCAGAAAGGAACAACTTTAACTGTCCACAGTAGTTCCAAATCGTCTCAAACCATGACTTATTAGTGAAGAAATTTCTAGATTTGATTGAAACATTAAATATACAACAGATTAACTTGTTTGACTGTTCGCTTGTTTAGGAAAAAAGGATTTATTTTTCTTTCTTTTCCATGATTACAGCAGAATTAAGACATAGCAGAGACCCTGGTATGATGAATATATTAATATCTATTGAATTCATCATTTTATCATGTAATTACTCTCCATTTCATTAATTAATAGTGAATAATGGAAAATAAGTGACATAAAATAATTCACAGAGTACAATTGCAATCAATCAGTTACAAGGATAAAGCTTTGATTCAGATTCAGATTAAGAAACATTGTAATTCATCAGGACACTCTACAGTTGAATTGATTGCCCTTGTGTATAACTTCACATATGTGATCACCTGCGAGTAATTGGTCTCCTACGAAACTAGTTCATGTGTTCATGAGTTCATGAACATATCATGGTATTTTCCTTTAGGGGTTTACGAATGAAAAGTTGGGCAGTTTAGCATTCATGAACTTTTTTCATAGAGAATCGCTTCTCGATGTTTTAGTAATCTGAATTTAAACCAGGCGAGAGAGTAAGTGTTTAGACCGACCTTTAGGATTGGATCTGCATGTTCTAAGAACCAACCAGTGACAGCATGACCGGCTTCATGATACGCCACAGTGCGTTTTTCTTCTGGCTGCAGAACTTGGGTTTTCTTTTCTAAGCCTATTTAAAATCAATATAGTAAAATACGTACTAACAAAGTAAAAAAGGAGAAACCAAAAAATCAATGCATGGGACCAATATATCAGTAGTTTAAAATACGTGTTTTGTACCAACAGCTGCTATAGTGGTCCCTGATAAGTTGCGATCTACTCAGAACCCTCCGCTGAAGAACATCTGTGGATTCAATGACCCTAAGCTATTCATCAACATAATTTGAAGGATTGTCTACATGATATCTACGTATAACTGTGTCTACTTGTAAAACGACCCTGGTCACATCATTGCTCTATAATAGAGAGGTCTTCAAAGCAAAAGAAAGCAAAAGTATATTGACAAATCATACCTCCAATAACTCTTTCGATTGCTTGTTCAAAATGTTTCAAATCTACAAGCTTTGCCAAATTCCTTGCTGCTATTAAAGCTGCTTCATTACACACATTAGCTATATCAGCACCTGAAAGAATAAAAGCAACATGAATGAATGAATGAATGAATTTCTATTTCATCATCTTCTAAAATCATGCATGTATGTACATGTTTATCCCCATCGCCTTACCAGTAAAACCAGGGGTTAATGCAGCCATTTTTCTTGCCACAATATCCCTATCAATCTCCATCTTGATTGGTTTCAAATGGACTTTAAATATTGATGACCTGCAAAAAAATATTATGGACATATACAGTCAAACCTGTTATAACGGTCACCTCTATACAGCGGCCACCTGTCTATAGTGGTCACTTTTGCAATGTCTATAATAGTATTTTCTACTGAATCAAACATGTATATAAAGGCCACCTGTCTATAATGGTCAATTTATCTACCTCTCGTAGCTGGCCGTTATATACAGGTTTCACTGTAGCATGGAATGACCAGAAAGACACCAAAAGCCACACAATTTATAGATTATAAAACTCTACAAATGTTTATAAAACGTTCTCTGAATATTAAATAAAGCAGAATAACTCACCTTCCTTTGATGTCTGGTGGTGGAATATGAATTTGTCTATCAAAACGACCAGGTCTCATAAGAGCAGGATCAAGTACATCAGGACGATTAGTACCAGCAAGTACAATCACATTAGATGATGATGTAAATCCTAAAAGAATCACAGATGGGATTTCAATTCAATACTTAGACATGGAATTATAAATGTTGAGAATATAAAATATATCAAAATCAAGGATAAACATCGTTTTGATGTAAATTTTATTATTTTAATGAGACAACTTTCTATAGTTTATCAACGTAGCAAAATACTGAAATCCGAAAAAATTTGCATTTACTTCACCGTTGTTATATGGCTGAACTAATTGGTGATATTAGAATATACACCTATAAAGAGGGCTGAAGTAAATATGTTGCCAAGGAATTATTAACCAGTAGCAGCTTGTGATCTTTTTGGTAGGGAGGGAAAGGGGGTTTCATCTGGGAAAATCCCTCCATTAATTAATATTCTTTCATATTCTCATCGATTGTTTAAAGGCATCAAACGGCAGATAATTTTAGAACCATGTAATGGAAAGCAAATCTCGATACGTAATACAATACATTAAACTATTCAAATAGGTTGGAATATCAAAATGACGGAAGCTCGGAGGGGGACTCCCATACATTGGCTCATTTGGCTGTAAGTGCCATTTTTAAGGGGTGCCGTTTCAAAAGTTCTTGTGAAATTTGATGGTGTCAATTAAGAGATATTCTAAAAAATATTAACTTTTCTCGTTAAAACATGAAATTTGATTTTCCGGGTTTACTTAATTATTGAAAATGGCACACTGTCGTCAAAATAATATCAAGTACCCCCCCCCCTGGGCGAAAGGGATAATATGTGTTATTAAAAGCATGTTTTCTTAAATAATTATTTGAAATGACAGGGAGAACACTGCCCCACGTGCCAATATAGACGAGACACCACTGTTATTATCGTCAAGTAAGATAAAACTATATCACGTAAAATAATTATTCAAAACAAAATAAAACAAATCAATTCCTCCTAATCTTTTTAAAAGAGTTATAAACTTTGAGTTATGAAAATTGGTAGACCTGCAGTATATCTCTTTTAAAATTTAAAACTATATATTCATTACTAGCTTGGGGTTTTCTCGTCGAACAATATCCTATCAATGGCAAGAATTGGTCACATATATAAAATGAATACATTTATTAGTTATAATTGCTCAGTATAATACAAATAAATTAATCAAAGCCATCACTCACCATCCATTTCAACAAGCAATTGATTCAATGTATTCTCTCGTTCATCGTGTCCTCCAAAACCACCTGATCTACCGCGTGCCCTCCCAACGGCATCTATTTCATCAATAAATATAATACATGGACTGTTCTTTCGTGCTGTGGCAAACAGATCCCTCACTCTGGCTGGACCAACACCAACAAACATTTCCAGAAATTCAGAACCAGATAATGACAAAAATGGTACACCAGCCTCTCCTGCGGTGGCTTTGGCTAGAAGTGTTTTTCCTGTTCCGGGGGGACCAGACAGGATTGCACCTTTTGGTATTTTAGCTCCGAGGTCTACATATTTTGCTGGATGTTTTAAGAAATTCACAAACTCCATGATCTCAATCTTGGCTTCTTCGCAACCAGCAACATCTCTAGAGAAAGAAGGATGAGAAAATAATATGAAAATTTCATGTGACAGTTACAGTAATTGGGGTAATAAATTGGATAGGTTATTTAATTGATAACTCGAATCAAGCTTAGCGTAAATTCAACAATCAATGTCAGTCACGGCTTAGCATGGCTTCAAATTTCAAGTTTCAACATGGTTTCAGAAACAATACAAACGACAAATACACATTACACACTTGACTTTGAATTAAAGTGACGTGTAGAGCCCACCGATCATTTTTGTCCCTTTAAGCAATAAAGCTTCTTTAATAAATTATAATAAATGATTCAATAAACCTGAGATGTTAATATTTCGGTTGCATTTGCCCTCATCAGATAACACTACAGCAAAACCTTTCCAATCAGCAATTCGATTTATCAAGAAATAATTTCAAGAATTTTAGGCTTCAAGCATAGTTTTTATTTTTAACCTGAATCTCATGCTGACACTGCTTTCTTTGTTATAAAACTTAGCAGTTGTTTGACCAACACCAAACAGCCCCTGAAACACAAAATATATTCCCATCAAATATGCATGTGAGCAAATGCACCTAAAAATAAGCCCACAGCAATCAACTATGTTATAGTAAAAACTGTATATGAGAGACAGGGTTTGACAAAAGCAGGAATCTTGGAATCCTAGATTCCAGACAGGTTAGAGCAAATTCAGAAGAAATTTGATATACTTAATGATTTATCGGTCAAACGTCAACAAAAAATTCAGAAGAGAATAGTGAAATCCCATTAGGATTTCAAAAGGCTGAACCTTTTGTCGGACCCTGATGAGAGGTAGATGAATTGAACATTATGTGCAGGTGACCTTTATGTACAGGGTTGTTTCAATAGAAAATACTACTTGGACATTGCATGAGTGACCACTATAGACAGGTGATCTTCTTATACAGGGTTGATTCAATAGAAAATCCTATTTTAGATATCGAAAGTGACCAATATAACAGGTTCGACTGTAGAATAGAAAAGTTGTGCATCATTACAGCTTATATGAAGATTTTTGTGGTGATTAACATGAAGATTGTGTATCTTGAATTTGTAACCAAAACAGTTATGCAATGCATTTGTTTTACAATTAAAAGAGTAGGCTATGCCTTTGTAAGCAGATTAATCACTGTAAAATTAAATAAATTGATACAATATTGGATTGCATTTTTCGCAATGGTAGAACATTTGACAACATGAAAAGTAAAAACACTTTGTACTTAAGCCTGTAGGTTAAAAGTCCTGACACACACATTGACATAAATATAAACGAAGTAGCAAGGTAAAATATTGTGAACAAAATAGTATGCAGAAGTCAAGTGGTGAGTCTCTAGTATGGTAGGCTGATCTTTTGAGTGGATAAATATTGATACCTTTCTCGCTCTTACTTACCCCTTGACCTTTGCTGCCTGCAGAAAGTCGGCGACTGAAGTATATTAACGATCCAATAATCAACAACGTTGGAGTTAAACGAAGGAATTCTTTCCTGTAATAGCAAACATGGAATAGATACAGTGTAACCCACTTAGTCATAATTGCAAACAATTTTCATTGCATTTAACCAAATTTGCCCTCATCGAAAATTGTTTAACAAAGACTTGACCCCAAAATATTTTATAGGGTTTCAAGGCAAAGTTGCAGATAAGCGGAAATTTCATTTATCCAAATTGCACTTAAGCCGTTACACTGCAGATACATTCAGCTTATTTAAATCTCCTGTGTTTTATAAGCAGATTTATAAATTGTACAAGAATAAATCAGATAAACATGATGTATTTCGATTGAAATTGGTAAAAAAATCTTCGACAGCAAAAAGGATGCCTTAATCTTATTCAAAATAGGCCATTTTCATTAACCAGGCGGTATGTCAGATTTTTTATTATCATTACATGATAATATACATATTATACAGTCAATATCGAATAATATGTTATCATACAATACATTTTATGGAATAGGCTAATATGTTGAAAACATTTTGTCCTGGCCAAAATGATGTCAAATCCACTAATTATTATTGAATAATACGTTATCACGTAGTGCTTTGTATCGCACAATGCATTCCAGTTCTTTGATTCCAAGAGGGTTTTTACCACCTAGTGTGTTCAAAGCGTTAGATTCTTTGAGAATTGTTTGTTTTTGCTGGAGAAAAATCTATGGCCTATCATTGTGAAGTTTTAACAACCATCTCTTCTGTTTACTATCTATTATGTGTATTTCTATTGTTCTTTCAACATTGCGTATTAGAGTAATTGTGTATACTTTATTTTCTTCGGGGTCCCAACGATAACATATTATGCGATATTGACTGTAGAATAGTAAGAATTAAATCTAGTGCATTAGTGTAGCCTACTTACATCCATTCTGATTCCTTAACATACACCACAGGTACAAACTGAGAGGGATCAATGCCAAGATCCATTTGAACTTGTTCTAAATTTCTTTCAAAGTTATCAATACTACCAACATTGAAACTCATGTTACTCTACATCAACGCAAAGAAGGAAGATCATAATCTCAAATTAAAAAGTAGCCTAATGTGGACGGTGTCGCCCTACCGAAGGCACCCGTACCACTCATCTATTTCTAGAAGAGTGGCTCTTTTCGCTAAGAGCAATGATGTTAAACGCTCCTTAGATCTCAGCCGCGACACTGCAGATCAATTGCAACAGATTTCATGGCAGATAGGCCTTGATTGTCAATGCGCAACGATGCGCCGCAGCTACTCACAATGCAATTCCTTCTGAACCATTCCGTCCGCCATCCTTAGATGGTACTCATTTGATGTTTCAGATAAAGTCAAGGCTGAGTTGACCTGAGGGGGATTTGAACCACAGTCGATGAGATATGATACGATGTGAAGTTCGGTTGCTCTGCCAACTGAGCTAATCACCCCTTAATCAGTCTCAAATTAACCTTGCATAAATGATATATTTTGTAACAAATATAACAGCCATTTATGAGATATAATAAATTGGCAACTATATACCAGGGTGGTCTTTATATAAAGTGTTGTTTAATAGAAATACTATTTTAAACATACCAAGACAGACAGATGGCTGCTGCATAGAGGTGACATTTATAACAGGTTTGACTGTATGGTATTAATTTATTGGAGACATCACATCCTCAATCTGCTGACATTGTTATTAGCTAGTAAAATTTTGGAAAGAGATAAAAAGATGCTTCTCGCTTTAACAACCAATGCTCAATATGCTCTGATTATTTTCATTGAGCCTTGTCACAAGAATACCACTACGATTATAATTATATTTGTATATAGAATGTAACACTTCCACAACTCGAGGATTTAACTATTTGATCTCAACACAGCAAAGAAAAGACAAAGTTAACATTATTGTGAAATACTCAGAAATGTCAAAAAAATATATTACTCAAAATGTAATAATTAAAGTTTTTTTACATACCGAAGTCGGATCACTCTTTAGATATACTTTGACAGTGCTGCGGTTTGTAATAACAAGACGATCAACATCACCTTTCTCAAGATAATTCATACGGAACACTTGCCAGTTGATTTCTCGTGAGTTATTATTTGATCCAAATGCCAACCACCCAGCACCGATTGAAAGTGCAACTCCTAATAAGATTGACTGTTGATTATTTATCATATGTTGCCACCAATCGCCATTTCCTTTGCCACCATTGTTCCCAGGGCCATCTGCCGGTTTTTCATTTCTGTCATTTTTCTCTAAAATGAGCAGTATCATTAAAAATGCATCAACATAGAATAATATAAATTTCAATTTATTAACGGTGAATATTGTTGTTGGTTAGTATGTGGGCTATCTGAAGCGAGTTCCGGTAGGTAGCCTACTGTAACCCGGAATTGAGATTCTCTTAGATTGACCTTCTTGTAAAGCAAAGATTCGGTATTATGGGAAAATCAAATATATGCCTATGCACTTTTGTTATGAATTTAGATTGCTGGTGCATTCCACGGTTAGATCAACCAGAGAGCAAATATACTGTCACAGTATCTTAATTCAGTATTAAATTGAAAAGTAGGCTTTGCCATTAAAAATAGTGCTTTTTCACTTCATAACAGATGAAGCTGTCAAGTGGCATAACGAATTATTCAAACGTTTTGAATATTTTTCGAATTACGATGTAAACAAAACAGAGCGACTATCAACTTTTGAAGTAACATTTCAAACTATTTAATTATTGAATTTTCAAACAAAGTTTTTTGAATTCCATTGCCTAAAAACAACTGGTTAAACGATCGACATAGTGGTTGATTTGTCAATGCCGATTATTTTCTGATTACCCTCAATTTATATGTTGTTTCGTCAAAAACGTTAAGCCTACAAATTGGAAGCTAAAATATTATGCGCAAGTTTTGTTTGTACAAAACGATGGAATGTCCCTGCTTTGAATTTGGTCATTATATCCTCAGAAATCTTGACTGTGATTTAAGGAAAGAACTTATTGAATAGAAATAATTGAGTAGTGACATGCGTTCTTATTAAAGGTGTGCAAATCAGATCTGAACAGATTTCGGATCAAATTCGCATTGAGCTTCAGCATCAAATCGGATCGGGTCGGATTGACATTGTTCTGTTGGATTACATCGGATTTTGAGAATATTTTACAATGATTTAGTAGTTATCACTAGATTTAATCAAATAATAACTTGGTCATTGTGATGATTACGATTCTGTAGCCAGCAATTTCAATAATAATGTCTTTCGATAAGAGTCAAATTGCAACATTGAAAATATTTTTAAAAATCTAAAAAAAATTATTTTTTCGGATTTGAAATGAAAATTTTCGGATCTAATTAAATTTAATCTTGAAATTTGGATCGGATTCGATTCAGATTACCGATGGTTCGCACTTGTGGTCAATCTTTGGGAAATCTGATCCAACGTAGGCCTAGGCTACACCTCTAAAGTTCTGTTCTTGTGTAATAATATCTAACATAGGCAACAGTTAGGCTTATAATCTACTCACCATCATTACTAGCTTTCTTTTTAGACTTATTTTGATTTTGAAAAAACTTTTCAAATCCTTTTGGTAAATTAGAACTGCATCTCACATTCAAATTCTTTAGAATCCCGTTACAAGTCTATAAAACATGTCAATGAATTATATATAAGCAAATTTATAAATTATTTTGTAGTCAAATCGATATCTTTAAAATCGGCTCCCTGAAGGGATTTCTATAACTATAAGTCTCGACATATTTGAAAGAAAATAAAGTCTGGCCCGGGTTCCTTTATAAGTTCTTCTGAACATTATAGATCAACGGCAAAGGAGATGGAAGCATCCTAATACAGGTTTTCAATTCGGATTGGGAAGCATGGGGGGCAGTTTCAGTGGCTTAATAAAGTCAATTGATTGTCTTGAAGAGCTGTAGATGTTTGATATTTGCACTAACAAATATGCACACTGATGCTTGTCTGATCCAAAGTAGGAATCAGGCACTGTTGTCTACCGGTATAGCTTATATCTTATGGCCACCTTTCAGGTATACTAGTAGCCAGTTTGAACAATAAACTTGCATAAGCCAAAGCTTAGGATTAAAATAAGACCAAAATTAAGTTTATGGTTCAGATAACTTCAAATCTAATAATTATAATCAGAGCTCTCTACCCTCCCACATTCGGGGGGAGTCACCCGCATTTCAGGGTCTTCTCCCACTTTGAGAAATTTCCTCCTGTATATGTTTACTGTTTAGTTTATTATTTATTATTAAGTTTGTAAATTATGTGCTATGTGATCTTGAGATCAGATAGGGATGTGTGATTTATGTTTAGATATATTGCGTGTTGTCCGTTCCTGTGATCATAGCCATGATGTAATTTATGATGTAATGTAAACTTGTCAAGTCTGCCAGCTGACTGCGGGATTGCAGGTCAGCGGTGATTGTTATTGCATAAAACAGAGTACATGGACAAATTGTAATTATGTTTGTCAAAGTGGCATAAAAATGACTGTACAAAAGATATGGAGGATATATTCCCACCCCCTAGAGGACCACCCCTTTGGTGTGATAAGACAAAACCTCCCCCTCAATTTTTTTTTTTTAAGGTTCTAAGAGCTCTGCTATAATCATGTTTGGATGAAATTCTAAGGTGGATTGGCACTATCGCCATCTAATTTCGAACTATGCGACTCATACGAATTCTGTCATAATCGTACAATTCAAATAACAACATTTGCGAAAACGTTTGACTTTTATAGAGTGAAAATGGACAATGTTTTCAACATAAATATTTATATTTTATGTGGCTACTTATATTTTAGCACTGCTACAATATTTATATTACTATGGAGAAGCATTGCTATTTTCGAGTCATTTTAATGTCTATTATTTATTTCCAAGCATGAATATAGTTTGCAATTGATATACTTACAATGCTAGAGCTGCTGCCAAAACAGAAAGTTGAAGTGGTGTGTTTTGTAAAGCCTAGCTTCAACAGTGGTAAAAGCTTCTTTGAAGCAATTTGTCTTGCCATTGCATAGAAATGGCAGGCTATACTATGCTCCAAAGGTGTTGTGAAACTTGAATATTGTGAAAATCGTTGATTTGATGATGTAAACAATGCAATATATAAAGTTTGTATTGAAACAGTGCTACTTTACATCACTTTAAGACGCCATGTTAACATCTAAAAAATACATGATGTCACAAACAGAAAAGAGAGGCTGTTCGGATAATTCCCATTATATGAACTATTTGGATTTATACGAAATTAAGGAGAATGAGCTCCGATCTGTTACCATGGTACTACATCGATGTAATTATCACAGAACATGCAAATGAACTGTAAATTTGTGGATGTTGTTGAACGGTTGTCCAGTCGCCATTGTAGGATTTTACTTCAAACCGAAAAATAATAAGATCATGAAAGATATGGTAGGTTTTAGGCTTTATATTCAGCATAAAGCAAGCCATGAAATGTAGTGGTACTCTCGTGGTAAGTTTCCTTCAAATCAAATCTTTACTGTATTAATTGAATGCGCTAATTTATGGATTTTAACGTGCATTTCATTTAAGTTTGCGTTGTTAAACGCAGAGAGTTGTGCAAGTATTAAAGTTGCACTGCACTCTTTCTAATTAATGATTTTGACATTTTTGTCTGCAATCGTTCGTTGACAACATTGTATTGATATATTTTACCCTTATTCAATACTTGGTTGTTATGATCTATAGCCTATAGAGAGAACGTCATGGACATGAACTTGATACGGCAGGCCTGTGTGCAGTGTATTGATAGACACTCAAAATATTTGTAAATATGATTAAGAAATAAATCAGCATTTGTAAAGGAATTATCTCTCCTTACTCAATTCAGTCAGGGCTAGCTTGAAAATAAACCTTTGTGGTAGAATGTAGATTGCTGCACTGAAACGTGAAAACAAACTAATAAGTAATAACTAGGCCTAATGAGATAGATACTTTCGGATTGATTTTCAATTATTGACAAAGAAATGACTGTTATAATCCTCCCCACAACTCCTAACTTGCTTGCATGGTTGTACCAATTAACAATCATCGAACGAGATTGATCATGACCCTGAAAATTACCAGTCCGATCGAGGTGCATGTTCACCAAGGACTGATAAATTCTCAATGTCAGGTGAAATCAGAGTGCTCAACCCTCCCGATCTCGTCGGGAGTCTCCCTATTCGAGAATGTTCTCCCGCTCTCCGGATTTTGGCAAAATCTCCCGCTTATTCGATATTATGCTCAATTCTTCTAAATAATCCATTAATTTACATGTTATAACATATTGTGTTCAATAACGTAAGTTTTTCAGCTATGAAATGAGGAAAAACAGGCAAGAATAAACATTGTAATGAAATGATCGCACGCCTAAAACCTCCAACGCGTGCGATTGATCGCATGCCAAAATAAAATAAAAAAAGAAGATTTCGATTTTTTTTGCAATTAAATTGAGTGATGATTCTGATTCATATTTTAATCTCGTTTCAATTTCCTGTTGTACTTTGTTATTATTTATTACTCAATGGACTTGAATCGAGATTTATTACCCTTTGGGGCACTTTCCCTGAAATCTCCCTATATTTTATCAAACAAGGTTGAGGGCTAAAAAATTGCCATTAATGATAATATAGGTTGCTCATGAATTGTAATTGTTGTTTCAGATTTACTGCTGGTCTCTAAAGCTGGATTCGTTTTCTTTCGCACAGTAAATTAGTAGAAGATAGGCCTAAACCTTTTTATGCATTGAGATAGGCCTACCTCAATAGTGGGTTCGCATTGCTGATGACACTTTATAAATTTAAAAATAATAATAAAGTTTCTCCGGAAGAAGAGTTGAAACCCAAATCTGTTGTAAAACAAATCACTAAAAAAAATGGTTGGACTTGTCCGTGGCATCCATTTCAATTGCTGGCATGGATTTTGCTGTTCTTATTTGCAACTTCTTACTTTGGTGTGATTGCACGTTATCTGCCATTTGAGTGGATTGCCTCTGGTTATATTGTATCTTTTCTACTTATAAAACAGGGCTACACATGTTAAATTGTAAGAGCATTGATCACTAAAATGGGGACTGCCGATCGCATGCACATTTTGAGAACAATAGAATTACTTCAGGCACAACTTTCAAATGTGAACAAATTTCAGCATTTCACGGAGGAAGGATTAGAATATGTTTTTCTGAATTAACAAATGATGTTTAAATTATCAGCATGTCTCAATCAATGTAATTTTCACTAAGAACTAAGATAATTATGTCCTTTCTCAAGTCAGCAGCTTGAAAGATTTGCAGACGTTTTTAAAGGAATAAAATTGATTGCATAACACAAATATATTATTTTATAATGTGATACTTTCCTTTATTTATAACAACAAGATTCCTGGTGGTATATTTATTATTCATATCATTGTTCATATTTGTTGTCTAAGCATTAACCCAGCTGATGATGCTGTAAAAAATTGTAAAGCAGAAAAATTAAAATTTGACAGAACAAAGAGAGCACATGTTATTGAGAATTGCCATTGTTACATATGTCAAGTATTTGTGTAAGTATATTAATTTATTATTTGTATATTTGTTAATTTGGTCAGATAAATTGAAATATATTGTAATATTATTATAATAATGGGATCGTTACACACTTGTTCTTGATCAGAATCCTGCAAATTCCAGAAAATTGGAAGCCTGGTTTGCAGAAGGCTAAGCAAATTCATAAAGATAAGGGAAAATGTTGCATATAAAGTTAAAATCGTTAGAAAAATATGGGAAATAAAATTTTCATTTCACATACTTTCTTCTGAATTTGATCTAACCTTCCGGAATCTAGGATTCTCAACTTTCTACTATTATCGAACCCTTTGCATGGATGTTGGGTTACTGTTATGTCTGTCATGCAGGTCAGTGTTTTACCTAGTAATAGGCATATCTTTCTGGACAACGAAAAAATTGTGGGCTAATTTCAACCATTCAATAATATCAATCCATTGAAGCTAAATTACGCTAATTAGTTATTCCATATAAATATGTTGTAAAACTGTTATCCATTCTCTTTCCACTGTTGCCTGATGATGATTAGAGATTTCATCTAAATATTGCAATGTATTCTGTGTGTTTATTATCGCTGAATAGTTACCATGCATTTAAATAAATCACCTGATGATCACGCCTGTGGTGTAAAACATAGAGTAAACTAGTATTTCTCATCTTTGAATCTCAATCTAATTCACTTTGTATTCATATGTTCAAAAATCAGAAAGACAGAATGATGCTGATGCTCCTAT
This sequence comes from Haliclystus octoradiatus, assembly GCA_916610825.1. Taxonomy (NCBI): domain Eukaryota; kingdom Metazoa; phylum Cnidaria; class Staurozoa; order Stauromedusae; family Haliclystidae; genus Haliclystus; species Haliclystus octoradiatus. Next base: position 16,161,500 of record OU744451.1, read on the forward strand.
ATGTGGCTATATAGCAAAGTGTTTGTTGTCATTCTCAAAGAGTGGATATTCTACTTGATTAGATTAACATCGCTTTTCTTGATCTTTCATTTTCAGACATAAAAGTAGTAAACATTGTTCAGTTTGTAACAAATGCATTTCACAGTTTGATCATCATTGTAAATGGTTAAACAATTGTGTTGGAGGACATAATTACAGGTGTGTATTCAAAATACAATAAGAGGCTACGACAACCTTGCTATGATTTTACAGGGATATTCAGATGAATACCTTTAGCTGCTTGCCTGATTAAACTCTACCCTGCCTCATTTTCACGGTCTGGAAATATCACTTCCCTCATTCCCGTTTTACAAAGATAAACATAAGAAAGAAGTATGTTTATTATAAAAAGCTTCTTTGGAGTTGATTTGATAAGAAAAGTCAACAAATATAGTTTTAAATTTTTATTCATATTAACAACTTTTCGGTTGCTTGATGCAATCATTTTCAAGTTAAAGTTTACAATTTGTACAGGAATATGTATATGGGTTAATTTAATAAAATATACAAAGGATAATAATAGCCTATAATAATACAAAATGAAAGTACAAATACAATTGACAAGAAATATCTTATTTCTTGTAAGATTACGCAGATATAATACATCTATTTAAACCCTAGGGATTTTAAGGAATCCTTTTGTGTGTTAAGTGATAAGGAATAAAAAGTATAGCCTTGAGAAAATGAAGCTATGTACGCAATGGAAATCAAGCCTATCTGATAGCTAGCTCCTAGATCTAAATCTTAATTTTCTGTAAATTTGTAATTTTCATTTTATCTATAAATTGATTGTTGTAGCCAAGTGGCTGTTGTATATGTTATACAGGACTGATGAAATTCAGTACAATATCTCCATTTAAATTCTTCTACCAGTGACCACTCATATACCACTCATATAGGCTACTATTATATTAGATTTAACTTAGGATTTTGACTCTTGTATTCCCATTTTTGCATATGCGGAAAAAACATACTAGAAGATTAAAACAAAACAAATTCCACTACGCTGTTGGTCTGATCTGATTACAATGACTAAATTTATAAGGTTGCTGGGAATAATTTTATCAGCACAATATCAAGATTATAGATGGACAGTTATCACCTTATAAGGCTAAATGAGAGCACAAAGCTTATCAAAATGATTGTTCTAGAAAATCTTTATTGATTGCATCATGATTACATGTTCCTGGCTCTGATCAAGTTGCTACTGAATATTTTTATGGAAATTTCCAACAAAGAATTAAAACATGTGATTTTATGTCTCAAGATAATATTATTTGTAACTATAGTAACTATTATGTGTATGCATGACCTATTTTCTTTGTTCATTTTATCTGATGTTGAAATTGTCATGACAATTCATTGTTCCTTTACATTATGTGTGTATATCTATACTGTGGGAAATTAAAAAAATGTGTATTGTAGTAGATGTAAGATCTCACTGAATCTATTTCGACGTCAAATAATCTTGGTAGCTCACACAACATGATTTGTTTTAATAAATGCTATTGAGTACTATTTTATTTGTGATCTATAGCCTACTAAATTTGTCAAGGTTTGTTTTGTTATTATGTGTTAATTCTCAGCCTCGTGCTGAAATTAAAACTTGTATTTTTTTATTATTTGGTTCTCTTACTTCTTGGATTTGTTTTTGTCTGATTGATTGGAAAACTAATGTTTACAAAATTAATATTCTTGAAAATTCTATGAATTAGTAATTGAATGCTTTATATGTTTCTGCATTCATGTATAAAAATATTAAACTCAATTAAATTTCTCTGGTTAATATCATTAATTTTCAACTCTCGGTCTAGTTACTTTCTGTGTATGATGTTATGCGAATGTTTGTAATACTGTACAGTCATATTTTCTTTTTAGTTGCCAATTTATCTAATTGTTCTTGTTGCATGTATTTGTTTTAGGTTATTTCTGGGATGTGTTGTGTCTTCATTTCTTGGTGCATGTGTGATGCTTATTGTTATACTCTATGAATTTTGTATGTTTTTCTATGATCGGTCGGAGCTATTGTCATATCGAAGTAAGTTTGTAATTTTGTGTTACAATATTATAATGTCCTCTTATATCAATAGTGAAGCGAACATTGTATCATCCACAGCCCTTAAGACCTGATTTCAATATGCCAATGTATTTGAAAGCCATTTTCTTGTCTTTGTCTGCCACTGGAATTAAAAAGGCATTCTTAGCTCAATTCTGACGGTATAACTTATGGTCCTTCAAACAAATGTCATAGTAATTAACGCTGCTCTTAACTCCTAATATCAAAGAATATACTTAAGTAGTCATGCTTCAACAAAATCTGAACCTCATCATTAGATATGAAGCCAAAGGCATGAAAATTAACCTTGATACACTATCATTTAAGTGAAATGTGATTGATTGTTAGAGATTATGAACTTTGGATTGATTTATAATTAATGTTAATGTTGATGTTATATTTTACGATAATATATAATTGTGATTGACAGTCACCTCGTAAGCAAGCATGCTTCTTTGTTTGAGGGACACAACTGATTTACAGACAGATGTGCAAAGAATATTTGCGCCCGCGGAATCGAACTGCAATCTCTTGCACTTAATGTGGTCACTCTGCCGTCTGAGCTTTAAGTGCAATTCTGCCATTGAGTTATCAGTGCTGCTCTTTAAGAATATTAGTATTTTAGCAAATTAATTTATTATCAATTGAATCAACTCATTAACAATCAAAAGCCTTGTTAGAAAATGATTGTTACTTTTGAGCGTGAGCAGGCAGAAATAATCTTTAGGCCTTTCATACATCTTGATGCTTCAGGCTCAAAAAAAGGTTAACCCAATATGAGGTTTTATCAAAATCAATCCTGTATCAAGCCTCATTTTTTTACGTGCCTTGAGCAATACACCTAAATCTATTTATAGTTTCATTGACATTTATATATAACTAATTATAAACTAATCTCTTATCCACTAAAATTAATTTTTTTCATAAGCTGAATTACAGGCATACAAATGCATAGATATTAGGTTAATTGTTATCAATCTACACATACCAAAGAAGTTAAATGCATCATTTACCGTTGTCAATAACAACCTACATACACATGCTCAACTTGTAGACAATGAATTGAGAAATTAAATTGTAATCCTGTAATTTATTTTTAATGTGAAGTTTCATTCATTTGTACATTTACTTTTTAGAATCTGATACTTGGGTTATATTTGTTGAAGTCTCAGAGAAAGTATTCATAGCATTTATTTCAATCAATGGTCTATTATTGCTGTTGGCTATTATTTTATTAGGCCATCTTATAGTGTTTCATATTTATTTAAGTAAGTATACTCATAATATTCGATTGATGTTCATTATTTATGATGTTTTATAGAATTGAAACAAAGATGAGGCAAGAACCTTTTCCGTTACTCAGAGTTTCGCTTGTTAATTTTGCGATCATCAAACAGTTTACTCTGTTTGCCGGAGTATAAACACGTGAAACTCTGAATAACAGAAAAGGCCCTTGCCTCATCTTTGTTTGAATTCTATATTATGCTTTGTCTTAACAGACATTGAACACTCTCACATGCATGTGTTTACCTCTATATGATATTATAATGATGTTTGACAATAAGTGATTGTAACTGTTAGTCTGTGACTGTCAAATCTTTGTTAACAGTTATTAAAACCTAGTACATTGATAATCATGGTTAGCTAGAAGGTGCTAGATATAGTTGTACCTGCACTGCCTGCAGCCAAAGGTTTGCTCTTTGCTGCTGGTAGGCCTACACCCTTAAAGTGAAAATATTATTTATTGTTTCTATCTTTGATTGCATAACATTTAACAATTTTGCTACTTGAGAATAATCTACACACTAATCATTTCAAATACTAGAACGTAGAGTCTGGGAAAAGTTAATGTCCTTGCAGCAGACGTGTCTAGTTTTCTTACTGTTGAAAGCAATTGTTTTGGAAGCTGTTCATAAATGCTTTGACTTTTTAATCAACTTTAAAAATGATAAGATAGTTTTGAAAGATGGAAAGGTCTAAGTAGCTTTTCAATTTCTGATTTAAGGACGACAGGAATAAAATTAGAAATAAGTCAGATTCTGCATTTTGCAATCTTCTTGTAAACTACCTCCATTTAATGACCACCTGTGTGTAACATCCATGTGTATTGTGTTCAAGCTTATCAATAGTGGTACAAGCCTGATCTCATCTTATTATAACATTATTCTTCTTGGTTGGCTATGCAAGAATGTTTCAAGGCAAATGCGCATAAGGCTTGCATTAACAGCTCAGAGCCTTATCACAAATCCTCTCTTAGTAAGAAAATGGGAATCAAAACAATAATTGATATAATACATTAAAGAAGCAACATTGACCGACGGTCCCTACGAGCTCAACTTGAACTAAGCATAGTGTAAGTTCAACGATCAATGTCAGTCATGGCTTCAAATTTCAAGTTTAGGCATGGTTTGAGGCACAGAAACAATACGAATGGTAAACACGCACGTTATTCTAAGAGCATAAAGCCCACCAGTCTTTTTTGCCCGTTTAAACTATTAAATATGAAATAAGATTTTGAGCAAGATTGACCAATTGCAGAAAGCAAGAGCGGTTATTATTAAAGTTACATCTCTCCTATTGCCTATGTGTTAATTAGTGACTATTAGATTCAGGGAAAAGTCCCTCCACAGAAAAGTGCCCATTGGATCACTCAGAGCGATGATACATAAATAGGACTGACAGATCAGCTTTTATGATAATTATAAGTTCGCATAATTCTTAACATGATAACAATAGACTGGAATATACGTAAACTATAAATTTTTGTTATCTAAAATTGTGACATGACTCATGATGACTGCCAGTCGCACATACATAACTAATGACAAGGGCGTTGTTACATGAAACATGACCGGAACTTTGTGACTATCTGTTTAACATAAACAGTCGTATTATTCTAAACAAAACACCCACACCCCGGAATGTGTGAGCAATGTATGCTAAGTAAAAGCTGTTTAATTATATGAATTGATTTCTTTATTTTCTAGTTAAAAATAATCTTACTACATACGAGTATATAGTGAAACTTCGTGATAAATCATTAGCAATGGAAGAGGCTGAAGCGTGCGATGGAAAAATTGATAAAGAACCTCATCACAAAGTGCCACGATTAAAGGTTAGTTCTGTGTTTGATGGTAGAATATTTAATGTAAACTAAGCTGCAAATATCGTATTTATTTGGTAGTTTATACCTTTCTCTAACTCTAACAAATATATAGTTGTCTTGGACACTGTGGCTGTTATTATACTTGAAGTTATCTTTATAAGAAATAATTGCAACAAGCACCTAATCAAGTATACACAGTACGGGATCATTCACAATTATTGTCAACTTATTTCCAGTCAACTTTGGACTCCCTCCCTCCTCTTGTCAACATTCACACAATCCCCTCCCCCACCGCTGGTTGTCGCCAGCTGTGATGAACACTCCCTTATATCTATTTCGGACATTATATTTCCAAAATCTTTCCATAAATTAATAGGTGCAATAAACAATAAGCATTATGAACTTTGTGTTAATGAATTGATTACTAACTAACATGCCAACTAATCAGCAGATCACATCACATGTTAACACTTGATAAGTGACTTTTCACAATTTGGATGGGCTTACCCCTGCAGAAAAAAATCATGAGTTCATGAATGTAAAATTGCCCAAAAGTTCATGAACTGTTCATGAACTTTCAGGGAATTTCACGTTCATGAATCAGTTCATGAACCGATTCATGAAGTGTTCATGAACTCTTTGTGAATGTTCTTGAACTGTTCATCGACTCATGGATATTTTTTGCAGTGGTAGGGTCTGGCAAAAGGTTTAGCCATCTGGTATCCAAAATCATTTTAACGTTTTTTTCTGGATTTCCTTGTTGAAGTTTTCTCCATAAACTTAACAATCATGAATGCATTTACTCCAACCTTCCAGGATCTATCATTGCAGGATTCCTGCTTCTGTCGTACTAAATTGTTGATATTATTGATCTTTGAGGATTTTGAAGGGAAAATACTATTCGATTTCTGGAAATATATTTGTATATTCAGGCATGAGAAATTTCCTCCTCCAATTCTTCCTCTTGACTGAACTTTATTATCATGCATGTATATTATTTCATTGAAAATTAAATTGTTTTTGTCTTTTTAGATGGAAGTGTCTCTGGATAATCTATCTGATGATCCTAGGTAAGTTAATATTGTATTCATTCAGCATACTTTCTAGATCACCATATTAAGAATGCTACCATGTGATTCTTTAGTAGACAACAATTGAGATTTGTATGATATCATGACAATTCAAATAAACAGAATATAGACTAGTTTGCCACGAAAGAAAACGGCTGGATTTGGTCTCACGATTAAAAAATATCAAATTTATTGATTGATCGTACAAAATTGATCAGAATTCTATAAAGCGTGCGCTGAGTTGATACACAACGTAGGCAAATGATTATGCAGAGTGTATCTCCATACCAAAAACGCGCGTACCCTCTTCTGTTTCTAAAGGAGTGGCTCTTTTCTCTCTAAGAACAATGATGGTAAATAATCACTGCCCCACAAAGTCCCCTATTCCCTAGCCCCAATGTAATGCGCATGTCCTGTCGCTGGTTACGATAAGTAATGAAAAGCGTTTTTAAGTGAATGTATCAATTTTTACAATAATGACGAACTATAACGAAAAGATATCTTTATCAAACGAAACAGCTTAATTAAGTGTATTTAAAGGGGCAAAATGACCGATGGGCTGTACGCGCTTAGAGTGACGTGCGTGTTTGTCGTTCGTACTGTTTCCTGTGTCTGAAACCATGCTTAAACTTGAAATTTGTAGCCATGCCGAAGCCATGACTGAAATTGATCGTTGAATTTATGCTCGTAGCGACCGCCGGTCAATGTTGTCCTGTTAAAAGGATGTTCTGTTGGATTAGGAATCAATGCCTGCCTTTCTCCCGGCTTTTCTAGATTGAATAAAAAATTATCATTGCAAGAAAGTTATTAATCGTATTCCAAATGTAAAATGAAAATCATATCATCATATGTCAATTTGTTGCGTACAGAGAAACGGTGGGAAAGCTGTTTTGGAAGTTGATGTAAAATTATTGGCACATGTTGTTCTTCGGGGCAAGATAAACAGGAAATTACTTTCGATCTCCTTTCAAATTTATCTTTAACTAAAAAAGTAAAAATTATCCTATTGTAGATAGAATTTCAAGGGGTTATTTAATTACGAATTACGATGCTTTGATAGGCGTGGCAACATGTTTATTAGAAAATAAAATGTTTATTTGTGTACCTTATTGTAAAGCCGAAAATAGAAATATTCTCACAATTCTTATTTATATATTTCTATTCTTGGAGAAAATTATATTTGTAATTAGACTTTATCCTGTTTACTTCTTGAAATTAGTTTATACAAACAAAACTGTCTTGGGTTTGCTTTGAATTTTTTTATTCAATCTATTCGTCATCATACGGGTCATTTATTGGGATCATTCCACTGTTGCAGACCTCCTGTTAGACTTAATAATCGTAGCCTGCCTACAGACAGACTTTTTCTTCGTATACTCTATCTGCACGCAGGCTGATGAATCTTCACTTGCGAACACCTGGGAGGATTTGATTAAATCCTCTATGGATCCTCCAATATTTTCGCAAACAAATAACACCAGATAATAGCAAAGTAGGTAAGGTATACTTTGCCATATTTATTTTACAATCTAATAGTGGCAACCCATTTAATCATGTGCAATAGAGCAATACCTCTTTGGTCAGACGGAACATTGTCGACTTTTGTTCATTGGAATTTTTTCTCGCAAAGTTGAACAATCAAATATTCGAAACTCACCACCCAGATATAATATAATATAATATTAAACAGTAAACTAAAAGCAATTAAAATACCATGCATTCAAAGCAATTATCGTCGCTCTTGGACTAGCTAAACATTATAGTAAACATCGAGTAAGTGAATACCATTTAGGAGACCATCGGGTTATTATCAAGACCATCGAGTAAGGGAAGCAGGGGAAAGTCTCCTCCCATTAAAGTGCCTATGAAATGAAAAAATGGGTATTGAGGTTTTCACATATTATTGTAGAGTTTTTTACGCTGATTCCGATGATATATATATTTTTTTAAACAAACACATTTTAACCTACCTTTTTAATGCCTAAAGTCGGCATTTTCGCTACATTTCGAGGGACACTTTTTACGCGGTCAGATTATGCAAATGAGGCGCGTGACGTCAAGAGTTGTACACAAGCAGAACAAGAGATCTAAGCAAGCATGGCGGACGGAGTTAATCCTATGATTAAGGTTACTTCTAGTCAAAGAGGGGGCAAATACTGCGTAGCAGGTGTTGCAAACCAGGTTAGTTGTACAAACAAAAAAGGTATAAAGGGCGTTTCATTGCATACTTTCCCGAAGAATAAAGAAACAAACAGGTTATGGACGGCTTTTGTGAGGGTTCATCCTAGTGATTTTGTCCCTTCTCCAACTTCTCAATTATGCTCCGTTCATTTTGAGCCTACTTCGTTTGTTCGACGTCAAGATATCTCATTGACCGATATGCCTGAATCGTTGGTTTGTTCTCCGCCTAAAAAGATACGTCTTCAGTTTGGAGCTGTTCCAACTATTCATACTGATTCTAGTTTTACAGTGGCAAGTAAGAATGTATCAAAACGTGAAAAAGACAGGTAGGACTTGCCACACAAATTATGGACAGGTTTTACTTGTTACTATACATATTACAACTTAAATCCAGGCAGATAAATAATTATAATATGCAATATAAAAATCTTCAGATTATCAGAAATGCACTTTGGGGTTCTTCCTTGATTCCTGCTTCTACAAAGTCTGAAGACTGTCCTCCTGTGAAACCAGAGTTGCCTGAATCACCATGTTCAACTCACATGGAAACCTCTATACCTGATAAAGAACCTTCGTGTACTAGTCCAATTCTTTCTGCATCGTCTTTGGTCTAACAGCATATTAAGGTGTCATCAAACAATAATTGCCAACGTTGTCAACAGTTGTCAATAAAAAGAAGAAACCTTCTTAAGGCAAACTACAGATTAAAAAATTCCATCAGGCAGTTGAAAGTTAGATTCGAAAGTGTGAGTCATGTAAGTACATGCATTAGTAACATTAAAATTTAACTGCTAATTTAATCTGTAATTTATGTCTCTTCTGAAGTGTTTTGTACACATGTAGGGTTTTAAATAAGAAATTACTTACCTGTAGGCAACTTTGCATGACAATTGCATGCCTGCACACATTCCCACGACCATTGAGGATGCCGATACATACTACGAGGGCAGTGATGACGAACATTGTATTGATGGTGACGAGGATTTCAAAATAGATGAACATTAACAGACAAACATATTCATAGATTAACATTAACAGACATATTCTAGCTAGCCTTCATTTTATTGAAAACTTGAAAAGAGAACCAAGGAAGACAAAAGCTGGTGAAACCTATTTTCATATAACTTATCCAAAGTTCTAACTTGGCGAAGATATTGTGAGAGAGGTTATGGTACCCCCTACTTATGGTAAGATGGAGTCTTTCCTAGTGCATTTCAAGTATTTAAAAAAAATCTGAAAATCCGTCACTATAGGTCTGCTTAACACACTAGCAGTGTACCACTCATTAAACATACATTTCTATGTAGGTTATGCAGATAAGATAAAGAAACTGATATTTACAATGCCTATGTCTACCTTGGAGCCTATTATGAAGAAATATGAACAGCTAGTCCCGTTACCATTGAATTCTAAATTTACAGAGAAGCGCGAGAGGAAAGCAGCCATCAAGCATTGGACTGAAAAGAAGTCAACGACAGCAGAATTGTGTCCTACTGGTAAGCCATGAAAAAAGCTAAGATTAGTTGCCTATAGATAGTGTTATGCTGAGTGTTCATTCAGATTATTTATGCTTCCCTATCCCCAGGCGATAAACAAGACGAACTTTTGGAGGCAGAGAAGGAATCGCAAAGTCAGCAAGTTGTAAACAGCACTTCTACTTCCACTCGAAAGGCACCGATGTGCAGATCATGCGGTAAACCTAGGAAAGGTCATAAAATTGGGTCGTGTGTTTAGGAAGGTATTGTATGTATAGACCTACATTTGCTTTGTGATAGAAAGAGTGGTTTTCATTTTCTTGAATATTAAGTTTTTATTTTTTTATGCCGTATATTTTTACAGGAGTGTGAGATATTTATACAAACAATATATTTAGTCTCTTTGTTGCAGCTAGGTAGCCGTGCATCCCACCATTACCAAAATTCGTTCGTATACTGTGGTATATACATGCCGGTAGCGGTCTCGAATTGTCCCATCCAAGCGACCCACACAACCATCGGATAAGCCATCGGTAGGAAACAGCTCTAAGAAATCTGTGAAAGATCAGTCAATGAAATGTTTGAAAAATTATTTTTGATTTAGGAATTCTTCATGTAAACAGCATTATATGAACAGTAAATAAACAAACATTACTACATTAACTTTATTATGGTAGCCTACATTTAATATTTGCGTGTATATAATTGAGATTTTATCAATGAAAATATTTTGAAGTTTTATCAACTGCATTCAAATCAACTGACCATTATCTTCGTTTCTATTATCTGTAAATTATAATAGAACTCACTCATTTTCAGTTTGCTTTGTATTCCTTCTATAACTTCTCCCATTGCGACCCCTCAATAGTGGGACCGCAGTCCTTAGAACTGTGGTATTTATCAGAGCAGTATAGTCCTTGTGTTGGGTAATACATAGCAGCTTTTCAGGGTTACCATCGAACATCAGCATTCCAATTGCAGGTAGGACTTCATGACAACATCGGTACTCCAGTGCTCCAATCAACAACTCATTATGGCAACTACTACATTCGCACCTAAAAATTAAAATGTGATAAGATTGCTTCAGACCTAATCCAGATGAGTGCAGGAAAGAAAATTTACTTTTTACATGTAGCCTACGCAAAATATTGATGTAAATTGGGGCGAACAAGTAGGTCTACTTCATCGAGTGGAGGAAATTGTGAATATGATTTCATGCAGACATATAGCGTTTGTCATTAATCATACTCAAAAACCCCATACAACTTAAACCCAACAGCAGCTTTTATTATATTGCAATGACTACTTACCAAGCACTGACAGGATCTTTCCCTTCAAATCTTGCCTCTAGCGTTTGCTGAGGAATATTGTCAGCGTCTTCTTCCTGGTTGCATTCTTCACCACTAAATTCAGTGCTCATAGCAAGTGCTTCACCTTGGTATGGCTGTGTGGCAGTTGAAATTTCTTCATTTGATGAACTGATTTCCGATTCAGAGTTTGTTTCCGAAGAATCAATACCAGACATTGTTTTTTTGTTGGAATAAAGAAGAACAAAGTTTTCTCTCTTGCCATCGTGTCTGCTTGTGTGAAAAATCGTGTGTACAACTCTTGACGTCACGACATCTAAATTAGTGCCCAGGCGCTTGTCCCCAAAATGCATCATGTTTGCGATGCGAAAAAGATACATTTTACTTAAAATTTTCATAAAAAAATATTGCCATGGTACTATGTCGAACATGCAGATTCATAATCTGTAAAAACCTCAATACCCATTTTTTCATTTCATAGGCACTTTAAGATAGCTTTAATAAAGCAATCTATATTCACAAAAGAGTTTTTTCAAGATAATAATAATAATCCATCTTACTAGATTATCTATCTTAATTTCCGTTTTTCCCTGCATTTCCAAGCTATGCTTTAGAAAAAGATACAAGTTATACAAGTGTACTTGTTTAGTAGGTACATTTTGTGCGTTTGAGACCCACTATTAGGCAGTGCACCCCGCTTTGAACAGTAGCTTGAAGGGATAAGATTTTAACGTACTTGAAATAAAATATGAACTTAATTAAATCTTCCACATTTTCATCGTCCATGAAAATAGCCAATAAAAATGTAATTTGACCTGCAACCTTTCAAATGGTCATTGTAAAAGATTGATGTCTAGATTAACCACAATTTATTAACCCAACGTGAGACGAGATTTTAGTCACGTGGCTTGTTTAATCGTCCATGTATGGTCACGCGCCATGAAAAATCAAACGTAATTATTATTAAATTATAATATTATATACGTAGCCACAAAACTTTTTATACCTACCAAGTCGAAACTGTGTTGAAAAATACCACCCATTTTTCTATGAGGTACCTATTATGTGGGGTTTATTGTCACTAATATGGAATAAACACCAAGCGCGTCGTTTGGCAGTTGCTGGTGCTGAATTTCGGTTCTCGATTATTGCTGAAACACAACTTTGGCTTGGGCCTTGCTTTGACCATTGGACTGTTATGTTACGCATTAGCATAACAGAACTAAACTTCCATCATTTGCTTACCGTTTCCCTGTATAACATAAAATATATTTGTTCCCTTCCAGGATCTATATGTCTACTATGTGAGTCTGTGCGTGCGTGCGTATACGCTCAACGAAGTTTTCCGCTTTAAGCTAATTTACATAGAAATATTATGACATGTTTAGTTTGTTTATCAATTAATGTATTATGATACTTTTTATTTTTAATAATAACTTAACTAAAATTTTACCATATGTAATGTAAGAAGCTCGTTGAAACTATTGTTGTTATACTAATGTATAATTGCGGTTTATCGTATTTTCTGTCAGTTATGTCACTACATGACTGCTATAACACCATTATCATTCATGTGAGAGACATATTTTTAGACTTATCCCATGCCCATAGGTCACCCTCGTATAAAGTACGTGTGTATTGTATACAGCCCGGGCTTATCGGATTTTCTCAGAGTTCTTCGGTTTCATTTGCACGCATATTACGTTTATAGTCTTTTAATGCGAACTTTGATAATTTAAGTCAAGATTCATCATCATCGTCATTTATCCAGAAAAAAATAACTTTTACAAGGTTAGATTATGCTTTACTCCAAAGTAGCCCCCCTCTTCTTGTGACTACCCTTGAACCGAAGACAATTATGGCAAAAATCAAAAATATGAGTAATTGAATCTTATACTGTTTTCATCATCTACACAAAATCATTCACAGATTATTTTTGCCTATCCATTGCTGCAGATTTTAATCTAAATTAGTGAGCACAAGAGTAACCTCTGACCATGTTCCCTTTGGAGATATTATTTTGATACGCCTTTAACTGCCTCTGCTTTGGTGGATCATTTTACCATGCTCTTATCGGATTGGTTACTAGTTTCATTTATAGCCTCTATCATTTCAAAAATCGAACATTAAGGATGTGTTAAATATTGGTTGAATTTCTGATAAAAAGAGCGTTCGTCAAAACGTCAAGATAAAATGATGGCGATATTTCACTGTCTATCAGATTCTTTTTAGGGTTGCAACTCACAAATGACCAAAGAAGCGTGTGAAAGTTCGTACCAAAAGCCGACTTAAGATGTTTATGGTTTACTTATAGATTACCGCAACTTTTTAATAATTATATCGTTTTGATGCAGTGTGAGTTTATTTATTTTATATACGCCCTTGTTGTTTGGGACTACAATTCTGCCACTACTTGGCATTTCGTTTCATTTTTTGTAATTCCGTAATTCATCATCATCATCATCATCATCATCGTTTATTCAGAAACCTATGCCACATACAACTTCTTTAAAAGGACTGATTAATTATAATAATAGTAATATATAATGTAAATTGCATAGGAAAACAGAAATTTATATAGGGTTTAGTAATTAAGAGCAATCATCTTGGTTGAATTGCTCCTCCGCCAATGCACTACTGTAATACACCTTTTTCATTGAAAAAGTTAATGGAAGGGTGATTTTGGTATGTCATGCAAACACTGTCTAATGCGATGGTATACACGTGGCCAACTCATACCCTCGTACCCCGCATTATATGGGGGTGATAGGATGTATCCAATTAATTAAATGTATGCAAAAATGAGGCAATACTTAATTAATAACTGATGACTATACCCTGCGTCCAGACTAAAACGTCATCATCATCATCATCATCATCATCATCATTTATTCAGAACCTTGTACAAACTTTTCTACAAAGGACTGACAAACGTTTCTTAAGGAAAGTGAAATTATTGTTTTTAAAACTCATTTTTCATTAGACGTGATCTTATTTGTTATTGTAAGTGGTAATATCATTGATACTTTGAACACATGCTAGTGCTACTAAAGCCGTAAAACATGTTAGTATGATGTTAAAAGCGTTCAAGGTCAACACAATGGAATGCGCGTCTGTCTAGCAGGTCGCATGTCTATAAATTGATCTCTGATACGTGGCGCTCCTTTTGCGGTGCTGACTTTAGCCATACAGTTAATTTTACTTTTTCTGTTCTCCATAAATGGCTTATGCATACATGTTTACGCGTTATTTGCCCCTCCTCTATAATTGTTGAATTGTATTTCATGGATAAACATCATGGATAAGAATTCAAGTTGTCGCTTTGTCAGCGGCCCCCGCGTCCCGCGTGCGCACTGAAGCAGATACTGCTGCCACCTGTCCGCAGTCCGCATGCTTTGCATAACTGAATGTCTGAAATGTTTGCTTGATTGAAAACTAAAATAAATTTGAACAAATGACACATCTGCATGCCTGTTATGGTTATTGCTGTTGGGAACCAAAAAACACGTAGCTCAATATCTAAAATAGGTTAGCGATAAAGTTTGTTGCCATGCAGTAGCTAGCCGCAAATTGCACGCTCATGATATCAGCTACACCGTCCGTCTATTGTTGAGAATGCCCGCTGATATTGACGTCACTGTTACCTATTGTGAGGTGAAGTAGTGAAGTGGATCAAATATAACTTGTCAATCAGCTGAATTCACTTGCCTGCGCTGTTGGCATGGGGTCTGTCTCTCTATCAATCGTTGTAGAAAAGCCAGCATATATTTTGTCATCACTCACTGTTTTAATGCAATCCTCATTTCATTGCATGTCAGAGGGTTAGCCTACCGCATGATCAAAACCATAGAAACAAAATATTTTTCAAAGAATAACTACTCTGGATGTATAATTAATAACAAGGACATTTTCTGATATTCTTTCCTTATTGAATCATGCGGCATCGACTTAAATCGTTTGGATTATTTTCTCTCTGCAATAGGAATTCATCCCGTGGAAAATTAGATTGCGATGCACAGAAACTCAATCACGAGGTTAGTACAATTTTAAGTAGCCTACATAAAAAGCAAAAGTTAGATTATTAATAATGCTCTCAGCCTGTTTTGGTAATGTTGATTTTGTATAATTACTCATTACTGTCATTTCATGTGAATGCAACAATTTAAAACAACATTTTTTGACTTCTACATTTATACACATTTCCCTTTAACCAACTTCCTTGTTTTTTTATAACTTATTGATACTTTATTCAAATAAAACATTTGTTTTTATAAGTATCTTCATCTGATGTTCATTTACTATGTCGTGCAAATGTTTATGAACATCAACAAATCGCAGTTTACACCTAATTAACAGAATCATTGACTAGAAAGATGAAAATAAATAATCATAAACAAATATTCTATTTGAATTTATCAGTTGTATTTTTTGTAATCCCAAAATGTAGTAATTCATGGAAGTAATATTCAATGCTTAATACGATATAGCCTACATTTTTCTAAGCATTATACCGGTCAATTATTGTTAAATTAATTGTTTTAATGATTGTTCATTGTGTTCATTTTAACCATGATTAAACTGTCTGGTTTGACGCTGTTCCTCTTACGTCAAATTTTGCTTTGTGTCGCTTTCTGAATCGACGGATACTTGATCAATCTATTCTTTTGTTTTCTGCACATATTTCGTTCTTCAGTTTATATACACTATTCAATTAAAAAAATTTGTTAATAAATTATATTGTTGTTATTTGTGGAGGATTTCAATGTAATATATAAAAAATATTGCAACATTTTACTCTCTCTTGTCCAGCCTTTGTTTGTGAGAAAATCGATCTTTTGTTAGTAAAAGATGCGCGAAAGAAACAAAACATTAGACTCTGTACTAAATCAAGTATTTCTGTGTTTGTGTTAGACCTTTTGAAAAAGAAGTAGATCATTTTGTTCAATTCAAAATCACTCAAAAGCCAACATTTTCCTACAAAGATTTCAAGTACTTACTACAATCTGTAAAAGTTTTTGATTTGTGAAATGTGATCTGGTCAGTGGTCAGTACAACCATCTACTTGTGAAAACATGTTGATCATGACGTAGACCATGTGGACCTTTAACGCATTTGTATAACTGTATAGTGTTCTCTTATTTATTTTGATTTAAAAAGAATTTGGAAAACCCATACATATTTAGTATCAAAAATAATCCCAACAATAAAAATGTTCCTTCGTCCGGACAGGGGGCTTTGTATCCCCGACCGGGGACTATTGCCCCGCGCATTCATTGTTTGTTCCGTACTATACTGTTACATATTAGAATAGAATAGAATAGAATTTTATTTCAACCACATGATAAAAAAAAATATTTACAGACTAAAGACATTGATTTATGAAATATGATATACAGTGGTTGACGTCATCTCGTAAGCAAAATTTGCTTGTCTATTGAGAGACGCTATAGAGTTTATGAATGACATGGGTAAAAGATTAAAATAAAAATGGTGAATTTAAACTACAGTAAAGAAAATTCAAAAATTAATTGTAATTAAGAAGTTAACATACTATACAAAAAAAAATAATACAATTTAACAACATATGTAACAGTTTTTGTAAGTGCAAACGGAATAGTAGGATTTTAAAATGTTCTTTCGAATATAGTTGATGAAAGTATTAGACGATGAATATAAATTTTCAGGAAAGGTATAAGTGAAACCATTCCAAAGTGTTGGAAATCTATAATTTGGTAATGATTGTAGCATTTTTTTAGTTACAAAAGGAACTTCAAAGACATTCAACTTTCTGAATCTGGATTCAAAAAAATTAAACATTGATAGTAAAAACGATGGGACAAAATCATTGGCAATTAACAGTCTATGCATTAAAGAAACCACCTTTAAATTGTATAAATCTTTGAATTTCAAGATACCTAAATATTTCATCAGTGGTTCGGCATGGGATAGGTATTTTGCGTTCATTATAATCCTCACACACTTTTTCTGCAACAACTCTAACCGTGAAACATTTGCATGACCCCAGATCTCAATACAATACTCAAAGTGAGGTTTGCATAAAGAATTGTAAATTATTAATTTATGCTTCAAAGTTAAGAAATTTTTTAGACGAATTAGGGTGAAGATTGTTTTACGTAATTTGGAAGCAACAAAATTGGCATTGATCGTTGATTGATTGATTGATTGGTTGATTGATTGATTGATTATTAGGAAGTGATCATTCGTACATTATCGTTGAAAATACTTTTTAAACAGAATTTCAAGAAAATGTTTAATATTATTAAATACGGTTTCCGTCTGCACGCAGGCTATTATACACTGAAAATCTGAAATGTTACCAATTTTACTCAAATATTGGATTTAACATACAAGTGAAATAATCGAATACACGATAGTAGGGCTACTAGCTTTGCATAAGACTACCCAACAGCACCACTAGTCGCAAATATAGCCACTCGCCGAGTCGTGTGACCCGCATGCGCAATAGTATTTTCACGTAACAATTTCTACTCTACGTATTTTGAAAATCTTGATGATAACAGCGATTTAGAATTGATATTGAGGTCCGTGAAACCCCAATGTTATCTTAATTAATCATTACAAAATAATAAATGTGTTGTCAGTGAGAACAACAGATGAATAACTGTACAACAACATCAATGTTTAGCAATTTTGTGTCAGCTAAAATTTTTGGAGTGGAGGAGTCATTTTTCGGGAAAATGAAAGCTTTCTGTATAGCCTGTTATCTTTAATTATTTAATAGTATAAGCTGTAGGTGAATGTGAATGTAGGAGCTGTTATTCATCGGAGCCAACGTTGTAGTATTGCCAGATTTTGAGGGACGCGTACATGTGACGTAGAAGTTTAAAATCAGACAGTCAAAGACAATGACAGTTCCCTTTAAACCAAATAGTATTATTTTTTATTTTCCCGTTTTGCGTTCTGCGTTCCGCTTTCCATTTGATTATATTCTATGTGCTGTATCTATGCCTATGAACCGTTACAATTGTATTTTGTATTGTCTTGATAGGAAATCTATACAAGTAAAGTTGTTGACGAGATTTTAGATACGGAAGATAACGAGAATACAACTGATATGAGTGAGAAAGAGGACTCGGACGAGTATGATTCCCCTCTCGCAGAATATAAGAAGCAAATGAAAGATTATGATACGCCATTATCAGAGTTTAAAAAACAAATAGCAGACTCAGAAACAATGGATGAAAATAAAGAAAATACAGGATCAGAAGAATCTTTAAAAGAAATACCAACTGATAAAGAACTTCTTTTAGATCGCATGGAATTATTCTCAGCTACACATCCTACAATGAAAACAAGTTTTGAGTTATTACCTAGAAATGGACGTGGTATACCATTATCGAAATCATGCCCTTCGGGGTTTCTAAGTGGATCAAAGCGAAAAGAACCTGGATTTTTTGAAAGACAATCAGTTGAACGTTCAAGTTATAAAAAATCAGAATCAAAGTCTGAAATGTTATCACGTGAAAATTCAAAGAAAAAAACTATGAAAAAGAAACGCAAAAAATGTAAATCAAAATCCCCGTCGCCGCCACGTGACTTGCCTGTGATTATCATTAATGGAAAAGGCAGGCCATTGCCTCGACTTTTACCTACATTAGCAGAAGAACGTGACATTAGTAACGAATGCTAACGACATTATTTAGTTTTTAAACAGGTGAATAAAAATGTAAATACTGTATTGTGGTACGCACGCATATGTAGATAAGTATAATAGAATGTATATATGTTTTTAAAAATGATACGACACAAAATCATCGACTATAAATATGATTTATACATGAATACTCAAGAATCTTTGTAAATTTATGTAATATGCAGTTTGAACAGATTTAATAACGAAGAAGACCAATAAAAGCAAACAATTTATCATTAACCGGAGTCATTTTATCAGTAACCCGTACAGTCAGAATGTAGAATCTACGATCTGTTTAATTGTATTAGTGTATTAGTATCAGAGATGCATAGAGTCAGAATTATCAGACTCAGAATCCTAAACAGTTCTTGTAGAAGGATTTGACTCCGAATCCAACTCCGAAAATATAAGAAATACTGTATAAACTCCGGCTCCAAAGTATTCAAGGCTTCGTTTACACGACAAGTGGATTTACGAAACCCGGGTGAATTTTAGTCTGGATCGCCTTCGCGTCTCCACTAGGCAATGTTTTAGGATAAAATACTATATAGTTTAGCAAAACTATTCAATAAATCTGTCTATTCAAGATAAAATCGTGGATAACATGCATTTGAAATGTATTATTTACGAAAGCAGTGTTAATTCATTGTGAATCTAATTAGATATGAATAACAAAAGCTATTTTGAATGGTTTAAAAAAAACAAAAACATATCAGTCTGAAGCTACAGAATCGAACAAGTATAAAAATCCAATTTCAACGAAAAACTATTAAAGAAATAATGGAGTTACAGCGTTTTATTTAGACAAAATAGATAAATATAGCCTTGTGTAATCTGATACCCTCTATCTGAACTTTTTGAAAGTGGACTTTTAAAAGACTTTTGAAAACCCGCATTCAGTTGCAGCCTTGAGATCTGTCATAATCGTAGAATAATGAGCTCTTTTGTCCCCATTCTAATGGATCTAGACTATCGACACGTATGAATGTTTTTCATCCAGGAAACGATTGTAATGATCCACAAACATTCACATTTGCTGAAGTCTGACCCAATCTCCTTGCATGTGTTCCCCGTCTTTTATAGGTGGGCCAGAACGACATCCATGAAAATTACGCAGCAACAACCATATCTTTTTGCTATATATGATGAGTTGCTGTTGTATAATATGCATTGTGCAAGTATATACTTTGAAGGTTTTAACCATACTACGTGGTGCAGTATAATGCACTTCCATCGACGACATCACTTACTCATTGCGCTATCCTTGAATAGAAATTCAGATTGTTGTCAGCCCCGTCATCCATTCATGATTGAAACATAAAATCATGTCCTCTTGTCTTTGAACAAGCACGGTTAGCCTTGAAAATAGTACCCAAAGTATGTAAACTTTCCAGTTGTTGGATTTGATGACGACGCTGTACTTGAGCTTCTACTACACTTATCCATATAGTTTATCAAAATTTCCTTGAATGCATTCTCTAAATTCCGTGCACGGTCGCAATTTATCATCATCAATCTTTGTTAGCCCTCTGATGACACAGATTCGGATATTGTCTCCTCGACCTAAAGTATAAGTTAATTGAGGCGGTATTGCCCTACGACCCCTATCGAATGTGCCCGTACAACTCTTCGATTTCAAGAAGAGGAGAGAATCCTTTCGCAAAGAGCATTGATTGTAAATACTCTATATTGATGTCAGATCTCAGGACCATTCTATCCGCCATCAAAGAAGATTAAAAAAAGGCAACGACTGAGTTGGACTGATGCCCCGAACATTCAAGTTGCCAGTAGTCAAGGCAAAGATATCAGGATTGCCAAAACTTGATTTAACGATAGTGAAATGAACACCAGGGGTTGAGACTTCCATACATCGGCTGTATGATATGATATGATATATTTTTGTCACTAAAGATCAATACTAACTGGCAGATAGAGGAAGGTGTTAGCCTTCACTTCATATAGCCGTAAAATACATATTACTAAAAACACATAGTTATAAGTATTGAATTTAAAGGCAATGGAAAATTAACATTTACAATGCTTTGATAAATCAATTGCATCTAATCTTGATTTGAAGGTTGTCTAAACTTGCACCATGTACAGAGGTTTTCATGTATGATGTTAGAATAATTCCAAGATTTCTAATCTGCTTGACATCGTCTATCGTCATCGAATCTGCTGTACGGGGACGTGCCATTTTCAAGGGGTGCCTTTTCCAGATTATGAAATATACGGTGTCAATTTAGGATTTTCAAAATATTTTGGAACTTTTCTTTAGTTTTGCTAGTAAAAACAATTTACAGTCTTCATTCTCATTTGCTGTGGAATTTTACATCTTTCCTCTATTTTTGAGATTGGCACCGGCACCCTGATAGTGTACTGGGCAAAAATTGTGCACTGGGACTAAAGCTAAAGAAAGCAGTTGTCGAGGTACCGTTTTCAAGGGGTACAGAATGTTGTCTAAGCGTCCGGTACCCTAGAAGAACCCGGGGTCCTATATAAGGGTAGATCGATCGGTACCCCATTAATACCCGATCAGTTCTCGCCCTAGTTTTTAGAGTGTAAAAAAGTAAATATTTTCCTTATGTGACCGCCATGCCAAAATATTTTAAATAACGAAACAGACGTTTAATCGAGAACTTCATTCCCATATTGAAGCGGCGTGCGGAAGCGAGGATCTCGGTGGGATTAGGCGAGGCAGATTATATTGCATCAAGAGAAGACAGAAATTAAACGTCCTTTTGTTAGCTAAGCAGGAGTTTAGGACAGAAGAGAATAACTCCACGGTGAACAGCTTGACGACATTTTTGACGTAATAAATGCACGTTTATGCAGAATAATGTTAGGCATACAATCTCTATCATTTTGAAAGCAGCGATATTTTTAAAATACCATTTTAATTTCTATTTACGAATAACATTTTGTAGATGAAATTATATTGTTAATTAATTTCTATTACAATTGCATTCAAGGTTTAATTAATAGAATGGATGAATTAGTTACGAAAATCAAAGAATGCAACCGCTGGCGACAAAAATATGAAATTATCAAATCAATTATGGAACACAATGAAAATGAATTTGCTGACTACAGAGCGTATAAAGATTCAATTATTTTAATACAACAGGAAGAAATTGAAGATCTAAAAACGCAACTTATCAGTTTTTTTGAGAAAAAGAAGAAAGGCAAAAAAAGAAAAATTACAAAACAAAATACTTTGGGTAAAACAAATATTGTCAATAAAGTAGAAAAGTCGGTGGGATCTTGTGTTGGATTAGATATACCATCTTATTACGAAGAATTGAGAAATAAAGAAATTGAGATTACAGAAGCACAACAGATCATCAGAGAAATGAAACTAATAGAAATTGAAATGCAGTTTAAATTAAAAGAACACGAAGCCTACAAAGAACAACTCATCTTAGATCAATAACAACTCATCTTAGATCTAACAACAACACACAGACTGAAATTCAAAACTTTGATACAATGGCTAAGAGAGCGAGGCTGGAGGAAGATAATAACAAAATGAAAATGACTATTATGAACAACGAGGCCACCCTCGATCAGATCAGAATCACTCTGCGCAAGACAGAAGATGATATGAAATGCATAGTCGCCCAATCAGAGGCAGCTTACGATGAATTAGAAGAACGCTTTGATAGTTTCAAGACCAATGTATCACGCGTGTTGGCTGATCAAGATAAAACAATTGATGATTTGGAAGTAAAGCTAGCATCTTACAAAGACGCAGAGAAAATGTTTCATAACTATAAAGAGGATACTATCAAAGAAATCAAAGAAATGAAACAAACGCACAAAGATGCTATTGGAACGTTTATTTGCCAAAGGAAAGAGTATGAAACTATATCAAGTGATTACGAAAATAAAATCAGCCATCTTGAAAAACAGCTGCAGATGTGCAATGAATCAAAGGGTATTTTGAGCAAAAAGTTGAGAGAGTATCGCGACAAAGTTGCCGAGCAATAATAAATCACTAATTACAATTTATAATGATAATAATGAAGATAATACCTAATTTAATGCTAACTTTCGGTCTGCGGGGTGTCTTACAAGATGACATTCATTTGTTAGCTTGAAAATATAATTCTTATACGCAGTAAGCAAATGAACCGGTTTTTATGTATGAATGTCGGTCGGGACAGTAAGGAAAACATCGCGAGCGGCAAATGGCTGGATCGACAGTTACACAACATTACCTATGTTTATATATCTTGACTGATTTTTAAATTAACAACTACACGGAACGATAAGAGCAAAGCGCAGGTTTTGATGTGTTGTATGGAAGGCGCTTGTTATGTCATGTTGTTATCACATCAGTACAAATGGAAACAGATAGCCACTTTAATAAGTTGGACATTTTTCAAACGAAACATAGTCCTGCGCCGAGATGTAAAATAATAGGTGATATGTATATACGTGATATTGTATCTTATAATAATATGTGTGCATAATCAATTGCTATAGATGTTTCTACAATTTTATAATGTTTAGTACACACTCAACGTCCTAAGTTATCAACCACACCAGTATTGCCACCCCCCCCCCCGGAGCTAGAACCATACTTTTGATATACGGGGACGTTCAAATATTAAAGGATACTTTTTTCAGAATTCTGAAAAAAATTTAGAGTATTCCTTTTGCCCTAAAAATTTCTTCAAGTTCTTTCTCAATGCTATTTCTGCTTTTTGCTCATTTTTTAAATGAAGGTAACACGTCTCTTTTAAATTATATTTGGGATATCTTTTAGTCATCATCGGGGGAATTGTTATGGTCATTCTGCCAAAGTTCCATTTGAACAACCCCGTTGAAACGCAACCGAAGTTACCCCCGAGGTATAGCCATTCATTATTTTGATGCAAGTATCTTTCAGGACATTCATAATTAACACTGCATAAAATATTTTAAATAAATTATTCTAAGAAAACTATCAACTCAAAGAAGAATCCCTGCAGCATATTGAAAATCTCTTGTTATTATATGTGTATACAATAATTAGGCATTGTTAGAATAATCACGAGTCCGGCTTTTCCCACTATAGCTCTTTAATTGCACTGTATATAATGGGATGTACGTATTAATATGTCATGTTGACATCCAAATATTAAAATAGTCCCCTATTCGTTTAAATCATGAGGACCCCCCATTTCATCTGTCACGCTGAAATAATATCACATTGTCCTAATACAATACTCACTGATACTTCTTTTTATAAGAGCCGGACTTACAAAAAAAGGAAATTTCGAAGAATTCATAGCTATAAGGAGATTTTTACAACGAGCATTTTAGTGATACTTATTAACTGATGAAATGTGCAATGCTATAAACACTGTTGTATCGAATAGTCCCCGGGGTAAAGGTAAATCAGCTTTGCACCAGCTCTGGCATGGACGGGGTGACGAATGGCATTTGAAAAAATATATAAGTACCCCCAAAGGTTCCAAAAACCCTATAAATGCTACACAAAAAGATCCATACACTTGAAAATGATACGTCAAAAGTAAAAGAACCAATAATCTAAAAATTGTTGCCAAATTAAGAAAAAGTCAATATTTTTTCATTTTAAAGTATGTATTTTTTTAAATTATCGTAGACAAACAAACGACAGCTCAAAAATCGAATTTTTTTTTGTCCAAAACATATTTTTCTCAGCTAAATATATGGACCCAAGAAACCCCCGTATAACCGTCACATGATGGATTTATACTCCCCAGGATGAAAGTAATCATTAAATTTTGATTTGAAAGTATGCCCTAAAACGAGACAAATTCAGAGACAAAAGCGAGCTTCATTGTGTAAAAGTTACTAGAATGTACTCTGATTGTGTTTTTGTATTTTTTTCTTATAATCCCTTGCAGCCAATTATTCAAAATTTTGATGTAAATGCCTAATTTGTTGGAATTCCAATAATATCTGTTGTTTTGTTGTTAAATCTAGGTTAGCCTCGTACGAATTATGCTAGTAGCCTCTTTGTTATATTGTCACGTGCAGTTTGCTTAAAGGAGCAAAATTGACCGACAGGCCCTACGCACTTAGGATCACGTGCATGCTTATTGTTTATAACACAATGTTCATTGTTCATTGTTCATTTTTTTTATTACAAATAAGGCCTGCGTATAACAATAGTTTCAAAGCGAGACGGTTGAATCACGCTAAGCATAAATTCAACTTTAGGTCGCCGGTCAATTTTGCCCCTTTAATAAAATTACTCTCACGTTGTCAGCCATATCGCTAGCTTTTGTTGTGGTTATTTGAGTATTCTTTACCTTCATACATCTGTTTATTTAATACCCAACGAAATTTCCTATTGTTCTCTTGTTGCTGTAATTTTCGTCTGTTTTTTATTTTAACCAATCAGTAATCAATATCAGTTTCTCACACGTGAAGAAAACGATATAACCAATCATATTGCTTGTATCATGTTTCTTCACGTGTGAGAAAATGATATAACCAATCAAAATCCGCTTCATTTTTGGCAAAAAATGTAAACATTGCCGGGGAAAATAAATAATTTTTTCAACTTTGAAAAACATGCACGGCTGAATTTTGTTTTGACTTGCGAACTTCAAAGAGATAAGCATTTAATAAAATATGAGCCGTTTTGCAGCAGTGGTAGATGTCATTCAGAATACATTGATAATTTAGAAATTGTTGTTTTATTTCATTTTCAAGTCGTTTCATTTCAAGAAATGTTTTGTTCGGTTTTATTGTTAAAAAATTTCTTTTAGCTTTTTTATTAACATTTGTCTTTAATGAGTGGAGTTAATAATTTTGATAAACATTGGTAAAACTGAATTTTGTTTTGTTATTAATTTATGCAACACTATTCATGAAATTGAATAAAATAATAATTGTTGTAGGAATCTGAATAAACCCACATCATAAAGCTAAACTAAACAAAATAAGAAGCATACCTCATCCAAGCATAATATATCATCCCTTTTTACAATCACAATAATGACAATAATCATTGATGTTGAAATCTCGCTGGATATTACATAAAAAGATTACTATGGGTAACGCTTTGTACACATTTTATTCACTCGTTGTTTTGTACCAGAAAACTCACTCGCTCACAGAGCCTCGCTTGTTCGTTATCTGATACGTCACAACTTGTGAATAAAATCCGTACGCACACGCTAAAAAGTAATGTAGACGGTGTCGCCCTACCGAAGGCACCAGTACCACTCCTCTATTTCTAGATAAGTGTCATGGCTTTTTTCGCTGAGAGCAATGATTTTTAACGATCTTTGTTGATCTCAGCCGCGACACTGCAGATCAATTTCAACAGATTTCATGGCAGATAGGTCTTGATTGTCAATGCGCAACGATGCACCGCAGCTACTCACAATACAACGCACACGCTACCCATGAACTAATCTCTATACATTATATTAGCTCTGTTTCAAAAAGTTATGGGTCCAGTATTGTGATGGAGGGCACGAAAGAACGTTATATTATTGATAATTTAAAATCCCATAACTGGGAGATATGGAAGTTAAGGCATGTCTTGTGGCAAAAGGTCTTAGGGGCTATGTAGACGGAACACTGGAAGGAGGAAGCGAGGAGAGAGACAACGAACATCAAAAGAAATTGCGGGCGTATGCTATGATTGTAACAACTGTTAGTGGGAATATATACATTTATTAACCTCTTGCGGAGAGGATCCACCTGCGATGTGGGAGGCGCTGTGTATGTACATTTTGAAAGGAACACAACAGCGAATAAATATTATTTGAGAAGGCAGCTTTTCCAACTGAGAATGAAAGGGGATTCTGATATGGAAGAACATTTAAGGAGAATGAAGATTATGTGACAAGTTGGCTACACTAGGGACACCAGTTCAAGAGGATGACCGGCTGTGTTGAGAAAGGTCATCTGCGAAACGAATGTAAGAACAAAGGTCAGCAATACAAAAATTATTCAGCAAACCATCAATCAAGGGTAAATAAACACGATGACTCTGAAAGCGATGAATCGACATCTGGTTTTACTGCAACCTATTTATCGAATATTATTAATAACAAGGATTGTTGGTATATAGACTCTGGTGCTACACGTCACATGACAAATAATGTTTCTACTGTAACTAGTTATGGAAAGTTTAATGAGCCCGAAAAAGTTAAAATAGGTGATGGATAGCTCATCGATGCAATTGGTGTTGGGACTGCATGTGCATGTACG
This sequence comes from Haliclystus octoradiatus, assembly GCA_916610825.1. Lineage (NCBI taxonomy): Eukaryota > Metazoa > Cnidaria > Staurozoa > Stauromedusae > Haliclystidae > Haliclystus > Haliclystus octoradiatus. Next base: position 16,188,614 of record OU744451.1, read on the forward strand.
CATGAACTGTAATCATAAATTGAAAAATCACACTTTGAGGACGTGTTACATGTACCTATGTTAGCCTGTACTTTATTCAGTGTGAGATCTGCAACACAGAAAGGTTTTTCGATTGAATTTGAAAATGATTTATGCTGTATTAAACGTAAAAACAAAGTTGTTGGTAAAGGAAATCTTACTGGAAAAATGTACTGTCTTGATTTAACAACTATTGAATGCGAAGGGAATAATGAAGCAATGCGAGCTTGCAAAATGAATCTGTAAATGAATCTGTAATAAAGAAAACGGCTAATAAAGATATTGTTGATGGTCTACTTAGCAGTAATACAGTTAATTTCGATGTTGGATTTTGTGAGGCATGCGTTGCAGGAAAAATGTGCAGACTACCCATCTAGCTACGACGGAAATTGATGCTAAGAGACAACTAGAGTGCATTCATACAGATGTCTGCGGTCCCGTGCAAGTTGAATCCATTGGAGGTAATAGATACTTTATAACTTTTATTGACGATTACTCATATTTTATTGAGGTTTATCTCATGAAAAACAAATCCGAAGCCTTTAAATATTTCAAGGAGTTTAAAGCTCAAGCTGAAGTCAAATATGATATCAAAATTAGTCAATTGCGTGCTGATGGAGGGGGAGAATATATATCGGAAGAATTTGAAAGTTTTGAAAGAGGAAATTATTCATCATCAAGGAACAGTTCGCTATACGCCAGAACAAAACGGTGTAGCCGAAAGAATGAACCGCACACTCGTTGAATCGGCAAGAACAATGTTATTCCTCTCAAAACTGCCAATCAAATTGTGGGCTGAAGCGATCAACACAGCTTGTCGAATCAGAAACTGTATACCATCGAGAGCACTTAACGTCGTAATAACTCCATTCCAAGTTATGAATTGTAAGAAGCCGAATATCAAAATCATGAACGTATTTGGATGTGTAGCATACGCACATGCACCTCATCAATCAAACGAAAGCTGGACATAAAGCAGAAAAATTTAGAATGTTTGGTTATTGTGATAAAAAGATACATAGACTATTCAACATTGATAATAATAAGGTGATTATTCGCTATGACGTCACATTTAATTAATCTGATTCTGGTGATGGTCCAGCGCAGCCACTGAAAGAATTAACAATTCCGTCAGTGGAATCAAAGGGGGTAATTCCTGAAACGGATGACGAAGAAATCAACGAGAAAAACAATTCATCAAAAGGGAGTAACATACTTGACGACGACCTCAAAGGCCAATTAATAAACTTAAGCGTCTAATTGAAGAGATGGGTGATTTTGCTCAGCACTCCGCATATTGTGCTCTTGACATAGTCGAGCCACAAACAATTGAAGATACCCGTTCAAGTGACTATCAAAAGGAGTCGGAGACAGCAGAAATTGAAGAGTTTGAGTCGCTACTGGAGAATGATACATGGGAACTGGTCCCGTTGCCAGATGGAAGAAAAATCATCAAATGCCGATTGGTATTCAAAGTTAAGCATGATAGCGCAGGAAAGGTAGAATGTTTCAAGGGCAGAGTTGTTGCAAAAGGAAATATTCCCAAACACACGGTGTTGAGTACCAACAAACCTTTTCTCCTGTTGTGAAATATCAATCAATCCGAATGTTGTTAGCATTGTCAGCACAGGAGGGGTTGCTAGTACATCAGATGGACATTCAAACTGCTTTCCTCAATGGAAATCTTGACGAAGAAATTTATATGGAGATTTGATGTGTAAATTGACAAAAAGTATATATGGACTCAAACAATCACCACGTTGTTGGAATCGGGCCTTTACTGAGTTTATGATTTCTATTGGCTATGAGCAATCTAAGGCGAACCAATGTATATTCATCTTTAAATCGCCTACAATATCAATAGCTGCAGTTATACGTGGATGATTTAATGCTGCTGAGCTATTCCAACGAGAGCCTTGTGAAGATGAATGAATAATTAACTACGCATTTCAAGATGAGGGATATGAGTAAAATTCATTATTTTCTTGGCATGGAGATCACACATTACCAAAAGGAGGAGATTGGCGTCAACTCGGGCGTCACGCAAAGCTGTTACATCAAATTGCTAATGAAAAGTTTTGGAATGAGTGATTGTAACATTGCGTCCTCCCTTGGATATCAACGTAAAACTATTAAAGGACGATAATGTTAGTAATTCGGTTGACGCTGCAATAAATCCTTGGTTGGGAGCTTGTTATATGCTGCTATCATATCTAGACCAGATATTTCCTTTGCAATGGGAGCACTAGCACGATTTTCCTCATGTCCAAATGAATCCCACATTACTCAAGCAAAGCTTGCATTTTATTTATCTCAAAGGAAGTTTGGAGCTTGGTTTAGTATTTAAAAAGGACAAAAATGTATGTATGTTAAAGTCTAATGATATTATAAATGGATACTCAGATGCAGATTGGGCATCTGATCTGAATGACAGAAAATCTATTACCGGGAATGTATTTATAATGGCAGATGGTGCTGTTAGTTAGTACAGTAAAACAACCAACAGTGGCTCTCTCGACAACTGAAGCTGAGTACAGTATATGGCATTGCGCCTAGCAACGCAAGACGTTATCTGGCTTACTACTTTGTTCAATGATATTGGTATTGGAAGTAATGGTGCTGTCAGTGTTTGTGAGGATAATCAATTTAATCATGGAGCAATAGCCCTTTCAAATAATCCTATTGGACATCAGTATACCAAACACATTGATATAAGTCATCATTTCTCCGGGACGCTATAGAAGAAGATAAGTTAAAGCCGGTTCATTGCCCAACGAGGGAAATGATTGCGGATATCCTAACAAAGTGTCTATCTCGTGATTGTTTTGAATATTTAAGAAGTATGCTTGGATTATTCATAGTTTTGTAGCATACAGTCACCACTGATGACTTAAAAGATTGTTGATCTATTTTGATATATTATCTTTGGGTTTGTTTGTTTGAGTTTAAATGTTAGGCTTATTTACTATATACATAATTTTTGGTATCTGTACATGAAACATTGTTTTATTTTACTGTCTTCACTTTCCTGTGCTGAGTTTTCTATTCTGAAGAGGAAGATATTGAGAAGCAATATTCGGATGTTGATCGTAATCAATATATAGATATAAATATATAGAATATAGATAAAAAATCAGAGCAATCAGTCTCAACATAAATGAGCATATTCCATATTATAGAGAAGAAAAGGAATTTCTTTAAAACTATTTCAAGTATAATATGAAATTTTCCAATTATCATGATAATTGATCACACCATAGAAATATAGGATAGACAGTGAAACCTGCATATAACAGCCAGCTACGAGAGGTAGATAAATTGATTATTATAGCCAGGTGACCTTTATATACAGGCTTGACTCAATAGAAAATAATATTTTAGACATTTCAAGAGCTACCATTATAGAAAGGTTGCCGCTGTATAGAGGTGACCGTTATAACAGGTTTGACTGTATGTTTTTGTTTTATTAATTTAAAATACTACTCACATTCTTGTGTGAAATTATTTCCGAACTCTTGCTCTCATTGGATTAAGTGACATACCCTGGAGCAGAATATTTTCCTACAGTTATCCAACGTACATTTAGGATAGGCCAGAAGGTTTAGATATTTTAATGTTCTTAAGTTATAATATGAGGAAAGTAAAAGACAGAGACATATATTGTTAGTCAGCCATCTTGGTGTGTCTGGTGATTTATGTGATAAGAGGTCTGGTAATAGTGACAAGTCTAATTTAGGTCTAATTATATAAGAATACTACAGATATTAAGACGCATAAGCTAAGTTGAATAAAGCAAGACTTGTGCAAGGCAGAAGGGAAACACCAGCTCTGCAGGCACGGAGAAGTGCCATTATGGAAAAAATGAAGTACCCAAATATAGTTCAAAAAGTTCTATGAATGCCCCAAGATTTTCCATAAATCTTAAAAAAAGTTGTTCAATTTTCAGATTGTTTATCTGAAGTACTTTCAAATCTGGTATGTATTGGGAGAGTTATAAGGATGATAACGGTGAACAGATTCCAATTTATTCGTACTCAATGAGCATTCAGACATAACGATTATTCTGTTAGGAATTCGTCTTCATACCAATCAGCCTTCGGCTTCCTGAAAGAGGTCGCTCCGTTTTCCTTTAGTAGCATATAGTAAAACTTGTAAGGAGAAAACAATGTCATCGAAAAACAGGAAATAGCTGCGGAAAAAGCAAATGCGTTTAGCTAGGAGTGATAGAAGGATTTTGCATTACAAAGTTTCTTCAACGTAAAAGAAAGAGAACAACTCCAACAACTAAATTTAATGTTACATAACTTCGCATATTTTAATCGCAATTTACGAACAATTAATCGCGTTTTACGCCGTAAAAGTAATGCTTTTGCTTAGTCGAAGGCCAAGGTGCCCCAGAAGTGGCCTAGAAGTTTGGAAAGTGCGCTACGGAGAAGTAGTTTAATAATAATGGAGCCCTGGTGCGAATAGAAGGGATGGTCTTCTATTGCTTCGAGCTATGCGCTACATATCTTTTCCCTTTAAATCACGTGATCATCGATTATCAGTTTGAATTCCGTGACGTAATCAATAAACCTTTTTAAAAAAAAAAAAACCTTTTGTGATAAAACTTGTTGCAAAAGTAAGCGAATACCTTGTTGAATACTGATTGGATTAAATCAGAGAATCAAGATGATTGACATACATTGAATTGACGTGATCTCTCTCACTGTTACTGGGGATTTGTTATTGGAAAAACCCCTTTGTCTTTGCTCACAATTGACATAGTTTGTAACAAAAGACTTAGAACATGTCAAACTTGCTTTGGGAGCTTACCGTATGATGGATAAAATAAAAGTATCTAACTTCTTCAGGTATTAGATTGGGTCTAAGACAATGGAATTTAATTTGAATAAGCTTGAATTTAAATGTTTTAATTTAAAAAAATCATTTATCTTCATTTATCACCTGATAGGATTTATTGCTAAATTTTAGAGATATTAAAATCAGAGGGAAAATGCAGTATTCAGAATCAAAACTTTTCCTTTCTTCCCAACAAATAAAATTTTTCTCCTCTTTCCGTTCTTCAACAATTAATTCTAATATATCCTTTCAATTTCCGATAACAAAATCAAGTGACAGGCATGTACCTGACGGTCAATGAAAGTCGTTGTGGAGTCAAATATATTTATTGGTCTACGATTGTGAGTACTTATATTTCTCTATCTCAGAGGTGTAAGGCTGTCACACGGACAGGCAATTTATTGCGAACTGTCGAGGGACCTACCAATGACCACGCAGAACACAGAGGAATACAGTATATTGCTAGTAATTGCAAATTGGTTCATGGAATAAATGCGATGACAAATTCATGATACGATTGACACTTAAAACTATTAAATCGGGGTGAAAATATATGATTCCAGTGCTTAGAAAATTCCACTGTGTGACTACGTCATGCATTCAGCATACGCTATAACAGAACGGGAAGAAGTCTTCCCAATAGATCGATATATAAGTGTTTTGACCAGCAAACAAGCAAAGTTTTCAAGTTGTGTTTCAAGTTTCAATTGGCGTGAGTCACTATTTTACTACGAAGCAACATAATTGTAGATGATCAAATATCAAAGTAACGGAAGCCAGTTTTTCTCATCTATGCAGTTATAATTTTGATTTCCAATGCAATTATAGACAATGATATCAATATTTGTATTGTATTGTTTGGTCTTAACGGATCCTGTTTAATCTTAACATATAATAGAGAGTCACTTCAAACGTATGTACCCTAATAACTCTCTCAATTCTCTATCAAAATGTTCATAATCTCCCCAATCAATCATGACAGCTCGTTGAAATCGCAAGTGCTCTTTCCAATCGCATGGCCCTTTATTTGAAGCACAAGTTCACGGTTGTTGGTATTTGTATGCACGGACGTGGAGTAACCATCGAATGATTCAAATGTATGATTTATTTGATCACTTCACTTGATGCTGATTTCCACTTGGCAGGCAAATATTGTGCTGAAGCGAAGCCTAATACGCATGCGTAGTGCGACGTTGAAGCCACACAGGAACGGCGGTAGTAATTTGCTTCAGCGAAATGTTTGATTGGAAATGTTCCTACTTTTATGCGATTCGCTTTGGCGAAATACTTAAAGCCAATCAGAGCATTGCATTGATGTTGTCATGGTATCAGCTCACAGGCCTGGTGCCATATGGATTTACAAAATTTTAAATTTAAAAAAAAATTTCGCGCACCTGTAGTTGAAATCATGCAGCTGATTTTCGCCGCGAAAGTCCCCACGAATAATTCGATGCAGCGAAATTTTCCTATGGTGGAAACCAGCCTTTACTTGAATGTTTTAATGGGGTTTTATTTAATGGGGATAAGGTTTAATTTACCAACCTGAATGGATCATAATTGAAACGGGATTGATCTAATTCATAGTTCTACAATGTAAAGTGGAGATATCATTTGAAAGTAGAAGTTTTAAACCAAAAAAAAATTAATTACAAATTTTTTCAGCATGGATGTATTTCTTATTAAAATAATACCTTGCATTTTATCAACAATCTCCACTCTGCTGCCTGTCACAATGTTTTGTATTTGAATAAAGACGCTTGTAGTAAATCAACGCTGTTCTGCTAAACCTTTTGTTCTGTCATGGTCTGTTATGTTGCATTGAAATAGAGCATTATCACATGCTCCCAATGAGTTCCTCGAGAATTATTTAAATAATGATCATCCCCAATCTAACTCGGCCCACATTAAACCAGCAACGCGAGTAACTCATTGATAGTACATTATAATTGTTACTCGACAAGTAAACAGTTTTTAATATAGTTGTATTGAGTTTGCTTGTTAGTTAGTTTGTTAGTTAGTTTGTACTACTGTACTTCAAAGTAACTTTAAAATATTAAATATTGTTAAATGTTGTTGAATATTTGCAAACGCTATAGCATCGTACCTGCTGTAAGAAATGTGATATTTATCTCAACAGTAGAAAGTGAGAGCCAATAAAATGAATAATTAATTCAATAGTTTGCAAAGCTCTTTAGTTGTTTTCCAAATGTAAAATATCTTAATGAGAAGATAACGTAAGCAACTTTAATGATGAAAGAATATCTCAGACTCAGCTTCCTATTTTTCAATCTGTACTACAGTATATCAGATGTTGTTGGAACGAATGATTCTTGTTACAAGAATAATTCAATTCATTTCCAAGGAAGATATTTTGGCGGCAAGAAAATAGATCCTGAAGATGGATTAATCACTCGCATCGTTCCTACGATTTACACTTGTCGTCATCTTGGTAGAAATGTATCAGCTATATCTTACTGCAAGAACGAAATCATTAATCAAAATCCTATATGTATGATTTATAATGGAACAAATGTGTTTGAAAAGCTGAATGATGATCCATATTGCGATACAATCATTTTTCTTGAAGTGAGTATAAAATAATGAATTAACAGCTGCTGCATGCTTAAATATAGCTATAATAATCTTGCTCAGCAACCTTTTCTTAAGAGTCCTCTATGAGGGTTTGATAACAGAGATGATTGAAACTCAGAATTACCCAATTATGGTGTGAAACTCAAAATGGCGTCGTTTAATATGTCTCACTTTTTGGACTATTTTATAAAAAATGTAAAGATAAGTAATGGTGTGAAGTTGTCCACACTTGTGTAAGTATAGTGCGCAATGATAAATATCAGAGCTAATAAATAAAATGAGTCAAAAGCCATATGTATGTATGAGTGAGAATCGTATCATTATTCATTGAAATAATAATGTCAACCTATCACAGCTTTCATTATAAAGAACTGACTTTGTGCAAGAATACGATTGCAAATTTTCATTTCTTAAAAGAAACACATGATTTATATTTCTAAAATGACGTAAGGATTCCTAGCAATTTGATTGGTTGTTGAGCGTGCACGCTTCTGCTGGTGAAGTAGCGGGAATTTTGAACCATTGTTTACATGAGACACAATAAAAAACATCAAAATCATCAAAAATTGCTAATGAGGGATTACATCACTGTTGTGAGCGATTTAATCATTTTAATAATCATGTAGCATAACCTTTGTCTGGAACAATTATCTCTCATCAATTTCCCCACATCAGTGATGCAATCCCTCATTAGGGATTTTTGACGATTATAATAATTAGAAATCCTCAGACTTGTATATGTTGATATTTTGAATCGTTATTTAATATTTGTTTGAGTTAAATTATCCTGTTGAGTTCAATAAAATTCCAAAACTGCTTCTTTGATTTCCTTAAAATGGCGCTACACACATTTTGTGATCACGCGGACTTTGTTGCAGAGTATCACGTGATCACAAGCATAATCCCTTAATTATTTCTTCTAACAAGGAATTATATTTAGAAAAAAACTTATTATCATATTATGTGCAAACTTCAATGTAAGACAAAAATATTAGAACTATTGAATTGAGTACAATGAGCTGATATTAATTAAGAATAATTAGGATCCTTTAGACAGATGCTTGAGGCTTGAAATGAGAACGATGTACTTGTATTAAGAGTTATTTCCTATGGAGCACGTGTAGTCATCTAGGTGAGAACACCCTTACTAATATATATAGCTTATATGTCATTAGAAAACCTAAGGAAATATAATACATAATTTTAATTTCAACAACATGCAGACAAAATAACATTTAAATTTGTGGAAAGAGCATAATTTAATGACCAAAAGGATCCCGTATGCAATTTTGTATTTTAGGAGATACATAAGGATGTATCAACTTCATCTAATTTTTATATGTTGATAATAAAATAATATGTATTTTGTATCGAGCATTATTATTCAAGCTCTTCTGTTGCCGTTGCATTACTATACATATACCTATATTGCAATATTTTCTACATGTATACCGCGCAGTCAAAGCATGCTAATAGGATCTATTTAATTTCAAATATATCATGGAATGCGTATAGATTATGTCCATGACGTATTATTGATGCTACAGTAGTACGTATATTATGGCAATTTCCATTCCAATAGATGCTGGATACACGGGACATTTCTTATCAATTATGGGAAACATGGCATCCCTGGACAACGTTTACTGCAACAGCGAGCGAGGTTCAGAATTGATTACTATACAGTGTTTCTTTGTGTGAGCTCATGTACCGTAGAGTAGTTTTATTGAAAATGTTTATTGCTAATACATAAATAAGCATTCCATCAACATAATATGTACATTTTTATGTTTTTGGAACGTTGTTCGAAGAATAAATAATATTAATTTTTTTAAATTGAAAACATATCAGTGTCTTTTTCTCGTTAACAGTTACGAAAAACAATTTTGCTTTAATAGCTGCCCTAATCCAATAAATTTATATTTATTTGTTGTTTTTTTCTTTATTACTTTCTAGTACTTCTGCAACAAGTCTTCAGAAGGTATCTATTTTCATATACCATCTCATCGTTGGTAGAGATAACTTCAAAGTCAATTATAGATTAATTTCATACAATTTTGTATCATTTAGTGATTGGATATTGGTCTTCTTGGTACAATGATCCAACATGTCCTGATCCGTGTGGTAAACTAAACCCACTCAAATATAGAACATGTTTGCGTAATACATCACTACCAAAATGTGATAAAGTAGTGTGTGACGGAAATTCAACCAAAAGAAGATTATGTGAACTAGAAGAATGCATGGGTAAGCAGGCATGGATAAATAAATAGATATATTTATTTTCCGACAACATCATTAATTTACATCAATATTGAGAACATTATAGTTCAACATATAAATCTCTTCAAGTTAAGTAGTGGCTAGAATTAGTCCTTCTTCAAGTCTCTTTTCACTGTTGCCATCAACTCAACAAGGAATCTCAATTTATGCACGGCTTTAATCCATTCATTTAATTAATAACTTTTCTTTTTTTTTAATGAAATTTATTATCAATTTGAAATAATAATTGCTAGGATTAATCAAAGTTAAGACATTTGACATAACTGGTAAAAATGGATAAATGAAACTTGACTGCATTATTATATACAGCCTATATTTACCCAACTTTTTTCCTAGCGATAACTGATCTTCGAACAATTACAAAATCTGGAATATTCTATTTCAACTTTTCAAGCAAACTGCATCCTGTTAGTATTTGGCTTTCCAGCAGTCAGGGTAAGGTATTTCTGTTGTTCAAGCAATATATTTATGTTTTTGAGGGTTATATGAACAGCTGTTGTTTTAATACTTTTTTAAAGATTTTTCCTTGCTTGTTTTCAATAATGCAATATTCAGTATTGCTTTGCAGAAATACACTCCAACCCATGAATAATTCTTTGCAACTTTTAAATGTTAAGATAAAGATTGTCAATGACTATAAAATGTTTTTTACTATTATTTCAAAATAATGTGATATGCATTATAAGACTATTTTTTTACTTTTCACAAATAAACATCAATAACACAATTAAAAACAATCTATCTATAATTACTTTCCATAATTTTGCAATAGCACAATTGGTCAGCATAGGGAGGAGAAATACAGGCAAATTGAATTTCAATCGATCTTGGGTGGAATATGAGAGTGGCTTTGGTGATTATGAACATGAATATTGGCTTGGTAACGCAATCATTTCTAAAATAACAATGTTAGTACCAAGAATTGTTGGGAAAATGTTCCTTTATGTTGGACCAAATGTTAGCACTCGCTATGTAAGATTTATAATGAAAAATGCTGATGAAGGATATGAGATGGATTTCGATTATAACTGGAGCCCATCAATCAATCGTACGTACACGGTGTTTTTATATCATGCATATCATATATTGTTCAATAATAGAGTCTTCTTAGATAATGATTGGACGCAATAGCTGACAGCAAATATATTTATTAATGAAGAACAACGTTTCGGGTTCTCAACTGAGCCCATTTTTGCATAAATATATTTGCTGTCAGCTATTGCGTCAAATCAATATCTTTATTGATTCTCCTAAATTCAACATCGTTAAGAGATTAGTTGAATCTCAAAATTAGCTGATATTTATAGTATGAATTAACAAAATATGACATTCGTAGACATTCTTTTTATTTCCATGCCAAAATCCGCCAAAACAGCCACGTTCAACATGCATTTGCCATATGAATATTATCATAATGGAACGATCTTCGGTTTATGTATAGTGACTTGTGAACATATTTTGAATTTTTGATCATTTTTGAATAAATTATTCTTCAGCAATTGTAAATACTACTAACAAACACTTCTTACGTTTTCCAAAAAGAAATAAATCACAATACAATGAACGTATTATTCGTTATCCTCTTAGTTGTGTTTATTTACATACTATAATAATATAATACGATAATATACAAGGATTTATTCACCATGATTGTACAACTTGCTAATCATAAGTTGAAATATTAATGTTCGTTTGATATTGCTATTTTGTATCTGAAACTTTTATCACACGAGGGACTAAGTATACTGTACCTATAATCATTGCTATTATATTTGATAATACTCTTTCGATCACGGCAATGACACAAAGACACAACATCGAATTTCAATATAGAGAAATTGCAGCACATAGTTACAGATACTTGACAATTTCATCCACAGTATGTTAGTCAGATATTTGTAAAAAAACAACAACAATGATGCCCATAAATTACATAATTCCTGTATATGTCGAATTCCCATGATATATATATATGATATAGCATTATTGCTCAGCTGCATATATAATTCTATTTTCCAGCCGTCGATGACTCATTAACTTTTCACAAAGGAATGAAATTTTCTACTTATGACAGAGATCAAGATACATCACCAGATGAAAGTTGTTCTCAAAAGTTTGGTGGTGGATGGTGGTTCAAAGATTGCCTTCAATCCAATCTACATGGATCGCATGAACCTCCTCCAGATGCTCCATTGAAATCTGGAATGTATTGGGAGAGTTATAAGGATGATGATGGTGAACAGATTCCAATATATTCGTACCGAATGTCCATTCAGACGAATTAGGATTGATCCTTTATTAGCATATTTACTATTTATAGCATTATGTCATTGTAAATGGCGGACACTTTTGAAGACCACGGATAAACATCACTATGTTTCCTATTCGCTGTCAGAACATTTTTATGATCTATCAGTTGTATAGCACATTACCTCTCTTTAATATTCAATTGCCATTTAAAAGATTATTCTGGCTATGAAACATTTCTGTTATGTGGCGTCTGTATATTTGTTTGATCCCAGTTTGGACTTTCCAATGAAAACCATAGATTATCACGTGATTTATAACAAATTGATGATCAATGCTATTTATTGATTACTCCATAACTATCATAATTATTAGTCTCAATTGATTTCCATTTAATATGCAGCTATATAACTTTACCGTGATCAGTTCATCTTTATTTCATTAAATATTTTGACCGTCAATGTGACATGTATATAGAGATATAGAGAATCATGTGTCGTAGGTTCAAATTTGGAAATCAAATAATTATCGTAACTATTATAATTTTTCACAATTAAGGTAGCATAGAAAACCATCATCAAAACAAAAGATTGCCTTCACATCTACTTAACTTTATGCATGGGATAAGATAAAGATTTGATAAAGATTCCAGTTTCAATACAAGAATAATTCACTTAATACGAAAATAATAGAAAGCAACATGTATGAAATTTACTTGGCTTCTGATGATTCGCCTCCCTTTGTTTTGCTTTCAATTCCTAGTGATTTAAATAAATCTTTCATATCAGGATGGTAGAAAAAAATTATGAAACATCATCAAAATATCTATATAATACCAATACCGAAAATATATATTGTAGTTGATGTACCGCAAAGCAAATATTGGAATATACAATTTAGATCTATTATAGAATTACAATTCCAGATTTTCATTGCGAAGATGTATTGCCTTTTATCCTGATTCAGGATTCCTGAATATTTGATTCAATTATACCCTGGAAAAATGGAAAGCAACATGTATATGAACAGACAGAAGCATTTCATTCAGATCCCGTCTTTGAAAATGTAAGAAAAACAGACTCTGTGGAGTCGTATCATGAAAACTCCTGATCAGATTGGAAATCTTCAATTGTGATATATGTAGTGTCATGTGACTTGTGTACATTACCGGCTAGATCCCAGTGTTGTAATATGCTTTATGTTTATGTTCATCTCTACTATGATACGGTTATACGATTACCTTCTATCCTCTATATATATTGTGTTATTATTACGTCTCCAACATGGCGCAGTTGATATCTAATGAATGAACCTCGGAGATATTATTAATAACATCCAATAATTTGGTTGATGATAAGTGATTTGTTGATTCAACAGCTGTGCTCGTTTTCACAAACAATTTTCGTGAGCCCAACGACAACGATTGGACCACATCCGCTGTTTGGATCGTTTGCAGTTTTCTTGCACGAAGCAACAGCTGTTTTAATAACCATTATATCAACTAGAAGATCAGCTTAACAATTAAGTAACAAAATCCTTGTGTACTACACGATTGTTGCGCCTCAATAATTGACATTGAAAACTTTCGGTAGCACAACTAGCCGCCATTATGCACAAAGCCACGCGGTCTAATCCAGCCTCGGAAGAAAATGAAAGAGAGGCTGCGGACTCGATGGACTTGCAAAATGATCCGCAAATTGTAACAAATCCGCAGAACATTCCGCAAGCACAAGCAGCAATGGAATCAATGCAGCAAACAATGCAGATGATGATTCAGATGTTAGCCAATCATCAACAACAACACCTGGACTTGCAGCATCAATTCCAAGAGCAACGAAAGGCTAGCCTGGACCATGCATGAAATTGCAGAAACATTACGTCATCAAAATGAAGCCATTGCTCTAATGAATGATACTACTCAAAAAAATCGTTCTCATGCTGACGCAATTGGCACTCCCATCACTAGCAATGTCGATACAAGTCACCAAACGCCACGTAGTGTTGCAAAAAAAAATGGACACACCATACTTGAAGATATCACCAGAAGAGACAACTTTAGCAGCCTTTCGTACATGGCAGAAGAGTTTCAAGGGCTATGCTGAACTTACACGTTTACAAGAAGACTGCTCATTGAGAGGTAGACAGCAAATTATTCGTAGTGCTCTCCATGAAGACTGGGTTCGACTATGGGACAATGGTATGCTTTCTATTAGAGAAGATGAAGATGATATTGGAGCTGTTCTAAAGCACATTTGTACATACATCAGGAAGCAGCGGAACCCTCTTTTAGATAGACAAGAATTGTATTCCCGTGCACAACAGGAGGGTGAGTCAGTCGATAGTTATATGGCTGACTTGCGCACCATAGATGACTCATGTGGATACTCAGATGACTTGGTATGCAAAACTTGTAACACTGCTTGTCATCATTCACTGGCCTATAAAAATGAGAGGCTTAGGGACCGCCTTGTATGTGGTATTAGGGATGCAGCTACACAGCAAAAGCTGCTAGAAGAACCTTTTAACAGTCTTACCTTAGATAGGTCATTAACCATTTGCCGGACGCAGGAGGCAAGTCAGAAAACACATGATCATCTCAATCACAGATCAGACTCTCATAGTACAATCAGCATTGTATCTAGAGAGGGAAATGACAAGTCTGCATATAGGCGTGGTAAACAAACAAAAAAGCCAAATGCCAGCAGTACTACTTCCCCCAACGCACAGCTCTGCAGGAATTGTGGTAAAGGACCCCATTTGACCCCAGACCTATGTCTAGCTAAGGATGTTGCCTGTTTCAATTGCAACAAAAGAGGACATTACCGTTCAGAATGCCGGTCAATCAAATCTGACACCAAGGCACAAAATTGTGTACTTTTAACTAACCCCCTTACGGTGGGAACATTCACAAAATTTAGAAAAGACACCCTCTCTCTGGCCACAAGTCATTTCACCCGTTATAATCCAACCATGATGTGGTTACCTGATCCCGGGGCGTTCTGCGATGCTATGAGTGGGGATTATTTGGCCGCATTTGGCGGCAAAGGGAAGTTTGTATTGAAGGAAGATACCGACCATCTGATCAGTGCAGACGGGAAGACTCCGACGAGCTACGGGAAAGCTAACATGACATTGCGATGTGGTGGACACTCTTATGATGCAGTTTTACACATAGTGGAAGGTTGTAGTTTACCGTTATTGAGCAAAGCAGGATGTATTGCTTTAGGTCTACTCCCTCCTGAATGGCCCCATATTGAAGAGTCTGTAAAGTCCCCTACCTACAATACCCCGAACGCATTGCCTCTTGAAAAAAATACTGAAATATCCTCCAATATCAAGGAGTCGGAGCCTATTGTTGCAACACAGAAGCAGCGGATTTTATCAGATTTCTCTGATATCTTCCCTATCAGTGTGTGTATGTGTGTGTATAATTTTATTTCGATTCGTAACCAAAATGAGCAAATGCTCGTTTATACATTGAATTTAAAAGTAAGTTATTAATTATAATATTGTAAATTAGTAGAAATAATGATAAGGATAATAGTATTAATAATATAATATAATTTTTATTTTTATTTTATTATTATTATTATTATTATTATTATTATTATTATTTTTTTTTTTTTTTTTTATCATTAACATTATAATTATAATTATTATTTTTTCGTTTTTTGAACGAGATAAGTTCCATAATTATGCTAATTGTATTCTATTTATGACGAGAATGCTAGTGTTTTTGATATTTATAACATTATAATCTAACTATCGACAGCTGATTGACATAAACCAATAATTTATTTTCCATTCCAGGGATGTCAAATACGCAAGAGTTGACTCTTTGAATGTTCTTATTGCTTCCCCACGTATTACTTCCAGGATAAAGTTCCAGACTCTAGTACCTACTGCTACAATCGACCATTTAATCAGGGTTGTTCTGCAAATGGATGGGATGAGTTTGTTTGGACGGCAAGATGACGTATATTTAGTGTTGGATATCTTGAAGAGGAAGTGTAAAAGTTTTGGAGTTTCTGTTATGAGTGTTTTGTGGATCATATTGGTTAATTTTACTATTCTTCTGACGTGTAGAGATGGAAGACGATATTCTTTTCCAGTATTGGTTCATGTTAGGTGTTTTAGTGATTTTTCTTGAATTCTTTCTAATTTTAGTCTATCCGTTTGATTAATTCCAAGAAGAAGTAGGCTACAATGTTCTATGTGAGGACGGATGTATGTCTTGTAAAGTGTATGGGCAAGGTGTGGGTTTAGGGATTTTTTAACCTGTTTGATTTGTTATGGGGAGAGATTGGCTTTTCTGATGCAATTGCGAAGATGACATCTCATGTTTAATCTACCGTCAATGTGAGCACCGAGTATCTTTATTATATTGAGCCAAGGTAAGGTTACATCATCGATTGTAATGTCTTTGTTATGTATTTGATTAGTACTTAGAAGATTTGCACTCGTAACGTGAATGTCGGGTTCTGGAATGTGAGTGATTAGTAGGCATTGAGTTTTTGAGGGATTCAGTTTTAGATAATTCAGCTGGAACCATTGCTGCACCTTTTCCAAGTCTTTGTTGAGGTGTTGGACAGCAATGTTTTTGTGGTTGGAGGAATAGTATAGCGTTGTATCATCTGCGTATCGTATGATGGAAAAGGTTATTGGAAGAAATGAAAAGTCTGCTACGTAGATATTAAATAGTAGTGGTGATATTATCGATCCTTGTGGGACTCCCCGAGGGCAGGAGAAGGGCGAGGAAGTCTTACTTTCAACTCTGATAGATTGTGTTCTTCCACTTAGGTAATTGTTGATTAAGTTACAACTTGATGGATTTACACCGTAAGCTCTCAATTTTTCCATCAGAAGTTTATGGTGTACCATATCAAATGCCTTGGAGAGATCGAGGGAGACGATTGCAGTAGTTTGTTTTTGTTGATGGCTGTTCTACAATCTTGTGTGAGTTTCATGAGGGCCATTTCAGCACTGTGACTATGTACAAAGCCAAACATATCAGGTGGGAAAATTGGTTTGAAGTGAAGTGATGTTGGAGTTGATTTGCTATGATTTTCTCGAATGCTTTGGAGATCTGAGTGAGGATGGTAATTGGTCGATAATTTTCTTTATTTGATGGATCGTTTTTTTTGTATATTGGTGAGACTATGCCATGTTTTCAGGCTTTTGGTATTTCATTTATTGTTATTAAGTGATTGAATAGATCGGTAATAGGAGATGTGAGGCTAGGTAGGATAGTTTTGAGGAAGCTTACGGATATGTTAGCGGCCCCAGTTGCCTTATTAGTTCTGAATCTTTTGATAATGTTATATACTTCATTGTCTGATGTGTATTGAAAACAGAAGGAAGTGCAGGAGCGATTCATGATTTGATGTATGCTTGGGTGATTTGTGAGATAGTCGGCAGTCCAGTTTGGAGTAGGTGGTATACATTTTATAAAATATCTTCCTATTATTGGTGCTTTTTCTTTAGCGGAGGTTATTAAGCAATGTTTTCTAATAAATTAGCTACATTAGCAGATTTGATTTTCCCAATACCAGTGATCTTTTGTGGGTTACGGTGAAATTTTGAGGGTTCAGTCTTTGAAGATGTTTCGAGATATTGTTGGAGGCTGTGTCGTTTAAGTTTTGTGACTAGATTCCGTTGAGTGTGGAAGCGGCGGATATTTTCTTCATTGCGTGGTAACTTCGATAAGGGATCTCTGAGTCTGATAGCTTCGTCGATGTTAGCTGTAATCCACGGTGGTCGTTGTGCCTTGATAAGTTTAGATGTCAATGGTGAATGTTTCTCTATGACTGACTTAACTTCAAAGAACCATCTGTTCCATACATCATCGGCTGACAGTAGCTCACCGTTATCATTAGTGTACATACGTTCCCATTGTATCCCACAGAGATCATTATTGAGTGAAGTAAAGTTTGTATTTTTCGTTATTAATCTTGGCTGTGTGCGTAGGCATTTAGTTTTGTATGTTGCCATGCAGATACTGTGGTCGGAAGCTTCAGTTGCGATGATGTTACTAGCAACGAAGTGTCTTGGATGCGATACGAGTCTGACATCAAGTGATGTCCCTGATGGTCTGGTTGGTCCGTTGATCAGAATGATGAGAGCGTAGTTATCAAAGCATATTTGTCAAATCTTGATTGGTTCTCATGTGCTACCTCCGATAACGTCCAGCGATGAAGTAGCAGCTTTCTAGTCCAATAAACTCACTTAAAAATGTCAACACAAGAAAGATGGCGGATAGATTTCACTATTTTTTACGAATTTCAATACCTCTTCTTTAAATAAGCCGGTGTGAAATTTACTGCTATCGTTAAAAGATCTACCGTGTGCTTTTTTGTTCATCGTTTCCTAATCTCAAGTTATAGCAACATTTTGATAGCATACCACTTTCGGTAAATTTGATAAACATTTCACATGAAGTTATCAATCAGAACTTGGTAATCTGACTCAGTGCTGAAAACTAAATGCAATAAAATACGTGTGCCATGAAGTGTATATTCTATTTATCTGACCTGCAAGCGCAGATCACGAACGAAGTGCAGTTACAACCATTACCAAACAAGACGTTGATATATTCGCCTCAATACTTGGAGCGAAATTCAAACCGGGATAACCACGTTTTCCTCGGATATGACGCAACAATAAGAAAATTTAATTTTCAAAAGCACCCAAGACCTTAATGTTCAAAATGCGTTGTTGTTTGTCCACTATCATTACATATTGACATGGGAAAAACGAATTTTCATAGTAAGTGTGCAAATGCTGACCATGCATTATGGAGAAGTAAGTCCCAAAAAACATTTAATTTGCACGGAAAAATTGGTCGTGGTAGTTGTTTCTTCAAGGCATTTCGCCAAAACAGAAGGAAATCAGACAATTTCTGTTCAGATTGTGTCACCACATGCTTCAAAAGACGCCCATACACAAGAAAGTTACCTGATAATTATGACCAACTCACAGGATTCAAAAAGGTAAATGTTCTGCTTTAAACACATGGTATTCAATAATTATTAGACAACTGTAAAATATGATAATTACTGATCACCAGGTTGTCCTAAATTGTAAATTTCAGTGCATGACATAATGATGAATAATGACAATAAAGTCAGTGACTACCTGTTTTTTCTGGGTTACTCTCAAAGTTTCAGTTTTCATACTTGCTTTGTACGAAATATGGTGGTTGTTGACTATATTGTCATATAATTAATAATTATATTCTAATAAATTGATAAATAAATATCGACTATTAACTGCTAAATAATAATAAGTAATTATCAATTAATTGCAAAGTTATACAGTTAATAATTAACACCTTATTATATGTATATATATTGTCTTTATATTCGCAGTTCACATCATTCATAGCAACATTAAATCCATCAAATGAAGCAAGGATCTCTCCTCATGCTACCAATAGACCTTTGAGCAGTGAATATAATTCTGTTGAAAGTACAATTATTGCCAATAATAGTTGTGATATCATAGAGATAGAACATAATTATGCTTTACAGTCATCTACTTCTGACGCTGTAGTTATTGACGTAATCTCCACCTCATCTGACCATTCCAATAATTTACAGCCATCAGTCGTATTGAATCTACAAGAAGACATACATTTGACTAACTCTGCTGATAATTCCAATATATTACAGTCATCAGTCGTATTGAATCCACAAGAAGACATAAGTTTGACTAACTCTGCTGATAATTCCAATATATTACAGCCATCAGTCGTCTTGAATCTACAAGAAGACATAAGTTTAATTAGAAATTATATTTGGCAGAAATACGTGAAAGTGGGCACCCCACCATTTGACCCAAATACGATTAAGAAAATTTGCGATGAGGCCGGTGCTCCAAATTTATTCAAAACTATTCTTTCATCAATGCAAACCCCTGAACAATCAAGAATGAAAATGGTTTTGAATGAAAAACGTGTTGTCTCAATTCTGTATACAATGGTATATGGACAATCACAGAAAGCAAATTGGTTTCAAAATGTATTGTCTAGCCAGGTTAAAAGCAAAGGAATTAGCCATGCTGGATTAGAAATATTACATAAAACTGGAATTGCTACAAGTATTTCAACCTTTCCAAGGAATAGTTTCAAGGTATCTTTGAGCCACCAGCAGCATGTCAAAAATTTTATTACAGAAGCCATCGACAAAAAACAACTACTTGTAATCATGATTGACGACTACACAAATATCCATACATTGCAAAGACCAAAAGATAAAAATACCTCTGTTGCAAGAACTATGGCAACAATCTTGTTGAAGCGTTTCAAAGGAACACCAGCTATTCCGGCAGATCAAGATGTAAAAAATGTATGTGGCGTGGATGCAAACGTTGTCCAAACATATTTCAAAGAACAATCCAGCAATATGTTCATAACTTTTGCAGCTGCCATTCCAAAATGGATTCTCTCATCTTTTTTTGATCCTGAAATGGAGAGAAAATTGATAGAGATTCACAACTACCAAAACAAAACTAAGCAGCTGAAAAAAATGAGGAGCATGGATGACTGTCGCCTTGTTGATGAAATTAGCCAGCCTCTTAAGAGTAAAAATGACTTTGCCAAAGCACTAGAGTGTGCAATGTCAAATGGACTGAAAGACTACCTCAAACATTTTGTATGTCCCCAACCTGGTGATTGGCCAGCACAATTTTATATGAGGCAAATTCAGCATAATATTCCAATAAACCTCCCTGCTACTGTAAAAAATGTGGTACCAATGATTGGCCCCCTTCACGTCCAGTTGAATGCAAGGGAATGTGTTTGTTTAATCAACATAGACTTTTTCAAAACCTGTTATTCGGAAATATTTGGTGCAAACAAGATACTAGCTAACAAACCAAAGCCATGGCGCATCAGTCTACTCATTGAAATTATGTATGGTGGCTGGACTCTAATTAGGGATCACGTTATAGTAGCATTTTCCCTGTGTAAAGATACACAGTATATGACACTATTGAACCTACTAGATAATTATCTGCCAATGGTGCTGTCAATCTATTCTATCATTTTCAAGCTAGGGGATAGTCCTCTGTACACACAATCAATGCTGCGTTGCTGGTTAATGTTTTTTTGCTTCAAGCGTCATCATTACAACAAAGCCCCGTTAGTGTGGCTGAGCGATATTTTACTGTGGAAACAATCAGAACACAACATATCTGAAACATTAAACAACCATCTAAATTGTTTTGATGAATATCCAGTGGAGAATATTCATTCTATTTTACGAGCACACACAATGCACGCTGATAGTTCTTTACAACTTCAACAAAAAGCGCGAGCACTAGATACTAACAAAGCAGAACATGCAGAATTTTTATCAACATTCACAATGCCGCACAATATTAGTCCAAGTCGTTCAAAATTGGAATCGTTACAGATTAAAGCAGCAGAGCATATTGTCGAAATCTTGCAGGGTATAAAATCGAATATGTATAATAACCATCAAATCTCACGTCCAAAAGGAAAGAGGAAAACTGTCACTTACTGGTCATTGCCACAATTGTATGAAGATAAGATCATGACTTCAAAAGTTCTTCCACTTGGTTACCAATTTGAAGGAAAGGAGCCAGATCCATCCAAGTAAGTGCAAACCTTGAAATTTGAAATTTATATCATCATGAATATTTAGCGAGCATATTGTCAATGTCACAAATGTGATTACAATCGGATCTTGACCGATATATCGGACATATTGCATACCCAGCCCGAGAAGGCCGAGATGGATGAATGCTTCACTTTTGATTCAAATATCACAAGTATCAAACAATTGTGGCAATCATACTAATAAAAACAATGAAAAATATTTTATTACCTTATTATTTCAGGATTTGCGATCTACAATCATGCAGCAAACATCAAAACGAGAAAAAGTTCATGGTTATGTCTTGCGGTCATTCTTTCCACGAAGATTGTTGCAATGAAGCATGCTCAATTTGTCAACCAGCAGTGCAATCAGCTTTGAAATTACTGTGCGAAAGAGCTGCAGAAAGCATTACAAAATTAACAGAACAAGATGATGACGAAGAAGATGATGACGGCCAGCCGAGTGATGACGACGACATCTTGGACCTCAACGCCAAGTCAACTGATCACCATCTGAGTCAAACTAACAGCAGAAATGTTTTGGACCTCCAAAGAAAAGTCTTCAGTTGGGGTGTGTTGAATGGACCAAAATGCAAAAATCAACAGATCATCAATCAACATCAATCGTGATTGCTCTTAAAATTCATCCTCTTCTGATCACTGTCCTGAAAAATGGCGCTCTTCTGATTCTCAACTCTCGTTTGACTTCAACACGTGGACCGCGGGGGGTATTAGTCACAGCCTCTTCTGATCTGATGAAAGCCTCATCTACTTGTGTTTCTCAACCAGCTCTTTTCAGAGCCACCATAACTAGTAAAGTTATAATTGTTTGCTGTCTCTAGCTTTAGGATTATGTCAAATTTATGCCTCAACTTTATCTTCACCCAATTACTTCGATTACATGATGGCGACACGACAGTCCATTTTGATCGGTGAGTCACTGTGTTCATTACTCCACGATTTAACAAGCTACTGATTCCTTCAGGCAATTTTAGACAACATTCAAGGTTCACGAGGCATGGCACACGTATTTTATTGCATTTATTTTTCAGCACTGAGTCAGATTACCAAATTCTGATTGATAACTCCATGTGAAATGTTTATCAAATTGACCGAAAGTGGTATGCTATCAAAATGTTGCTATAACTTGAGATTAGGAAACGATGAACAAAAAACCACACGGTAGATCTTTTAAAAATGTCCTAAGAAGTAAATTTCTACAAAAAATTCATTCAAAATCGGCAGTAAATTTCACACCGGCTTATTTAAAGAAGAGGTATTGAAATTCGTAAAAAATAGTGAAATCTATCCGCCATCTTTCTTGTGTTGATATTTTTAAGTGAGTTTATTGGACTATAAGGCTGCTACTTCATCGCTGGACGTTATCGGAGGTAGCACAGGAGAACCAATCAAGATTTGACGACTATGCTAGTTATCAATAAATTCTTGAAGGGATTTTCCAGGAGTGTTATTCACTTTTTTACTAATATCGCAATTCAAATCACCTAGCAATGCTACCTCAGATCTTGATCTAAGTAATGTTTCCATAATACTATTCAGACAGTCAAAATACTTTTTCAGTGCAAAATTTGGTGGCCGGTATGTTAATATTATTGACACCTTTTTTAAGACAAATTTAATATCGAATGCCATCATCTCAATTTCGTTATTTTCCCATTTAGGTTTTCTTCTGCAAGCGATGTTGTCGTTGATGTAGAATACAAGCCCACCTCCAGCAGTGCTGTTGGGACGGTCTTTCCTATGTAGAGTGAATCCATCTAAGTCTATTTGCTTATTGCTGATATTAGTGTTTAATTTGGTTTCACATAGGGAAATGATATTCGGTGATAATTTATTAGTGAGGTGGTCGATTTCGTGCTGCTTCCCCCTTAGACTGTTGCAGTTCCAGCTGACGATGTTAATATTATGAATTGGTCCAGGGTTGGGATGTATATCACCACAGCAGAGCATTATTAGATAGATAAGTGTTATAAAGTATTGGTTGATCTGTGAAAAACATTTGAGTACAGTAGTGAATGATGTAGTTATTGTGACATACAAATTGTTTATGGTGGATAATACGATATGCTTCAATTTTTTATAAAGTTTTGTTTTGGTGTTAGTCGTAGTTACTTGATATTTACTGATGGATGAGTTAAATAAACCAGTTGATATTCGGAATTGTTGATTATTGATGGGCATTGCGGTATTTTGTTTGGGTCGTATGCTGAAGTTGTTTTTCGATGATTCCATAAATGTCGTTTGTGAAAGTTGTATTTCCGATGTTGCGTTTTATGTGTAAGAGTAGTAGTGGGCAACTGCCATCGAAGGTGTGATGCGATGTTGCTTTGCATTGGAATGCCTTCGATTTGCAGCATGCGGCACATTTTCTTTCTTTCCTGCTGCATTTCTTTTTCCCGTCCAGTGGATGTTGATCACCACAATCAAAGCAAATTGACTCTTCGTCAATCATTTCACAATTTTTTGTACTGTGACCAAGACGGCCACAATGAAAAAATCGAATCGGCTTCAGATCTGGATAGGCACAGACATTTAGTATTGAGTCAAGTCTTAGCCACATGCTGTTCTCGGCAAGCTTAGAGAATGCTTTGGATGCTAGTCGTAAGGATACTCTTTGATCAAGAGCATTCTCTTTTGTTGGAAACAGATATAAATTAATAATGAAAGGGATGATGCTCCTTTGAAAGCTATGACTGGTCCTGAAATGGTTATCCAACTCACTCCAGAGGCTAAACCAGTGCGACGCTATAAGCCTATAGCATCCCTCTTCACTGGGAAGATACGGTGAAGAACAAATTAATTGAAATGACTTCCAAGGGAATCATCGAGAATGTACCAATTGGTGAAACCCCTGATTGGCAGCATCCAATGGTAGTCGTCCCAAAGAAAGGGTCAAGTGAACTACGTATTACAGTAGATTTTACGTCATT
The DNA here is from genome assembly GCA_916610825.1 of Haliclystus octoradiatus. Classification (NCBI taxonomy): domain Eukaryota; kingdom Metazoa; phylum Cnidaria; class Staurozoa; order Stauromedusae; family Haliclystidae; genus Haliclystus; species Haliclystus octoradiatus. The sequence continues at coordinate 16,213,166 of OU744451.1, forward strand.
AAACCCATATGTAAAAAGACCAGGTTATGCTACGAAAGTTCCACGAGAGGAAGTTGCAAAGATACCGGCTGGTATGAAGTATTTCACAACAATGGATGCTCGCAATGGTTATTGGCAGGTACCCCTGGCCAAAGAATCACGCCCACTGACAACCTTCATAACACCATGGGGCTCTAAGCGCTTTTGTCGTAATGCTATGGGTCTTTCGTGTGCAGGGGATGAACACAATAGAGGAGGGGATTACGCTATCAAAGAAATTAGCAATGTCCTGAAAATGGTTGAGGACTACATCATTTTTGATTCCGATTTGGCCACACACGAAGAACGAGTTCGCTCAATCCTGAAGTGTTGTAGGGAAGCAGGTATAACACTTGGCAGGAAGAAGTTTGTCTATGCCGAGGAAAGGGTACAGTGGTGTGGTTATGTCATCGATGGCAGTGGGTATTCGGTGAATCCAGAATTGGTTGATGCACTCAGTAAATTCCCCATCCCTCAAACTCGCACTGATCTGCGATCTTTCTGTGGACTGGTCCAGCAGTTTGAGGCATTCACAGCCAATATTGCTGAGCTGATGCAGCCACTCCGAGCACTTTTGTCCCCCAGTTCCACTTTTGTTTGGGAAGAACATCAACAGAAAGCATTTGATGAAGCTATTGCGATGCTTTCAAATCCTAGAAAGTTGGCGCAATTCATCCCAGGTTCGAAGCTAAGATTGGAAACGGATGCAGCGCAGTCACAGGGGCTTGGATTTGCATTATGGCAGCAACATAATGATAATACATGGCATCTTCTGCAGTGTGGTTCGAGGTTTGTGACACCAACGGAGTCAAATTACTCAGCGACAGAAATTGAGTTATTAGCTGTGGTTTGGACAATCCAAAAATGCCGTCTGTTCCTACTTGGATCGCATTTTGCAGTTCTGGTCGATCACAAGCCACTGGAGGCAATCCTGAATTACAAAACCTTGGATAGTATTAATACCCCACGCAATATTCGACTGAAAGAAAAGTTATCGAGTTATAATTTCACGGCAGTATGGCGTCCTGGAACACAGCATGTGGTGGTGGACTGTCTCTCTCGCAACCCAGTCAATCAACCTGAAGAAGATGATCTCGCTGGTGAAATTGAAATTGAAGCATTCGCCTCCTTTGCTCTTTGTTCGGTTCTACTACAAAGTCATCAAGCAACAAATCCAGATATCATCCTGGATAAAGTCCTTGCTGCAGGTGATAACGACAAGCAATATTGTAAACTCCGCGATGCTATTCCTCACAAACCAGGTCATACAGCCTGGAAAGACAACATCTTGCAAGACTTCAAAGCATTCCACAAAGGCCTGCCAGTGGTGGACAATGTAATTCTTTTTCAGCATCATCGCCTCTATTCGCAATACGACAGGAGACATTGCAACACCTACACGCATCTCATCAAGGAAGAGTTCGCACACTACGACGTGCACGTGAATGCATCTTCTGGCCTGGCCTAACAAAAGACATATCGAACCTGGTGCAAAATTGCTCACCTTGCCAAGAAAATCGTGCCAGCCTATGCAAAGAAACTCTTCACTCTGACATTCCCGCAACTCGTCCTGGTGAGGCAATTGCCACGGATCTGTTTTCTTGCGCTGGTCGGGAGTACTTGATCATCACAGATAAGTACTCCGGTTGGGAAGAGGTGTACAACTTTGGTAGTAATGGTGCAAATACAGATCATGTGGCACATTTCATCTTACAATGGGCCAGAATGATGGGTCTGCCAGTAAGGCTAACGAGTGATGGAGGACCACCTTTCCAAAGCAGAGAATTTGCCAAATATTGCTTTGAATGGAGCACACTACATGATCCATCCTCTCCATTTCACCCGAAAGCCAATGGACATGCTGAAGCTGCAGTTAAGGTCATGAAGGCCTTGATGACGAAGGTCAGCTCATGTGGTGCATTAGATACACCTGCATTCACAGATGCCATCATCGAGCTGAGGAACACACCTTCCGCAGATGGAATAAACCCGCTGTTCGTTTATTTGGCAGGCCGTTAAGATCTAGATAAGTTAAGATCTACCAACACATCCTCTGGTTTTTCAGCGCTCTGTGATGAAGCTTGTCCAATAAGCAGATGAAAAAGCAGTCAAGCTCAGAGCAAAAGCAAAAATCCAATATGATTCAACGGCGAAAGATCTATCACTTTTGGAAGATGGTGATGTTGTCCGAGTTCAAAATCCTATATCAAAAAAATGGCAGTTAGTAGGAGAAATCGTCAAGGTATACCCAAGACAGAGAAGTTACCTGATAAAATCAGAGACTGGTCGCCTGTATTGGAGAAACAGACGATTCATTCGACGATTCAGCAACCCTGAAGAGCCAGAGGAAGGAAGAAGACGCACAGATTTTGAAAGATGAAGATCAGCCATCTCCAATCGACGAAGATGAAGATAGTGGTTACATCCAACAGATGAAGCCCAGACGCAGCAACCGGGTCTGCCATCCACCACAACGTTACATTCGCTGAAGAAGAGGCATGTAGTGTCATGTGAATTGTGTACATTACGGGCTAGATCCCAGTCTTGTAATATGCTTTGTGTTTATGTTCATATCTACTATGATACGGTTATACGACTACCTTCTATATATATTGTGTTATTATTACGTTTCCAACAATATAATCAAGTTCGAAGTACAAGATCGGTTGTGTTTTCGGATCTAGTTTTGCTATGGTGATTTGGCGTCAAATTCTAAATCAATCAGACTGATCGAATCATTTTCGTTATAATACAAAGCAATATAGTAAATATGTATATTTAACAATTAGACAACGAGCCCGAGTTGGCTACCGTACCGTACCGTTGAATAGTCACCGAGGTCCTCCGAGGTGACTATGCAAGACCGTAGACAACAAGGATAAGTTGTCTAATTACTTTAGTAGAAACCAACTAGTGGTACAAGCAAAACATATCGAAATAAATAAATTCCAACTATTTATTTGCTTTCTGCATAATTAATTTTAAATACAGCCGTCAATCAAAGGCATCCATGACGACTGCAGCGTCGTGATTTGGAAGATAAATTTTAATTCGACTTCATTCAGATTTAATTTTTAAAACAAAACAGTTGGATATTAATACAGCCCCACAAAATATTAAACTTGAGAAGGTAACTATTGAGTATCTAAAAATACATACATGCTTGCAGTTTGCAATATAAAAGTTTGTTGTTTATAAACTTTAACTGACTAGCGGACTAATTCATATCTGCAATAAAGTAGCGAGAAGTTGCAAGAATATCGTTAAGTAAGATTCAAATTGTATATGCATAGCTTACCATTGAACAACTACATCTCATATTTTGTTACTTGTTTTATTTCTCGGGGACGGAAATTATAATTTACTCCCGTAATTCGTATAAAGTTTTGATTCAAAAACAGCTGTGAGTCCCTTGTTTACTTTTTGAAATTTGAAAGGGAACTTGCCAGCGTTCACTATGAGAAAATAGTGAACGATGGAGCACCCAATCAGAATGCAGATCATCGAATAGTACCCTACTAGGCTGAATAGTCACCGAGGTTAATTATGCAGAAAGCAAATAAATAATTGGAATTTATTTATTTCGATACGTTTTGCTCGTACCACTAGTAGTCGGTTTATATATGTAAAGTAATTGTGTGGGCAAAACATCAATTTGAGTGCTCAATGCTAAAAGCAGAGCAATATAAATAGTAGATCAAAGATCACGAGTTTACTCCGTTACTTTGAGTTTCACGTAAAGACGCTCTTAAGATTCAATAAACCGTCTGAAGAGCATCTTTACGCGAAACTCAGAGTAACGGAGTAAACTCATGATCTATGATCTACTATTTATATATGTGATATATCAATGGGATAATGGCATACACTGATAGTATTAGATGCAGCTGAGGTAAAATTCAAGTCAATACGGAGCATAAACTACTCTTTATAATAAATCATCATTGGTTTAATTTAAAACGCAATGAAGATTAACACAAGAAAACAAGAGCTATGTTTAAGCAATTTCAGTTATTCTCTGTTCATCGAAATGATCGAATGGGTATTTAATCAAATGTATGTATCGAATCCATTCAAAACCTTGTCGTTCCTTTTTGTTTCGAAAACGGGAGTTTCCTTGGTAATAGGGAGGATTAGATTTAGTACAGGTACAGCTACGAGCATAGAGCACTAACCAAGTGATTTCTCTAAATTGGAGGCAGATGTTTCCACGGCGGCCATTTTGTTGGAAGATAGATTCTTCGAATTTAATGCACAAGTTAATGGAGTTTTCCGATTTTTTCAAAAAAAAATTTGCTATCTTAGGCAACATGGTTTAATTTTGGTAAAATTGAGACACTGTACCATTGGCAGATTCTGTGGAGATTGTACTCACACGACGAAGAAACAGGGATATCATTTTTAGAATTCTTCAACAATGTTTGATAGGCAAGAAGGAGGGTACTTAAGCGTTCAAGATGGATAGTAAGACATTGCAACCGTATCATGTCAGGAATTAGGAAAGCATTTCAAAAATAGTTATGAAGTCTAAAACAGCAGCACTACCCCCAGACCCCCCAAGAAATGACCGAACATTAACGCGTCATAAGTGTCCCTTAAACGCGGTTTCAACAGCTACATTGTACGTATTGTCATTTTACTACTGAGTGCATGATTCCTCAAAAGTCAAAAAGGAAGTTATATATTTGGTATATTCTACACCATCCCGAATTCCATCCCATGCGACTTGCTCTGTTTGTTTTCTGCATTATTTTCAACGATTGTCAGTGCTAACGCCGAAAGGTTAAAGACCGGTAATCATTTTGACGTCAAACCGTTTGGACGTCAAGGCTTTTCGATTACAAATTTCGGAGTTAAGCAGTTTGGAGCTGAAATTTTCGGCTCTATAAACTTTTTCATTGTAACTTTCCGTTCTTGAATAGTTCGACGTTAAAAATTTCTGTTCTAAACAGTTCAACGTGAAACTTTTCGACCTTGAATATTTCGGTATCAAATATTTCGGTCCTAAACTTTTCGGTCGTAAAACTGATTGACTTTTTAACAGTAGTCAGATCTGCAAGAAAAATGGCTTTTTGATTTGCTATTCGACCAGGAAAAGAAAGATACAAACGCTGTTAATAGATTTGTGAAAATTGTCAGTATCCAAGTAAAATTGTCAAATTCCTTTTTATTTTCGATAGCATAAATTTGGTTTTCCAAATAAGCCCACAATTCTGCAGTAACAGTATAAAGGAATAAATTTAATTTGAATTGAGTGAAATGAAATGAATTTCCGGGCATTATCTATACTTTAGTATGTGGGACAAGAAAATGGTAACCGTTTCTGAGTCAGCTTCATTTTGGATATTTAATTTCACATATCGTACAATTTTGTATATATTTTGATAATATTTCGGTCTTGCAAAATAATCTTATAATACAATTTATTCTCATTCACAATTTGAATTAATTTCACATTTTTACTGTTATATATTGAACCACTGTATTCGTAACTAGTTTCAAATTTGATTTAGTTGAACCCATAATTTTAAAATATTTATGATGATATATAAATTCTATATTTCAAAACTAGCAGCCATAAAGCTCCATTCGTAAACATGGGAAATTTGATTCAACAGGATAGACACGTATATATCGAGCCATAATTTGCGATGGAAATTTATTTAATACTGGTGTAAAATGATCACAATTACCATCAAATACCTGCATAGAGAAAACAAAAATATATATTTAGACTCTATTCAGGTAATTATTAAAGAGCTACAGATTCTCAGATTTTCTAACAGTTGGTATGGGTTATACGAGCTGAGCTCACTCCAAATCGAATTAGATTGGACCACCATATAACCAAACCAAGTTTGTTTGTTTGTTTGATAATTCGAACCCGGAAATTTTTTCGCATCAAAACGAGATGATCTTAAAATAGCTTTTGAGGCCAATTCTCAGTGATTCTGCCGTGGCAAAACCGATCAAAATGTTTGGAAATGATTGATATTGGGTCAACAAAGATAGATTTTTGAAGATGTTATTGATGTCGGACAAAGACATTGTTTTTAAATTTGAATTATTCAATACTTGAGGATGTTAAATACATTTTATTTGGTTAATATTCACAAATGTAAGATAATATTATGGCCTGCTTTAAACTCTTTAAAACACAAATCTCAGCTAGACTATCTTGGTTCTATTATAATGGTCAATCTTGATATGTTTAAAATATTATTTCCTATCCCTGTATATAAAGGCCACCTGTATATAGTGGTCAATTTTCATAGATGGCTGTTAGATACGGGCTTCACAGGTAAGAAGAGCAATTATATGACAAAATAATTTCTAAATAAAAATTAAGCCTTTTTTTTAATAGAATTTCCTATACTATCCAATAAAAATTTGAAAATACAATTTTTTAGAAGAGCTAACTAGTAGCTTTTGGCTCATCGTTCCTAATTTTTTCCAAGATTTGAGCTCTTAACCTATTCTTAACTCAGAGTTTTGTTTCTCCAAGTGGCAAATGCAATGTTTTATTATAATATACCACGCACGTAATTTTCTTGACTCCAACAGTACAAAGTGCAGTTCCCAGAATGTTAACAAAAATTACTTCATGCAGTAGAATTTTTTTATTATTAAATTTTTAGGTTTGGTTGAAAATTTAATTTGGCAAATTCAAAACACATTTTGAAACAAAAATGAGCATCGAGATGTTCTTAATCTGTTATTAAAAGGTTAGCAGTTTGAGTTTCAATCTTCTTATTAAACTGCGTTCTTATAATAAAAAGGGTATGACATAGTGACTGCCTCTATGACTGCCGTATATTTAATTATCCCTCAGGGTCACCGTAATCCACTGACAACGGAAATAGGAACTGTGTACTTACCATATCCTTGTTATTCTTCTGTACAAATTTGAAATTTCCATTAAAATCACTAAAAGCTACTTTGAATTTCGATACTCTTTCAAAATATTTATCTCTCCCTGAAAAAATTAAACAAGTATATATGAGACTTGAGAAATGACTATGATTAATCGTGAAAGATTAACAATTACACATCAACAATGACAAGACGTCGCTGTTTAACTTACCATTGGAGTAAAACTGTAATAATGGGGTATATATGTGCTATCAGCTGTCACTTTACAGTTTTAAACATCCAATTTCAAATTCTATCGTCGCTCTTTTGCAAAATGAACATGCCACGAAAAAGTTTGGAAAAGTGACTGATCGAAAATATGGTAGATTCAATATTGAATATCTCCGCTTATCAGCATTCAAACTAAGAATCCTTTGCGGCCGCTCTTAAGCATTTAGCTTCAGCTACTCTAATCTGTGTAAAATATTTTCGTGTCATGTGCACTTTAAATATGTTTCTTCTCCTAGTTAAATATATTCAGACAGCATAGTTCTCATTGCCTTTTTCGGGCAAGCTTGACAACCCCTCCTGTCTGAAGCAGATAGTTTTGTTGATCGTCTAGGTGGTGTTACTACCTTGAGTTGCAATGGATGATATTCGTTTCCTTCTTCCTACATCCACCTGTACGTAAGTTGCGTTCCTATCAGCTGCACACCATGCACCTATTCTTTTGTTAACACGATCGTCAGCAGCGAAGAGACGAGCATTGTCAGCAGATGCACGCCAATTGCCTGAAATGAAACATTTTAGGAAAAGTTTTCAGTCTATTTATAATGAGTAACGTCATATGCACACACATTTTTCATCTCTTAAGATGACGACTGCATCGGGTGATAGCTATTGTGGTGCCATTCGATACAGAAAAACCATTTACTTGTTATGAAGCACAAATGAAAAAGGAAATGTTGGACGAAGAAAGGTATTGCTTCAATTTGAAACAATAAGTGATTTGGTCTAGTCCTGTGAAATATTTACCTGGTGCCAAATGAGATGGACTTGAAAATGCTGAATCAGGTAAAGGATTTGGACTTGCCATTGAAAGACCCAATGGGCGAGAACAGGAACCTAGAAATAAAAGAAGTTATCAGTATTTGAAAACAAATGGATGCATTCCATGGGATACTTATAATTGTCATCAGCTAAAGGTTCTCGTGTACTGGTTTTGTGTGAAAAAGAAAGGCACAGACGAGGATCGAACTCGTGATCTTCGGTTTACGAGACCGACGCCTTACCACTTGGCCACTGCGCCGAATGTCCTGATCAAACAGAATAACAGAATACTGAACGCTCCTCGAAATGTAATTTGTTAGACGCCAGTGAGTTTTAGCTTTTACCTCTTAATAGCTAAACACTACGACGACATCATCCATATTTCAAGACTATTTTGATAATTAATTAACTAATGTAGATATCACCATTATTAGTTTAACATTATTTCATATTTCAAATAACTTCAGAATCACTTCACATCTTTCCAAGCATCTTTTCATGAATTTTAACAAAGTTTTAAAATCGAACACCTGCATGAACAGTCATGTGACTTCATAAACACAGGAGAAATGCGATACTGATCAGGATTTAATCTAATGAAATCATGCTTGTATATAATCTCTCCAGAGAATAATACTCGGCAAACATTCAACGTTCCCTGAGCGTTCCGTACACGTTTAATTTCGTCCTCCGTTTTAAACGCTCCGTGAATGTTCATTAAACGATACGAGATGGTTTAATGATCCTACGAACGCATATATTTAACGTTCCACAAATGTTCATTGTTTGCCGGGTAAGTTCTGAGAAGCTATGAATCTGTGAAACATCATCATCTAGTGTGGCGTAAGTTTCACGAAAACTCGAGATGCAATGGAAAATTCTAACGGCTGAAATCACTCGCAGCATTGGCTCGTAATTTCTGATGCTTTTCTCTTGTCTCATTACACAGCTCTCGTTTTCATGAAAACCTATATCAACACTTCTTTTGATTCATAATTGCTTAACATGGAATTGTCGAGTGTTGACCATGGTTTCATAATCAAGTATAAATGCAATAAATCCAATACACAATAGCTCAATTTAAAATAAATGATTGAGGTAGGTAATTTCTTGAATGGCGTCATGAAACTTAGTAACCCTGTATGTATTATAGCGTTCTTTCAACACTTGTGGTGATGTAAGTCACGCATAAAGCTAAAAATCACTTGCCACGGTGGCTTGTATTTAATAGGCTTTTTATGCGACTCTCCAGCTCTACCGCTCTCAACTTATGTTAAAGGGTCAAGCAAGACCGGCAGCCTTTGTATGGAATTTCATTAAATCTGATTTTGTAGCTTTTTTATTTACGTCAAGTTATTTCAGTGAGTTGACGATATTTGAGCTGTGAATTCTGAAACGAATCTTCCAATATTGTAACATTTTTTTTGGAAATACACAAGCGAAGCAATCGAGTTGAATATAAAGATGATGACAATCAGGGTTTCAAATACGACAGATGTATATGTCCTCAAAATCATCATTCCAAGCGAACAAGTCAGACATTTTATCAGAATATTTCTTACCAAAACATCGTGGTTCGAAATGCAGACAAACGAACGACTGGGCAACCGTCAGTAATTAAATTCAGTTAGAATCAATTTTGTAGAAAACCATAATATCCAAACACCCAAAAATCGCATATGATGTTTATTTTGTTTCGATCGAGGTTCAGTAATGTCAGTGTAATTGAAATACAGAAATATAAGCCGTTGATTTGATGTTGTCAAAAGGAAGCTAGATTCGAAATGTTTCTTTTTTGCAAGAAATATCAAATTCATAGATTTGTAAACAAAAAAAGCAGTATCAAATGCACACAATTATCTACATTATCCTTTCTTTCAACAAATGCTTTATTCCATATTACATCTTTGGTAAACGGTATTAGCAAATCACAAAACACTTCTTTGTAGTTTTTCTGCCATCAAAACACTCCTTGTGATATAATCCAGTTACCGGATTTCATCGCTATGAAAATTCAAAACCGAGTTGGTGATGTCACAACTGGTGTTTGAAAATGAGGTTTTGAAAATAATGTATATTTTTTTAAAATAATTATCGCCGGTCAATAATGCCCCTTTAATAGAACACTATAAAGCCCTCATGTCCGTTCTATATCGGCACACATATTAGGGAGCTTTAGATTTAGTACAGGTACAGCTACGAGTACAGATTTCTCGTTGCGCATCATTTCTGCGCATTGGGGGAAGCCCCTATGCTCTGAAACCTGTACTGACCTCCTTGTTTCGGAACGCCTTTCGGCGTGAAACATGAACCACGGAGTACATGTTTTGATTTCGTTGTTTTGCTTTGTTTAGTTTTACTTTGGCTTTTTTGAATAAAGTTTTATTGTCGCTATAAAATTTATACATAGAATCAAAATGAATCCTGAACAAGTTGTAAGGATTTTGTTTTTACCTGGAAAACAGAAAGTGCGGTTTTATGTTATTGAATCTAACCGTCTTGTATTGATAGAACGAGTACAGGTATAACCCAGTCTTCTTATCGACAAAACATGAACTTGAACCGGTACTAAATCTAAACCTCCCTATTCATATCACTTCCGAAAGTTCCGATCAATAGCGGTAAAACACTCACCTGATGGCACTGGCGGGGTCATATCACAATGTGGGTTGCGGCATGATTTAAGACAGTGACGTGTTGCATATGAATCTTCGTCATTACAATCTCCTTGTTTTGCCCATACTGGACAACGATTGTCCTTATCAGTGCATAACAACCCTATAGGAAATATTGATAGCATCATTAGTATTTTTAGCATATAAGATTTTAGCCTCTTTCATCATCAAGCCTCACTTTCATGTATACCGATATTTATTCGTTGAATTAGAAATATAATATAATAGTCCTCTGCTACCGTAATTAGAAAAACACATAAAAACACGAATCAACACTGTCTCGTCTATGTGTATATTCTGGTAACGATTTATCTTATATCTTAATTCCCCATATTGTTACATATTAATTATATAGTACATGGACATTACGACTATGAGTAGTGCTGATCAAATATCATTTATTTACCCACAATAAAAATTTACACCTCCGACCTCTGAGTATCTTTATCATTTCCTATAAATATACATACATTAATCTTACTCCCAACTTTAAGTTATATTGAATGGTTTTTCGTGATCCCTATACTGCATGCTTTGTTCTCATAATTTCACCATTTATTTAATATAAACTCGTTTCATGCTAAATGTTAACAAAAATTGTGACCATTAAGAAATTTTTATGAGTACCCTAGGTGTAACGAAAAATTAAAGTTAGAATGAAGTTATCGTTGAAATAAAGTATAACCATCCTTTATATTTGACATTAAATTAAGTATTTATAATTCATGGATTTCTTTCCATACGTTCTTCTGTATTGCTGAATGCAATTACACAATGAATTCTTATCCTTCAGGATCCTTAAATTGTATATAGCCTACGTATTATCCTGTTCTATATATATGTACCCAAGATAAATTATATGGGAGGTAGGGAATCTATAAATTTCATAACTTAATAACAATTTGATGGATAAGAGAAAAAGCGAAGATTTACTTTATACCACCAGATTATTAAATTTTTAAATTCTCTTTCATAGCAGAATCCAACACATGACGTATATATGTTCACGATGGACATTGACGTCGCGTATTGCTGACCGCCAAATTATCAACATCGTAACGATATAGGCTACACAGCCACTGTACGATACCAAGGGAAGCTAACTGAGAAGAACAGTCGAGGATACGGAAAGTAAATGCTTCTTTATTCTGTAAGGGAATAACGTATTTTTGCAAGTTTCTATGTCAACCGTGGTTTGTTGCGTTCTTTGCGTAACAAATAATTATGCTGGGCAAAAGAAGGGTGGATTATAAGAAAGAATTATATGCTACACAACTTATACAATAGCAATGATGGTTAATTAATATAGGCTATGTTACAGAACACACTATTTGATTTTACTTGGATAGAGTCATATTTTACCTGAATAAATTCAAATTTTAATAAAGATCAAAATGAGAAAATTACCTTTGCCAAAGTCTGTTCCAGTCTTTACGTAGTTTTTAATATCTGTTATATAGATAGAATTAATAAAGTCAAACATCAGCTAATCTTTGTTTAAATAAGTCATAATAACCGTTAGAAATTTTGTCCGGAGCACATCAAACTGCCACAAAATACGGTACGACATATGGCTCTACATTGTGTTTGATGAATTTTATTGCATTGCTCCTGGCTTATTCTTGACTACTTTTTAACTTGCTAGGGGAAGGGGGTAACTCAGACACTTCAGATACAGGGAATTTCAATTCGACCTTAGTGTAGTGACTAGAGCGCTGGACTACAGCCCACACGGTCTTGGGATCAATCCCTGGCCGGTGTGCTATTGGCGTCAGGAATGCCAACCGGCTGTTAAATTCGCACAAGCTTCAAAATATTAACAAAATAACCAACCACCCCGATGAAAAAGCTTCAAGCTTGCCCAGCTTGTGGATGAATGATAAATCCAACAAAAAAGTTCCCAGAGTAGATTGATACCTCAGAGATCTTATTCAGGGCAAAATATTGATTCCCACTAATACTTTCCACAATGCATATAAAAATCGATTTAGAGATTTATGCAATAATTTGTTTAAACTAAACCAAAGAAAATTTGAGCTGCAAGCCTTTTACTGTGATGTTAAGCAAGATCATTTCAAACAAAATAATCGCAGATACTACACATTATCATTATGCAAGAAGATAGAGTTTAATTCAAGAATATCACGTAGTTTGGCCTTTCTTACCGTCAGGACAGACTTTACAAGTAACTGCACAGTCTCTTCGAATGCCACTGTGTGATGAACACTGATCTTTCCATGATTGGCATAAGCTTGTTGGCTGCACATCCTTGCAAGGTTTCGCTATTATAAATATTTAATCCTTGATACATGAATGTTTTATAATAACATTGATTAAATATCTGTGGCTATTCTTTTTATATGGGCTTTCGCTGTTGCCTGAGGGATTCCAAGGTATATTGGAAAAGGAAATTCTCATGCAAAAGGAGCGATAGGAGCGTAATTTAGCAATCAAACTATAATCCCTTCCCTCGACTCTGTTTGATTTCATAAAACAATTTAAATGGGTATTCAATAAACACTTCAGTTGACGATAATCTGTTCTTTAACATAGAGAGAAAGATTAATAGGGGCATTCTGAACTTTGAATTCTGAAGTACTATTTGATATAGGTTTTTGTCAGCACCATTAATATGAGAATATAGAGTCGAGATGTATACTGTGTGTATGTCTTATTATTTCACACTTCGCATCTATATTGTCTATATTGTTTAAAACTCATAATAAACTTACGTATTTCACAGACGCCACATGTTAATCGGCATGCATCTCGTACACTATCAGATGTACATTGGGACGCAAGTCTAGGACAAGACTGTTTACTGTCCTTGCATGCTCCACCTGTGACGAGAAAAATGTCATTAATGACTTACAAGACATTTATGAGCTCTGTAACATGTCACTTTGAAAGAAAATTTGATATAAATGTGCTGATTTTAATATGAAGCTCTTTGTTTCTATTATGATCACAAAAAATATCAGTAGAAAAAGCATGCATTATTTTATTCAGTCTCCGTGATATTTGACACTGAGAGGAACATCAATATGAACAGGAAGAACGACACTATAATATCAGAAAAGCATAATGTGATGAAAAAATACCAGCATTTAAAATGTAATCTTACCAGTAACTGTTGGTTTTCTAGTAAAGATGGGAGGAGACTTAGTAACTATAGGTTTTGATGTCCTCGGGTTGACAGTTGCTACTGCACAACTTGGATCGCAACTTTTTTTACACAATTTATCAACAGAATGCATTCCACAATATCCAGCATTTTTCCAGGAAACACAAGAGGAATCTGCATCTCGACAATCTGATTGAGAGAGAGAGTATAATTAATTTCACATTCAATCAATCACACAATGCAATCGTGGTCGGTCAATATCTTAAGCCATTCAAGCAGAAAACAATCAAACATCCATAGAACTGAAACAACAAAATGAAATTAATCTCACCTTTAGATGGTGCTGAGGTTGTCTTTGCTCCACTGCAGAAGTTACATTTTGCTTTGCAGTTTGTTTTCATCCATGCATCAGTTGAACATCTTCCCAATTTTGCTAAATTGGTACATCTATTGCTAAGATCAACGCATCCTATGGAAAAATTAATAGTCGAAAGGTCAGTAATCGATAACTAATTATTTTTGCAAACAACATGTTTACCATAACAAATTGTGGGTAACTGTTGTTAGGCTGACAGTTTCTAGTAAACTACTAAGAAATATTCAGACAAGTTTTTTTTTTGCATACTTCTGCCATGTAATGGAAATATTACCCAAGAGAATTGGAGAGGTACATGAATATTCAAATAGTAAAACTTTAGTTTTTGTCAAGCTTGCTCGATATGCTTGCATGAAATATACTGTTTAAGCTCAAAGCAGTATGAGAAAAGACGTATTTGTATAACTGTTAATCGGAAATGAAACAAATTTCCTCATTTTGTCTTGCATACAATGTCGCTAAATTCCCGGTGTAACTTCCAATGCACTTTGACGGGGTTGTTCAAATGGAACATAGTCAGAGTGACAATAAAATTCAGATAATGAAATGATACCCCAAAGATATATTTTTAAAAGAACCTAAAAACTAATTTAGTAAAAAAAGCCAAAATGTAAACCTCAAAAATGTTCCCTTGTAAAGAATACCCTAACATTTTTTATGAATTTTGTCAAAGGTACCCATCGTATCAATGTAAACGTGTTGAATTTCTCATGTTGGTAACAAAATAAAATGAAATTACACACCGCCGTATTGCAAAAGTATAAAAGTTACTCCGGGGCTATGAAGGTTCCACTCGCTGGCATCAGTATGTCCAAACAAGAGACAATGACTCAATATGATATTTCTTACCTCCCGAAGTTGAAGGAGTTGTAGATGTGCAGAATTTACACGATGCTCGACAGTTCTTCCTTGTCCAATCATCGTGATAGCAATAGCCACTTTTAGCCAAACTAGGACAACGATTACTGATATCGCTGCATCCTAGATAATTATAAAGAATTATTGCATTGAAAATATAAGCAGAAAACTCTCACATTTCTGTAAATTTTTGATCCTGAAGATGGCTGTAGAAAAATAAATTAGAAAATATTGATGTGGAATTTTGTGTTGTTTGATTATAGATATTTTTGTTAATTCTTGCAAGGAAATTTCATTTTATCGAAATTCTTTGTTTGAGCTACAAGTTCTAGCGCAAGAGTTGATGACAAGACCAAACAGTTTGATAGATTTGCAAGACAATGACTCTATATTGTGGATAAATATTGTAATATAAATTATCACATTTTAAATTTGATGATTTGTATTTTGACACATTTCGTAGGAGAGGACTAAAACACTCTCTTCTATGCAATATGATATTGACCTTATATACTGCATTGATATAAATATATCTTCTATGCAATTTAATATTGACCTTATATACTGCATTGATACAAATATATCATATCATCATATCAATATAATAGTGATAAGACTGAGTAACACACCTGATATATATATATAGAATCTGTTAGTAAAAAGTAAAACGTACCTGTTGATCTTCGTTGCCTGCTTTCAATCTCGTTATCAACTTCCATTTCATCATCAATATCTCGTCTTCCACGTGTGGATGCTATGGTATAAACCAAAAACATTTTGCAAACGTTTATTCAATTTTCTCCTGATTCTTAATTATTGGGGGAAAATATTATTCTTCCGCGCGTTTTCTTTGTCGATGTTTCCGTGCAAGGTTGATGGATCGCTACATCCCATCAACAGACAATCTTGCGCTGAGTGAAGAACGTTAGTAGCATATCAATAACATAAACTATACTCACTAGAACATTATTTTGTTGATTTACTACTGTAGATATTTGAAATAACTCAATAATACAGTCATATAAATAGATGTGCTAATCTATCATCTACTAGTCTTATGTGCTGGTCAGTATTTTAGTAGTTCCAGCGCTTCGATATATGACATGGTGCAAACGCTATTTTCACAAATTGTATAATTTATCAATGCTTATAATTTTTGCTGTGGTTATGTCAAGGCCAATCTCTTGTATAATTTAGAGCAATTTTCTTACGACAGCAGCTGATAGACTGAAACAAGTACACATTTGCTGTTATGATTGCTATGATGATTTTGATGATATTAGGTACGTTTATCCCCATATTGTTAATGTTCCCAATACGTTATCGACTTGTAAATGATCAAGGACCCTCCTGCAAACCATTTACGAAATGAGAGAGGCTTCCTCTCAAAATCTCAAATGTATGGTAGGTAATTTAATATTATTTAAATTGTATACTTACGGCATTTGTACATACGAGAGACTTGTTCTATATCTAATTTACTGAGATATTCATATGGTACTGCTTTCGTTCTTTGTCTCGGTTTCATTGTATCTTTTCCATTTGACGAGAAAGCACTCCATGGATAATGCATAATTGATTCATAGTCATATTTAACTCCAAGGCTATCAACATCTTTGACGATATCGAATGCATCCTTCACCCCTGAAGAGATTTATATGCAATTATCAGCATTGCATATGACACAGCAATACCCATCAAGAAGTTTGACATAACAGAATTCATTGATTGAAAAGGAAATAATTATTCAGCAGAAAAGTCTGTCATCCACATGGTCGACTTGACAGTTTATATTAAATGGTTACAATACGGTTGGCGTGTGGTAACCCTTATATAAAATAAATAAACAAACAATAACTCGATTTGTTTACGCAGAAGCCGGCACAGAAGCTGATTTAGCACATTTTCTCCTAAAAGGCGTCATTTGTGTGTTTCTCAAAAAATTGGTTCATATTTAACTTCCTTTTCTTCTGTTGGCAAAATCTTTCGTGTTTTCTTCGTTTTTTAGTTGATAAGATATACGTTTAGCTAAGTCTCAAGTTGTAAACACTCATTTTATAAGTTCTGTATATTTAAAAACGAAAAAGCGCAATATGTAAATGGGTTTTTAAAAACGCGGGACATGTTTCTACCTCAACAACTCCAAACAATGAAACCGATCAATCAAATTCAGGATTATGATCGATTATAACGCGAATTTTATAAAAGATATCACTGCATGTATAGTACTTTTTAAGTCTACACGTCATAGACCTGATGTTTCTAAATTCATAATGTTCTTATCAAATGAAAATTTACATCAAAATTCTAATTATGTTAAGATATTCACTAGTTTGTTGATTATTCCTTAGATTATTCTGCATGTAAATTACATTTACTACGCTTCTTTGTAAAACTAAACGCATCTGTAATTAATTAACGAAGGACGTAGGTGGAGTTTAATTGGACATCAATCCTTCATTGCATTTCAAAATTGTAAACATTGCACTTACATGGCTCTATATTGTTCCATAAAACTTCAACATATGTGTCTCTATCCGGACGATTTTGTTCATGCCAAAACCCAATAGCATGGCCGATTTCATGCACCATAACATGTCTGTATTCACAACCATGTCCAACTGAGAGCATAGTCTTACCGATGTTGCCTACATTGCACCAGCAACTAAAGCATAATAGTACAACAATTAATGTCAAGTTCAGTGTTACACTTATATGAGAATATGTAAAAATAAAACAATGTATAGCAGCAAAAATAATTACTATAATAGGATACAAACGACTTACTGTGTATCTCTGAAAAATGTTAGATAGTCTTCATGTCCGTCATGGGGTACAAATCGAATGCAAGTTTTTGATTCCCACTCAGCCATGGCATCTTTGATTGATTTCAATGCATCAGGCATATTTTCTATACAAGAAAGTAGGACACTTGATTGGATTCATTTCATCCATTTGGAAACAAAGGTCCCATAAATTTATTCGAACGCAGCAATTTTAAAGCAGTGATCATTCGATTCATGCAGCAGTATTTTTTATTGATTCCTGTTTTTCTCGTTTTGAGCAAGCAGTCCTGGTTAGTATCAAATTCAACAACCTTTCACCAACTAAAAAGTTCATACTGGCTCAGTCAATCTGGTAACATGAATTTTGTTGTTAGAAAAAATCAAGTTTAATATACCATAAGAAAGGTATCATGTCTTGAAAGTCGCTTTGTAAGATTCTAACTTTTTTCATATAAATGTTATACTCACATACGAAAATATATACTTACTAAGAGCGCAATTTATGACATACGGAACAATGCCATTTTTCCATTTCTTAACAGCAGCGCCTGCACCAGCATAGGCCATATTATTTGATGAGCTAACGCTGAGTTTATTCTTTATGGCGAAATGTTGTCGCATGGTCAATTTGAGATCACCCATTTGAACATCAGAAGGTAGTTGTCCTGGACTGGAATTGTAATCTAAAATTATTCAATGAGAGAAAAGTATTTAACTATAAAAATCTAGGGTAAAATGAAAACAGCTACAGAGCAAAATCTATAGGGTAGATGTATTTTCTTAATTTGGGAACGGTTTTGAACAAAATAACAAGATTTATACTTGAAATAAGAAAATATTATGTAGCTATAAATATAAGTGTTAGGTTTATAATATAATGTAATAACATTAATATGGTATCTAACTAGCGGTTGAGATGTCATTTGACAGAGCATAAATAATAATAATGGAGTCAATGATTACGCGTTCTTTAGCAAATTGTCAAGTTTTAGTTCTAGTTCCTCGTTCATGGATTTGAAAACCCTCAAAATTCTACCCTAGTTAAGTATATGTCGGAATGTTTACACGATTAAATATCTTCATCATATTATGGTACATTTAGGTTTCCTTGTTGTGGGATATAAGTGCTGCATAATATTTATCTATATAAGGTTAGCAGCAGACAAGTACAATTGTTTCTGACCATTAACCGTCATCAGTACTGCTCATTTACAATAAACGAGGAACTGACTCGCTGTGTATATCTAAATCAAGCTGACGGCTATTTGATATAAAGGCATACAATTATGGATTGCTATGTTGGTGCTATCGTATATGGAAAGTATGATTGGCCTATATCGCCTTTCATTCATGTCGTTTCAACCACGATATAGATATCTAGTCAATTAATAAATTTCGAATATGGCAACAAATTAAAAGTCAAATATTATACAGATATTTGGATACAATTATAAACATAAACGGACGCAGCTCACCTGAAGAACCAGGTATCATGCAGTATGCTATTGACAGACATGATATGATCATTAATTGATGAAACATTATGGCTGCCTCAAACAGGATTTGCTTTGACAGTGTTAAAGCAGTTATAGATTTTGAAAGCTTAGCTTCGTCATGCTCTTTTATCTGAAATACCGTGGAGTACAACTACAAGCTGAATAAATAACCAACACTATTTTGAAATCACAAATTAATCATTAGCAAACAATACTGTGGGCGCAAGTTGTCGGAATTATTTTTTACCAATATAATTAACCAGGGGGTACTTCCATTCATTGGCTATACGCGGACGTACTTGAAGTTTTACTGTATCGACTTAAAATTTTTCAACTCCCCCCGGGCAATATATATAATCAAAAGTAACGGAGTAAACTAGTGATCTTTGATCTACTATCTATATTGCTCTGCTTTTAGCATTGAGCATTGAAATTGATGTTTTGCCCATATAATTACTTATATATATATATGTATATCGTATAAGCCTTTTATTGATGCCATTAAAGCAGGAATTCAAGTCATTAAAGCTGATAATGTATTCGAATTATTTATGTGTGAAAGATTTAATTTGGCATCATAAATAAATGACTATATTTCCACAGCTTTAATTGTACGTCTTTCAATAATGACGTTTAAAAATATTTACACAGTTCATATTGAGTCAACAGCGAGGTTGCCAATGAAAACCATCTGAGTGTAAATTCACAAATATATAATCTACAAACATCATATTTTTGTCACGAATCTCAATCAATATAGAGTATATTAACTTTGCTTTGAGAAAATGATTTACATATACCTTGAGGAAATGATAACTTAATTCTGGCAATCTATGTACGGTGTAACCCGTTTATATAGTGAAAGCCAAATTGTGAGCGATTTGTATTGCACTTATCCGAATTTGCAGTTATTCGAAATTGTTTAACAAAGACATGATTAAAAACTAGCCAATAGAGTTTTAAAGCCAGGTTGCATATAAGCGGGGATTTCACTAATCCAAATTGCACCTATTATAAGGGGTTCCATTGTATAACAATTAGGCATCAATTCTGAGTTATCTACAGCGTCGAATAAAAACTGAATTCACCGATGTGGTAATAGTATCCCTATTGAAACAGGCTTATTAATATTAAAAATATAATCCGTTGGTCTAACTATTTTAAATGTGATGCAGATTATAGGCATTATCTTCCACATCACGTCATCTACTCGAACAAATAGGCGATCATAGACATTCAGCAATTGGTATAAGCATTTGAGAAATCATCATTTGAAATTGGATGACGTAGCACAAAATTGCTTTAAATTTCCAATGCGATGCAAATGTAATGTATTTGACATGAATTAGTTATACCCACAAGTATATATGTACATTAAAAATTACATGTCACCTTTGAGCCAAAATGACTAGGAAGAAACATTGTTTCCACTTTCGATTAGTAAGTACAGATGTATACATATATAAGGATTATATTCTATTTTTGTTCATTTATTTCATTTTTTTTAATATATATTTATTCATACTTTATTCAATCAAGCATGCTAAATTTATTTTCAAACAAATTAAAGGGTTTCTAACTAACGTTATAATGATAGACGAGATATGGTACTGTATTTCATTTGTTGAATTTGATCAATCATATTGTTGGAAACAATCAATGCAATGCGATGCAATGCATGAATTAGTTATACCCACAAGTATATATGTATTTTAAAAACTACATGTCAACTTTTAGCCAAAATGACTAGCAAGAAACATTGTTTCCACCTTCGAGTAGTAAGTACAGATGTATCCATATATAAGGATTATAGTATTTAAGTGTAGCATTATGCAATAATTTAAGTTATTTTTTATTTTTATTTATTATTTATTGCTGTTTTTTTTTATATATATTTATTTATATTTTTATTGAATCAAGAGTGGTAAAATTATCTTCGAACAAATTAAAGGATTTCGAATTAAAGTTATAATGATAGACGAGATATCGTACTGTATTTCATTTGTTGAATTTGATCAATCAGATTGTTGGAAGGATTATAAAATGTTGTGCATTAAGGAAATAAAACCCCTTTTTAATACACAATCAGATTCGATTAAGTCTCTGGTTTTTGAATATGTTTTCAAATAATAGATTAATTGTTGATTTGACTTCTGGTACACAATTTGATATTGTTTTTATATTATTTAACTTGAAAATGGCAGTTAGAAACAGTGGCGAAACACTGACCGAAACGTTGTTACAAATATATAAATATTAAAACTGCATGCTATTGAATTTTTGTTTGGAAACATTAAATAGAAGACTTCTAATTACGAAATCCTATTTATATTGAGTATGCTTGATGGTAAAGTTATAGTATCGTTGAGCTATGGTTGCGAAAAAAGAATGGAATAGTACATTAGCGTACAGTGTCTGTAGGCACACAAAATTACTTCTTTTGGAACTATACTTTATTGGAAGTTGGTAAGCTATTATTTACTGTCATATGAAAATGGATACAATTTCTCAGCTAAACCATAGTCTAAACAGCTACTTTCGAGGAACAAATTTGGAAGCATCAATTACTTTACTCTGATTTACAGTAAATTTGTCGAATGACTCAGCTAATTGATATGTTTCACTGGAAAATAAAATGGGAAGCAGACAATAGTTACACAGCTGGAAAACAAAATTGAATTTAAATTGACTTGTTTACTGTGCTATTTACTTTCAATTCGCAATTAACATTATCAAGTAAAAAGAGGATCGACAATATGAAATAAAAATGAGAATTAATCCCATGCTTATTTAAACTATTGCAATTTTAACCACAGATGGTGATATATATATTATGATTGTAATTTGTTCTGACATCTGGCAGAAATGTATGAAAAAATGTTGAACTCCAATGCTATAGAGCGCATTCACATCAAACATAATCCGAAGTGCAACGAGAGAGTTCCAAATCCAGCCAGAGTATTCAAATACCAAACAGAAGCTCCATTTTGATAATTTATATTGATCGAAGGCAATAGAGTCCATTATCATGTTCGAATCATAAGCACAAATGTTGAGAAATACATTGTTCATTTGGCTAGAAAGTGAAACAATTTACTAAATGTAAAGTGATGTGTTATATATTTTTCCAGAAAGTAAGCTGCAAATTATGACCTGGGTCAACCCTAGACCTGTTCCACATGCCCCTGTGCTTCACTTCGCTTCGTATAGGCGCGCAGCGAAATAATCGGCATTGTGGAGCTAGGCTAGGTCAACCAGTGCCGTAAGCATAACTGCTTGCTTCTTTGGGTGACTCCGTAATTGACAATATACAGATTCTCAAATAATTAAGATATATCAATCATTACATTAGTAAATGAAAAAATTATAGCCATTTTATGATCTAAAGACTGATATTTATATTTAATTTTACTTATTATTTACTTTTTTTTTTTTATTGTACTTTGAAGTAATTATTTGATAGTAGATTTATATATATATACTGCAATCACTAAACACAAACATTTCATGAATTTGAGTGTTTGGGAAATATAACAATTTCAGAACTCATTATAAGCAAACAATGCGAAATATACATGCTCGATCTGCAGTTCTTGTTCATGGTAAATGAAGCCTCTAATTTGAGACTAATTTTGAATACTTATGAAGCATTCAAAAGAAAATGTAGCAGAAAATGGCTAATATGTTTCATAATTAATTTATTTCATTTCTACCATTTCTACAGACTTTCTCTTTTTAGCTTTAGTCACGTGGTCCATATATATCCGTTTATAGACATGTTTCATAGAAGTGGATCAAACGTGGATTGACAGCTAGATACACGCTGTACTCTGTAGCTTTAGTGCAAGGGCGGATCCAGGATTTTGGGTGACTGATGCAAGTGAGTCTGGTTGGGGGGGTTCCCGGAATAATTTTGAAATAACATATTCAGATCGTCTTAAAATAGGCCTTCTCCTGCATCATCCATATCACACGATATAAAACATTTACAGTTTTTTGGACAGATAATTATTAACTTTTATTAAGTTTTCATTGTCTACTAGTAATTCATTTTGGAAATTAATCAGTCATCCGGGCTTCATTTTGAAAATCGAATCATCGTAGACTTCGGAAACAAACGTTTATCATAAGATTTCATAAGAATATAGATTTCTTATTTCAACGCTGCAAATACACTTTTTGAACCTAAACGAAAACATCAAAACATCTCCAGGATTCAATCTCTCTGACAAAACATCTCTTGAATGCCCGGCTTGAATTCACCAATTTGAAACTAGCTGTTAAATCATGTATCGCTTGCTCTTCCAATACGGGAAGTATTTACTTGGAGCTTCTTTCGATGGCTTGAGCTACGGAAGAAGTATCGCATAGCCCCACCATTATCAGAATAAAGCTTCAAGTTGAATGAAAATTGTCGAGGCTTTAACGTAGGGATATTATTTTTATGTGATGGACTTTGCACTGCATCACTTGGGGGTGTGTATTGCGTTTCAATATTCAGGATTGATGCATTTTTTCAGAACACAATGAAACTGTCAGAAGCAATATGATTGACACTAGTGCAGTCACTGAAGCACGAAAGAGCTACAAGCTTATATAATGGTGTTTGGTCTGTTGTAACCATGGTTGTATGATAGAACAGCTTTACAATAATTACGTACTGAAAGAAAGGGTATTGTAATTTGTAAATCGTTTTTAATTGTTGTGATAATAATTAAAGTTATCAAACTGTCTGGCTAGGATAGTAATGTAAATGTAATTTTGAAAAGCACTATCAAAACATGTTGACAATAGCAAAAATGTGAGTATTCTGATAAGTATTTAATTAATTTTAATTTTGACTGATGCAAGTGCATCAGTTGCACTACCCTGGATCCGCCCCTGCTTTAGTGGATTCATTCTAGATACATTCATTTATTCAATTGAGATGCAACACCATGTTTTAATAGGCAAACATTATGTCAGCATGCTAAATTTGAAAAATATAAAATAGAGCGAATGAATCTTGATAAAAAAAAACAGTATTGTCAGGATTGTGTCACAAGACAAACACATTTAAAATTTCATGATTTAAAATTTAGCAAACGTAAGACAGACATAAGGCAGCTTCTACACGACGTGAAAATTCAAACATATGAAGTCAGTATATTTATACCTCCCAATATTGAGAAACACCGAAAAAATATGCTAGTTAAATAGTTACATAATATCCTTATGCATTATATGCCCATTTTAATCCACACATTTCAGTTAATGAACTGAGACGATGATGCCTTTATAGAAGGTTGATGGGTACTCGGTCTTGCCCTTCGGAGTATAGTTGTCCTGTATTGTGGAACGATGCTTGCGTTAATTGTTGACTCATTTCAACTGCTTAAATACTGTTACAAAATTCAAACAGGCATCTATCCTAGATAAAACAAAATTATAATCATTTCAGTAAAAAGCGATTGAAAAATGTATTTCCTGTTGACGGTGTTTGAATTGTTTACAACAACACTTTCACCATCCTTCCGCATCGATTCGCATGGTATTTTCGGTAAATTGTTGGCGTGATGAATAGTTATCGTTTACGTAAAGTGGAACTTAAAGCCTCATTAAATTCGCCTCGAATTTACTTCTTGAAAATATACTTTCGATGGAGCATGGGGATCTTACACGTTTATGTTTGAAGATCATCTAATAAATCTCAACAAAAGTTTTTACCCACTTGTTTACAGCATATATTCGTCAAATATTTTACCAAATAAGTGACCTATTTCAACTGGTATATTACGGGTCTGAACCATGGTCTAGAAACAAGCTATAGCATCAAGCAAAAGAAAATTGTTCAAATTTGAAGCTTTTTTTAATTTTTAATTTACTTTTTATTTTGAATCTGCATTTTTTCATTCCATTCCACATTATACAAAAGCAATATATATATAAAATAATATTATACTTAATTAGATTAAAAATAGTTGCAACTGTGTATATACAGTTTGAAAACCTAAAATAAGTAATTAAATCTAATAAAATGAATTAATAATAAAAAGTCCTATGCTATAAAAATTTAACTTTAGTAAATTAACTAGAGTATTGAAGGGCATTGCCTCTCTGGATTGCAATGCCAAGAACATTACACCACTCATTACGATCATTACGACCATCACGATCATTTATTGTAAAATAAATACCAAAGCTAATAATGAAAAGTTATCGTTGAACCCAGGGTAAAAAATTATCATTTTGATAAAAATATAAAAATGAATTCATGATTATCAAAAGAACGACGACGTAACTATATTTATAATGATGTCACCTCAAAATTTCCCCAAAAACTTAGGGATGCCGTTTGTCACGCTCGCGCCCGTCTAGATCCATTCCTGCCCTTTCGCTTTGCTGTCTAGATTTATTATTTCCTCGGTACTTGGCTCTATTTGTACTTTCAATTGCGCTGCTTCAATAGCAATATTCAATAGCACCGTTACACTAAATTGGATCCGAGGTTCTGGAAATTATAAACAATACGTAAACGTAAAATAAAAGTAAACGATAAAATAGATGTTGATTGAGCTTTCGACATTGCTTATGTCATCTTCAGAAATATACTTTTTAAAAGAAAAATTATATAAGATACATGGGTTTAAAAGTGTTAAGTTATACAAAGTGCTAGGAACAGGATGCGTTAATAACAATAGATTATATAGACAAAGGCAAGAACAATAGCTTTTCAATATCCTGCTGGGAAAAGCCGAGATTTGATTGAGTCAGACTGAGTGTTGAGGTTTGGCTTGATTCGCCTGATTGCAAGCATTTCGTGAATTAAGCAGTCAAACTTGTCTTTGCAATTTTCCAAAATTTTAAAATTGTTTTCAGAAACAGATTTTCCGTGTTGTTGATGTATATGTGCATAAACAGCAGACCCTTTTCTCTTGTGCTCGTCAATGCGTTGATGCAAGTGTCAGCCGGTATATCCGACATAATTCGCTTCACACGAATCACTGGAAACTATATACAACACATTGACGAGACAAGAGAGCCGGTTCTGGTTCACACACATGTATATCGTTTGGTATTTTCCTACTTGTAAATATTGGCCTAAGATTTTTCCCGATTTTTGAACTTAAATCAGATAACTGACGCTTGATGGAATTAGCAGAAACTTGATCCTTAAAAGGTAGCACAATGTTAGTGTCATCAGGATTCTTGCTTGCAATAGGCAAATCAGGGCCACACTCAATTCGACTCTTTTTTAATCTAGAAATATAAAATTTAATAATTGATAAAGGGTATTTTAAATTTAAAAATATTTTTCGCAATCTTTCACATTCCGCTTGAAAATATTCATCCTTTGATGATAAACGGGAGGCCCGATTTAACATAGTTTGCACTAAGGCCTTTTTATTCTTTTCGTCGACGTGACTCTGGAAGTGTAGAAGTAAGCCACTATAACTTTCTGTAGTCCTTTAACTTTCCCGAAAAGAATGGTAAACTCAATTTATATCTAACCATGGGTGTACCACTTGGTACTCTTGTTGGTGTAGCTTCTTCATGCTTTGTCAATGCTTCTTCCTGCTTTGCCAATGCTTCTTCATGCTTTGTCAAATCTAGGTTTCTTTCATCAACGCTACGTCTTTGTTGTGTAGGCAGTGGTTGCTTGGTCAATTCCTTTTGCGAATTTGTTGCACCTTGTTCACTGTCTCTTCTATTTTGTGTTTGTCCAGATGATATCATTTCTTCCATTGTCTGGAAGCTGTCTTCAAATACATCATCTGCTTCTTGACTGGCTGTCTTTATTACTTGAATTATTGATGACGTCTGTAGTGGTGCTGCATTTCTTTCTTGGTTGATATATGATCGTATGCGTTTTCTACTATCACACATCGCTTTATGCAATTGTTCTATCCACGTGTCATCATCTTGGTCTGTATTTTCTATTGATAGCAGAAGTTGTAATTCTTCATGAATATCTTCTGCTTTCTCATAGCATATGTAGAGTGTACGGAGGTCATCATCGAGTTCATTGATATCATCAGTTGCTTGCTCAACTAGATCATCCATCTTTCGCATGACTCTCGTCACTCTTCCTTTGGCACTCCTTCTCTGGTACATGAGGGTGTCTACATCTGGATTGGCCATCGTCTATTCGAACACAACTTCTTCTCAAGTCGTCGATTGAATCTTTATGTTCTGAAGTCTAAGGCCAAATTAAAGACGCCGTAGATTGACTGAGATTATATTAAACTGTAAAATTCACTAAATAATGAAACAAAATACAAATCGTAAATAAATGCTATTAACTATGTGATTATACTATTCTTATGAAACTTGTCTATTTATACAGTATTATTATAGATTCTTACATCGGTAATTTTCCACGGGTTTTCTGTCTTTCATATCTTTCTGTGTTGATCTTCTTCTTCTGTCTTCGTGAATTAGCCTTCTTCTTTCTTCGACTTTACTAATTGATTTTACCGGCATATTAACGAGTTTATATACAAAATGACATAACAAAGGTGTCTACAAATCTATTCTTCTTATTTCACATAATAGAACAATAGAAGTCAATTAACTTTGCTCAACAAGGCGTAAAACATAAACATACATATATAATTATTCTAATACTAAAAACGTGGTTATATTTTATAGTCTACAAAAGTTCTAAAGTCTAGGCGCGTAGTAACTGTCTATATCATAAGGCTACGACAACCCGTAGGTTTGACGCTTCTAGGTCTAGCCTATTATTATTACTTTTAATTATATTTCATCATACGGAACAGTTTTGATTTGTGTCAAACTTCTCAGACAGATAATTGGACTGTGACTCCCATTCCGCTATTTATGTTTGAGCCGTATACATTTGTTGGCTATCTATAGCCATAGACTTTGCGTTTCGACAAGTAATAATTGATATTTATCCAAAACTGAAATTGATAAACCAGACTATTTTCTCGAGCTTTCTGTCGTGTCTTTCCGTAGCAACAACCACGAGGACAATCCTCTGACGTGAGCGCTGACGTCACTTTCCAGAGGATTAGCCTCGTTTCTTGTGATCCAAAACAACAAAACAAAGCAAAGGCTGCTGGTCATGCGAAACTCTTTAAACATACAATGGGAGTACATTTAGCCAACATAATATAAAGCAATGGCCCTTATAAATCTATTGACGCGTGCTTGATACACTCCGACGCAAGCTTGGATTTTTCTTCTACTTGAAATCTTTAGAAGCTTCAAGTCACCACTAATCCGATACAGTACAGAACTACCACATTCTAAAAATAAATTCCTAGACGTGAATACATGACGTTTGACGTATCAAATCTATCACTGTAATCAAATACTAATTAAGTACATGTACGGACAATGAACTGTGGAAGAGAACTTGAGACAAAACACACATTGAAATGATGTACGATTATCAAGACATCTTAATTAATGACTTCCTTCATAAAATTATGTAGCTGTATTAACATTGAAAAGCTTTATATTTTGTGTTGAAAAAAAGTTAGAACAATTTGATTATTACACAAGAAATATAATCAGTCTCATTTCAAACTCCAAAATAATCCGAACAAAAAGTAGCCCTACAAATCCGATCCGATCTGGCCAGAAGACATTAAATATCAACTCAAATCCGATCTGATTGGATCGGGTTCAGACTTGAATTCGGGTAGTGTTCGCACATCTTTATTAATGAGAATAGAATGGTCAGCTCTAGCGGACAATATTCGAGTGAGACAAGACAAAATTGTTTAGATGATCTTTTCAAGTTTTACACTTCTTGAAGTCAAGGACTTACATTTTACAATTCTCAGAGTGTAAAAACTGTTTAATTATTTTCGCTATTTAGTTGAGTCTGAAAGATTTATCACATGCACAAGGTCCAATAATAGACGTACACTAATTGCTAGCAAATCATAATTATCATTGTATCATTGTATAGCTTATCTATTACATAATCATCTTTGTTTCAATGCATAAAAGCCAGCATATATCAATTTTAAGATTACACTTCTTGTCGCCACCAAAATGAAGTCATTTGAGTGAAACGCGACAATGTATTACTCGAAATGGGTTACTAATCTCTTTTTCAATATTCGTGTGGTTTGGCTAGGAAAGACAAACGAGTGATTCGGGGTAATGCAGAATGACAAACGAGCTTATTTGCTTCAGTTGTTCTTTTGTACGCAGATATATTTTCAACATTGCTTAAAGCAGATATCCAATTCAAAGTTTTATTTATGAAAGCGCCCATCTGCATGTATTTTTGAAGTATACCAATTAACCAATCGGTGAGCAAAATCCATATAATACTATAGCTTTCTTTCTTCTATATTTTAATTTCTCCATTCTTTCCCATTCTGAGATTTTTCTGGAGTTAGGAATGTTCACTCATTTTGATTTGACAAGTTCATTAAGGGGCTAATGCATGGCAGCCGTGTTTAGGTTCTCTGATACTAACACTCGGGATGTTGAGGGAGACAAAATAAAGTACTTTAGAAAAACACAAACCCGTATGGCGATTGCTTTTGAGCTTTCAAGTAACTGGGTATTTGATTAGTATTGTAAATCTTTTTTAATGTCCAATTTTCTTAATTCCATAGCAGAGAATAAGTAATGGCAAATAAAGTATTGATCTTGACCATTGTTTTGCTCATTGCCTTTCAAATATTCAGTGAAACTGAAGGATGGCTTCAACGAGGAAGAAGATTTGGTCGAAAAGTAGAAAGGAAAGGTCAGTACAGCATTGATCCCTTATTTGACTTTTGACACATTCAATGCACATTATCCATTTCTTGCATAGAAAAAATCATCGAATGGTATACTCTAGACTAACTCTAGAATTTTCAATCCTGGGATATGCAAGTTCCAGAAAAATTCAAAATTCTGAAAATTTAACCGAAGAACAGTAGTATTGTAAATAAAACACGTACACTTCTATATTTCAATTCTATTGTATCACCAGTTATATCACCGATAAAGTTCTGACTATGAAGTTGATTAATATCTGGATTTATATTAAACTAGACATATAGGTTTGAAACTGTAGAGCTAAATATTTCCTTCTGTTGGATTATTTTCAAATTTCAAAATAAACTTAAGTCGTTCAGATCTTCCTGAAATAAAAAGTTTTGTGACCAGACTAGCTTTGTATGGCTATGGGACTTTAAAATCACCCCGTCTTTTACTTCAACAATAGTACATGTTATAAAAACAGTAATTTCAGAGGAAAGACACTCCGATATGATAAATGGTGATATACTTCAATGAAGCAATACAAACCAGTCGTAGATAAAAGTATTTACAATGTTATAGGTGTTGAAATTAAACATGAATCGCCAAATTTGAGGGCGGCAGAAGTTACCATCTATGTATATATAATCAAACATTTTTCAAACAATTCCTTCCGTTGCATTTTTTTAATTTATCTCATTGATTTAAAAATATACTTAAAGTGACGACGAAAAAAGATTGGGAATCCCAGATTATTATTTGAATTCTTGCAAAAATGTGCTCTAGCATGAAATTTTATACGGCTCAAATGTTGCCATGACAAAATTAATGAAATCTAAATGTGTTGCTACACTAATATGTGACTTAAATAGTCCCTAGTTTCTTTCCCATCAAGCTAATTCTATTTTGAATTGGTGTCCAATGTTCAAAACCTCTTTAATTACCACAGATTATAACGACCAGATACGGCACTGAAAGTCGAATTCATTGTATTTTCGAATTCAATTGTTCTCGGCCGCCATTATGTATGTTTCCCTCCGATGACCTGGCTGCAGTTACGCGCTAAAATCGTAATGGAAAAACTCGATAAATTTGCAGGAAAGTATATCACCTATTTTGAGATGGTTGCTTGATAATGCAATATTGTGTTCTGGAAGACAATATTTTATCGACTTATGAAAGTTGAAGAAAATTATTGATTTTATTGAAGAGAAAAATTGAATATAAATTATGAATACAAGCAGGTTTTGGTAAATAAAATTTACAATTACATTGCAAATAATATTTCATAAAATGATTTCATTAATTTATCGAATGTATGTGGCTCTTTACACGAATTTTGCGAGTTTGAAATGCAGTGGTTTTGGAGTGGGTGTGATCGTATTCGATCGAAAATAATGGCAAAAACGTAAGAAGTAATTTCCATACAAATCCACTCCAAATAGCCTATTCTTTGACTGTATTTGCGTTATTCCATATCACCAAGCATCAGTGCATATTATTTCACAGTTTGCAACGAAATTTAATAATAAATTAAACATGATAGACATGATAAAAAGATAAACTATAATTATAGTCGTACTTTCTTCATTTCAACCGTAGACTTTTTAGGTTTTTAAATTGATGGCATTTAAAATAAATGTGCTAGTATCAAAATTATGATTTTGAATTTTACATATAGCCTACCATTACATAAGAATCAATACATCAATAATAAAATCATAATGAAATCAATACATAAGAACAAAGGGTCCAAATCAGAAATGAAAAATAGAAGAGGTTTGTTTTTAACAAGCATACCAAGCAAGATATACGAAAAGAGTATAATGGAAAAAACAAAAGATGATGTTGAGTTTACCTGTTATCAAAACGGAAGAAGAAGAAATCGATCGATAAAAGATAATTGGTTAGTTCTGATGATGATACTAAATAACAACAAAAGAATGAACAAGAAGACATATATAGTATTTGCAGATGCAGAAAAGTGCTTTGATAGGCTGCCTAGTAGACCTTCATGGTGCTGGTATGCGGGCAACAGAGGTTACTACTATTAAGAATCTCAATCGGGAAGCAAATATCATCATCCGGACACCGCACGGACCAACGTCGAAAATAAAAGTGCAGAACATCATCAAACAAGGCACTGTGTATGGTCCACAACTGTGTTGTGTTAGTACTGATAGAATAAACAGTATCGGCCTTACTTCCAGTACAATGGTATCTCCTAGTTTCTCAATCAATGCACTAATCTATGTGGATGATATTGCTGCTGCAGGTACAAAGCGAATGATAGAAAATGTTGGAGTAAATTTGCGATTAATGGAGGAAAAAAGAAATTCACCTTCAATATTGATAAGACAAGGTATATAATAGTAAAAACGGGGAGGAGAAAAGAGGAAAATGCAGATATACAATTAACAAGAGGAACAGTAAGTCGAGCATTTGAGTACAAGTACCTTGGTTATTGGTTAACTAGCAATGGAACACCAGAAAAGCAAATATAACAGATTGAATTCAGTATTAATGGAATTATAAAAGAATTGAAAAGAATAGGAAACGAAAGAAGTCTTGGAAAGCATAGCACAAATGCGCAATTAATTATGTATGAAAAAACAGTAATTTCGACTATTATATTTAACCTGGATGAGTGGAATTTGAGAAAATGTGACATTAAGAGATTGGAGAGGGTGCAGGGTAGAGCATTAAGAAGGATTTTAACATTAAAAGATAGCACACCTTATTGGGGCATTGTCAAAGAAATTGGCATTTGGCCAATAGAGATGGATATCTCTTACCAACGTTTGATATTATTCCACACGTTGCAAACATCAGACGAGGAAAGACTAGGAACACAAATTATGAAAGAACAAATTAAAGCAGATAGAGAGGACAGTTGGTACGGTGAAGCAAAGCGAATAGCAAAAGAAATTGGAGTTAACGAAGCATGCCCAAGTCAGATGAATAAGCAAGAATGGAAAAGAGTTGTCAAGGAGAAGATCCAGGAAAATGTGGAAAGAGTTAGTATAGAGATGGAGGCAAAGATGAAACAATTATGACACCAGAAGGAGCAACAGTACCAAATGCAAGATTATTTAAAAGAAGTTGGTGTAAGCGAGGCAAGTGAGTTGCATTTGCGATTGGAAATGCATGACATAGGAACAATTTTGGGAAAAATAGAGTGTGCCATTGTAGTCAGGAAGATTTAGAAACGATAGAACACATAATCAAATGTACTGTTATAAAAAGATGATTAATAGTACTAACGCTAGTGAACACACTATAGTAATCGAGGACTTTGAAAAGGCAGAACTGTTTGGCCTTCGTAAAGCAAACACGTAGCTAAAAACGTACATTGAAGTTAGAGAAACATTAACTAAAAGAAAATATCAAATATAAAAACAAATAAAAAAATAATAATCATAATAATCATAATAATAATTTTATAACTATAATAATAATCATCATAATAATTATCATGATATAATAATGAAAATAATAATAATGATAATAGATTTGGAGTATAACCATTACTTGAATAATAGATTAAATGAATATTAAATAAACGTAACAATGTATAAACAAAAAAATAATGAGACAAAAAAAAAGTAAATTCGCCTTGCACTCAGTTGATGATTGAAAGGGAGCACGTGATATTACAATTACACAATTACAATTACCATTCATCCACTCGCATTGAGTAGCTTGAGAAGGCTGATTTCAGTGTCAAAAGTGAGCTATTTCAGGTATCTTTTTGTCGATAACTCCCTAAAATCGTAATGGACAACGATGAAATGTATCAAAAAATAGGCAACAAACACAATGGCCATTAATTGGCAAATCAAAATTTTCGAACGTCAGTGCCGTATCTGATCGTTATAAGCTGTGTTAATTACGGCCTTGTTTTCATTTCACTTTAGCAACTTATTGTTATGAAAAAGTTTCATATGAAATATGTTATTCTTTGATTTATTGACGCATAAATTTTACAGTCTCAATCAAATATAAAATCACAAGCAAACCAACATCTAACATACCTACTCTTAATAAGAAAATATTGATATTTTTCTCGAATCATTTGTTCGTATATATAGTTCTCAACATATTATTTGTAAATACAATTTTTATCAACGTAGATGAATCTCAAATCCGCTTCGGATAAAATGATTTTAAAATGAGAAAGTAACAGGAATCATGTCAGGTTCTTTATGATTTGAGTATGTTATGTGATATATGAATCTATTGAGCTCCGGACTGCACAATCGCCCATGGTGTTAGGTATATACTACATATGTATAAGCATGTCTGACTATTTAAAAGAGACTGTACATCTCCCCCAGTGGAAATTTTCGCTTTGCAAATATCAAGGATAGTTCTATAAACCACATTTTACCATGGTTATTACGATGATACCATAAATAGTCTTTAACATACTAATAACAATAGTTGTGGATAATATGAAATGCTGTTGATTAGAGTAATTTTTTATATTTTAAGATCAAAATAACAACCCCTATAGAAAAGATCAACAAAAAAAGTTTGAAGTGGAAAATGATGCTGATGACTCTATTGAACGATTCAATGATGAACTCAAAGATTTCATTGAAAGATTTCAGGATGAATGAACTTCAAATAATTCCAATTATCATGAATGATTAATTCACTCAATGGGATACATTTTCTATGAGCATTCTATGAGTGTTATTTTGACATTGAATGCATGTATTTATCTTTGATGTGATTATATGTCTGTGAAATAAACTTGTGATTATTGAGCTTCATATTGTAGCTCGTTTTATAATTTTAACTTATAGCCAGCTTATCATCCCTGTTTCATGCGCATAAACATTATCTTGTTGACACATACTAAGGACATG
Source organism: Haliclystus octoradiatus (assembly GCA_916610825.1). NCBI lineage: Eukaryota > Metazoa > Cnidaria > Staurozoa > Stauromedusae > Haliclystidae > Haliclystus > Haliclystus octoradiatus. The sequence continues at coordinate 16,247,991 of OU744451.1, forward strand.
GAGGCATGTTTTATTCTCAATATCAGTTGCATATACCAGGAACACAATAGATTGTGTTATAGGATCCGCGATCAGATTGATGTCTCATAGTTATGTATGATTAAGGGTGATTCTCATTAACCTTCGGGCAAACGCTCCCGATTTTTACTTGCTACTTGCTCACTACAACGTTTCAACGATTTTTAAAACAATAATTTTGAGAGTCAGTCTCAGTCCACAATTATTAAAATGGCTAAGATTATTGTTCTGAAATGAAGTTCTTGTTCAAAACAAACACATACAGCGGACTATGGCATTCATTATTGAACACATGTACATTTACTTGTTGTTAAGCATTATATTATTATACACGAACAAAGAAACGTTCGTATAATAGAGACATATCATATTCATATGTATCTGAACTCGACTCACAGATCTCAAAACATGTCCGATGCAGCTGTAATAATAATTTCTCTCCTTCGATATTATCAGTACCCTCCATATTGGCTTTTATCATGTCGGTAAATATTTCAAGAATAGTTTTGCGCCTGCGTCGTACTGTCTATGATTTCATAGCTACCAACATATATATTTTCATACAATCGAATTTCATATATATATGCTGCAGATGTTGGAAACAATGTGATTCCAGATAATTGTAACTTTCGAAAAGCTGACTATTCGGCTATTTCAAATCATCTAAATACAATTGATTGGCTTTCCCTCAATCAAGATTGCCAAAATAACGTTAAACTTTTTTGGTGTAAAATTTGTAAAATTCTGAACGAACTCATCACCATTCATGTTCCTAAATACCTCAAAGGAAAACGGAAGTCTAAACGGAACCTTTTATGTAGTCTTACTTGATTGTGAATAGCTAATTGGTCGTCTATTTGTTCTTCAAATTCTCTTCCAATTTTTCTCTTAATGTCTCGTATTAATTCTTCATCTGTTGTTCTATGACTCTTTCCAAATGCCACCAAGTACATAATGTGGGTTCTCATCGCTGTTACAAATTTCTGAATCGCTTCTGAGTCTTTGTCAACCAATGGTTTGAGTCTTCTGAAGTTGTAATTTCCACCTTTTGAGTACGTTCTGTGATGTCTTTTTCGATATCACCGTCGAGAGCTTTGTTCACTTATAATGTATCGATATAAGTTTGAGCAGCTAAATCCACTTTCTTTTAAAACCTTTGCTAGGATTCCATTCCATTGCTTAATGGATACTAATTCATTTTTTTCTAATAACTGAAATCTCCTTATTTGAGTTTCGTATATCTTTGACCTTCTTTGAAATCTTATTCTTGCGGCTTCTGCGTCGTCGCGGATTTTTTTCCACAAGCCATACAAAGCATCCCTAGCCATACAGAGCATCCCATAGTCTCGCTTCTGCGTTATCCACCGTGTCTCGCATTCATAATAAACGACACTTTGCCTTTTCGCGCCAGTGAACAAACTTGATTCTGGACTTTATAGAACTGCACTTTTTACTTTCATCAATTTAAATCGCAATCAACTTTTGTTATCTTCGTGATTTATTTTTAATTAAATCATATATATTTGTAAGTATTACTGTACTTATTGATAATTTTGAACGAAATATATAATCATTCAAAAGTTGGTTTTATTTGAAATTCTTCTAAGTTATTGTCTTTCGTTTTCCGTTTAATCTTGGATTTGGCTCTGAAGTAAATATTATTGTAAACTATGAAGTTAGTTGATTTAATTCTTATTTGACGACTCGCGATGGATGATTGAGAAAAGCTGTCTTCTCTCAAGGTAGGAGTTTACAAATTTTAGTTCGTAAGTTTTAAATTTTAAGTATAGTGCACTTGTGGCATTGGAGGTCCAAGCATGAAGCTTAGTTATGACCTTGATAGGACTATATCTGCTTCGTTTGAGTCCCCTACAATTATATTATAGCCGTATTTTAAATAGGAAACTGTGTTTATTAAGGAATATCGACGTATATTTTTCACTCTGTCTAAAGATCTCATTAAGCTAGAAAAACTCTTGAGTATTAAGCAGAAAGAATTTGTGGTCATTGACTCGTCATAACTAAACTGTAGGCTTGGCGCCTGGCTACATATTATAAATAACTGAATTTTTACTTTATTTTGTACTTCTATATTTCCTTTTTTGCTATTTAGAATGACAGTCGACAGGATCTGTTTGACAGGATGCATGTCTTCTGTACTGTTACTAACTTCAATAGGCATATCACATAAATCACGTTGCTCCGACCTGTAGTGTAGAAGCAGTGGGTCTGCTATATGTTGATTAACTTAGGCTAAAGTAAGGTTGAGAATTCTCTCATTTCACATTTGTAGAGTATAACTGTATCAACTAATAATATGCTTATATACAATACATAAATAATCAATCAGTAGAATGAGGTCAGTCATCTGTACCTGTAGACTAAACATAATTTTATCATATTTCTTTAGGCGTCTGCCAGAGAAGTATTTATCTCTGCTAACAAAGAAACTGAAGTTGATAATTTTCCGGGGTTGGAAAACTCTGAAGAATTGATCGGCTGCTTACTAGACATTTTACCAATCAGAGATACTGAGATTGGTTATGTAAATGTAAAAGGAAATATATCCAAGTTTAAGGCTGATTTCAGATGTAAGCTGAAAAGTGTGCCTGACCTTGTGTCAGGATACATGAAAAAAACGAACGAAACTTTGAGAGTTGGTGTTAGTAAGCCTCCAAGCAAAAAATAGAAAATATGAGGTTAACCACACATACCGCTGTCAACATAACACAGGATACGAAAAAACCAAGGATGTTGTTCAAGTCGTCCAGAACAGTCCATGCAAACGCTTTAAACATACAAATTGCCCATTCAAAATGTTCGTCAAACTGTTAAAAGCAGATGATGATTTTCCCTTAATAGTTACCTTGGAGTGGCATCATAATCACCCAGTGAATTCATTGCAATCATTAAATTATAAGGATATCCCAGAACTCATTGTTGATAAAATACTATCATATTACAAAAAAGGCTTGACTCCTGCCTTTGCCTATAAAGAATTTGTTCATGAACTTAAAAAAGACGCTGAAAACGATTTGACATTTCATCTATGGAAAGGGGATCGCTCCAAATGCCCAAGGCGTGATGATTTTTATAATATATATACCTCATTTTGTAAGACATTACTTGGAGCAAAGAATGGTGAAGATATGCTTCTTGCCCTCGAAGAAAGAATAGCAGCAATGAAATTGACATCTGAAATAACTATTGACAAGCAAGATTTTGAAGACAAGGATAACAAAGCATTTATTCTCGTTGTGATCACACCCTTTATGAAAAGAGTCCATCGGATGGTGAGTTTTATATGTATTTTATGTTTAGCTAAAACTTACGTGTTCATCATACCGACTACATGATAACAAGTTTGTTATACATTTTGCAAGTGGGTATATTTGGGCTCATATCTGATATGCAATCAACATTCATAGATTTGACCAACATTCAGGATCAAAACACGCATAACAGCCAAGAAGTGGTGTAAATTCAACCACCAAGAACAGAATGTCCAAACTGCGACTATTGTAATGTGTGTGTAAACGAACACAGCCTTTCGATTATACAGACTCTTTCTCCAGCGGCTTTTGGAGAAGCGTCTGTATAGTGACAGCGAATTAAATGCCTTTGTGTCAGACTTCAATTGTATATCCCTCCCAGCAACTTGGACAGTCACCATGCTTTTCTTATGAATCTTAACACCAGCAGATATAACACCAAAAATATATTTATGTACCAGTTCATGAACCATTTTGTGAACTGTTCATGGATTATATTTATGAACTATCTTTATGAACTCTTCATGAAGCGTTTTGTGAACTATTCATGGACTATATTTATGAACTATCTTTATGAACTCTTCATGAACAATTTTGTGAACTGTTCATGGACTATATTTATGAACTATCTTTATGAACGCTTCATGAAGCGTTTTGTGAACTATTCATGGACTATATTTATGAACTATCTTTATGAACTCTTCATGAAGCGTTTTGTGAACTATTCATGTAGACCGTCAGCTGAGACCTGTTTATTATTAGGAATGGCTCACCTTCGGGGATTATATAAAGTTGCTTCACATGTCTTCTGAATGCATTATTTATTAGTTTAATCTATGATGGATGCTCAAATTTTACAGCCTTCGTGCCATAACCAAGCAGTTTGTAAGGCGTACTTTTTGCGAATTTTAAAGGCCATTTTGACTTTTTGGCAATGCTTGTTTTGAAAGCCTGACGCACCCCACGCCTCGCATTCATTCTCAAGCCTCAATTTGAATCTTATGAACAAAGGTTGCCAAGGACGCGTTGCCAAGCAAACACAGAAAATAAATCAGATCATGCTTTCTGAATTTGAAATGTTAATCTGATTTGTTGTTGAATTGATCGTGATTGAATTATATTTCTCTGTTTTTGAAGAGTTTGAATTGATTTAACTTGATCTTTTGGTTACTTTAAAATGGTAGAAAGCCAAGTCAGAATTAATTATGGATATACAAAATGAATTGTGTTGCATTATTTGTAAGCGACCTGAGCAAACTAATGATAAATTAAGTAAATGCAAGGACATCAATTCTTGGTCAACACTCCGTAAAGCAGCAGAAATAAGATGCTTTAAAGAAATCACAGACCTTACACTTGATGATAATACCTTTCCAGAATTTTCTGTGCTTTATCATCGCTCCTGCAGAGCATCATTTACTCATAAAAAAGAGCTATCAAAGTTGACACCTACGGCTGAATCTCTTCATGATTCTGAACCGGTTTTACGAAAAAGTCAACGAGATAGCAGTACAGGGAGCTCAGTTATCCTTCCCAAGACATGTATTTTCTGCAAAAGAGGTAAATACATACCGAAAACATCCACCCGAGAGAAATTGAGCAGCTGTATTGAGTTCCGTGCAGACAATAAGGTGTGTTTATATTAGTTCAGTGTTATAATATTTATAATTAGTTTATAGGACACTTCTATTTATTCCAGTTCAGATTTATTGAGGGGGTATATGATAATATTTCAGTATTGAATAAAATAGAATGGGTAATTTCTCACCCTTCTCCTTCGGGAGAACGTCATACAGGCTGATGTTCATCCCCCTCAGGATAACAATTATGTTTTTTTATTATTCGCAGCAATATTCTGTATGATCCATGACGTATTTGAGATAACATGCAGCAATCAACATTTCTTAAGCAACATTTGAATACTAAGGGAATGAATTCATTTGGGGTCCCCTATTTTAAGGTTGATGCGTCCCCAACCGGATATAGTAGCATATCTAAACAAATATAAATATTGAGCCAATAATGAATGGCATGTGGTATAGTCAAAATGTGTTTCTTTAGTAGGTCAATGTTCATGAGGGGCGGTATTATTTAGCACACATTTTACTAGATTTGCGTAGTTCCATCCCGTAACATGTCGGATACTGCATGAGGACCAGCCACCACTAATTCCCATCTGATTGTTGATACTGTATTCCTGTTTTATTGTAACAATTAATTTGAAACTTTAACAGGTAAAACTGAGTGCTGAAAAACATATACAAGATGGTTCTGATTGTCAGGAAGTGGCAAATAAAGTGTTGGTGCATTTCTCGAAAGACCTAATTTCAAGTGAAGCTAAGTACCATGCATCTTGCTATAAGTCATTTGTACGTTCATATGAGGATGCCAGCAAAGAGGCAGCACCAGAGGCAAATTCAGAAATACAAATTGAAGATGAGACAACAGCCCTTGACTGCATTTATGATTCTGTATACGCTTACTGTCAAGATTTAATTGATAATCCAACCTACGTTGAGTTGAAAACCATCAAGGTCTATATGAAAGACCAAGCAAAGCTATTGAATTGCCAACTTGAGGCTTCAATATTAAAGAATCTTTCAAGGAATATTTCTAAAAAATTTAATGGTCAAATAAAGTTTGCACATCCTTCATACAATAAAGTGTTGGTATATCCTCACACTTTGTCATTAGAAGAACTTCTATTTCAGAGTTTTGCGACCCGTCTGGAGCTTGAAGCTGCCCAAAATATAGGCATAGATGAAGAAAAGGTTGCTACAAATATAGCAAAAAAGCTGCATCATGATATCAAGAATCAATTACCATTTATGTCCTGGCCTCCGAATGAAAAGGACCTGACCCAAATTGTCTTTATAACTATATTCCAGATATTTTAGATAAGTTTTGTACAGTTTTGCTATCTGGTGAACGACAAAGCAGTGAACGCAGTCAAGGTGAACGCATTATCCGTCTTAAGAACTCCCTTTGCCAGGATATAGTCTATATTGTTACTAATGGGGAATAAAAACTCCCAAAAGTGTTCTCTTCCCAACGGTTGTGAAAGCCCTTTGCAATAATACTGAGGTGTTAAAACTGATCAACAAGTTTGGCCACGGTATTAGCTATAGCTTAATTGAGGAACTTGAGACTGAAATGGCACTTAACATCATCAATGAACAGAAGCAGAGTAAAGTCGTCATCCCAAGAGAAATTTTAGAAAATGATGGGAAGTTAGTAATTTCATTAATGATTGCAGACAACATTGACAACTTGAAATGCAACCTGACCGGATCAGGCACTTCTCACAGAGTCAATTCTATTCTTGTGACCAAGAAGTTAAAGCAAACAGAGGAGGTTGGCAAGGAAGAGGAAAGCATGCAAAGCAATGATAAATGTATGCCAGCTAAAAAACGTTGTAGAAGATCTCTTCCAGTGGACGTAATAAGCAAAGATATAACTGATTATTACGGCGGGAAACGGGTTGGTCCTGGTGTGCTGAACCATATTGAGACCTTGACAAAGGAGAGCAAATATTCATTGATTAATGCCGAACAAAGGAAAAAGTATCTTGTTTGGATAGAAGTAAGAAAGCTTCGAACTCATCCATCACTTCTTATTCCCGGATGGACAGGCTTCCATATCAAAGTTAGGAGCAATGTTGTAGTAGTGGAGAGCATAATTGGGTATCTAGATACTTTAGATTCTCCTGCAACCGATTTGAAGACTGCATATGAAGTATTGTGCCGGGGCTGCGAAATCAGAGATAGACTCAAACTGTCGTCTGTTGCTTGTGTTTTCGACCAGGTTTTCTATGCTAAGGCAATGGAAATTTATTGGAAAAACACAGATCTCTTTGGGGGTCTTATAATAATGTTAGGCGGATTCCATCTTCTGATGATGCTACTTGGTGTAATGGGAACTCGATTTGGTGAAGCTGGTTTGCGTGAGCTTGCCATTCAGAGTGAAGTGATAGCTGAGGGCTCCCTAGACAGCGTCATGGGTGGAAAAAATTACAACAGGGCAGTACGCCTGCATAAACTAATTTATGAAGCACTGATGAGGCAGTTAGTTTCATCATTTGAATCCAGCCTTACTAGCAGTTCTGATTTTGACAGTGTGTTGCTTGATACAGTTCTAATAAATTTGAAGGAAGAACTTTGCCATCAAAGCTATGAAAATGTACTGAATAGTGATGTTTTCAAGACCTATTATAGTGAATTCAAAGTATATGTCGAAAGACTTGAGAAGGAAGGTGGTGATCTGACAGTTTTTTGGTTATCATATTTAGAACTTTGTGAGTTGCTTTTAAATTTGATTTTTGCTACTCGCACAGGCAATTGGGAATTATACCTGTCTAGTGTGGAAGCAGTTGTTCCTTGGGCTTTCGCTTATGACCGTCAAAATTATTCACGCTACCTGATTCCTTTTATAAATAGTATGCGAAGTTTACCCTCTTGTATGCCAGATGTTCATAGTGCTTTTGTGAATGGAGAATTTTCTGTACAAATGAATAGCAAGAACCCCTTTGGTCGAAATGAAGCTGACAAGACAATTGAAAATACTATCAATCGTGACTGCAAAACAGGAGGTGGCTTTATTGGTTTCAGTGCAAACTTCTCGGCAACACAGAGATGGACATTAAATGCATCCAGGCGGAGCATCTACCGCAAACTCCTTAGGGAACACTTATCTGTTGTGCCTAGAAAATATGAGCACAAAGAGTTGGCTATGGGCAGAATCAAGAATGATACGATTGCAGTTATGAAGATCATGGAAGTCCTCGAAAATGTTTTTATCAAATCCATGGATTGAAAGCTCACTTGTCAGTTTATCTAGTGGCATTTCAGCAACTGTTAAAGTGAGAAATGATCTCATAAAGGCAAAAGACACAGGTGCAAATGCTTGCAAACTTTTTATCAAAAATCGTTGTTTGAAGGATGCTAAACTTGACTTCTTTGACCCACTGAATAGAAATGGATTAGAAACTTTTAAAGATTTGAAGAAAACAGTTAAGATTAATTCAAAGGATCGTCAGTTACCCTTGAAGATGGATCGTGATTTGTTTGCTAGAATGGCTATTCTAGGTCAATTTAGGAAAATTGATTTGAAGTTAGTATTCCAATATCCTCTCGGTCCGTTACCTTGGTCATTGGCAGACGCATTTGGTTTTCCCCGTAAGACAAATAAAGCAACACTACTTAATCGGTTAGAAAAAAATGTCCCTGTTGCTGAGCATTACGCACAAAGCTGTACAATGATTTATGATGGTATGGCATTGCTTCAAAAGTTCCAATGTCCGGAAGGAGCAACTTTCCATGTTTTGGCCGAAAAACTGTTTTCTTCGCTTATTATCAACCCTTCAGAGCGAATTGATGTAGTATTTGATGTTTACCGAGATGTTTCAATCAAGAATCCAGAGCGTGAGAAAAGAACTGCCAGATCAGATGAGCTGAAGTTCCAGAGTTTGCAGCCTGGTTTTAAGATAAAATCCTGGAAGAAGTTCATTGCTGTTTCTAATAACAAGACAGAGGTCATCAAATTTCTTGTTTCTCAATGGAAAAATCCGACCTATTTAGCGCGATTAGGCCAAAAAAGTATGTTTGTCACTACAGGAGATGAATGTTGGAAGTTGAAGGCTGGTTGCTCAGTAATTGTCCGAGAACTGTGTTGTAATCAGGAGGAGGCTGACACCAGAATAATCCTTCATGCCAACCATACAACAGGAAACTTTGTTGTGCATGCAGATGATACTGATATTTTGGTAATTTTATTCAGTCAAGGTAGTTCTTTTTGCCGTAACGGATTTATGAAAGTTGGAAAAGGTGCAAAAACTCGTATACTGCAGCTCCATCTCACCATAGAGAAGCTTGCAACAGCTCTAGCACAAGGAATACATTTAGAAACCTTTTTGAAATCTTTGATTGGCCTTCATGCTTTTACTGGGTGTGATTCGGTATCCACCTTTGCTGGAAAGGGAAAACAAAAGGGGTTTGATTTGCTTCTTAAAAATGGGTCTTTTGTAGAGGCATTTGCGAAACTTGGCACTTGCTGGGAGCTTCAGGAGGAATTACTGGAAGAATTAGAGAAATTTGTATGTACATTGTATGGAAAAGATAGCACAAGTGTTGATCTTCTTAGATATGAGATACATTGCGTTAAAGGTGGGAAAGTTGATCCAGAATCTTTGCCACCTTGTAAATCAAATTGAGACTTCATTCAATGCGTGCAAACTATCAGGCCGCAATATGGAGAAGATCAACTAATACCGGCGAGGACATACCACCACCAGTTCGCCATGTATGGGATGTTCAAAATGATGTCTTATCTATAAAATGGTTAAATTCAAGACCAGCTCCTGAAGAAATTCTCGAAATGCTATCATGTATCTGCAAGCGATCGTGTACTATAGACTCCTGTTGCTGTATGAAAGCAGGTCTAAAGTGTACAGCTATGTGTTCATTGGCATGTGATAATATGTTTGAAATTAGCAATTAAAATAAAACCCAACAATGCTATTGATTTTGCATCAGTGTCATGGGAACACTCCCCGATTGTTTATCATTAAATGAGATTTATAATTTGTAAATGATGTAGTAGATGTAGTAATAGTTTTAGATTTTTAAGTAGAATATTTTTGATATTACAAACATTTTTAATATATTTTCTTCTAATAAGGAGGTTATGTTTAATAATAAGAAAATTAAATAAATAAAAAATGTACAATAAACATTAGAATAGATTTAACCATTTTTTGTTGTTAGATATCATATACAATAATTTTATGTATAGTCTGTTGTTCATCTTTAAAATTTATTTGAGTTTTTAAATATAATTAAGAGATGAGAAATCTTTTTACTGTTATTTGAAATTAATTTCATGCAATAATAAAATATATTGTGCAATAATTCTCTGGTGTGTTTATTTTTCAAAATTTTAATCTGGTAAATTGCCTGCGTGACAATTAAATATAATGGAAAATCCAAATTTCAGCACGTTGGCTGTAATTTGGGGATAGCCATCATAGATATTCTTATTCGTCTGCTCCTGGCGGTCATTTTAATATATAATATCCTTGATCCCCGAAGGTGAGCCATTTTTTTTTCTCAGCTGACGGACTATCATCAACTCTTCATGAACCATTTTATGAATTGTTCAGTTGATGTCGGCCCTTCAATGCAGAGCATCAACTGAGCGATCAAACAGATATGTGAATCCAGATCAATTGAATATATATCTAATATTAATGTCAGTTAACTCATTTCAACGTCAATTCAACGTTATTTTAACGTCAATTCAAAAGAAGATTCAATTGATGTAAAGACTCGATCAGAACAGACTTGATTCAGATTATTCTGAGGAAATTGTGAAATATATTAATAACACTGTTAGGATTTTGTCGTCAGTTTTATATCCAAACTGGCTTATTGGAAGTGGACCACTGCATAGTTCACGGGCCATTCATGAATGATTATTCTCAAGTATGATTTCCTCGTTTGTGCAATACCTTGATATGGTAAATATAACAACAGTTCTTGAACAGTCTAATAAAACTTCATTTCATGCTAAGTTCATGAATATTTTCATGAACCTAAATTGACGAACCTTTCACAGACAGTTTACAATAGCCTTTCATATTGATGGGAAGGACCTGATGATCGTTTCATGATTAGGCTAGACTCCCCAACTGAATGATCTCTATGCTATTTTTTTTCAGGTAAACCAATCAGCAGAATTAGTTTTCATTGACTCAAGTTCAAACATGGAAATGCTGAACTTGAGGGTTTTCCTTGTGTGTACTCACTCTTTTGCCGGTGCTTTGTCTCTTGGCGTTGTCATCACCAGTGATGAACGAACAGAGACACTAGTGTCCACATTTACGATGTTGAAAAATTGTGCTGGAGACGAGGCATTCTTTACAGGAGGATTTGAAGGACCGGAAACAATCATGACTGACAATTGTTCAGAATTGCAAGATGCACTTCACACAATTTGGCCACATGCCAATCTTTTATTGCGTATTTTTCATCTGATGCAACAGGTGTGGAAATGGCTCCTAGATAAATCTAATAAGATAACCCTAGAGCATTGCCCCACTATGCTCAATTTATTGAAATGCATCCTGTATGCAAAAAGCAAAGAGGAAGCTGCCGATGCAACAACAGCTCTACTCGAAAACACATTAGTTTGTCAATACAAACATGCTATCTCATACTTCACATCAGTATTGGACATGAAAGAGTCATGGGCACTGGCCTATAGACAAGATAAAAATGTTAGAAATAACAATACAAAAAAATTACGTAGAATCTCAGTTTTTGGTACTAAAAGATGAAATCCTAAATCGACTCAAAGAGTACAATGCTGTTGGACTGTTTGACAAACTGGTTGTAGAATTAGATAACCATTACCAAATAAGATTACTTTCCCTGGCAGATGGATCTTTTGACGGAGTGTACTCCAGTCGATTCAAAGGAATATTGAAAAATGTTCCCTTTGTACCAGATTTATCAATATTCGCACAACAAACTAAATCACTTGGATACGAGATTTTCAAAGTCCCAAGTTTTACATGTGCAGATGTATTTTACACTGTCGATATGCATCTATCTTGCTGTAGCTGTCCCCAAGGTAAAAACGGGGCGCCTTGTAAGCACCAGTACCTGGTATGGGTAAAGCAGTTGTCGCAAGTAACTTTAAACTTTTTGCCGGTATTCAATGCAAAAGAAAGAAGGCATTATGCAGAACTTGCTGTGGGAGAATCTGCAGATTTTTCCCACTATGAAGGTATAAGAGATAGAATGCTGCCACAATTACAGCCAGAAACACCATCCTTAGATATTTCAGTTCATACCCACGAAGATCTTGATTTTGGTTACAGCTGTGATCGGGGACACAATGGTTTTGAAAACAATGAGCAAGAATATGCTTCAGATGAAGTAGAATTTTAAAAGGCATCAGCTTTCTCTGAATCTCATCCCTTTCCAAAGGAATCCTCAGAACTAGAAGAATTTAATAGGTTAATAACACCAGCAGTTGCAGCAATTCAAGCTGCTGTCCAGAAAGATCGAAACTGTTTAGCTGGTGCTCTTAAATTCACAAAAAGAGTACTTGCAATGCCCACGTCAAGACTGAGTAGTGCGCTACATTGTTTTGGGAGTGTAAGCTATGAACCCCTCAATTCCTCAGCAGCCGCTAAAAAAGCAAAATGGGGAAAAATTCAAGTCCAACCGGAAGCAGTCAAGCGACGTGCAAATATCACAGGCTCAAAGCGTCCACAGGGACAATGTGGTGGAAAAGCAGTTCGAAACAACCTTCCAGATAAAACCCTTCAACAGCCAAAACGCTCCCATAACTTTTCAGAAAATGTAGAAGCGAACACCGCTGTCCCTAAAAAGGCAGGCAGGACAATGGCTACTAGGTCAAACTGCAAAAGAAAGGTGAAACGTAAACCAAAAAATACCAAATGAGTAAATATAACATAATAGTTTTGGTTATATAAAATTTTAGTTGCATTAAATATACAATTTGTTGATCCTATATTGATTAATTAATTAGTTTTGTAAAACTTAGGCTTTCAGTTTTTGCCTTTCTCACTGTGAAACATGCGGAAAAGAATTCCAGAACACAATTAAGCTTGACCTTCATAATAATCTTTATTCAGAAAAATACAAGTGTCTAGTAAAATGTTTATTTTTTATAAATTTTGTAGGCCTATATGTTTATGTTTCTTGTGTTTATTTAGGTTTGTTTTTAAAGAAAAACTTACACCACAGAGTTCACATAAAATATCTTTTCTTTCTTGATGATTTGCCAAATGCCGAGAAAGTTTCTATTTTGATGTGAAGCACTTACCACACTTGTCACATTTGTATTTTTCAGAATGAAGATTATTACGAAGGTCAAGCATAATTGTTCTGGAATTCTTTTCCGCATGTTTCACAGTGAGAAATTATGCATCTCAATTGGTGGTGTTTCTTGTGAGGCTGTCTGGAAAACTGCTTTCCGCATATATTACAAGCAAATTTGTTGTTTGTTTTTCTTTTCTGTTTGGCTAAACCATTCCACTCCTTAAAGTAATCAAATCACATGCAATCAAAACAATTATTTGCAGGCTTAATATACCATAACAGGGTCAGCTTATTGGGGGGATTTCCCCTTCTCCCCTTTAATCATTTCATTATTTCAACCAATGACATTTCACATTGGCTTCTTAATTAATAGTTGTCCAGGCTACTCCTGTAGTTCATGTTCCATGATTATATAATCTGAATACTGTCAGCACTTCTAATGGCTAATTGCCAGAAACCAGTGGCCTACTTGTTTGGCTGTTTGTTACTATGCACATATAGGCAAGTACTAAGAGAATAATTTGGGTGACCAGTTTTTTTATCATAAAATACAGCAATTACAGCACTACCAATTAACAAAATAATCACAATAGAATCAAACTTATTTTTTCTGAGTAAATTCTACTGATCAAAACATTACGTCTTGTACTTTTTTGTCAAGTTTATTCCATGCATTGGCCACACTTCTGGATATCTCTGCAAGAGCATTATCTTTATTGACCACTTCAGTTGGAGCACATTGCTGTAAATAGGATACCAAAATTACCAGTGAGCTTCTGCCGGTTATTTTAGATTAACGAGTATTTAATCACAGTACAGATTGTTTTCAATCGCCCAAGGCATATAGGTGTTGTATAGGATAGCCATAAAGAATATGCGGTTTTCGTGGCTGTAATGTTACACAGCCAACTACTCCCATAATATTTAGCTATTTGTCACCCAATCCAATGACAAGAAAAACAACAAGGAGGAAATATGACATTGGAAGTATTGAAAACTGAAAATCTGAAATCCTACAATACGTTTTCAGTAGCGATTCAGTATACCCATTATTCATAGTGAGATATTCCACAATTCTATAATTAAAATATAAGCTTAATCTGTAAGCATATATCAATTGACATTAGATCTACTCATTATGTGGCAGATATTTTCCACATGACATGTACATGTAATCATGCACCAGCCTTACCGATAATTCTTGCATGAACAAGTTGTAGCCTGTTGTGTACCGGCTTCCTTTTCCTTTCTTTGGCTTTTGATGGTCAGAGGTTGAATCAGTGACCTCATTGCCTTCAGGTGGAGGGCTTAGCAAAATTGAATCTAACACAGAAAGAGTTTCAATTCCAAATTTGAGCCATTTTAATAACTATTTGTGAAGACGCTAGAAAAGGATCATCTAGTAACCTATCAAGTATGCATGCTGCAAGCATACAGCCCCAATCTTACCAACAACCTCTGTGTGTGTATATATTGAACATTTAGTACATGTCGCAGGCAATGTTCAAGTTTCAACATCGATAAAGAATAATGCGGTATAATACAAACAGAGTTGGGATAGTACAAAGACTCATAGTCCTACCTTAGAGAATGACCTGATGCAACAAACCTAGGCTATTTCATCTCTTAAATAAAGTTAGAGTTCCTTTACAGTCACTACAGTACTACAGTGTCGAAAATACAGATTGTACACATTCTGGCATTCATATATAGCATTAGATCTCGAAGGTCAAGGCGTAGACCTATGCAGTTTGAAGCTCAAGTAGAAACATGAATAGTATAAGAGGTTATAGGAAGAAATTTACTAGGTCTATTAAACTAGGTCTAGCCTATGATGCATGCAGCCTGAACCATCATACTTTACAACAAAGTTTAGTTGGGCCTATTGAACTCACCTTGCACTGTTGAATCTCCGCTCATTTCGTCGATGTTTTCAGAATGAGACATTGTTAATAACATATAATAACAGTTGATTGCAATTTAAATTGATGAAAGTAAAAAGTGCAGTTCTATAAAGTCCAGAATCAAGTTTGTTCACTGGCGCGAAAAGGCAAAGTGTTGTTTGTTATGAATGCGAGACACGGTGGATAACGCAGAAGCGAGACTATGGGATGCTCTGTATGGCTAGGGAGGCTTTGTATGGCTTGTGGAAAAAAAATCCGCTGCGTCTTCGGTCATCTTTGTTATTCGTCGTCTTTATTTGTACAAAATCTTCGTTGTAAACTCTAAAGATAATCTAATTCTTAAGATTGAATGATGTAATGTTTTGAATAATACAGATTACATTTTCCTATATTTCCTATATATTTAATAATAAGATACTATAATAATAATTGTTATTTTCCTTAATCAATACAGTCATTAAGCCCGATGGTAGCTGCCTCCATTACGAAATTTGAAGGAAAAACAAATACAGGGTTTTGAACAGCATCGTTATAGCGAGACTAAATATCTGAAGGAGAATGTGATCGTAATAAGTCGAAGAAAAAATTGTAGAAAATGTAGAAAAGTCCATAAAGTACTTTTTTTTTACGGACAAAAAAGGTAGGTAGGTCAAGTGACCTATTGATGACCCCCCCCTGTATCCGCCCCTGATAGTGACTCAACTCCTATATATCGATGGCTCTGGTGGCAATAGGCACTGACGTTTTGATCAAATGTTTTACCAAGAAGCTTTTCTTCAATTGCCTAATACAAAAAACAAACACAAAATTGGAAATTAACTATGAGCTTTTGAACGACCGATCTACACCAAACAGAAAAATGTTATCATAAAATGATTATGGATCTCTCATAATAAAGTACATATGGATTATTTCGTTATTTAGCCTCCCTTGCTTGATGAAACTGGCCTTGAATGAGTTCTTGATTGTACTCTTGATGTCCATCCAATAAAGCAATATGTTTGTTGCTACTAATACGCGATGTTTAAAGGGAGGAATATGGATATTCCATAACATGTCATGTCTATGACTATTTGCCTACTTTGAAGGCTCAGAAATGAGTATGGATTTACATAAAACGAGGAAATATATGCTTGTAGCTATAGAGCAATTATTAAAATATTAAAAATTGCCCTTTTTATCTTTTAAAGGGGCAACACTTGGGGAAGAAGAACATTTAAGTTTGTTAGACCGTCAGTATCTTCCTCAAACAAAGTGTTTTGTGTACTCTTCCTCTCTCCAGTCTTCAAAAAGTTCAGATCTGATGCTTCTGCGAAGCTTTAGCGAGAATCAAATTTCAATTGATCGTCGTCATGAGTGAGAGACAATTCTTCAAATTTTCGTCGCGGACAGTGATCACCCAGGAAGCTATTTAGTGGTGCCCATTTCAGTATTTTCTCTCGATGGCAGAGTAAAAAAATGTACTTTTAAAGATCAGATAGATATCAGAAATGTATTTATACAAGGTTTCATTATTTCATTTGGTAACATGTAAAGTCTAATTTTGAAACGGAGGAAGTTATTCTATATGTAATATTATGATTTGGTGACTTTGTCATTCAAAAATGATACAAGAAAAACAAATGAATTCTATTCAACCTTCACGGGTTCATTAAAAAGTTGCTTTTTAACTTTTGTTGTTGTCCCAACGATAAAATTAAAATGTGTTAAGATTTTGTTATTGATATACAACCACAAGCCCTGATTTCCAAATGAGTGATCGACGGCGGATGAAAGACTTGCAATGCACAATTCTTGATGTTTTGTGAAATTGAAAATTGTATTGAGGAAATCAAAACATAAGAGAAAACTTTTTCATCAAATAGTATTTTTGTTTGGGGATTTAATTGATTATTTTAGGTAGCATGTTTTCACACGGTGGACACTAGTTACATCTACATTCGTCATCTTGAATGTCTTCATAAACTTAAGTGCTAGGAACAGCTACGACTCACTGAGATGATTGCATTTTAGTTACATGAGCATTGACGCTGATCTGAGGTTCTCTATTTTCAAGTTGAAGCTACTCATATTATGCATGGATGTAAATTAAATTTTATAATATCTATATCAAAATAAATGTTCTTTTATGTATATTTTTTCTTTTATGTCATTGTAGAGAAATGCTATGGCAAGTAAAATATTGATTTGTACCTTTGTTTTGCTGATTGCTTTTCCGACATTTATTCAAACTGAAGGATGGAGGAGATGGTGTGGTGGTTGAAAAATGGAAAAGAAAGGTCAGTCCTGTGATGTTCTCTTGTTCCAATTCAGCACATATATAAAACACATTATCAATCTCTCTGAAAGTAAAATATTATCGAATTGTACACTCTACACGTTTCCAAGAAATCTACGATCGCTGAGTTTCTACAGATACAGAAAACAACTAAACTCGTGAAAATCCCACTGTTATTTATTTATCTTTAATTGTATCACAAATGTACTTAATTGTTTGGTTTCCACCTCACTTCAAAAAATAGAATAGGACTTTGAGGTAGAAAAATTGATGCATAACTGCTCTTATTAAAAATAATTGCTGATAAACTAACAACTGTTCAGTTATTCCTAACACTACAGTTCTCAAATGTATTATGTGTTCTCAATTAATTAGATGAGGATAGCGCAATTTTTTTTTCTAAAAATTTGGAAACCTCACTACCTCCTCATTGTTCTTCCTGTGGATAAATATTTTTATTTTATTAAGCTGCTGAAACAATTTCATAATGTACTGATTTTATAAAGTTATTTGTAATTTATCGAGCATCAACATTGTGCATTAACTCTTTAGTTGATACTCATTACTTTTGGCACTTCAAAACTATTCCCGAAGTGTTCACGAAACAGCTCAAAGCCCTAATCTTTAGCTTATAGGAAAGATAATACCATTTTGCATCAATCTACTGGATTATTTTTGCTTAAATTAATGTCAATTAAAAAAAATTTAGTATTCACGGCTGTATTAAGAATACAGTGGACATTGTGAATCGAAAATAGTTAGTATGAATTTTAACTATCGAATCGATCTTTTGGGAAGCGAATTCTTTAAATTGCTTTCTGTTAAACTGGTGTGAAATGTTGATAATAATACTCATAGTATAAAGTAATATAATAATTCAAATGGTCAACGGGGTCCGCCGAGTTGACTATTCAAGACGGTAGATAATGATAAAGAAATGTTAATTGCTTTAGCAGAAACCAACTATGGTGGTTCCAGAAAACTTCAAAGAAAATTTCAAATAGTTCCTCTTCTTGAATAATAAGTAAGGATGTTAATCGATACTACCCATGACGACTGTAGCCTCGTGATTCGGATTTTGTTTAACCGTTCATTGCCAACTGGAACTGGCTATATATAATATATATAGCGAACTAATCTTAAATTCAGAATCTGTAACAACAATGAAAATCCAAAAATTTACAACATCAAGACAATTATTTGCAATTTCTGTTCAAACATTTTTAATATGAAATGATTAAAGCGTTTTGCATTTAATTTCTTTAGGAGTGATTGGAGCCGTATAGCATTATCTATTTCAGAAAACCTTTAGATTAAACCATATAAACACTTATAAACATAAATACATTGAACCATACTGTAACTGCCGTATAAAGGAGGCATTCATTCCCCTTGGAAAATTCTTAATATTTAGTAACTGGTAACAATTTGAAAAACGAGAACGTATTTGTAAGAGCATTTTAGCATCAAATTTGAAAACAATAAAAACAACGTCAGCCTCAACCAATTTAGCAGGTTTTCATCGAAGATTGAATGCTACAGGTTACAGCAAAATGAATCAAGAGGGTTTTGCATTTACTGCAAATTAAATAGCAAATATCCTAAACATCAAAATGATTATCAATATTAGTATTAATATCTCGAGTAGAGTATATGTTTGTTGGCAATAGAGGTTGTTGGATCATTCCTCACTTATAGCTTTTCATTCAGATCCAACGCAATTATTAGTGTAAAAGGCAGAGAAACGACAATACAGCGTTGGAAGCGCCATATTTTCGTAGTGTGCATAATAGCGAGTGCATAAAAGCTGTTGCAGCTATATTTGTTCTGTAATTTTTTCACTGAGACTGCTACTCGTTGATGATGATAGGTGAATCATCTGTTACTCTGAGAATCAGCAGCGAATTTCTTCCTTGAAACTATCAAGGATAATTATAGAAACAAATATATTGTGTGAATCATTTTAGAAATGAAATATAGATGGAATTTCGATCGAAATCGAATATTACATTCAACTTTACAGTTTTCAAAATAATAAGGAAAATCCATAATAGACTAGCAATTCCAGGAAAAGCTATTGTATAAGTAAATTTGTATGTAGCTGAGCAATGGTGGGGGTAATTATATTCTAATTTGTGGTACAAAATGCATTGCAAATTTCAAAGCTTTGTACTACTGCAAAGCGATTAAATTTATCAACATCTTTTCTTAGCATCAAATAATTACACCATTTACTTCTGCGATCGACAGCAGTTATGAAGAGGAGTTGTAGTTTTTGTCAAAGACAATCTCAAATCTTTGCAAGCTGAAATACCCATTTCATCAATTGGTTTGAAACAGTATGTATTGATATATATTTCTCTCTGCACAAATCCAAATGATTTTTTGTATTTACAATCCATCCTCAACCGAGTTACTTCTAAACGATTTATTCAATTCATATATTGAACATTGCAATGCAGATCATTATACCCTCCTTATGTTGTTGGAGATTCAAGCTTTCCTTCTGTTGACTGGCTAATGATCCTCATATCATATACAAGTGAACTAACTTGAGACATTCCATTCTTTTCTCAACAACAAATTGAACTCACCTTTGCAATATCACCAATCGAAGATACTAAAGGCAGTATTGTAGCTAAAATGTTTCAGAAATCATCAATCTTATGAATATTTTGTATCAGTTTTTACGTATGATGACGGACTAACACCTACTTTAGAATCACTTGTCACTTAGAGTTGATTTTTCTGAAGACGATGTACTGATGACGATGGACGACGACGGATGATGCACTTTCTTCACCTTCCTAGCACAACCTGTAGATCTCCTGAAGATTTGAACTCTTTTTCCTAAAATCAATTGCTGGAATTAATTATAACCACTATCTATGCTTTTTGAGACGTCCTCACAGTCTGGTCAGCTTCCGTTAATATGAAAACAAGCCCTAGTTACACCAGTTTACAAAAAGGGAGTGACATCATTGACCAGAAATTATCAATCTATATATCTTACATGCAGATGCTTCAAAGTCTGCAGATGCTTTAATACTGTCACGTTTAGACTACTGCAATGCACTGTATGCAAATTCACCATCAAATATGCTACATCCTATGCAAGTGATAATTAATGCTGCTACACGAATTATATCTGGCAGGTCTAAATTCCACTCCATCAAGGACTATGTAAGAGAAAATCTGCATTGGTTGCCTGTACAGCAGCGTATTAAATTCAAGCTTTGCATAAACTGTATTCAAGGCGTTACATGGATGGCTCCATCGCATCTATCGGACATGTGTGTTAAACTAGAGTCAACAAAAATTATCCGCATCTCCGACCTACAAATAACTGTAACTTATGTGTATAAAGAATTAAAACGTTTTTGCTACTTTTAGACAGAAGCCGAAGACTGAGCGTTTTAGAGAAGCGTAACCTTGCACTGTAACCTTTTTGATTCCTTAATAGTTTAACTTTTAAATTGTTTGATCTTTTATCATTGATGAACTTATAATTATTGCACTACGTACAGCGCCATTGTGGGAATTTTTCGTGAAGGGCGCTTTATAAATACTCGTATTGTTTTGGAAAGCTTGATCT
This sequence comes from Haliclystus octoradiatus, assembly GCA_916610825.1. Classification (NCBI taxonomy): domain Eukaryota; kingdom Metazoa; phylum Cnidaria; class Staurozoa; order Stauromedusae; family Haliclystidae; genus Haliclystus; species Haliclystus octoradiatus. Next base: position 16,268,906 of record OU744451.1, read on the forward strand.
TTACATAATTATGTAATTTAATAGTTATTAAGACGCGTCGTTACTTAGGTTTAGCGCATGCGCACATAATATTTGTAATTCAATACTATACAAGGTAAATGTATTAATTGTTTTCCTTCCCTCAGTGCAGATCAAACTGTTTTAGATAAATGTAGAATGTTGAGAAATTGAAAAAGTGTTTAACGGAATTTAGCATTAAAGATTTTATGGTTATTATTATTAAAAGTTATTGAATTAAATACGTCTCTTATTTGTTTATGCTGAACTGATGTTCTTTCACCACTATTGTCCGAAAATTAAAACTAATCGGTGAGTCCGATCAAACCCCACTTTATTAGTATATTCAACCTATTTATCTATAGTTTTAAAATAAATTACCAATGTTTTGATTAAAACAGAGAAGTTCAAGCAAGAGAGATGACTTTCTATTTCCCAGGGATTCCAACTTCCCATTGTGCTTGTTGCATTGCCCTTTGTATGGCAGTGCTAATCCTTTGAATGAAGAAGGACTTTGATCTCACTTCTTATAATCTTATATCCAAAGAACAATTTTGCTTCCTACAAAAACTCTCGGCTTGTACACTCTTAAAAATTAAAGTGTAAAAGCATGACTTTTGGGGTGTGAATTCACACTTTTGGGGTGTAAATGCAAATGCAAAAAATTTACCCCTAATTTTTGCATTTACACCTTAGGGGTGTAAATGTACACCCCTACTGGGTGTAAATGCACTACCCTAGAAGTTGAAAATGCAATCCTAAATATTTCTCAAATTGACCGTACTTTTTGCAGGAAATGTTTGTTTGGCATTGCTTTCGTATTCGCAGTTGAAATCATGATACAAGTAGTATTATTTAAGCTGATGCGGTACATAGTATTGCAAATGGCAGCAGATAATGATAACATTCAATATTCTTATTGAAGCATTTAATTTGCAGAAATGGTATACTACGATTATAATAATATGTTCAAGTGAAAATTGTAAGCATACATGTTATGATATATACAATATACATCTCATTACAGAATTACATAATTTAGTTAGCAGTTCTCTTTACAACCAGTAATAATTTTTATTGTTCAGGTAAGCAGCTATAGTACTGTATCAGTTTTGAATAATTGCATTACTGATCAATTAACAGGCCAGCGAATTTTCCTGTGATTGTTATTGATTCCTTTTAAAAACTTTTACAATTGCATTGAATTCCAAAGTGTAGAATAAATTAAATGGAAATTGAACTATAGACCAGAGCATAAATATAAGATCCCACTTAGAGAAAAACGATTCCTCATGTAGATGTACAGTACAGTGGTTTGAGTAAATGTAATAATCTGGAGATGAAAAATGAAAAGAAAATTAAAAACAATTATAATAAAATTTCAAACGTGTGAAACAAGTGTATTCACAAGCAACTCAGTTTTAATGACACAGATGGATAGAATTAGTAGCAAATGTTGGCCACTGTCAACACACTCTTATAGACATAGTTGACATACAAGCATGAAACTTCAACTACACATGGATTTAGGAATGGGAAATTGTAATAGTGAAATTTACATAAAATGGTAAAATATAGGATTGGAAATTTGGAACATAAACATTCTGTATTTATATCAATCTCTAAACTAAATTTGATACATATATCATAGATGGCAAATGAATAGGTTGGAGCATTGTAGGTGTTATTACTACTCTATATGTAATTTTAATAATGTACAATGTAATTAAGATAAAATTCAGTGGTAAATAATTAGTAACCAAGGCCATATTATATAATGCCATGCTATTTTGAAAAATTAAGCACTGCTGACAAAGTAGTCAGCTAAAGTGTTTATGAAGTGAAACCTGTATATAACAACCAGCAATTAGATCCATTAGGGTTCATTTGAAAGAAAAAACTGGTTTAGACTCAGAAGAATAAACTGTTTTAGTCATTCAAGGATTAAAAGCAGGTTTGACCGTATATGAGGATATTAAGAGGTACTTACAGATAATTTACGATATTGGTAATCATGTTCCTAGTATCCAAGTAATAGTATAATATGATTTTATTTGATCTGGCTTGCTAGTGGCTATGTAGTTTTCATGCAGATAAATTGGAAAAATATGATCAATGAAGAGATACCGCAAGCTGTAAATGAAAAAATACAACATGAAAATATAGGTCTAACTCAGCTGATTGATGTTAAGAATTATACATTACAGTGGTATAGATGAATTAAGCAGCCATGAATAATATTTGGAGATCCAGATTATTATCATATATAGATATATTATCATGCCTTTGTATATCATGTCGATTTAATTTCAATGTTACTAATATTTTGAATATTGATGAAAAAGCCATAATTGACTATATAGATGTGATAATGATAGTAATAACAATACAATATAGTAAGTTTCACAAAAATCAAAAAATTATAATAAATTGTATTACTGTAATGTAATATGAGGTAAACATGTGTATGTGGGAGTGCTCAATGTTTGTTAAAACAGAGCATAATATACAATTGAAACAACGATGAGGCAAATGGCTTTTGCATCATCTTTGTTTCAATTCTATAAATGACAATACTATAATATTTCATAAATATTATTCTGATCTGTATAGCTATAGCTATTAAAGCCGTCCAATATATTGTAGCTGTCCCATAGGCCCTTGAATGATATGAGAGAATAATTGAGTCTACAAGTAGCCTACTATTACAGTGAAGTTTATCAAGTCTATGAAGCAAGTACTTATGAGTTATAGTAATCTAGTATTGAGTATATATAATCTTATGTTAATTGATCAATAAATTAAAGTAACTGCCAAGCATAATTTCATCATGGTATCCTTCAATGCATTCCATTTCTGATTTACATATGATAGGGTAAGAAAGTTCACACTTACCGATACCCCATGAGTTTGTGGCACATGGTGTACTACAATGGATGTTATGATATAATTTTCTTTGATTGGGCCTGGGAATCAAAACATTGAGATGAATTAATATATAATATTGTAAAATACCAATCAATCATTCAAATTCAAGTAAAATATATATATATATATATATATATATGCTTGCCTTTCAATTCTGTCGATCACTTTCTGGTCTGAAAGCCTACATAATCGAGTCTCAGTCGTAGTCCGGCATCCAATTAGCCATATATCTGATCTCTGTTTTAGCTAGCACGATGCCAAGTCAGAGCATTCTAACTGTGTACAAATAAAAACAGTTAGCAAGTAATTAGTATATGATGTGATTAACAAGCTTCTCTCCAGGTCTGAAAGAAAGTTGCTTACCTTTAAAATTCCATACAAATAAAATGTAAAAGCGAGAGACATAGCTTCCTGCTCTGTAGACCGGGATGTCCTTTATTAGGTTAGGCTAGTAGCCACTCTAGAATTGTTGCAAGTGGGTCATGCAGCAAGTAATATCATACAAATTGCATTTCTCATTTTCAAAATCAGCTTGTAATCGCTGTGTGTAGCCTATTAACTGTTGAAATGTTTAGGCCAGGCTTGAAGCTTAGTTGGAATTTGTGTTCCTTTATTCTTTCCGTTTCAGGCAAATACGTTTCAACATAAACCATGTCAATAAACCGTAAATAGCGCTGCACATGAAACCAGAACTTTCAAAACCATTGTAATAAGATAGGATATACAACAACGTCTTAAACGATTCAAATTATAATAACTTGTTTGACATATTGAAAAGTTCACATTTCGTCTTCGCCATTTTCAAAATTCTGTAACGATTTTGCAAGCCGCGCCTAATCTCCAGACGAGGTCAATAGTGTGAAAGCCGTGTAAAATGCATGATCTAAGGTAAAATTTTCAGAAAAAGCGGGTAAATGCAACAGAAAGCGTGCGAATGGCATTCACACCCCTTCGTTTTTGCATTTACACCCCCAAAAGTGCGCTTTTACACCTTTAGTTTTAAGAGTGTATGTATACAATTTTGAAAAAGTTTGTGATACATCGACATATCTAAATCAAATATGAATCAAATTTTCACTCGAAGTCAGCTTTCATGAATTGGATTGATCGGATGAATATATTCTTTCGTGTTGTTCGATGGTTGATACTCGAGAGGGAAATCAAGGAAACTGTACAAAATACTTTAGTTCATCAAGAAGTAATTATAATTATTAATTTCAAAAAGGAATATATCTATAAAGGCATTCAATTGACAAATTTACTTCGAAAAACAAGGTCAACTTGTTTTCTATTTTACAGTATGATATTCTGTTGATAAATTTCCACAGTACATGCCAACTATATTACATACTACGATTTGAAAATTATTACTAACATTATTATGAATCGTATTAAAATCTCCTTGCTTGAATCTGCAAGACTTTTGAATTTGGCATGTGGAACTCCAGTAAACTTTGTTCACTATCATTAACATCCATATAATTCCATTCGCATACAAGGATAGTTGGATTCAATTGGCTGAACACGAACATATCTGGCATATATTGATGCAGGGAATTTATTTAAGATTGGTGTGAAGTGGTCGCAGTTTCCATCAAAGACCTAATGAGAATATGAAAACAAAAACAGTTACCAATTGTGAGCTCTGATAACGTAAGGAACAGGGTGATCATTTCTACGGGCATTTCTATCAGTACAAGTTTTAGAAAGCAACAAATAATTATCTGTCGCTGAGCAGAATTAGGCAAACTCCATTACCTCATAAGATTTCGTCAGACCTTCACCATACAGTTTAATGGAGCTCATGGAAAAATGTCAATCCACCTAATCAATAAATTTGGCGGATTTAACTGAAAAACCTTTAAACTTTGTAAAGCTGTGATTTCGCGTCTGGATCCGCTTAATACGTTTCTGTCTCATTAAGAATTGGCACGATATTTAAACAACAAAATCCCATCGCATGACATCACGTGACCAGAGGTCATATCTGATTAGCCTTTCCCGTTTTGTGGAATAGAGAAGAATTTTGGTATAAAGCTTCTGTAGCCCTTGTGCCACAACTCTTAGTTTGTTGGAGCAGAACATGGGGCTCCTTCTCTATAGGAGGTCCTCCTTGAAGACAAGGCCTATAAAAAGAAGAAAAACATATGGCCTATAAGAGGATCAACTCCTTGAGCTTGGCGTTATTAGCACCACGCTCTACCTGTTGAGCTAATTTGCAGTCGCTATATTCGCTTGCTCCATGTGAAATTTAATCTTCATTGGTTTTATACGGTTTACTGATTTTTGCTATTATCAAGCTAGTTGAACTCAAGTCAGAGAATTAGCGAGCTGAATTTTCCATTGGGAAGAAGCTCTCACCATATCTTTTCCTTTCGATTGAATGAACTTGAAAGTTGCTTTGGAGTTGTTACTGTATGATACTTTGAATTTTGAAACTCTTTCAAAATATCGGTCACGTCCTGAAAGTAAAGAATGAGAAAAATTGAATAAATGTATACAATATGGACGGTAACCATGATAGTAGCTGGGTATTACTGGTTATCAAATCACAACATAACATATTCGACGATAGATATAGACACGAAGTTGAATCGAGGATGTATATTGCTACTAGCTTGCTTTTCATCAAGTAGAGAATTACAAAGCAATTTTGTTTCACAAGGTGAAATCAGATAAATATTCACTATAGTATACAGCACAAATGTTAGAAAGTTACTACAGAAGTCCTATATATTGTCATGAAAATACAGGAGAACCATTGTATGAGTTTTCTGGAAAATGTTGTACATATAGATAACAATGCCTTATTTATTTCTTTTCTGAATCCTAAAATACAAAGATCCTTTTGATTTTAGGTCACGCTTGGTCTTAAATTGGTCAATAAGTATCGACGTAAACTATATTATATACCTTGAGTAGCAATTGATGATACACGTCTTTGTCTTCCTAGATCCACTTGAACATACGCATTTTTATCTTTTTTAGAATTTGCACACCATGCTCCTATTCTTTTATTATCTAGATCATCAACCATGTGTAATCTTGCATTGCTTGCAGATGCACTCCAAGCTAAAAGTAAAGTAAATTAAACAACAAACATAAATATGAAAACAGGATAGACTTGCCATAGAAAGGGAAATGCAAAAACTGTAATGGAACTCTCGGAAACGGCATCAAATGAACATTTTTATTTTAAACAAAATTTGGATAATTTATTTTAAATTTATAGTTCAATAAGTTTTATAGTACAGCAAAAAAGTACAATATATTTATTCTTTAGAGCTATGAAAAGAAAATTTATTGGAAAATCTTTGAAATTTAACAATATAATATCACACAGTCAAGAAGAAAACGTAAAAGAGAATGAATAAATGAGTTATACTGCATTCTTATTACTGCAATGATCGATAAAATAATATATATATATATCAAATATAGTTCCTTATAAATCATTATACCTCTATTGCAGTCAGTGATAAGAAATGGAAATTTTTAAGGTTTTACCTGTTACTGGCATAACTGAATTGCTTGAGAACGCAGAATCTGGTAAAGGATTAGGACTGTACATGGACAAACCAAGCGGTTTTGAGCATGAGCCTATCAAAGAACAAATCATAGCAATTGTTCTCAAAATCAAGTTAAATAACTTACTTGCCAAGGTCATTTTAACCAGAGCCACCTCTTTCTAAGAGTTGGGTCACGAATGTTTTGATCCTCAAAATCCCCATTTTCGTTTTATTGAAAACGAGGTTTTTCTTTTGAACAGATGGTTTTCGAATTTATTTTATTATTTTCGAGGGCTTTGTTCAAATTTTGCGAATCTGGGTTTGACGGAACGAAAATTGCATACATAAAATCATGTTACTGGCCAATGAGAGCCGAAGGCAACACATGAAAGAGTGACCTTTGGGTTGTAACCTAGTAAACAGATGGCTCTGATTTTAACAACTGCAAGACGATGTGAAAAAGCTCTATGCGAATATAATCTTGTGAGATAAAACTTTATCACGATAGGCAATTCTAAATCTGCGTGTATTTCAATAATTAATATTATTCATAATACACGCATTCCATTTTGCGATGACTTGTTTTACATATCTTACCTGGAACTTTTACTGGTGATTTATCACAATGTGAATTTGGACAAGTTTTTAAACAATCACGATATGCCATAGAATTGTACTTATTACACTCTCCCCTTTTGGCATATTCAGGGCATCGTTTGTGCTTATCAAGACACAAGATTCCTATGAAATTAAAATTAAATCGTAAGTATATACTTGAATTATTGAAAGGGTCATAATTCAAATAATTATTTTCTCCGTATATAAATATGTATATATATATATATATATATAATTAAATTGATTGGAAAAACACAAAAAATCAAACATATATTTTTGCTACTTCAAGTTTCACGCCTAAGATCTAAGATTGCCTGATGATCGCTTATGCGTGAAACTTGAAGTAGCAAAAATGAATGTTTGATTTTTTTTGTTTTTCCAATTAATTTAATTTTATATAGCTCTGCATTTACAAATGTCATTGAGCAGTATGAAAACAGTACAGACAACATAAGTACTATTATATATATATATATATATACATCCTGCTTTAATCAGGAAAATAATTCTATGTAAAGTTGTCTATACCTGTTCCTAGCTTGGTTCCTGTCTTCTTGACTTTTTTAATATCTGTTGAAAGAAAAATCTACATCATTACATTATTTCAAATATATATGCATTCCTGATCTCATCCAAAAATACTGCTGAAGTGTACATACCCTTAGGACAGGTATTGCATGTGATTGGACAGTCTCTTATAACCGATGTACTTGTTGTGCAGTAAATCTTCCAGGCTGTGCATTTTTTGAGATCGATATCTTTGCATGGTTTTGCTGAAATAGATTTGTTAGAGCATATAGATTGACTTATGTAAGCTTTTTGAATAAACCCATAGATCTATCGTATTGGTTGGGTCGAAGATCACTCTGATTTATAAAGAAAATATAGCTATGAAAATAGAATTGATATACTGTAGTAATTATTCGATCTGGATAAATTCTCAGAAATATTCTCTAAATTAATTATACCGCTCTTCAAACAAAATTTAGCGTGAACTATTTTTATGAATTATTTTCATGAAATGATAGACTATTATGCAAAGTTCATCTGAGTAGTTGAAAACAAAATTAGCATTGATTGCAACACTTTTGTACTATGTTAACATTGTATATACTTACGAGGTACACACAATCCACATGTCAATTTGCAAGCATCTCTCACACTATCAGAAGTGCACTGTGATGCTAGTTTAGCACAGTTTGATTTCCTATCTCTGCATTTCCCCCCTGTAAAATAATGATACCTTTTAAAAGCAAAAGTATGATGAGTGACCTAGTTGAATAAGAGGGGGGGGGAACAGTGAAATATTTCATATTATACCATAGAATCAGCTTTTTGTTTGAAAATAATTAAAATTTGCCTGATCAATCTTATGTGAGTCCTCAACTTGTGCAGGAGAGTTTTACAGTACTAATAATAAATACATTGAACACGTATATGTAGTGCATTGATGCTCGGGTTTACAACCATTGAACACTTTTACAGACAACAATTAGCTCATTATGGGGACTGCATAGGTGTAAAACTAACTTTTGAGTTTTACGGCCAATCTTCTCCAAATTTTGCATGTGCATTGGAAATGCAATTTTGAATAATCGCTCAGAGCGGAATTTTGATATCTGTTCTATAAATAGAATGACGTCACTAATGACGTCATTGTTTATTGTTCCCTATATAGCAGGCCAGGGTTTCAAACTGAAGCTGTATTATGGACACCTAGCAAGTTAAATTTGATCAAACAGTTCCATAGATGTATTCCATAAAAAAATCTATTATAACTTGAAAAATCTTCTTTGTTTTCTAATAAATAGAACTGCGTCAACAATATTTTTAACAATTGTCAATACTAAATTACATATATCTTCAAAACCTGGAAAGGTAGAAACAAAAACTTCTGAGTAAATTTAGTAATGATATAGATAATGCATCATAAAAAATTTGAACAATGTAAGTGAAACAACAAAAAAGTTATGAGAGATTAGATATTCACAAATAACAACAATAATAAAATCCAGTGTAAATCTCCTAATCATGTGATCTTCTCAACCAATGAGATGGCTAGATTGTAGCAACAGGGATTCTAGATATACTGGCACAGGGGGACCGGCCGTTGAGATTAGATGCTGAAACAACAATAACCATGCTGAGCAAAGGTCGAGCTTGCAGTTGATATCAAACATGGCAGCCATACATTAGGAAATCAGGCTCAAACACGAGCCTGAAAAGTGATATTTTTTGAGGAAAAATAAAGCATGTAATAACTGTTGCAATATTTACAAGGCATTACAAGGTATCAGGTGATATGGAATATAATTTTTTTTTGGTTCAACATGAAAAAAGGTATGTTTAAGTGTTTGAAAATCTATAAATATTTTTTTTGAAATTTTCAAAAATTTTTCTATGTTTACACCTATGCAGTCCCCTTATCATTTTCAGTTTGTATATATGAAGCATTTCATCAAAACTAAGTTATGCAATTATCTTTATAGGAATATATACGTGTTGAATGCCCTGTTATACTGTATGTTGCATATAATAGCATATTTCTTCAACTTGTTAGATATAATCTTACCTGTTACTTCTGGACGTCTTGTGAAAACGGGTGCAGAAGTTGTGGGTGCTTGTGTTGTCATTTTACCACATTTAGGATTTTTACAGCTTTTCTGACAGTTTGATATGACGTATTTGTCTGTGGTACAACGACCTGTATTAGCCCATCCTGGACATTTTGCATTGAGATCACGACAATCTGTTGAAATAGAATGTGATGCTACATCAATTGATGGTATTTTTAGTTATAATATAGCAAATATCAGAATTCCATTGAAGCTCCTGATATTTATTATGCAAAACTGATGATGATACTGTAGATAATTTTAACATACTCGATGGCTGTGTGACTGCTGGTTTTGTTGTTGGTATATTACATGATGTAACTTTACAGCTGAGTTTACAATTTGAAATGGTGTAAGTATCCCATGAGCAGCGACCATCCTTCGCCCAAACTGGACAGAAACTATTCTTGTCAACGCATCCTTAAAAACAAACATTGTTAATGTAAATTTCTATGAAGGTGATATTTACTAAACTTTAATAATGCAAAATGATTGGTTCTACATGGATTTTTAGTCAACGATGCTGTACTGCTCACTAGTTTTTACTTATAAAACAAATTATATCGACATAGAAAACAAATAGTTTCCATCGTCAAATCAAGAGCAGCTATACACAGTTGTGTTCCTTGTCTGATAACCAGGAAAGAGTTTCGTGGTTTGTTTTCAGGAAGATTTTATTCAATATCTAATACATAATATATAATCCAGTTATAAATTTCAGATTTTTTGCACATACAATAAAATTTAACCTAAAATTTATGTAATATTGTTTATTAATGTTTAGGCGTTAACTTCTGCCATGCTAAAAGCACTATTACAACATTTTACAGCTCTTATTTTATTTTGCGTAAGATGCTACAGCGAGTGTTTTATCCCTACTACAATTAAACTCCTCATGAGTTAAATATTTAATATACGGGAAAATGTACCTGTTGGTGGACTTGTTGTTGCAGCCGAGCAAGCTGGATTACAACTCTTCTTGCAATTGTCTCTAACGAATATACTAGTTTTACATTGACCATGCTTAGACCATCCTGGACAAGATTTGTGACCATCTATACAACCTAACAAGTAACAGATGAAATTTTTACACATCAATCTTTCAACCAAACATACAACATATGGTGCAAAATTATTTGAATTTCAGGAAAACTTTGTCATATTAGATTAAGGAGGTTTGGTACACTGAAGAAAACGTTTTCCCGGGAAAATTTTTCGTAATGTTTTCAATTTTTAATTAGTAAACACTCCATGTTAATAAAACATCCAGACTAGGGGCTTACCAGCTTAAACTTTCAATGATATTGCTACAAGTGACAAAAATACCATAACGTGAATGATACATGTGACTCTTCCAAAGTGGAAATTATTAATCCAGGAAACATAAACGGAATAAGGTGTATCATAAAAAGCAAAATATACCAATATAGAATATACGTAGTAAAAGAATATCACTGTATTTGCATTGTGCTAAGTTGTCGAGTACCGTTACAATTGGAAATGATTTCCATATATGAAAATCGCCAAATGTTACAAAATACATGATACATAGCAACTTATCCTTAACATAACTTATCCTTAACATAAGTAGGATATGAGTAACATTTAAAGCAGCTACAAATTGATTGTTAAATCTCCCAATATCTTGTTTAGAAATGTCACCAATAAGTTTTAACAATCATCAAGGCTGCACGTATAGAGTTCGTTTAAATACTTACCTGTGTTTGCCTGTCTGTATTATGAATTTTTGTTATCGTAATATTGGCAAACAAATCAAATCAAAAATCAACACAATAAATTTAGGACTTACAATCCATCGCAATTTTGTCAAGGTAACAGATTTCGCAGGATTTTGTACCACCTAGTCTCATTTTAAAATCAATAATGGTGGCACGTTTACCGAACCTCGTTAAATTTGATAAAATTCTCAAGAATAGAATTCATGAAAATACCAAAAACAGTGAATTGGACAAGAAAGTTCCTTATTCCCAGCAGTTCTCAAGGTTAGCAAATATTTACGCTTCTGTGATATATAGTAACAATCATTCAGTATAGTCTCCCCACAAGAACAACAATAATACTTTTGAAAGCTGAATATCAATTTTCTTTGTAATGATGTACTGGATTACCTGTGGAGCGTCTTTGTCTAGCTTGAATATTTTCATTTTCAATGTCATCAGTATCACGCCTTCCTCTAGTTGAAGCTGCATATTGGGAGGAAATCAGTAACGATAAATTTTGTTAAATATTATTTCAAAATGGATTTGAACATATTTTAACTATCAATTATCTGAGAAAGAAGAACATCTTTGCAAATAACATGTTACGCGCATTGGAACAATGAGTCATACATAGCATATAGGGAAGAACGCTATTGCAAACTAACCAATATTTTTATATAATTTATTTCAATTTACTCAAAATTAATAGTTGAATAAATTTCAGTTAGAGAAACAGTTCACTTCGCTTATCACAAAATATTTGTTCATGAAGCGGAAATATTAAGCTATCTGGAGCTCATGTCGCTAACTCTTACTAACTCTAGCAATAGATGCTGATAACTATGGTTAAACTATGCCAGACATGTTAAGTGACAGAAGCAGCATAATAAATAGTCATCAAACTTACGGCAATTGTATAAACGGGAGACTTGCAATACATCCAATTTACTGAGATATTCATATGGTCTAGCTTTTGTTCTTTTTCTTGGTTTCATTGTATCTTTTCCATTTGACGAGAAGGCACTCCATGGATAATGCATAATTGATTCATAATCATATTTCACTCCAAGGCTATCAACATCTTTGACGATATCGAATGCATCTTTTACCCCTGAAATAAACCAGAAATGAAGTAAATTATTGCTATAGAATAATACTTCTCGAATAAATCTAATCCAGTTAAATGCTTTCGTAGAAAGTTTACCATAACCAATGTTGACACTACTGAGATACTTGGAGAGGCTCCCTACGTATTGGAGATGTTGCTGGCGAACTTGTGATCAGTTTGTCATTTTTTGTCATGGTTTGTACCACCAGTTTTCTCACAATCGAATTGCAATCAAAATGCGCATGTGTTAATTGTTTTGATCATTAAAGTGTATATCCCGGATATTGGGAGATTGCTTCTTTAGGTAGAGAAAAACTTTTTATCGGTACATGTTCTTCTTGTATTTTTACTTTGTGCAAGCATTTCCCCCTCAAAAATGCAATCAAAGTTACGTTTTTGTGTCTCACTATTTTTCCTCGAACAGGAACCCACTTATTTTCCACAAGAGAGTTTACACCGGAAAAAACAAAAAACTTTTTACTTATTTGTCTCTGAAACAAAAACTGCTAAACCAAATGACAATCTGCTTTCGGAATGAAATTTCAACGTTCAGCTGAAGATTTAGAGCTACATTTGATCAATATTCAAGTTTTGAGTTTTGTATTTTTCTCACTCAAGTGCTCACGCGATTAACACCTCTTTGCGACTTCGTCTAAGCATAGTCGGCATAGTTGATGCGTATTAAAAAATATTCACATACCTTCAATATCCAGCAGCGATAACCTACTTAGTCGAAGTCGTAAAGAGGTGCTAATCGCGTGAGTACTTGAGTGAGAAAAATACGAAACTAAAAACTTTTGACTTTAGAGGCCTATATCTCTTTATCTGGATCTTGAATATTGATCAAATATAGCTCTAAATCTTTAGCTGAACGTTGAAAATTTTCTGAAAGGTTTTTTAATTAGAGACAAATAAGTAAAAAGTTTAGTGTTTTTTCCGGTGTAAACTCTCTTGTTGAAATTAAACGGGTTCCTGTTCGAGGAAAAAGAGTGAGACACAAAATTAACCCAAAATCGTCACTTTGACTGCATTTTTGAAGGAGAAATGATCGCGCAAAAGTAAAGTATTTTTTCATATGTGAATGCTCGTGATAATGGTTATGCGTCGTTTACTGAATCATATACCATCATTTCATATACTGAACTTACAATCTGGTATGTTTTTCCACATGACTTGTACGTATGTATCTCTATCTGGACGGTTTTGTTCATGCCAGAAACCAATGGCATGTCCAAATTCATGGACCATGACATGACTGTAATCGCAACCATCTCCAAGTGAGAGTTTTGTTTTACCGGTGTTTCCAACATTGCTCCAACAGCTGTAGGAGAAAGAGATAAATTACTAATCATAACATATTTTCTATAAATAAGAAGCATTACCTTGAGAAGCACTGAAAAATGCAAAAGGTTCTTTATACGCGAACATTAAAACGTTTACATTATTCCTAAATTTCACGAAGATATCAATTTATTCACTGAGTAGATATATCTTCGCTAGTATATTGATTTTATAGTAAATAAGCTTTGCAATAAAAGTTACGAAAGTTTGTTTTTCTGTTCAGAAGATAAATTTATTCCATCAAAATCACAATTTAAAAAAGGGAACTATTTGGAAATAAAAATTAACATACTGTGTATTTCTGAATATGGTCAGATATTCTTCATGTCCATCACGTGGTACAAATCGAATACAAGTCTTAGACTCCCATTCTGCCATTGCATCTTTGATTGCTTTGAGAGCTCTAGGCATATTCTCTACAAAGAAGTAACATCAATTATTCCAGAGATATTATCAGATATATAACTGAGCCGTAAAATCATAAACGTGTAACCATAGAACAAAGCACATATGTTAAGATTTGAATGGATAAAATAAAAGGAAATACCGATGATGGGTATAAGTATATTGTCGAATAGTTGAATAGATTTTGAATCAAAAATTTATACCACAAAAGTGGCTAACAGCCTCTTTCATAATTTTTTGATGTTGACAGATTGAAGCCTCGCACTTGTCTGATGTTAGCTGTTTTTACAGCGGAAACTTTGCTTTTCGATTTATCTTTTTGAATCGGCTACTTTTACTGGAAATATGGATATTTGAATATTTTAAATAATCAATTAAATTTTTCAAGTCATTAGCCTTATTGCCATCTATTCAAATTTTTAAGAATTTTATGGCAAATATAACATAATGCTGTTTGAAGACTTCCCGATGTCAGATGACCTTTAATGATTATTTTCGGTAACTTGTTTTCAGAGCAAGTCTAATAATAAAATGGATCGTGCTTGCAACATTCAAACTTTCGTTTATTTGACAAGTGTAATGTATACTTACTTAGAGCACAATCGATGACATACGGTACGATTGCATTCTTCCATGTGTTAACTACACCGGTTCCAGCTGCATATGCGGCGTTGTTCGTACTTTTGCCAGAACTGATGACTAATTTCTTTTTGATAGCATACTCCTGTTGTGAGGTTAGTTTTAAATCTCCCATTCGCAGATTCACATCTTGACTGGGACTGAAACCTGTAGAAATCAGATGAATAAAAACATAGTTATCGTTCATAAATTATATATACTAGAATAGTGTTCTTTATATAACAGAACCAATTTGAAAGTGTGTCCTATTGTTTCGATAATAAATTATAGAACAAACAGATCAACAAGTTATGTACAAGTCGTATGAACAGTTAGTGGAGTTCAAAACAAGAAAAACACAACGACGATTAAAGTTAAATATGCTATATAAAACATCAAAGCTTTCCTATGTACTTATACAGGTGACCACTGTTCACTTTTCTAGATGTTGATATCTGTACCAGTAAATTTTAAACATTAATATAATTATACGGTTAATATACTGTAACATGTGTGTTACTCGTTATAAACGCACCTGAGTTGCTATTGCTTGGATCGAGATTGCAAATAGCTGTCGAAACAAATGCCATTATAACAATTGAAACCAATGTCGTAATAGCCATCTCAAAAGATATTTTAGAAACCAAATGTCTGTCTTTTCTATGAGCAATCAGATATTATCTTTTCAGAATACACTGTTCAGATGTGGATATTCTCAAATTATTGCATCTTTTATAGTTACTACGACTTGCTTATCTCAGGTGTTTAAATAAAATCAACCATGCAGGATCACATTAACACCTTTTTATGCAAACAAATGATAGAAGATTGATTAGAATAATGATCTAGCCAAAGGAAATATCTGTAAGTTGTCGTTTTTGGTAGGCAAAACATCTTTGGTAATATCCTTTCTAAGAACCAGAAAATTCTACTGGTTTAAGTTACAACCCTTTTTCTATTTCTGATTTATTCTGTTCAAATTTGTCAAAGAAATATCATTTATGAGTAAATGGTTATTAAAAACATTTGAGGCGATTCTTTTTACAAATTCAAGCCTCCCGAATTAGATGCGTGGGAAGTCAAGCTTCAATATAATTATACTACATATTGAGTTTTCTTGTTATAGCTTTTTTATTGGACATATATTTCGTCAAAGCATATTTCCTTCAGCATCCTCTTCAAATATAGTAATTTAACTATATACCATAGATATGCTATTTTCAGTTAATTAACATGTTGACGTGAAATTTATCATTATTATGAAATATTCGTATGTTTTAGATAAATCTCACGCATAGATATACCAACAATTTGAAAATAGAGATAGCAAATATATAAATCACCTGAGTACATTAAACAACGCCTCGTTAGGTCTAATTATAAATTTTGTTTTTTTATTCAATTGTTGTAATTGTGTTATTACTTTGCGTAATTGTTTACCTTTGAATGACCCATACTTATTTGCACAGCTAAAAAATGGCTTGATTATCTCGTTTTGTAAATGTCTGTAATTCTAGTTATATGTAAATGGTGCTTACATACAAACAGATTTTGAGTTTTCATTTAAAATTAGGCTCTGGTCACTGACTATTCCATCAGCAGTTGTAAACATTGGCAATGAATGATACATTAAGGAATTCCTTGCTGGAGCAGGATAGAAACTGTAACACATTGGACATTTTTAAAGCTTCTTTGAAGACTTACCTATTTCGAGAGGCGTATAATTTCTCGTATATTACACTTTTAAGAACTTTTAAGTAATAAAAAACAAAAACAAAAAATTGTAGATAATGTATACATAATCATTAACGATATAGTTAGCTGCTTACACGATGGATGTGACGTCAAGTTGTTTGCTGACGATGCTAAATTCTATTATGGGAGGAAAGATAGCGATGCCATGCCCTTCATAAAAAAACATTGAACAACATCACGGGCTGAAAATGGCAGCTCAGAATTGCTTTTAACAAGTGCAGCGTGTTATCATTTACCCGGAGAGTTTGCGGTTTTGCAAATATTAATTATTTTGACTATGTAGATCGATTAAATAAATTAGACTTAGAATTTCTAGAAGTTCGGCGTATTAAAGATGATCTTTCCCTTATTTACAAAATTGTGCATGGTATTGTAGATGCTCCATTTGATTAATTGTTTAAAATTGAATCATCAAAATATTCCTTGAGGTCACATTCATTAACATTAAAATCAACATGTATTCCCTTGCTAAAACTGACTGTGTTCGATACCAGCTTGTTGTAGAGTAATAACTTGGTGGGATTCTCTATCAGAAAAACTTGTAACCTCAGCCAGTTTTTCTACCTTTAAATGTGGTCTTGATGGGACAAGACTCTCATCTTATTGCAAGGTATTTTCGTAATTTACAGCATTTAGTAATTATGAAACAATGTAATGTGAAACAAACAACAATTTTGCATGCTTAAATTTAGATTAATTTTTATTAACATTAGTTGTAACTAGGCTACATTTTAGTGAGAGATCATATTATGTTACTCTCCTTCGTTTTGCCTGTCAATTTTGACAAAATAAATGAAATGAAATGAATGTGTAAAACAGTGATTAAGAATATTTATAGTTTTAGCTCTTTTTAAATTGTATATTGTTACTAATATTATTATTTATTATTATTATTATTATTATTATTACTATTATTATTATTATTATTATTATTATTATTATTATTATTATTATTATTATTATTATTATTATTATTATTATTATTATTATTATTATTATTATTATTATTATTATTATTATTATTATTATTATTATTATTATTATTGTTATTGTTATTTTTATTGTTGATGTTATTGTTATTGTTATTGTAATTGTTATTGTTATTGTTATTGTTATTGTTTTTGTTTTTGTTATTGTTATTATTATTATTATTATTATTATTATTATTATTATTATTATTATTATTATTATTATTATTATTATTATTATTATTATTATTATTATTATTATTATTATTATTATTATTATTATTATTATTATTATTATTATTATTATTATTGTTATTGTTATTGTTATTGTTGATGTTATTGTTACTGTTATTGTTATTGTTATTGTTATTGTATTGTTATTGTTATTGTTATTGTTATTGTTATTGTTATTGTTATTGTTATTGTTATTGTTATGGTTATGGTTATGGTTCTTGTTATTGTTATTGTTATTGTAATTGTTATTGTTATTATTATTGTTATTGTTATTGTTATTGTTATTGTTATTGTTATTGTTATTGTTATTATTATTATTATTATTATTATTATTATTATTATTATTATTATTATTATTATTATTATTATTATTATTATTATTATTATTATTATTATTATTATTATTATTATTATTATTATTATTATTATTATTATTATTATTATTATTATTATTATTATTATTATTATTATTATTATTATTATTATTATTATTATTATTATTATTATTATTATTGTTATTGTAATTATTATTATTATTATTATTATTATTATTATTATTATTATTATTATTATTATTATTATTATTGTTATTATTATTATTATTATTATTATTATTATTATTATTACAATCCTGGCATAATAAACGATAATACCAATATAGATGCAATTGATAATACAATAGTCACTCACAATCTTGCAAATGATAATACAGCCAACAATGTACCATTATCACAAACTCCTATATGCGAAAACTTGTTTAAAGGTAGATGCAATCATGGACTAAAAGGCAGAGGCTGCTCCTCTTATCACCCCCCAATTTGCCAACGCTTCTTGCATAATGGAAAATTTAAAGATGGCTGCACCAGACAGAATTGTAAATACTTCCATCCATTCATTTGCCCAAACTCTTTTATGACCCGTTGCTGTTTGATTGAAGATTGTAATGCAGGATACCATCTGCGTGGGACAAATCGTAAATTGCAGCCTACCCCACCACAACTAGTTCCTCCAAGGTTACAGGAGGTAATCCCAAGTCCTACTTGGTCTGGAATTCACAATGCAGTTGAAAACTCTTCAGAATTTTCAAGTCATCCAACTTCTACGCAACATTTTTTGGGATATCCCCCTCAACCACCAATCCCACCGTGGCAGGAAGAAATTCATCAACAGAATACAAGAATCACATTAATATGCCAGCAAATGAATCGCTTTATGTCATTACTAGAACACCTTCCAGCTTTACAAATGAAAACTCCTGTTTCACACACGATTCCTTAAATCATTTTGATGCTTCTACTAACATAGATATTCCAAATACGTCAATAAATAGTTGTACTCAGCAATCTACATCTACAGAAGATAACAATGGCAACACAAGCAACTTATCTTCTAATTCAGTCACTCCTCTACGCTTGCTTTCATTTAATTCTCGCTCATTGGTCAACAAATTAGCCGAATTACATATGCTTTTACCATCAAACCAATATGATATCATCACTATCACTGAAACATGGCTCTCATCTCGAATTCCAGACAGTCTCCTTTTAAATGACTCTGATTATGTCGTCGTACGATGCGATCGTGAAAATAAAACTGGCGGTGGTGTAGCTATCTTTCTCAAAAACAAAATTGATTTTAGCATTGTTACTCCTCATACTTATAACACCGAACATATCACTATTGATATTGGTCCTGCAAAACAAAAGACTTGCAGAATTGTGTGTATTTATAGTCCTCCATCATCTGCCTTGAACTTGCAAGAAAATATCAATCTCTGTCAATCTATTGAGTCTGAAGTATCCGCAACTTTTCCATTTTATATGACAGGTGACTTCAATTTACCACTTATTGATTGGACAGTACCTCTTAGTAAAGGCAACACTGCTCACAATAATTTTGTAGATTGTATATGTCGCAATGGTCTCACACAGCTAATAACTGAACCTACACATGGTACATCCACACTTGATTTATTCATTTCAAATCGTCCTACTACAGTTTTAAATTCATCAGTTATAGAACAATTCACTCCAAGCTGCGATCACTCAATGATTGAGATTGATCTTGATATTCAAAATTGTACACATTATAATCCTATCAAAAGATTTAAGACTCCTAACTTCAGAAAAGCAAATTATCAAGAAATATGTCGTGTTTTGTCTTCAATAAATTGGAACTCGTTATTTTCTAACTGCATCAATGTTGAACAATACTGGCTAAAGTTGTGCTCTGTTTTTGATAGTATTATTTATGATGATAATTTAGTTCCAAAGTATAAATGTGGTAGGGTAAGGAAATACCCTGGTTACCCTAAGCATATTCGTCACCTTGCAGAAAAAAAGCGTCAACTATATCATTTATCAAAAGACAATCCATCTTTAAAGTCGAGCTATAATAGCGCTGCCAAGATATATGCATTAGCGGTCAAAGAATTTCATCTTCAACTTGAAAATGAGGTTGTTGAAGCTGATTCGGTGAAAAAATTCTATTCATTTGTAAATCAAAAATTGAACTCACATCCTAAAATTCCATCACTTCAATGTCCAGATGGATCCCTTACTGATGACAATTCAATCAAATCAACTATTCTGAATAATCAATTTGCAAGTGTTTTTACTGTAGACAATGGTGTTATCCCACCGTTTGAAAAGAAAGTTGAATCCAATACACAATTGAACTTTATTGAGTTTTCTTATAGTAAAGTTATGAACGCCATCAAAAATCTACCTTCAAAAACATCAAGAACGCCAGATTCCTACCCTGCGTTGTTCTTAAAATCAATAGCAAATGAAATTGCCATACCACTCGCAATGTTATTTGAAATATCTTTGGAATCTGCTACTCTTCCTGCTGTATGGAAAACAGCTATTGTCAGCCCCATTTACAAGAAAGGACCTTCCAGATTAGCAGTAAATTATCGACCGATATCACTAACTTCAGTTATTTGCAAAGTTATGGAGTCTGTTATGGCGACAGACATTCTAAAGTATCTCAAAGCTCATAATTTAATCACTAAAGAACAGTTTGGCTTTATTTCTCGGCGTTCAACATGTACGCAATTATTAGCTGCTTTAAACCAGTGGTATGCTGCTGTAAATGAGCGTATGAAGGTCGATACAGTTTACATTGATTTTAGCAAGGCTTTTGACACTGTCTGTCATAGTAAATTAATATCAAAATTGAAGGGATATGGCATTAACTATGAACTTTTAAAATGGATAAAATCTTTTTTGACTGGTCGCACCCAACAGGTAGCTGTCGGGGATTCAACATCGGGAATCCTCCCTGTAATAAGTGGTGTACCTCAGGGTTCAGTTTTAGGCCCTCTTCTTTTTATTGTCTATATAAATGACATTGTAAGCTGCTTGGAACTCAACTGTGGTATAAAACTCTTTGCTGATGATGCTAAGATTTCGTTTAAAAGATTTACCACTGACAGTACTCCTCTACATTCTACACTTGAAAACCTCTCCTCCTGGGCAGAACGCTGGCAACTCAAAATTGCCCAAGAGAAATGCTCTGTACTTTCATTTGGGAAATCATCTATTTCGGATGCTGCGTATCAGTTAGATGGAAAGGCATTATCACGTTCATCTTCTGTGAAAGATCTTGGAATCCTACTAACTGCAGATCTAAAGTTCACAGAACATTGTTCCATGCTAGCCGCTAAAGCAAAAAGCCGTTCTTTCCTAATCAAGAAATGCTTTTCCTCAAATAACCCGGAGCTGTTAGTGAAAGCGTTCACAACATACGTCAGACCAATGCTTGAGTCATCTACGCCAGTCTGGAATCCCTATCTCATCAAGGACATAAATATTTTAGAAAATGTTCAGCGCTCTTTCACAAGATATGTTTGTTTGAAAAATAATTCTTACAAGCCCTATGTAGATCGTCTTGCCTACCTCAACCTTGAGTCTCTAGAATTACGCCGCCTTAAGTTTGATCTTCACATGGTCTTTAGAATTTTGAAAAACTTGATTGATTTGGCTCCAGATGAATTTTTCACTTTTAAACATTCCAAATATTCCCTGCGTGGACATTCACTGACGCTGTACCCAACTAAATCATTTAACTATGACTGTTGCAAACATTACTTTGCAAATAGAATAATCAAGCCATGGAACTCTCTTCCTGAAGAAGTTATATCGTCTAGTTCTTTACAAACATTCAAATTTAGACTTAATAACGTTAATTTATCACAGTTCTGTAACTTTTCCTTTGCCTGTTAATTATTTCTGATAACATAGTTTTCTTTATATATATATACTTTTTTTTTTAAAGGTCACATGTAAGTGAGGATACATTTAAAAATATCCTCCTTTGTTTATTTGCCTGTTAGCCATTGTGCTACAAAATACATACATACATACAATTATTATTATTATTATTATTATTATTATTATTATTATTATTATTATTATTATTATTATTATTATTATTATTATTATTATTATTATTATTATTATTATTATTATTATTATTATTATTATTATTATTATTATTATTATTATTATTATTATTATTATTATTATTATTATTATTATTATTATTATTATTATTATTATTATTATTATTATTATTATTATTATTATTATTATTATTATTATTATTATTATTATTATTATTATTATTATTATTATTATTATTATTATTATTATTATTATTATTATTATTATTATTATTATTATTATTATTATTATTATTATTATTATTATTATTATTATTATTATTATTATTATTATTATTATTATTATTATTATTATTATTATTATTATTATTATTATTATTATTATTATTATTATTATTATTATTATTATTATTATTATTATTATTATTATTATTATTATTATTATTATTATTATTATTATTATTATTATTATTATTATTATTATTATTATTATTATTATTATTATTATTATTATTATTATTATTATTATTATTATTATTATTATTATTATTATTATTATTATTATTATTATTATTATTATTATTATTATTATTATTATTATTATTATTATTATTATTATTATTATTATTATTATTATTATTATTATTATTATTATTATTATTATTATTATTATTATTATTATTATTATTATTATTATTATTATTATTATTATTATTATTATTATTATTATTATTATTATTATTATTATTATTATTATTATTATTATTATTATTATTATTATTATTATTATTATTATTATTATTATTATTATTATTATTATTATTATTATTATTATTATTATTATTATTATTATTATTATTATTATTATTATTATTATTATTATTATTATTATTATTATTATTATTATTATTATTATTATTATTATTATTATTATTATTATTATTATTATTATTATTATTATTATTATTATTATTATTATTATTATTATTATTATTATTATTATTATTATTATTATTATTATTATTATTATTATTATTATTATTATTATTATTATTATTATTATTATTATTATTATTATTATTATTATTATTATTATTATTATTATTATTATTATTATTATTATTATTATTATTATTATTATTATTATTATTATTATTATTATTATTATTATTATTATTATTATTATTATTATTATTATTATTATTATTATTATTATTATTATTATTATTATTATTATTATTATTATTATTATTATTATTATTATTATTATTATTATTATTATTATTATTATTATTAATAATAATATATGGCGAAAGAGTCAAAGAATACACATTCTTTACTGTTACTCAAGTTTCACGCTTTTCACAGCGATCTTCAGACAGATTTTTTACTCAATGAAAAATATACATGATATCTACGTTCTATGGTCAACTCTCCGTAATGCTGCTTTCTATTGTTTGATTAATACAATGCTATTGTTATTGCTATTGTTAATACAAGTGGTGGAAAAATGTGATGGTTTCCTTTATTCTCAGTAAATGATTATTTATTATGTTTTTGATTTATTAAAATTGGACAGGTAATATTTATTTTCGTGACGACATTTAGATATTAATTCAGTTTTTTTGTTTATTATTGGTTCTTCTGCGCATATAATATGATATTTTTCTAAGAGGCATAAATGGCATTTTTTCGAGATGTTGTTGTATGCTTTTGCATTAGCGATGGCTGACCATTCGATTTTGTATGTGATGTTTTTGTCTTTTAAATCCCAAACGTGTTTGGATAGTTGTGTTTAAGTGTTGTATTTTCTGTGTTTAAGTGTTGCCTTGTGTTGCGTGTAGCGTTGTTTGAACGTGCCTTCCGTCAACCCAATGTAGCTCTGTCCTTCTTGGTCAAATGGAGTAGTGACGTTTGCTTTATAGATAATACTTTTCAATTGGCATTTGTTGTTGAAAGGGCATTAGTTTTTGTATCTACAGTTGCATTGGTTGGTGTTAGTTGTGGTGTTTGTTGTCGAATTGATTATTTTATTGTTATGGCTCTTTAGGATTGAATTCATGTTATTTGTGCAACTATAGCTGACTTTGATTGTGTTGAGATTGAAAATCTTGTTTAATTTGTTCGATTTTGGGAAGTGTTTTTTTATTAAGTTAAGGAACGTACGACCGATGTTAGTTTTCACGCTCTTGTTGTAGGGTGGATTGAACCATATGGCTTTTCTTGATCGGCATTTTCTATTGTTGTTTAATGGTGTTTCTCGTGGATTGTATTTTAGGTGCGTATCGTGTCCGCTATCGTGAACAGCAACAGCCTATTTGATGTCACTATGGGCAGCTATGACGGCGCTGAGGTGTGTGAACTGGTCGGATTATTCATCTTACAAAAAATAAGCAGCATTTTCGGGAACGGGAACGTAGGGCTCTACAGAGACGACGGTATCGCAATCCTGAAGAATAAATCAGACACACAGGCAGAAAGACTCCGAAAGAAAATAATCAAACAATTCAAAGACATTGGACTAAATATAACGACAAAATCAAACTTAAAGGTAATTGACTTCTTAGACCTAACATTTAACTTGAACGCTGACACATACCAGCCATATCGAAAGCCTAACGACCAACCATTATACATTAACATCAACTCCAACCACCCGCCAAATATACTAAAACAAATACCAACAGCTATTAATCAAAGACTATCTGATTTATCCACTAACTCCACAATATTCGAGAACAGTAAAGAACCATACGCTGAAGCTTTGAGAAAAAGCGGACACGATACGCATCTAAAATACAATCCACGAGAAACACCATTAAACAACAATAGAAAATGCCGATCAAGAAAAGCCATATGGTTCAATCCACCCTACAACAAGAGCGTGAAAACTAACATCGGTCGTACGTTCCTTAACTTAATAAAAAAACACTTCCCAAAATCGAACAAATTAAACAAGATTTTCAATCTCAACACAATCAAAGTCAGCTATAGTTGCACAAATAACATGAATTCAATCCTAAAGAGCCATAACAATAAAATAATCAATTCGACAACAAACACCACAACTAACACCAACCAATGCAACTGTAGATACAAAAACTTATGCCCTTTCAACAACAAATGCCAAATGAAAAGTATTATCTATAAAGCAAACGTCACTACTCCATTTGACCAAGAAGGACAGAGCTACATTGGGTTGACGGAAGGCACGTTCAAACAACGCTACACGCAACACAAGGCAACACTTAAACACAGAAAATACAACACTAGCACACAACTATCCAAACACGTTTGGGATTTAAAAGACAAAAACATCACATACAAAATCGAATGGTCAGCCATCGCTAATGCAAAAGCATACAACAACATCTCGAAAAAATGCCATTTATGCCTCTTAGAAAAATATCATATTATATGCGCAGAAGAACCAATAATAAACAAAAAAACTGAATTAATATCTAAATGTCGTCACGAAAATAAATATTACCTGTCCAATTTTAATAAATCAAAAACATAATAAATAATCATTTACTGAGAATAAAGGAAACCATCACATTTTTCCACCACTTGTATTAACAATAGCAATAACAATAGCATTGTATTAATTAAACAATAGAAAGCAGCATTACGGAGAGTTGACCATAGAACGTAGATATCATATATATTTTTCATTGAGTAAAAAATCTGTCTGAAGATCGCTGTGAAAAGCGTGAAACTTGAGTAACAGTAAAGAATGTGTATTCTTTGACTCTTTCGCCATATATTATTATTATTTACCGCTCTGTCAAATGAAGACATAGAGCCCTATATTATCTGCTATTAGATAAACATAAATTTTATTATTATTATTATTATTATTATTATTATTATTATTATTATTATTATTATTATTATTATTATTATTATTATTATTATTATTATTATTATTATTATTATTATTATTATTATTATTATTATTATTATTATTATTATTATTATTATTATTATTATTATTATTATTATTATTATTATTATTATTATTATTATTATTATTATTATTATTATTATTATTATTATTATTATTATTATTATTATTATTATTATTATTATTATTATTATTATTATTATTATTATTATTATTATTATTATTATTATTATTATTATTATTATTATTATTATTATTATTATTATTATTATTATTATTATTATTATTATTATTATTATTATTATTATTATTATTATTATTATTATTATTATTATTATTATTATTATTATTATTATTATTATTATTATTATTATTATTATACACAATGGTTTCAGTTTGTATAAGTTTGTATAATGAAGTGATTGGCATTGTAGTGATTATTCCACAGATGTAATTTGAATGTTACAACATGAAACAGTTCTTCAATCACTTGCACAACAAAGCATAGCTTTGAAAGGATTGATTTTATTATCACTAAGTGAGCCTCAACTTCACTTGCGACTCAATATTTGTGGCACTGCAAAACTATCCCCGAATCCCCGAAGTGTTCACGAAAGCGTCACAAAGTCAACACCTACTGTATAGCTTATCATGAAAACCATGCAATATACAAACAAATCGAAGGAAAACTATTAAATTATGATTTAATATTATTCCAATATCCTTTACAAAAGCACTGATATGCCAAGGCTAGCTTCCTTCAAGATTTGGTTCTAACAGAAGACGGCACGAGAAGGAACTTGGTTTGTATATCTATCAACAAAAAATAAACAGACATGAAAGTGTAAGTTGGTTATCGGCAGATGCGGGAGGAGACAGAAACAGGACACACTTTTACGTTAGTTGTAACTTTATTATCAGCAAACACCACCACGACGCAACTCCAAACTCTCCCTGAAACTTACAAATTACTCTATATTTATACTATATTCTACTTACGTCAATGCTAAAGTCCAAATCATAAAAATACAAAACAAAGTCATTAAGACAGGAACAATTTTACACGATACGGAATAAACATATCTAATCTAAACCATATTTAAACATTAAACTATTAACACGGGAACAATTTCAATCCATCATCATTTGTGTTCCGCTGTTGACATATATGACGTCAACGTGCTACTCTATTCGAAATGACTTTCTATTAACAACAGCTCTAATAAACCATATGAATAAACTAATGAAACTATAGTAACTTAATACAAAAACGTCATATAATCCAGCTCAGCATAAAATTAAAACATAATTACATCATATCGTCACAGTTAACCATTCCACTATACTTTAAATTTAACATACATATCACAACAACTCTTATTACATGAAGTCAGCTATTCCTTATAATACATTACGTCACAATAGCCCAACCCAATATTTCAGCAGTCATAGATACACCTTTACATTTCATACACGTCATTTAACACATACACGCCTCCTTGATCCTTAGATCAGAATAACAAATCACATATCATATATCACATATCATATATAACTCTAGATCACAATAAAAATCACATATCATATATAACTCTAGATCACAATAAAAATCACATATCATATATCACACAAACCCGATCATACCATACCAATACCTTCAACCGAGCCTTTCACTCTCATCATCACCAACAGAGAAACCAAGAGAACGTATATACGAACGGAGTGCCTTCACTAATGTTACACGCCCCCTTGATCTCTAGATCACACATCATTTATGATCCATCCACAACAAAATTCATACCTCAACAAATCTTCATCATCAACAGAGAAACCAAGAGAACGTGTATACGAACGGAGTGCCTTCACTAATGTTACAGAAAGCAAGTTACAATAAACATTACGATCAACAAATGATCAAATTAATTGTAAACATTTGTTCCACCTAAAATTTAGATACCAGCGTTTTGATCCTATTGCATCATTACGATTAAGTTTGATGCACATTTCAAGAAAAACTAACAGTCATTTTTAAAATAATATAAATACTAAACGACCATGTACATATTTATACTTTTCATCTGTGACATACCAGAGTGCTCAAACTACCGAAGTAGTGGGCAATGCATATATCGCAAATAGTATAAACACATCCCAAGTCGATAGTGCTCAAAATTGTGCATGCGCAATTGAAACATACATAGCAGCAGACAAGTACATGTTTCTGGCCATTAGCCTTCATCTGTACTGTTCAGTGAGCGAACAAGGAACTGACTTCGGTTTATAACCTAAGTCAAGACGAGTTATCAATGTGGTGAAAACATTCATCACATGAAAAAATCATCTGTGCCATGCCAGAGTGCTCAAACTACCGTAGTAGTGGGCAATGCATATCGCAAATAGTATAGACACATCCCAAGTCGATAGTGCTCAAAATTGCGCATGCGCATAGTGCGCAAAATTTCAGCATAGAGATTCAATATGAAATATTTCAATAAAAGTTGTTTTGATATTTTACATAAAAAGCTACCGGTCCATATGCCTTGTAGCCAGTTTAATTTAATTTCTGTACAGCATGCTATGGACTATGTTTATGTCGAATAATAAATCACTTGAAACTTTTATACCTGCAAATCAACCTGAGAAGGGAAACTTAGCTGAGTAATTGCGTATTTCTTCGACAATTAATATGCCACACTGACTTCACGCTTTCAAGGTAAATAATCATTGTCAATAACATGTAATCACCCCCAAATAACTCCAACACGAGTGTATCAATAAGTTGAAGAATGATTTCTTTTGAATTGTGATACTTTTTAATTCTTTCAAATAACCTAAGCATGCAAATCAATTTAAAACAAATATTTCTTCCTTCTTGTTCAAAACAACAACATATGACGCCATTTTGTCTTACTAACATGTGAGAGATTTTGAGCAATCGCACGCGTTATTTGTTCAAGACATGGGCAATGTAAAGTGGCCCCATTATAGGCACTTCGATCAGTAAAAGTAACTCCAATATTGGGATCATCAACGTTTGAACCCATATAGTTAAACTATCATGGATATTTTGTTTTTTTGACAGGCAGAAGCCATATTAATAAAAATGATACAGTAAAAAAACTAAGCAGAAATAATAGCGCGTGTCTCTGTCTGTCTGTCTGTCTGACGAAGAGTATTTTCGTTCAGATGATGCAAATGTTTTATTTTACATTGGTCTGCCCAGTTTTGAGGTTCTCAATGCTACCACCACAAAATTGTTCTTTCAACAAAATTCCAAGAGTTCCTCTAGCTTGGTCTTGATAAAGCTGCGATTGAAAGTACCGCAACAAGACTTGGCTTACCTGTTTGGCATATCCATTTCAATTTAGATTCCTACAAAAGATCTTGATTTGCATGCATACAAATTTGGAAAAGTTTGTGATACATCGACATATATAGGATATATAGGTTACATATGAATCAAATTTACACTCGAATTCAGCTTTTATAAAATGGATTGAATCGGATGAAAATATCCTATCGTGTTGTTTGTTGGTTTATACTTCGGAGGGAAAGTAGGGAACTGAATAGAATACTTTGGTTTAGTTCGTTTAGACGTAATTATTTATTAATTTCAAAAGAAAATAATTGCAACTTATAAACAACTTGGGAAAAACAACAAGGAATACATCTATAAAGGAATTTGAACAAATTTACTTCGAAAAACAAGGTCAACTTGTTTTCTATTTTACGGTATGATATTCTGTTGATAAATTTCCACAGTACATGCCAACTATATTACATACTACGATTTGAAAATTATTAGTAACATTATTATGAATCGTATTAAAATCTCCTTGTTTGAATCTGCAAGACCTTTTAATTTCCCATGTAGAACTCCAGTAAACTTTGTTCACTATCATTAACATCCATATAGTTCCATTCGCATACAAGGATAGTTGGATTCAATTGGCTGAACACGAACATATCTTGCATATATTGTCGTAGGGAATTTATTCAAGATTGGTGTAAAGTGGTCGCAGTTTCCATCGAAGACCTAGTGAGAATATGAAAACAAAAACACGTATCAATTCTGATAACGTAAGGAATATAATGAAGCCAGAGAAGTAGCGAGTTGAAATTTCTATTGTGATGAAGCTCCTACCATATCTTTTCCATTCGATTGAATGAACTTGAAAGCTGCTTTGGAATTGTTACTATATGATACTTTGAATTTGGAAACTCTTTCAAAATATCTGTCGCGTCCTGAAAAGAAATAAAGAAAAGTGTTATTTAATGTATGCAATATGGGCGGTAACTGTATATTTCTGGTTATCAAATCGCAACAGTAAATGTAGGATTATAGATAGACACGAAGCTGAATCGAGGTTACATAGCTCTACAAACTCACTTTGCATCAATAGATTGTCATGAAATTTACTCGTACAGGAGAACCACTGTATTTGTCTGTTTGATAATGTTGTATATATCAGATTGCAATGCCTTATTTACTTGTTTCCTGAAATCTAAACTGCAAAGATCCTTTCGATTTTAGGTAATGCTTATTCATGTTCAATTATTGTTAAATTATTCAATATATCAACGTAAACTATATTATATACCTTGAGTAGCAATTGATGATACACGTCTTTGTCTTCCTAGATCCACTTGAACATAAGCATTTTTATCTAGTTTAGAATTCGCACACCATGCTCCTATTCTTTTATTATCTAGATCATCAACCATGTGTAATCTTGCATTGCTTGCAGATGCACTCCAAGCTAAAAGTAAAGTAAATTAAACAACAAACATAAATATGAAAACAGGATAGACTTGCCATAGAAAGGGAAATGCAAAAACTGTAATGGAACTCTCGGAAACGGCATCAAATGAACATTTTTATTTTAAACAAAATTTGGATAATTTATTTTAAAATTATAGTTCAATAAGTTTTATAGTACAGCAAAAAAGTACAATATATTTATTCTTTAGAGCTATGAAAAGGAAATTTATTGGAAAATCTTTAAAATTTAACAATATAATATCACACAGTCAAGAATAAAACGTAAAAGAGAATGAATAAATGAGTTATACTGCATTTTTATTACTGCAATGATCGATAAAATAATATATATATATATATCAAATATAGTTCCTTATAAATCATTATAGCTCTATTGCAGTCAGTGATAAGAAATGGAAATGTTTAAGGTTTTACCTGTTACTGGCATAACTGAATTGCTTGAGAACGCAGAATCTGGTAAAGGATTAGGACTGTACATGGACAAACCAAGCGGTTTTGAGCATGAGCCTATCAAAGAACAAATCATAGCAATTGTTATCAAAATCAACTTAAATAACTTACTTGCCAAGGTCATTTTAACCAGAGCCACCTCTTTCTAAGAGTTGGGTCACGAATGTTTTGAGCCTCAAAATCCCCATTTTCGTTTTATTGAAAACGAGGTTTTTCTTTTGAACAGATGGTTTTCGAATTTATTATATTATTTTCGCGGGCTTTGTTCAAATTTTGCGAATCTGGGTTTGACGAAACAAAAATTGCATACATAAAACCATGTTACTGGCCAATGAGAGCCGAAGGCAACACATGAAAGAGTGACCTTTGGGTCGTAACCTAGTAAACAGATGGCTCTGATTTTAACAACTGCAAGACGATGTGAAAAAGCTCTATGCGAATATAATCTGGTGAGATAAAAATTTATCACGATAGGCAATTCTAAATCTGCGTGTATTGCAATAATTAATATTATTCATAACATACACGCATTCCATTTTGCGATGACTTGTTTTACATATCTTACCTGGAACTTTTACTGGTGATTTATCACAATGTGAATTTGGACAAGTTTTTAAACAATCACGATATGCCATAGAATTGTACTTATTACACTCTCCCTTTTTGGCATATTCGGGGCATCGTTTGTGCTTATCGAGACACAAGATTCCTATGAAATTGATATTTAAATTGTGATTATATACTTGAATTTTTCAAGGGTTTATAATTCAAAAAATTATTTTGTCCTAATTTCTGCTATTCTAATAATTCTATGAAAAATTTTCTATACCTGTGCCTAACTTGGTTCCACTCTTCTTGACTTTTTTAATGTCTGTTGGAAGAAAAATCAACATTATACACTGTTTCAAATATATTTGCATTCCTGATCTCATCCAAAAATATTGCTGAAGTGTACATACCCTTAGGACAGGTATTGCATGTGATTGGACAGTCCCTTATAACAGTTTTACTTGTTGTGCAGTACATCTTCCAGGCTGTGCATTTTTTGAAATCGATATCTTTGCATGGTTTTGCTGAAATAGATTTGTTAGAGCATATAGATTGACTTATGTAAGCTTTTTGAATGAACCCATATATCTAATCTATTGGTTGGGTCGTCGATCACTCTGATTTATAAAGAAAATAAAACTATGATAATACAATTGGTGTAGTAATTAGTCGATCTGGGTGACTAACTCCTCAGAAAAATTATCTACATTAATTGTACCGCTCTTCAAACAAAATTTAGCCGCGTGAACTATTTTCATGAATTATTTTCATGAAATGATAGACTATTGTGCAAAGTTCATCTGAATGGTTGAAAACAAAATTCGTATTGATTGCAATACTTTTGTATGTTAATGTTGTATATACTTACGAGGTACACACAATCCACATGTCACTCTGCAAGCATCTCTCACGCTATCGGAAGTACACTGTGATGCTAGTTTTGCACAGTTTGATTTCCTATCTCTGCATTGTCCACCTGTAAAATAATAATACCTTTTGAAAGCAAAAGTATGAGGAGTGACCTAGTAATATGAAGGAGGGTGGTAACAGCGAAATATTTCATGGCAATAGAATCAGCTTTTTTTGCTTGATCTCCCTTATGTGAGCGCTCAAATCAACTTATATCAAGCGGCGATTTATAGTACTAATAATATATAAATTTAACAAGTACATGTACTGCTCGATACTCTGTTTCACAGCCATGAGTACTTTTACATATAACATGATTGTCTTACTAACATTATCAGTTTATATATATATATATCATGCAACATTACTTCAAATTAATTGGGAAAGTGCTGCAATGTTCTTTATAGAAATCTATACGGATTGGCTGCCCTGTGATATGTTGCATATACAGCATCATTCTTCAATTTGTTAGATTTGATTTGATTTATTTGATTTTAATAACTTCTTAATACAGATTATAGTTTCATAATGATATAAAGAAATGAACGGTTACATGAATGAACGGTTAAAACAGAAGTAATCTTACCTGTTACTTCTGGACGTCTTGTGAATACGGGTGCAGCAGTTATGGGTGCTTGTGTTGTCATTTTACCACAATTAGGATTTTTACAGCTTTTCTGGCAGTTTGATATGACGTATACGTCTGTGGTACAGCGACCCGTATTAGCCCAATGTGTACATTGTGGATTGAGATCACGACAAGCTGTTGAAATAGAATATAAGGCTATATAAATTGATGATACTCGTAGTTAGCATCTAGTAAATGCCATAATTTCCTTGAAGATGCTGATATTAACTATGTAAATATGATATATACTGTAGAATAATTTTAACATAGTTGATGGTTGGGTGTCTGCTGTCTTTGTTGTTGGTGCATTACATGATGTAACTTAACAGCTGAGCTTACAATTAGAAATGGTGTGAGCATCTCACTACCATTAATCATCTTTAGCCCAAACTGGACAGAAACTATTATTGTCAACACATACTTAAAAACCCGGGGGAGGGGTAACTCCACTATGACGGCTATACGGGGACACGCTACTTTTTTTGGGCCCATTTTCCAGCTGAGAAAAAACATTTTTGGTATGAAATTTCAAAGTTTGGAACTTTTGGGTATCCTATTTTTGACTTTTTCAAGAATTTTTGAAAACATTTGCATCATTTTTGCATATCCACTTGAAATCAATAAACCTGCTAGAACTTTTTGGGTAGCATCAACAGAATTTTGGAAATTTTCGGGTACTTTACCTTTTTTACAACTTGGCACCTTCCTGTCCCTAAAGAGCTGGAGTTATCCCCCAGGCTTAAATACAGGCATTGTGAATGTACATCAGTTTAAAAACAGTTTCCATGGTCAAATCAAAAGCAGCAGCTATAAACAGCTGGTTTTTCTGTCCGGTAACCAGGAAATAGTTTTGTGGATTGTTTCCAGGCTTATTCTTTCAATATTTATTGAACGCTGTTTAGGCGTTAACTTATGCGATTCTAGAAGCAATATTACAACATTTTACAATTTACATGCATTTCTAAGTTTTATTTAATGTAAACTAAATTAAATTTCACAGTAATGTTTTATCCCTAACCAAAATCCTCACGAGTTAAATATTAAATATACGGGAAACATGTATACCTGTTGGTGGACTTGTTGTTGCAGCCGAGCAAGTTGGATCACAACTGTTCTTGCAAGTGTCTCTAACGAATACACTAGTTTTACATTGACCATGCTTAGCCCATCCTGGACATGATTTGTGACCATCTATACAACCTAACGAGTAATAGATCAAATATTCACACATCGATCTTTCAACTTAACATATGACATATGGTGCAAAAAGATATGGATTTCAGGAATACTTCTGTAATGCTGGATAAAATTTGATAAATTCGTCTTTACAAGGATGAAATTCATCATAATGCAATACACAGTAAAATGACAAATAGCGAATCTGTCAAGTAAAGTTTATTGTTTCCATCGGTTCTGAAGTTTAGAAAATATTTAGGCGTCTGTTCTTCACAGTAATAATAAAATAACACAGATTCAACTTTAGTCCAAAACTTTCCTTCAATGACGTTTAGGCGCTAGCTTATGCCATTATAAGAGCACTATAATAAAATTTTTGATGCACCTCTTAGTTATACTTTGTGTAACATCTAATTCTACAGTAGATGTTTCATCCCTAACCAAAACACTAGCGAGTTAAATACAAAATGTATGGAAATTGTGTACCTATTGGTGGACTTGTTGTTGCGACTAAGCAAGCTGGATTACAACTCTTCTTGCAAGTGTCTCTAACGAATATACTAGTTTTACATTGACCATGCTTAGACCATCCTGGACATGATTGGTGACCATCCATACAACCTAACGAGTAAGAGATGAAATATTTACACATCGATCTTTCAACCTAACATATGACCAATATATTATAATAGAGCCGAGATAGTCTAACTCAGATTTGTGTTTTAAAGAGTTTTAAACAGACCATAATATTATTTTATCTTTGTGAAAATCAACCCAATAAAATGAATTTAACATCCTCGAGTATTGAATAATTAAAATTTAAAAGCAAATCTTCGTCTAATATATTTGCGCTGTTCAGATGAAATCATGAAATCCGATTCTGTTTGATTTTTTGTTTGCAACGCGCGACAATTCAAAATATAATGAATATCAGCAATGTATAAAAAATGTTTTACTTTTCACAAGAAAACAACTTTCTTTGTTTGATTATCTGACCCCAGGAAATTTTTTTTGCATTAAAACGAGATGATCTTAAAATTGCTTTTAAGGCCATTTCTCAGTGATTTTGCCGCAGCAAAAGCGATCAAAATGTTTGGAAATGATCAATATTGGGTCAACAAAGATCGACTTTTGAGGATCTTATTGATATCGAACGAAGATGTTGTTTTCAAATTTGAATTATTAAATATGCGAGGATGTTAAATACATTTTATTTGGTTGATTTTCACGAAGGTAAAATAATATTACGGCATGTTTAAAACTCTTGAAAACACAAATCTGAGTTAGACTATTTTGGTTCTATTATAAAATGTTGATAGGACATGTGGTGCAAAATATATGGATTTCAGGAATACTTCTGTAATTCAGGATAAAATTTGATAAATTCGTCTTCACAAGAATGAAATTCTTCACTATGCAATACACAGTAAAATGACAAATAGTAAATCAGTCAAGTAAAGTTTGTTGTTTCCAGCAGTTCTGAAGTTTAGAAAATATTTAGGCTTCTGTTCTATATATATAGTAATGATAGAATAACATAGATTCAGCTTTAGTTAAAATATTTCATTCGACGACGTTTAGGCACTTGCTTATGCCATTCTAAAAGCACTGTTACAAATCTTTACATACATAGTTTTATTTTCTGTAACATCTAATTTTACAGTAAATTTTTTATCCCTAACCAAAATTTTCCCAAGCTAAAAATTAAATATACAGGAAATATGTACCTGTTGGTGGACTTGTTGTTGCAGCCGAGCAAGCTGGATTACAACTCTTCTTGCAAGTGTCTTTAACGAATACACTTGTTGTACATTGACCGTGATTAGCCCATCCAGGACATGATTGGTGACCATCGATACAAGCTAACATGTAACATATGCAGTATTTAAACAACGATATTTCATAAATTATGACATATTTCACTACAGTATATGGATTTCAGGAATATCTCTGTAATGCTAGATAAAATTTGATAAATTCTTCTTTACAAGGATGAAATTCATCACAATGCGATACATAGTAAAGTGGCAAACAAGAAATCGGTCAAATAGAGTTTATTGTTTCCAGCAGTTCTGAAGTTCAGAAAATATTTAGGCCTCTGTTCGATAAAATAAAGTAATGATAACATAATATAGGTTCACATTTTGCCCAAACATTTCATTTGACGACGTTTAGGCACTAACTTATGCCATTCTAAAATAATTTAAAAAAATTACATGCACCTCCTAGTTTTATTTTGTGTAACATCATTTAATTTTTCAGTAACTGATTCATCCCTAACCAAAATTCTCGTGATTCAAATATTAAAACTATGGAAAATATGTACCTGTTGGTGGACTGGTTGTTGCAACCGAGCAAGCTGGATTACAACTCTTCTTGCAAGTGTCTCTAACGAATACACTAGTTTTACATTGACCATGCTCAGCCCATCCTGAGCATGATTGGTGACCATCTTTACAACCTAGCGTGTAACACATGAATAATTTACTTATCTGTTTCTCAATTTAACATATGACATATGGCGCAACAAGATACTGATTTGATGAACGCTTCTGTATTAAATTAAGTAGGTTTGGTATATGCTAAAGCCAATTTTTTCAATCAAAAATGTTTTGTTTTGTTTTCAATTTTGTATTACTAAACTCTTCATTGTAATGAAAAATCCAGATCTATAACAGAAATAGGGGCTTAACAGCTTAATTTTCCAATGAAATGGCCAAGAGTGACGAAAATATCATAACGCGAATGATACATGACAATTTTAAAGAGGAAATTATGTTTCCAGGAAACAATTATAGAAACTACCTGGGAAAGGCATATTTTCATATTGTGTTAAGCTGTTGAGTACCGTTTCAATTGGATATTAAATTCCATATTTAAAATCCCCCAAATAAATATGATTGAAAGCAGTGAAAAATGCAATATGCATTATATCTCATCCGTAAAATAAGTATAGGATAATAGAAGAGTAGTGTAAAGGTTAAGGGCAACAGTAATTGTTTTGTATTTATTGGAACAACATTGCCATACATAATCAGATTGTCTTATTTATGAAGTGCTGTTTATCAGGGAATTAAAACTTAATCTCAATAAACAATCCAATATTCCTTTTATTCAAATTTCCATGATATTTTATATAAATAGCTTATTTGTAACTTCATATTTTCTTAACTTGGAAATAGCAAATGTGTTAGACTGTCAAAACGTCGCTCGAATATATAAAAAACATTTGCTGTTGCCCTTGACCTTTTCAATGAAATGTTTCACAGGGAAGCTGTTTTTAGAATAGAAAAATAATATATAAAACAACTACGAATTGGTAAATCTCCCAATACTTTGTAAAGAAATGTTACAATTAAATTTTAATAAAAACAGCAAGTTATGCTTGCATTCAATCGCCAGTTTGTGGAACTGACAGAATTTCGCAGGCTTTTATACTTCCCTGCCTGGTCTCATTTTATATCAATGATGGGGGAACGTGTTATTAACCTACTTAAATTTGACAAAATTCATGACAATACCAAAATCAGTAAAATTGACAAGGAAAGTTTCATTGTTTCCAGCCCAGATCTCAAGTTTAGTAAATATTTAGGCTTGTGTGGCTTACAGTAGACAATAACCACCCAGTCTAGTCTCCCCACAATAACAGCAACAATTCTTTTGAAAATTGATTATCACTTTCATTTGTAATGAGTAACCAAATTACCTGTAGAGCGCCTTTGTCTAGATTGAATATTTTCATTTTCAATATCATCAGCATGGCGCCTTCCTCTAGTTGAAGCTGCATATTGGGAGAAAAAAATTAATGATGGATTACAATAGATATTATTTCAAAATTGATCTGAATATTGTTTAACTATTAATTATCTGTGAAAGAAAACCATCTTTGCAATAGCATATTACGTGCAGTGGAACAATGAATCATACCTAGTAGAATAGCATATAGGAAAGGAAGCTCTTGCAAATTAAACAATAACATGATGTAATTTGTTTCAATTTACGCAAAATTAATAATTGACTAAATTTTGGTTAGAGAAATAGAAAATGCTTACTCCGCTTATCACAAAAATGCGTTCATGAAGCAGAAATATTGAAAACAAAAGTGCACGTGTCCCTAACAATAACTTTCTCTAGCAGTTAATGCTAGAGTTAATAATGTTCTATGCAATCAATATGCAATTGAACTTACGGCAATTGTATAAACGGGATACTTGCAATACGTCCAATTTACTGAGATATTCATAAGGTCTAACTTTTGTTCTTTGTCTTGGTTTCATTGTATCTTTTCCATTTGACGAGAAGGCACTCCATGGATAATGCATAATTGATTCATAATCATATTTAACTCCAAGGCTATCAACATCTTTGACGATATCGAATGCATCTTTTACCCCTGAAATACACGAGAAAGGAAGGAAATGATTGCTAGAATAATGTTTGTTGAATAAATCTAACCTAGTTAACTACTTTCTAAGCAAACCTAACATAACCAATGTTGACACTACTGAGATACTTGGAGAGGTTCCTTACGTCTCGAAAATATTGCTGACGAATTTGTGATCGGTTTGTCATCTTTTATGTCATGATTTGCATACAGTTATGGCGTAATGTATTGTTTTGATCATTAAGATTGACACTATCCTACTTTCTAATATCAGAATTTTCATTAAGAAGCTGAGATATTGAATGTTCATTCTCGCAGTCATATTCTGGCATATGTGAAAGCCCCTTATATTGGTTTTGAATTGTTTACTAAATCATATACCACCCTTTCATATGAATTATACGGAACTTACAATCTGGTATGTTTTTCCACATGACTTGTACATATGTATCTCTATCTGGACGGTTTTGTTCATGCCAGAAACCAATAGCATGCCCAAATTCATGCACCATAACATGACTGTAATCACAACCATCTCCAAGTGAGAGCATTGTTTTACCAGTGTTTCCAACATTACTCCAACAGCTTTAGGAGAAAGAGATACATTACTAACCATAACATATTGTATAATTAGGAAGCTTTATCTAGAGAAGGACTGGAAAAATGCAAAGGGTAGATTCCTTTTACTAGAACATTAACACGTTTATATTATTCCTAAATTTCACGAAAATATCATTTCATTCACTGAGTAGTTTTAATTTCGCTAGTCATAATATTGACATCATTTAAACTAAGCTTTATACAATGCAATAAAAGTTGCAAAAGTATAATTTTTCTGCTCAAAAGACATACTTATTCTATCAAAATCATAACATAAAATAGAACTATTTGGAAATAAAAGTTCACATACTGTGTATTCCTGAATATTGTCAGATATTCTTCATGTCCATTACGTGGTACAAATCGAATGCAAGTCTTAGACTCCCATTCTGCCATTGCATCCTTGATTGCTTTCAGAGCTCTAGGCATATTTTCTACAGAAAAGTGACATCATTTATTTCAGAGATATTATTAGAGATATTGAAGTGCAATATCATGAACATGTAGCCATATTACAAAGCACACATATGTTAAGCATTTGAGTGGATAACAAACAAAGTATAAGTAAATTGTCGGAAAGTTAAATAAAATTTGTTTGTGATGTTCATTATAGACTTTTACTGATCAAGGGAGACATTACATGTTCCTAGTGTAGATAAAGAAAAAGAATGGCCTAATCAATTGTAAAATACAGTACAGGATTACAACGAATAAAGAATAACTGTTTTATGAGTACTCACAGTATATATCCAGATACATTATTTCATTAGTTGTATCATTTCGGAGTGTGATAAATTGTGACGTCTATACTTACTTAGAGAACAATCGATGACATACGGTACGATTGCATTCTTCCATGTGTTAACTACACCGGTTCCAGCTGCATATGCTGCGTTGTTCGTACTTTTGCCAGAACTGATAACTAATTTCTTTTTGATTGCATATTCCTGTTGTGGGGTTAGTTTTAAATCTCCCATTCGCAGATTCACATCTTGACTGGGACTGAAACCTGTATAAATCAGATTAATAAAACATATTTAACAATCATAAATTATAATATACTAGAATAGTGTTCTTTATATAAAAGAACCAATTTGAAAGTGTGTCCTATTGTTTTCAATAATGAATTATATTTAAAGAACAAGCAGACCAAAAAGTTATATACAAGTAGTCTGAACAGTTAGTGGAGTTCAAAACAAGCAAGCCACAACGACGATTATAGTAAAATATGCTATATAAAACATCAAAGCTTTCCTATGTACTTATACAGGTGACCACTGTTCACTTTTCTAGATGTTGGTATCTGTACCAGTGAATTTTAAACATTAATATAATTATACGGTTAATATACTGTATGTGTGTTACTCGTTATAAACTCACCTGAGTTGCTATTGCTTGGATCAAGATTGCAAATAGCTGTCGAAACAAATGCAATTGTAACAATTAAAACCAATTTCGTAATAGCCATCTCAAAAGCAATTTAAGAAACCAAATGTCAGTGTTTTCTATGAGCAATCAGATATTATCCTTTCAGAATACACTGTTCAGATATGGATATTCTCAAATTAATGCATCTTTTATAGTTGCTAGGACTTGCTTATCTCAGCTGTTTAAATACAATCAACCATGCTGGATCACATTAACAACTTTTTATGCAAATAATTGATAGAAGATTGAATCAAAATTTAATCAAAGAAAATATCTGTAATTGTATAGTTCTTGGCAGTCCTTTCGTAATATCTCTTCTAAGATACAGGCGATCCATACATGCTCACGTCTTATCCCATCTTCTATTTCTGATTTATCCTGTTAAAATTTGTCTAAGAAATATTACTCATTATTTATATCACTAAATTATTATTATTAACATCTGATGAGATTGTGTTTTAGCATATTCAAATTAGACTCAAATCCAGAAATAGATGCGTGGGAAGTTATTTTTCATTATTGAGTTTTCTTGTTAGAGCTATTTAATTGGACTTATATTTAATCAAAGCATATTTCCTTTCAGTATCATTTTCAATATAGTAATATAATTATATCATATAGATATACTATGTTCAGTTAATACGTTGACCTGAAATGTTATCATTATTACGAGAGATTCGTACGTTTTCGATACATCTCATGTGGATATAGCAGCAATATTAAAATAGAAATTGCAAATATATAAGCTATCTGAGTACATTAAGCAACGCCTCTTTAGGTCTAATTATAGATTTTTTAATTGAATTGTAGCAATTTTGTTATTACTTTGCGTTTCTATTTACATTTGAATGACCAATACTTATTTGTAGTTTGTACAGCTACATTACTTTCAAGATGGTTTCCTTATCTCTTTTGTAAATGTCGGTAATGCTATAGTTATGTATACATGGTGCTTACACACAAACAGATATTGAGCATTTTGAAAATTAAGCTTTGGCAATTAACATTGAAACAGCAGTTGTAAACATTGGCAATGAATGATACACATTGGTTTTAGTTGCATAATGCATTGATTGGAATTATAGTGATTATTCCAGTGTTATTGTGAAAGTTACAACATGAAACAAATCTTCAATCACTTGTACAACAAAACATAGCTATGAAAGAATTGATTTTATTATTGCCAAGTGAGCCTCAATTTCAGTTGAGGCTCAGCATGTTTGGCACGACAAAGTTTATTCCAACTGTTCACAAAAACGTCACAAAGTCAACGCCCAATGTATAGCTTATTGGAAGGATGATACAATTTTGCAAAAATTCAGGTTGATCCATTATTTCTCGTCAATTTCACCATAACAATGATTTGTTTTCTAATACAATGGGTCATTGATTTTTCATTAAATGCATTTTGAATGAACTTCCTACAAACATCATTTAAAAATAAACGGGAAGAATCAAATGTAATGGTTTTTCAAACCCTTTACATGTTTGCATTATCAAAAATATGGTAATAATTACATCTGAATGTCGCAACTCGCAAGCTATTATTTGCTTTTTATTTTACAAGTTGAATTTTTAATGGCAGATAACACATTTGATTTGATTTTATGAATAATTATTCAATTTCTCGCAGCTCGCATATTTTCGAAACAGGCGTTCGGCTGGCTGTTTGGTCGAATCAGTGGGTAAGACCTATACCTGCACAGTGTATACCAGACATGGCACGAAAAACCGACATACTTTCAGTGGTTGCTCTGGAATGTCGTGAGTTGTCTTGACATAACTGCAAATGACGTGTACAAATCCGGAAATCATGACTAGCGTTTTTTTTCAAGTAATTATTCATGTTGCTTAATTAGCATTATTCGCAAAGCAGATAAAAACAAACTTTTGTATCTGCAGCATTTTTTCAACTAGAGGGAGCATAGCAATAAAACATATAGTTCGTTCGTTTCGAATTCTGAAGTCATGAAGGTCAACAAAACATAACATAATAGCAGTTGATTGTAGGAACAAAATAATTATAACATAACAACTTTAAAATTGAAGGTCAATCAAATGAAAACAGAACAATGTTATATTTTCTTTCAAATGCAATTTGTGCAACAGCTGCAATATTCTAAATCCATCCCCTGCGTAATACATGAATATTGAAATGGCTTGGTTGAAAATTGAAAGTTGAAAATATTAACTCGTACGACGTATTTTTCTTCTGTAATTAATAAGAATTTTGTTTACGAATTTGATCTTCACAACAGCAATTACAATTGTACGATATTTTACAATTATTGCTCCAACGCTTATAATAATCGATCATGTTACCTAGAACATAATTTTCAGGCCTGAATTCATAATTCAAATCCCTTGCTTGATGTGCTTTTTATTTTATGAAAGGTGATATTATGAGAACTAATACGGGTACAATTTGTTTTCATTCTTTTTTCAATGCTAATGCTTTACGTGAATGATATGTTTTGACATTTCGTGCTGATAAAAACATAGCAGAAGCAGCTGGTCAGATAACTAAGCCACGCAATCAGAATCTCTATTATCAAAATGTCTTGCAAGTTACAAAAATTCCAGGATGAGGAAGAATAATTGTGCGCTTTTCCTTCATTTTTTTTTGTCTGCAAACGAGAAAATCTAATAATACCGAAAACCCTTCATTTTTAATAATTCTGTTGGTAAAATATTAATAACCTTTTATGAAAATTCGTAATTGAGGTCAATAAGTACAGAGAATTGAGGATGTTATGGATATCGTCAGCAAAAGCTATTTTAGATTTGAGTTATTGTTTCTTCGATAATAGAGGACTGTATACTTCTTGCTACTCGAGACTTGAGACAAAATAATACTGCTGCTGCTAGTAAGATGTTGTCTTTCTGATGCTCTCATTAAGCCTGATTCTACAATTATTATTATAGCCTATTTATAAAAGTATTATAGCAATAGAAATATATTACAATACATACAAATAAATTCAGCTAGGGTAAATTGATTCTCCTTATTTGGTACATTAAAAGTCTCCTTGCTGTACATCTTGTTACTAAGTACCAAATAAGGGGACTAACTCTTCCAGACTACCAAAATGTTTTATTTATCTAAACAATAACCTGACAGCTCTTAGCAACACAAGTTAAGCTCTGAATAAGATAGCATTATTCTCACTGTCTATAAGTGTTTGTTTATATAACAATAACATGAAATTAATAAGCATTATTTCGCCATAAAAGTTATTGAAAAGGATAACAATTAACAAACATGTTTGAAGACGTTAATTACAGTTTAGTTAGATTATTTACGCAATGGTAAGATGCTATCATGACTCTTATGATGACTATCATGACTAAGATGCTATCTTAAAACTCATTAATATTATCTTGCTAGCGGCAATTGCAATTCTGAAAAGTCACGAAGGTTTTCTGCGAT
Source organism: Haliclystus octoradiatus (assembly GCA_916610825.1). NCBI lineage: Eukaryota > Metazoa > Cnidaria > Staurozoa > Stauromedusae > Haliclystidae > Haliclystus > Haliclystus octoradiatus. The sequence goes on from OU744451.1 coordinate 16,313,375, forward strand.
CTGATTGGTCGAAAGAGCGTGCATGAAATCCTAGGGTAGAACATGGCTGCGAAAACTGGGAAAACCGCTAACTTCAAAAAAGTTTGATTTATGATCAAATTCAGAAGTTAGAACTTTCCGATAACAATCCAATAAATATTTGAATTATGGCAGCGATCTACAGAATTTATAGCAAAAGATGTTTGTATTGATTGAAGGTGCAGCATGCATAATTAGAACACAGAATGAAAGACAACTATAGGCAGAATAGGCTATGCTATTCCAAGGGAAACCTAAAATTTACAATTAGTACATTAATTTCCTAGAGAAATATTGTACAATTTATATTACAGACGTTTTTGTATATGTCTTTCTTCATTCAACAATATCTATCTTGCTGTTTTTGTGGAAATTCCTTTGCTTGAATTATGAATTGGATTTGAATTTCAAATTGTGAATTCATGGCTTGAAAATTCGCGATCGAATGAGATTCTGACGTTTGTTTATTCTAGAAAAGGGTTACCACCCGATTTCAAATGTTTGTATTCATATTTACTTCACCCGAGGAGTTTGGAGACACTCGGAAAGCAAAAAATCACTCACTCGGAGGTCGTGACTTTTTAGCGCTTCACTCACGTGTCTCCGAACTTTTTCTCGTTTAGTTAATATGAATACAAACATGGCAAGTGTGAATACATTAATATTGTGTGAACTCTCCAGCATAATGGAATTAAGTTCTTAATTATCGACATCTGAACTTTTTTATAGATTACTAATTAGTCAGAGACAACTATGAGGAAGAAGCCTTTTTCCTGTTACTCAGAGTTTCACCCGTTTAATCACGATATTCACGAAGGGTTTTGCCTCATCTTTGTCTCTGATTCTATAATGCTCTGTTTTATCCAATATTGAGCACTTTCATATACATATGTGTATGTGAGGTAACGCTCAATATGGTTCACTTCTGAATTTATTATTATAAAGCTAATCATCAAATTTTGATTTCCATTCTAATTATTAACTCTGTGATATTGTAAAGCGCTTGAAGAAAATGATAAAGTTCATTCGATGACTTGACATCCTCCAGGGTCCCTATTATGCTTTAAAAACACTATCCCACCTATACATGGCCATGCTTACCTTTCGAACAAACACGAATTTGCTCTTTTGTCTACAATTCCTCTCCTTTCTTAATATAAATGCATCTAGCTCATTAAACATATTTCTAAGCCTTGCTTCCAAAGAACCAACATCTCTATTTCCACTCACTAGATAGTAGCTGTTTCTTTGCAATCTTTGTATTTTTGAGCATTTATTCCTCTGCTTGGCTTGCTACTGCTCCTGCTTTTTGTTTTATGGAGGCAAATTTGTAGAAGCCCGAAGGTCTGTAGAGGTAAACATTCGAAACATTGCATGTTTCCTTCTTCGAAGTTAAATACATTCCCTATTTCATACATTGAAGCAAAAGAACGGTAAACCTTCTATAAAGCCATCGAAAATCGACTGAAAAAATGGTGACTGATTTTTCTATAGCCTAGCTCCACAAGGTCCACTTATTCCGCTATTCTACTTCTGGACATTGTAAAATTTAAATAAATGAAATGATGAGCTAGCAAAGTTATTTAATTGTAGATATAGCTGTATTCAAAAATTTGCCCGATATCACTTGTATCAATGTATGAATAAGAATATAGAGAAAAAAAGCCTGGCAAAATTATGCAATACTAGCAAGGAGTTACCCACGCTGCTGTGTTTAATGTGGGCCGAGTTAGATATGGGAGAGATCCCTCGAGAACAATGGTTTTCGTTGTGAATAAATGCGACAGTTAAACCCTCCAAGATAGATGTTGAGTTCCAATAAAAAATTTCAAAAATTTGCATCGAAACAAGAGATTTAAGTTTCATTACCTACATGTTACATAAAACAGGACAATCCTAATAAAGCTGCATCCTGATAAAGCTGCATAAATGTAATACACCCACTGTTCTGCCTACACTTCACTTTCGTTAGTGGCAGATTTTTTTCGGGCAATGTTTCCCAAAAATGATTTTAAACAAAGAATATCATTCATTTTAATCTAAATACATGCACTGACATCCTTTCACAACAATCCCTGGTGTATCTGTGACGATACACTCTTGCAAAGCTCAATCAAATCTGAAACGATTTTCAAATTTATTATCTTAAACTATAGTTGTATTCCCCGGGAATCGTTTTCCAATTAATCGTTGCTTTGATTTTTTCATGATTAAATAATTGAACGAAGCGAAGAACTTACTTTCCGTAATTGATTTATTGTTTTTCATATATTTTGAAAAATGCAGTGTTCCCATGAGCTAGAAAATCCCCATCTATTAGCTAAACATAGGATGATAATTAACATTTCATTTAATTCCGTTTATTTGCTATTATGAATATATGTAGTCGACAAATAAGCATTTTTGTAAAGAAAGCTACATTGTGTATATTTTCAGACTGGTAGATTATCTCGCTGCAGTTGTTGTAAACGAAATTCAAGTTTGAGTACGTTGTTCAACATCGTACTTATACAGTTTGTTAAAATAAAATGTTCAAACTCTCAACTTTATATAACATGTGCAGTGATTCAAAACAGCGCTAATCCATCGCTCCCTAAATACATGACCACATATTGAATTATGAATTATGTCAAAGATTCGTTTTAAGCGAAGGCGTAATAAACTCGTTACCTGTTCAATAAAATATTTCTAGAGAAATAGTTCTGTGTTATGCGATTGTCATGTGAGAGTCTCACACAGTTTGTTAGTCATTAAATAATTTCAATTACGCATATAACACTACATCAATTAATACATTTGAAATGGGACAGGTGTAGATTCATCTTTCTTTAGACAATAAACGCTCACATAATACAAACACTTTGTGATAAAGATTGTGATAAAGATTGGCGAGATCATTCTTAACGCGATTGCTTCTGATTTAAGAATTCCTTTGGATAAGATGCTTTCAATTACTTCTAACTATCTTGTTGATAATGAAATGCAGCTATATGATATTAACTGGATGCAAGAGACGGCTGTAAGTTCTATATTTCAGTGTATGATGCTTTGCGCGTCATTGTGTCGCTGTCAAAGTTTGAATTACAAAGAAACAGCTTTAAAATCAGGAATCTGTCAAATATATGATTTTATTGGAGATAATGTTATGGCTGCAGCAGGAACATACGCCAAGGTAAAATAGAAAACTCACTTGTTTTGCCCTTCAATAGCCTTTCAACCATTTGATAATATTTTGTTACGAAGAGAAGTACATTTCATGTCATTACGCAGAATTTGTATATGCAGCAGTAGTACAATTTGTTTAGTAGGATTTTCATTTCTGAGGTTACTGAATTTCCTTAGTCATTTCACTGACAGCATGAAGAAACGTCAAGAGAAATGAATTTATCCTCAAATTGGCCACATTTTTGATCAAATCGACACTGCTCTGCAGCTGTTTTCATGATGCACTGAACGATTCCCTTCTACTCAGTGTCTCAGCATCGTAGGAAGCCCGGTGGGAAGGTCAAATGACGTTTTATTTTCAAAAATAACTCATCATAAAAACAAAATTTGCACATTTGACTTGTGGAAATACCTAATTCTTCCATAGAAAGTGCTGCTATATAGCGCCAATATTTTGAAACTAGTTGTAGTTGTCCAGAGTCATCTATTTATAAAAGTTGGGACACACAACGTTTGGGCCTGAAAATCACCATTTTCCTTGTGTTGGAAACGAGATTTTTGCCTTGAACAAAACGTTTTTCGTGATGTTATATTATTTCACATAATATTATTTTCTCACGCTTTGTTCAAAATCACGAACTTGGGTTTGACGGAAAAATGACATTTGTCCAATTGGAGCTGAGAGCGGCACATGAAAGAGTGCCCCAACTCTTGTAAATATATGGCTCTCGTACTGTCAAAACGCCAAATTTATATACCGTGATAGGAGCAATTTATGTAGGATTTTGAATAGTTGGGTTCATAGTAGCAGGTACGTCTTGGGTTTAGACTTAAATTGGGCAGACTTTAATATACTCAATATATAGGTTTCGCATAATTCCATAAATACATCTTCGTTTTTACTGAAATGTAACTCGCTTGAGTACAAGTAAAAGTTGCCAACCATTTCCATCGCATTTATCTGAGATTGTGCTAGTTCAAAAATTTTCAAAATTGTAACGAGAAAATTGTATAGGGCTTCAATGACATGTTGTAGTTATAGGGGAATTTCATTTATCCGAATTGAACAACCGCGTTACACTGCATTGAATTTCTCGCTTCGTATAATTCGACATGTGCAGTATAATATATATTTATCATCGCATTGTAAGGTTTCTACAAATAAGATAGAAGAGTATATATACCTTTATTGGTGGTAAAACATCAACAGAGTGCTCGTTCTATATCTCGTACTTATAAAATGAACACCATGCCTCGAATGCCAAAACCTGGTTAATGTAAGTAAAAGTATAAAAAATTTTCTCTAGTACAATATTTCAGTCCCAGTGCAAAATTTTATATAGATTAATTCAAGTTGAGAAGACTCTAACTATTAGAACAAAACATGAAGAGGATATGATTTGTTGTGAATCTTGTGCAATGGCTGCCTCGGATGTGAGCTTTCTTGTTTCTTTTTTGTTTAGAAACGAACAATATCAGGATGTAAGTATATTTCAATATTATTGTTTCCCCATGGCGGATCAATTATTGTAATATAATTGTTTTGTCTTCAAATAATTGAGCTTCGACTTTAGTTGTTAAATGTTATTATTTCTTTCTTCCTTTCCTTGTTAAATATCACAATTTTCCCCGTTTGTTCATTGCTTTAGTTCATATGATGTACTTATCCGATAGAACGCTATGAAGATTTATTTTTATGTTTTAAGTTACTTAACGTATGCTGAAAATATGTTAGTATCGTCCGTAGGGCAGCAAGACAAGTTTTTCTTCATAAGTTTTGAGCGACACTGCATGCATCATTTTTGATGCAGCAGAATTCAAGCAGAACAGCTTTAAGCCAACTATATTACCTATGTGGGGTACAAATATTAAATATGTTGCATGAGATCACCCTTTCTTAGCACCATGTCACTGAAGTGTTGAACTAAAATTGATTGTATAATAGCAGAATTGATTTGATCGATCCAATTGGATTAGAGTTATGGCACCAAATCACCATATCAACACAGAACTAAACCAGGTTCGAGAAAGTAATTCATGATGCAACTTCATATCAGGGCTAGCAAATTACAATTTGATCACTCGAATCACTAGTTTTCTTCTTACGTGCACTCTCATGCGCCAAATACCAAGAGTTCGTAGGTAACTGTCCACCAATTGCTTATTATGCGATAATACTGTATGATGTATGATGTATGATAAGTACAATATTATCAAATCAATACAGTCTAATAATTAGATACATATGTAATGATAGAAGTGGAAAGCGATTCATTAACACAGTCAGAGAAACAAGAAATTGGTTGTGCATTTGATCATCAATGCCGGGCATCAATGTCATTTGTATTTCAAAGTGGCTAGTTTCTATACATATAAGTAGCAACTGTTTAAGCTGTCTGAGCTTTATATTGATTTTTCTAATGCTATTCTGGCTTTTGTATACATGTGGCCATTGATTATTGTATTATAACGAAAATGATTCGATCAATCTGATTGGCTTAGATTTTGATGACAAAAACACAATCGATCTCGCAATTCGAACTTGATATCATGAATGAGAAGTTTCAATTTCATCAGGAGTTTTCAAAAATATTTAGAGGGCAAGAAAGTCATATGGATGCTTGTAAACGTTGTGCTAGTTATAATACAAAGCAATTAGTGCACAGTTTTCTATGAGCTAGTGATATTTGACGCACTGAAGGATTAAAAAATTATTTCCTGCTTTTACAAAAAGATGGTAGTAATGATGAACATGTTGTCCTTTTCACTTTTTACCAGATATAGATCCTGAACTTGTTTGTTTTGGAACAAAGGATGATCAATTTGGGTCATTCCAAATGAAAGCTAAATCCGGTACTTACAAGATCAGATTGAATCATATCCATGGCCAGGTATCACTAGCAACAACACATGGTTATGGAACATTTGGCAGTATGACACCAAACGGTATATCAAGGCTGGATACAATAATAACAAATTCAAGTGATGAAAAATTGAATATGAAGCTCATAATTCAGGATGGAAACAATCATCTTTCAAAGTACGTCATTAGCGACAGACAAGTTAATCTACAACAAGGTGCTATGTATCGAATATGGTTCTGGCAAGATTGGGAAAATCATGTTGAGAATAATAATGATGGAATTTCATGTGTTATGGTTGATTTACTTTCTCCACTGTGCAATTAGCAAACTTTATGTTAATCATCACTCCGATAGTGTTCAGAATGATACATGAGATAGTTTGTATCCAAAACTATTGACAAACATCACATATAGATATTAAATCAAATAGTCACAAAGAAAACGGATTATAAATCATAAATATTTTATTGCTATACCATAATGCACTTGAAAGCTTATTTAATGTATGTTTAGTTCAATAACTTCAAAGTTAGCTCTGGTTACATCTAATACTATATACTTACATGTAATCGTATTGAGGATGATCGTCCTACTCTATTGTTGTATTAATTCTGTGAGTAACGTACTGAGCTTCTGGTGTGGATTGTGTTTTTCCAATGAATTTGTAGTTAAGGGTTGATGCACGGGTGGCCGATTCATCACGATTTAATTGCACGAGTGATGGCAGGAGAGTGATGTTAGGAGACACGAGTGAGAAGTAATGATATTCTAGCTTACCGAGTGTCTCCTAACATCCTGAATGCAGGTAAAACACGATGAAGCACAGCCACCCGTGCATCGACCCTTTTCTAAAAGGATATATGCAAAATCATGCCATTAATTTCTGATTTGATATACTTTCTCAATAAAACCGTCAAATTTTGGATCAACAAAGGCGTCGAAACAATTTCTTCAGAGTTTTTATCTAATGTCTATTGCAAATTTTCACTGATACCTAGAATGGCACTACAGTGAATTGAAGATTTATTACTTTTTTATTATTTATTAATTTGCAAAATATATATTCGCAGGCATACAAACACAGCAAAATTTCCGATTTCTATCCTAAGAATATAAAAGAATATTTGTTTCTATCATGGGAATATTATTCTCTGGACAAGAATATTTCATTGTTCCATATATTGAGAATAAGATTCTTGAAATATATATTCAAAATAATTATTCTTGCTGGAAGAACAATAACCAGAATATACACTCTTGTTGAAGAGGTTCTGGGTTGTACCGTATTCTCATGTGAAGAATAATTTAAATTTATAGCTGTTTGATCGGCCTCCTCGATAAAATATTCAAAAAAAACAATTGCTTTTCAGAGTTTTTAATTTAATTCCACAAAAAACATTTATAAGAAATAGCTTATTAAAATTTGCATATATTATTTTAACATTAACATTCTATTTCATAATATGTTTGAAAACACGCTAGCGAAGTAACATAATATTCGAAATAACAATAATTGTATGAATAACTATTTAAAGGAATGTTGTTGTTACATTTAACTGCAATCTTTCATCAATCTTATATGACAAAATAATGTTACCATTCAACAGTACACGCCGTCTAAATTTACATTGCCAAATATTAAATTATGTCCATCTTCACGGAAATCTTGTAGCCGTAAATAAATAACAAATTTCACTCAGACAACAATGAATATTTAATTCTTTAAGGCAGACTGTAAACGAAGGAGAGATAAAAATGTATGTTACCATTACTTCTCACAGACTAAAATTATTTAACAATATTGAAATGAACAAAGTCTTACCTTACATAAATCCAATTTTGCTTTACCTCATCCCGCCATGCACAGCATAATTAAGTTTTAGCCAGTTGTAAGATATATAATCGAAGACGAAGGAGAAATGTTATGAATGAAAGTTTAGAATAAATAGAGTAATAAAGTAACACATATCCTTGTATAAATCAAATGCTGTATAAGCCATCTACCGTTTACTGTAATTTTTCACAAGATTAACGCATTAACGTGAATTATGATGATTATCCACAAATAACAAAACGAACAAGAATATATATTCTCGATGCAGTTCCGCATTCCTACATATTCTCTCGAATTATTCTGGTCGTATGAAAATATTCTTGAAAATTGAAAATCAAGAATATTTATTCTTGGAATATTCTTATATTCTCATTAGCGGGAATTTCAAATTTTGCTATGAAGGTATATTTATCAATGAAATAATTTATACGTTGACATTTAAGCTACGGCCAAATGACATTTTTCGTAGCACAACACACGCCATTTCAAAATAAATGTGTGTTGACGAAATAAAATGAGACGTGGCCAAATGACCTCTTTATTTTTGGCCAACAAATCATCGATTCACGCCAACTCAACTTTGGGGTGACCAAATGACTTCTGTTATTTCCGCCAACATCAACATATTGAAGCACGGTTTTATTTGACAAAATGGCGACCGAAAAATATAGAAATAGAGAAGTTTTTGTGTTGTTATAGTGCATGTCGACTTCATATACAACATGCATAGTCTAAATTTATCTAATGGTATAGAACCATGATGTGTTTTGATAAACGATAGTAAAATATAGAGATAAAAAACTCCAAAATAACAGAATTTCACACTTGAAATAAATCGAACCAAAGTCTAGACAGAAATAACTGTCCGCGTCAATTTAAGAAGTACGTCATTTTTAACCAATCGCTGAAGCCTCGTATTTTGCCGATCAAAGCTGTGTTGGCAGGAGTTTCCCAAAGTGGCCAAATGACTTTTTTGATTGGCCAGCAACTTCGAAAAAGGTCGAGAACAATAGATTGTTGGGCTCCGTTGGCCAAAGTTATCATCATCTTCAAACTGCTTTTTTTCGTTGCCCAACACACGCCAACTCATCTTGCTTCAGCCCAACTCAATTTTGGGGTGGCCAAATGACTTTTTTGTTTGGCTAACATTAAAAAAAAATCAGAGTTGGCGTGTGTTGGGTTACGAAAAAACAGTCATTTGGCAGTAGCGTTAGCCTATTTACACTTTACAACATCGCTGATAATTTACAGCGCTTAGACGCTGCATGTTTAAAGCATTAAATGATGGTGATAGAACAACACGTGTTGATTGTTTCTATTGACATTTTGTTGTTTTATTCTTCGCGAATGTCTTCTTGTTGTATAGTTTGAGGGTAAAAATGAAAGAAAGAGAGTCCGTAGAGAGATGAGATCTGAAAAGTCACATTTATATCAATAACTTTACAACAGGCACGCATATGCTAGGGAAACTAATATTGAAGGAAAAATGCTGATTTAACTATATCAGTGTGACGTGCTCGAACGTCGCAATTTTAAAATTAAAATCATTTTCTTTAAATTCAATGCCTTTTCTTCCTCGGTAAGTGGGACTTCATCTCTGGTATCCCTACTTATCCATGCAGGCTATAAAAGCTATTCAGTACCAGGGTTTGAAGAAACCATCAATCACTTCAACGGCGTATGCCATTCTCACTGATAACAACTCCTCCAAGCAAAAGGACAAAGAATTGACAAAAGTGGAAATAGATACCTTTACTCAAGCTATACAACAGCCAAAGACAAGGCACGCCTCTCACCTATCCAGGAAAAAGAAGCCAATGCTTGGCTTAAAGCACTACCATCAGCAACGCTTGGCCTTTTATTGACAGATGATCAATTAAACATTGCCATTTGGCTTCGTTTGTACTTGAAGATGCGTGAGCAACATGTCTGCAAGTGCAACAGTCATGTTTCTATAGACGACCATCATGGCTCATAACTTAAAATACCAGCTGGTAGATGAACACGGCATGCAGAAGTGAACGTCATCATTCAAAATCCCTTATATTTATCAATATCCCTCGCTCCTTGAACCACCTGTCTGGCAAGAAATTACGGTAAAGATACTTGATGTAATGGATTCACAAGTCTAGAGTAAAGCCTTTGATGTGGGATTCCACCTGCTTTGACTCATTTGCTGCAACACACATCAATCGTTCATCAACAGCAGCCGGAACAGCAGCCCACTCGGCTGAAAAGAAAAAGCTAAAATGTATTCATCTCTGGGTGACAATTATCTTACCCAACCAATTGAAGCAGAAAAATACAAAACCTTTGGACTAGAAGTAAAGCTTTCGTCGACAAACTTGTTGCAAAAATTTGATCAAAAACAAATGAACCATGCTCATAAAGTTTCCTTTATCAGAGACTAGGTATTGCTATTCAACGATTGCTATCGAACTCCATTAGCATTATGGACCCTTTCAGTTATATTTAGATATATAAAAAGAATTTTGATTAGAGCGTTTTCAACTGACGTCATAACTCTACTTGCCGCCCTGTTTGTCCAAATTTTCACTTTTCAAAATTCGCAATGGCTGACAGTATTGACAAATATTTTTTCTGAAGTCGTTACTTAAGTAAAATATCTGTCATTGGGATTGATCCCATTCTTATTCCTGACCGAAAGTTTGATAGCGATTGCCTTCCTCCTGTCGATGCTTCAGACATTTTCTCGTACTTGGTTCTCGATACAAGTCATTATACCAAGGATCAATTTAAAGCATTTAAAAGCTTAGAGCCATGCAGCCAAATGTTGTATTATTAGAGATAGATTTGTTGTTGTCGGAAAAGTGAGGCATTCTCAACGCTGAACGATCCACCTGTTGAGTTGTGGGTTTTGGTCAGTAAAAATTTCCTAATATTGTATGCCCACTGCATAGGCTGCAAGGCTGGCCTAGGGGAATTCTGCTAACATATTGTCATTATATTATTTTATATCGAAGTTTGGAACATATTGAATGAAAAATTAGCTTGTGCACAAACAAAATGTAAGTGGCTTCTCCTACCTAAAGTGAAAGAAGTAAATTATGTTCCTGTGAAGGATATAAATTTTTGTTCTGACAAAGAATGAGAGATATTTTAAACACAAAAATTGACAATATTGATCAAGTGTTACACATTCCATACATACGTGACATACATACTCCACCGTCCAAATCGGATACTATAATCCAATGAAAACCTTTGTCTTCTGAAATATCAAAATCGTATATTAACTTAAATCGATATGATGTGAAACCAGTAGCACTAGCACTTGTGCCTCTCTTTGCTGAAGTGTTTTTATCAAAAAATAGAGATGTAAAAACTAAAATGGATCTATTTAAAAAGAATATCTTGATTTGGATTATCATGAGTTAATGGAAATTTGCAAGAATTATGTTTTTGTTATCAATAAATGAAGTCATAGATCTAATAGAATTAGATACGAGGAGCCAATCAAAATGTAAAGGTTTTATCATCACCGAGCTGGTCGGATCGGAGCATCTGCTAGCAAAAGTGCAAGTTCTTCCAATCCAGGTCAGCCGTCACAATCCTTGATTAAATCACTTTTTTATCCAGATTTATATAAGTTTTCTACTGCGGAAATAGCAGTCATGAAAAGTTTGCTACTTTAGCTATTGAAGCAGCAATGAAAAATAGCCATACAAATTACAAAATTATTGATTGCGGTATGTTTGTTAGTCAAGATCTTCCTTGGTTGCATGCCACTCCAGATTATTTGTCTAATTGCGAATGTTGTGGCGTAGGCTGTGGTCAGGTTAAATGCCCTTACTGTTTAGTAGATATTGACTTTGATCAGATTCTCGCTAAACCTAACTGCTGTTTGAAACGCGAAGGTGATTTATTTTTATAGAATGCCTTTGAGTGTCGACTGCAACTACGGTCAGTTTTTCCATTTGGCCTGTTTAGGATACAAGCGTAGACCTAACAAGTTTGAAACAACTTGGGTATGTAGTTCGTGTATTGACATGAAAAAATTGCACATTAACTTCAACTAAAATTGATATACCATTGGTCAATTATCCTGTTAATGATTTTGTTAGTGATGATGACATTTGTTTCCTTCGCCTTTCAATTGGTTCTTTTGATCCAAGAAGATCATTGGCTAAATTGACTTCTGAACATTTTAATTTAATCCTTAACAATGACTGGATTGATTCAGACATTGTTCAGAAATCACAGATACTTCTGCAAATTGTAGATCCCAATGTTGAAGGACTTTAGCGACCTACACTTGAACCGGTCAGAAACTTTTCTGTTGCTAGCAAAAGATTTGTTCAGGACCTACACACTGGGCAATCACATTGAGTATGTATTAGCTCAAAAGGCAATATTCCTGGTGAAGTTGTACTATACGAAAGCTTGTACGAAGGCAACATCAACAATGGAATAATTGAACAAATTCATAACTTAGTTGCTGAATCAAATGTTAAATATGTTTCTGTTGTTCCTGTACATCAGCAAACTAATGGTTCTGATTGAGGTATCTATGCTGTTACATTTGCAACTTGCCTTGTTTTTAATATTAACCCTGAGGGGATTTGCTTTGACATCCCTAGAATCTGGCCTCATTCAATTCAATGTTTATCAACAAATGAACTAACATTGTTTCCTACTACCAACTTGTACTTCAAATTAACAGTCTAGTGAATTATGCATACGCCCATTGTGGTTAACTTTGTTACATTATGTTTTGATACACAACAAAGGTGTTGTTTAAAATTTTTCAGTCGGCCTACTGGAAATGATGCAGTTAATTTTGTAGTCAGTTATTACAATAATCAATAAAGAGACAGATTGAGTTCTATTCCAATTATCAAAACACATAAGCGTGTTTAATTTATTGCAAAAATACCTAAAACATTTTAACATAAAACATTTACAATATAGTTTAGTTTTTGACTTCATATTTCATATATTGTTTAAAGCTCTGCTGTATAGCATTGAGCCCTATGTTCAATCAGCAAGACAACTTACACCACATTATATATATATTATAGTTTAATAAAAGAAGTCAAAGACTACACATTCATAATTGTTACTAATAGTGCTTACGCAATCATCAGGCAAATAAACTTATTAGTTTATTAAGTTTATTTAGTTTATTTACTAATAAAGAATTAGTTTATTTGTCTGATGATTGCGTAAGCATGAAACTATTGGTAACAATTATGAATGTGTAGTCTTTGACTTCTTTTATTATATTTAGCTCTGTCAAATGATATCGAGCACTATTTTTTGCTATTAGATAATATCTAATATATTATAGTTTATATTTAAAAGAAATAATAATAAAACCTTATACGGTGTTGGAGTTTATTATTATGTTGATTAAATTTAAGTCAAAAGGTACAATCGGAGGGCACAAATTAATGAGAGCAGAGCATACTCTCATTATCTTGTCAATGGTAGGTACTGGGTGTTCTAATGATGTGGCCAATTACCTTTCCACATGAATTCGAACATTTGCGATTCCTCTAGTTTTTTCTACATCTACAGGGTCAAGTTGATCTTTTCCCCCCATAAATGCTGGAATTGCCAACTCTGAACGGCTCATCCATATCCTCTCCTGAATAGTAGAGCCTCTATCTGCCAGAACTAGGTCACCCGGCAATAAAATTTCAAAATCCCGCAATTTTCGGTCAAAAATTTGTCTGATGTCCGCCCACCCCATGCCTCTGATACAAAACTGATTGAGCCTTGAGGCGTAATACCTATAATAACCTTCACCGTATTATGATGTTTGTAACTTGAAAAAATCTGTGCTCCAGCTTGTAAGTTTGATGGTCTCTCGATAATCACCTCGAAGCAATTTATGATTACTGTGACTTTATGATCAAACGAAATTTGAAAACTGATTGGCATTGCGACACACGCCCTCTTTTTCAGGCCATGATACGGTAGGGAAGAGACGAATGTCCATGACTGCTAACCACCTCAAAACTATAAATTTATTCGGGATATTGAACTAAGGGAGCATTGAAACGATACGCCAGGTCTTGCAATGGGACATCTAGTCTAAGTATTAATAAAACGATAATAAACTACTGGAAACCGCTCAGAATTGTATTTTTACGTGTGCTATGCACCTGCACAAACTTGCAAACTATTTCCAATACCTGGAAGCTTAGTAACCCCGTGTAGAATTCTAACTTCGTTTTCTTATTATTACCCCTGAAGTAATCTTCAATAAAGGGCTTTTTATAGGTTCTGTTAGCAAATAATTGAATTCATCTGTCTGTGTACTATTAACTCGCATATAGCCAACATTAGTGTGATTAATTTCTTCATCAGAAATAGCATCGATAGCTTCGTCAACAGGCATGATCATAGTGTCCATACTTTCATCTTCTGATCCAAGATGCTTTGAATCTGTATAGCTCTTTTTAATTGTTATCTTCGAAGCATTATCATCTTTCAGTCAAGTTTAGGCGCCACACAGTCCACATTGTGTTTATCCCAAGCAGGAGCAGGCTTACCAGATAAAAAATGCTTATTACAAACTCTATCATTTGCAATTTTCTTATCGGTCAAGTCTGATCTGCTAATAGCAGAAAGCCACTTTGTTCTCCTTCCAATGGTAAGCGGTAAAGTTATTTCTCCATGATGAGTAATTGCCTTGGGGACACAACTGAATTTCAATACTATTGGCCGTTTTCTGACGTAGTTTTTGATCGTTTCCCATCAGATTTACGACCACATCCAACAATTGAACATTTTGCCATATTTAAAATATGATATTTATTATAACAATAGTATATTTTAACAAAGATATCTGATAAATCGTTGTCGAATAACTTAAACGTTGCAGTGAAAAAAATAAAAGCGCAGTATAACACGAAGAGCTGAATACGGAAAGTGAACAAACAGGGCGGCAATAATTGCTTTGAGGTCATCAAGTCACGTGGGTGAAAACTCTCTATAGAATATAGGATATAATGATGATCAGCAATTGTAAATATATAACAATTAGACAACGAGCCCGAGTTGGCTATCGTCGAATAGTCACCGAGGTCCTCCGAGGTGACTATTCAGGACGGTAGCCAACAAGGGCGAGAGTTGTCTAATTGTTTAGTAGAAACAAACTAGTGGTACAAGCCAAACAAATCAAAAGAAATAATTTCCAACTATTTATTTTGCTTCTTGCATAATTAATTTCAAGTATAACGTTCAATCAAAGTCACCATGACGACTGCAGCGTCGTGATTCGGAGGATGAATTTTAATTTGACTTGTTTCAGATTTAATTTTTAAAACAAAGCAGTTTGATATGAATACTGGCTACAAAATACAACCCCACAAATTAGCAAACTTGAGCAAGGTAACTACTGAGTATCTAAAAATATATAAATGTTTGCAGTTTGTAATATAAAAGTTTGTTGTTTATAAATTTTGCTGACTAGCGATTTAATATGCAATAAACTTGCGACGAAAAATTGTGAGAAGATTGTTAAATAAGATTAAAATCGTGCATGCATAGCCTACCATTAAACAACTTCATCTCATATTTTGTTCCTTGTTTTTTTTCTCGGGCACGGAATCTATAAGACTCGTATAAAATTGATTCAAAAACATCTTCGAATCTCTTGTTTACTTTTTGAAATATGCGAGGGAGCTTGCCAGTGTTCACCATGAGAAAATAGTGAACGATTGAGCAACCAATCAAAATGCAGATCATGGAATAGTATAACCTAATCGGTTTCGACTAAATACATTTAGTCAAATTTCAAAAACTTTTAATTTTACCGAGTTTACATTTTACATGTTATTTTCCATAGATACCTGAATGCCATTCCGAATTATTGCTGGTTGTTGTTTATCAATTTCCATAGAATGTCTTAGGTTTTGTTATATAAATGAAGATAGAATGGTTAAGAATGAAGCACAAGGTCAAGATTGTCTGATTTAAGTGAGACTTCATAGAAAAGCCTTTGGTTTGTCTATCTATTGACAAAAACAAGCACACGTAAGAAACAATTTTACTATCAGTGTCTTTATCCTATAGAGCTTTTTCACATCAACCATGTTGGAAATCTTTTTTCGAAATAACTCTCGAGGGACCTGCATTGGAAAACTGTGAAAAAGCTCCATTTCATCATTGTACTATAAAGTTTGACGCAGCTGGCATAGAAATTGAGCGATGTAATTGACTACTGCCTTCAGCATGGTATCAGAAGTAGTTCGGAGAAGCACAAAAAGGATCAATTAATCATGATGTCGTTCTCCACTGATTGGATTGGGAATAAGAATAACTTATCTTTTAGGCTGTGCTTGGCTTTCCTGGCTATAAAAATAAATCAGCAGTAGAAGTAGACGTACCGAATGTTGACATTTGAAAAGTTGCATATCATTTCTCACATCATTTCTCACTTTACAATCAGTAATTTAAAACTCATGTACATGACAGTGGAATTTGTACGTATTACACAATAATTGTGTTGCTGGATGTCCATCAAATAATAATTAAATGATAAGACCCAATGTGGGAGGAATGAGCCTCAATAGGCAACACTTTAACGTTGACTGTAGTAGTATAAAGACCATAGATGCGAAAGTTTTATTTTTAACACTACATAGTAAGGATAATAACAATTAAGAAAATGAACAACGCTTATTGATGCACAACAGTGTTATATATCGCTCAGATAATCTACAATAGTGGCTGACTTTGCGCCGTTTTAGGAAACACTTGTGGATTAGTTTGAAATGCCTATAAATATGAATATCAACTGAAGTTGAGGCTCAAAACAAAACAGAACAGAATAGAGAAAAATTAACACTTGCATGAGGCTCTATTGGTGTTCTTATTATAACGAATTTTTAATCATTAATATAATTTTAAACTTTTGAAAACAGCCATGAATTTATTGAATAGGCAGGTCCACTAAAAATTTCAAAGTTGATTTTATTCGTGTTTCGGATATATCATACCCGCAGAATTCCATAAAATTGATAAAAATTCCAAAAAAATTTCCAAAAACCCTTCATTTTTGAGTTTTAAATCCATAAATTTCGTAGAACGTCAAAACGATTTGTGATTGGCTTGCTATATTATGACGTCATTTCCCGGACAGAACAAAATCACACTCCGCTAAACAATGGAGACTTTGGCATTTTTGTAATTATTGGTATCGTCAAATTTAAATGTAATCATTTCCATTAGCACTGCTGTTCCTGTTCAAAATATTGAAGGCTGACTTCAAAAAACTTATTACGGTGACCTGAAATATTCATCAATGGAAATCGCTCTGAAATATTTATATCAATTTATGTTGTTTTTGTCTACGTTCGAGCATGGTTCGAGTGTCGAAGCGAGAAGGAACAAGGATGGTAGACTAGCTTAGCAAATTATTTGAATTTCAAATAACACACATAAAGTTTCAAACAAGTTGGAAAATAAGTGGATGGAGTTGTATGATCTACCATTTATTAGCAAATTATCCACGCTATTTTCTCGCGAATCATATGGCCTATTATAGGATCAAATTTATTGTAGCTATGATTCTACCATGATTCTACAAAAGCTACATTCACTGTCTTCGCTGATCAATGGGATAAAATATATAGCTAAATATAGCTACTACATCAATATCGTCCATTGCCTTCACACAAACTGCATGATTAATCATTTGTCCAAGTAAGTATTTGTTAATCAATGCAAAATGAAACATAAATTGCTTTTCGGTTTTCAGAAAATTATACGCCTCGACGTAAACTGTCGTAACATGCGTGATCGATGCGTAAAATATTTCATTTAAACGGCAACTTTATTGAATTTGAATTCTGATTTACTAGAATAAATCCAAATCTAGAATTGGTAAAGCGTTAATAGGTCCATTTAAAGTGTTTGTTAATTCAAATAAATGCACACTGAATGCGATTTCACCGTCTTATATCTGGTGATAATAACACAAGCAACAGTTGATGATGCATGACAGACGAAGTAAAAGAACGAAGATTTGATAAATAAAAATAACACTACTTTGATGCTCGAGTGATGATCTAAGCCGTTTATATATGAATGAGGTTTCTTCTCTAAATATCAAATATATATATATACATTTCCAAGTGAATGCTGCCTACTTTTTGGTGAGACTTTGGTAAAGACGAGTGAACCTTTTCGTTTTGATGTGAACGAGCACTTTGAAAGTCTTTGACAAAAACAGTGTGCACGTGTAGCCTGCGTGCAGACTCAAAACAAAACTTCTCTAAAGTGTAGATCGGCCTGGCTGAGAACTTTTGTTCGTTTGCGGTCGGGAACCGCGAGAGAAAGATATGGAAAAGATTTGTTTTGTTTCGCTACAAAAAGGACAAACCGAAAAAAGAAACTAAACTTTACCCTTAGTCTCGTTTAAAAATCAGCGGTTCTGATTATACTATTCACAAAAAATTTGGATAAAAAATGACGAATTGATGGATGAACGGTTTTGGATATCAAGTCATGATAAGTAGTAGATTTCTCACTTTGTCCGGATTATGACGTCACATTCCTTCATCCACCAAAACTTGCCGTTTCGTAACCATGGTTACGCAATGTCATTTGAAGTCAGATATCTCGATGGTTTGTCGATATTTTTGGAAAAAAAAATCGGGGATATTAAACTTATCCTTTGATCTTCGTATGGATATGTTTAAAGTACATACTTAAATTTTAGTGGACCTGCCTATTATCTGATGCTATGATTGCGTTCAAGCTTCAAATTACAATTTGTAATAATTTTTATATTCCATAATTTATAGCAATCCAGCTGCTTGCTAAATGACTATAAAATGCAATATATTAAGTATACCGCAATATTTGCTTCATATACAAACACAGCTGACTAAAAGTGAGGCAGGGGAACCGGATTGTGATAAGTATGATAAGCGTGTGTCCAACATATGTCCCATCACCACTTACGTTTATTAATTCCAATTATATTGACTATTTCCAAAAGAAAACATTTGATGGATGATATTAATATGGTCTTGATCTGGATTCTGCTTCTTGTTGGCATTGTACACGGCATACGATATGGTAAGAATGTAACGCATTGATGATATCCCATTTAACATACTTCGTCATTGAAGGAGCAACATTGACCCGTGGTCATTACGAGCCTAATTTGAAATAAGATTAGCGTAGATTCAACGATCAGTATCAGCTATGCCCGGGCAGCTATGGCTTCGAATTTCAATTTTCAGCATGGTTTCAGGCACAAAAACAATACAAACGACCACATACACATGCGTGACTTTATAAGATAACCAGATCCCACAGGTTATTTTTTCCACTTTAATGATGATGATAAAAGTTCAAGGTCATTTAATGTACTTGAAAGGTCGCATGATAAGATGAAACATCTTCATTCTGAATGCTTTTCTGTAATGGGTTGATATTGAAGCTCTACCTGATAATTGTTTAAAAAAAAATTGGCGCAGGATCAAAATAAAATAAGGAAAATTAAAATGTTGTTAGTAGAGCAACATCTATAATTAACGATATACAATCTTTCCATCATCATATCAAGCTATACTGTGTCACATTGCTGCATCATGATAAATTAAAAAATTGGTCCTTGAATCTTGCCAAAACTGCTATGAATAGAGGAAATATTTGCAATTTATAATAGCAGGTAAACAGAAATAACTATTTTCTGTGATTTATATAGTTGCCACACTGCATAATGTTGTGTCGTCTGAAAAACGTTTGATTTAGCATTCGACCCAGAGAAGGATATGACCCCACTAATGAATGCTTATATGAAACACAATAAATATATGCACAAAATGCCACAGCTATACTAGGCGAGGAAATAATAGTTTCCATTTCAAAGAAGAGAAAGGAAGAGATATCACACATCTGTTTTGTTCGTATTGATAGTTAGCACTTGGTGAATGTTGGAAAACACGTGGGAAGAGTCGCAAGCAGCACAGTAACAATTTCCAAAATTAACGTAATTCAACCAATTATTTTCCTATGAAAAAGGGACTTTGAAGATATCATATTTTATAAACGATACTTAAACATATCATTAACTCGTCATCCACTAGAGAACAGGATGCAGCTGGAAGTGCTTGTATATTTCTTCAAGTGTGAAAAACAAATGATTTAACATAAACCTGAATAAAGAGTAGAAAATATATATATATAAGCGGTGACAACACGTAACTAGCTGGAGGAAGGTTTAAAGTCAATACAGTACGTAACTAGGTAGGCTTCGATTATAAATTTAAGCTTAAATTCATAGCATTAGCAACAGGTATAAGAACATTTTTTTACATCCGGACGGATTATGCTTTCTATAGACAAAATAATTCAGGGTATAATTCAGATTTCGCAAACCAAATCCCTGTTTCAAAATAAACTGATCACGCCCTTACAGCGCATTTATGATCAAACTTCAAATTCAATAAAGTAATATAAATATTAAATGCTCGAACAGTTTAAAATGGATCATTTTGTTATTCAAAAGAGCAAGGTAGCTTTAATTGCCAACTTCGGTTTTCGAAACTTTATCATTGGACTTTGTCAACAAAGATGAAAGGGTATACAGTGTAACCCGCTTATGTGCAATTCGGATAAGTGAAATTCCCGCATATCTGCAGCCTGGCTTTGAAACCCGTTAAACAATTTCCTGGTCAAGTAAGTCATTGGTGAGCAATTTCGGATAACTGAAAATTCGGATAAATTCAATGAAAATCGTTGGCAATTTTGACTTGCACTTAAGCGGGTTACGCTGTATAACGAAGGTTCTGTTCTATCAAGACTATAAAATTTATCACTCCAAATCTTCAATCCAATCTTAGCCACCATTATCATTTTGACCAAAAGTAGAAAACCCAGTCATCATTTTCATTAAGTAATATTTCATATCGGTAAAAGAAAAATAAATGTATAGAAACAATTCAACCAATGTTTAAAGAGTTTCGAATGACCAGCAGCCTTTGCTTTGTTTTGTTGTCTTGATTACAAGAAACGAGGCTAATCCTCTGGAAAGTGACGTCAGCGCCCACGTCAGAGGATTGTCCTCGTGGCTGTTGCTACGGAAAGACACGACAGAAAGCTCGAGAAAATAGTCTGGTTTATCAATTTCAGTTTTGGATAAATCTCAATTCTCACTTGTCGAAACGCAAAGTCTATGGCTATAGATATGTAGATATGTACTGCTCAAAAATTAATAGCAGAATGGGAGTCACAGTCCAATTATCTGTCTGAGAAGTTTGACGCAAATCAAAACAACTTGGATAAAATGTACTTTCAAATCAACACTAAATAAATTCATATGATTCTAAATTTTACAATTTACGTGCATAAATACTGCAGGTAAACAATGCAATATAAAACATACATAGGTATGTAACTAACTATTTTAGACGAAGCCTACGTGTTTACAAACATAATTTGGAGTCAATGATCAAAGTATTCGTATTAAAAATCGAATTCACCTGGTGTTATAATTTAATTTTGTTTCGGCGATAAATTTCGATTTTGAATGCTAACAAATCTCTTCCCGTTCTTTCAATTCCTAATATTCTTGTATCAAGTAAGCACCAACATGAAATTCTGAATCAGTCGAGTTCAGTAGGCCTAGCCTAACAGTTGTAGCTTTCAACTCGGTCTTCCTTCCTCAATTCGTATAACGCTAGTAGCAAGTGAATTGATTTTCGTGGTAGGCCTACACATTTATTCAAGCGTCGAAAGCCTTTACGACGTCCACCTCTATTGCTCTTAAACTTTCCAAACCAGTTCGTTGATAAACAACTTGGTAGAATGCTTCAATGTTCGTTTTACGAAATGTTTTGCAAAATCGCGTGTGTGTGCAAAGGAGACACAAAGGCGGGCCGTGTATCATGAAAACGAGTGATTGAAATCTGGGTCCAGATTTCAATGACAAAAATATGCAAAGGCTGCTGGTCATTTTATGGTCTTTAATAACAGCAGCTGCTAATATAATTATGCAAAATAAGACATGTGTGCAGCCGTAGCTAAAAACAAACGCTACGCCATTTAAAATAATCATAATTTTGTAAAATATTAATAATGTAAAATAATTAAAATCATGCCAGTAAAACATCAAAGTCTTTGATTTATTTACCGACTAGCGTAAAATCAAATAAATATGTATAAGAGTATCGCTCCTCGTCATGACTTATTGCTTGATGACGCACATCTCAAAGGAGGAATTTTCTCCGTCATTAAAATAGTGAGACTTGGAGAAAGTTGACCCTAGACCTTGATAACAACCGTATGTGTATATACGGCACCCAATAGGTGCCAAACTATCTCTTTTGAATTAGACGATTATAAAATATCAGAATTTGATCCCAGGGGGGTAACTTCCATTACGCTTCAACGGGGTTGTTCAAATGGAACTTGTTGTATTCCTATATATTAGACTATATTATTACAATGCCAATATCTTTGCTATATAATAATCTGACTTCTAACATTACCTCAGTTGTTGTTGGAGTCACCTCATGAAGCTAGTCACTTGTAACGGTTTACTTTACATCATATATATTATACATTATTGAGTGTTATCTTTGTGTTGTCTTCACTTACGTTGCACAACACATTATACGCTTACAACATGGCGCAGTGATTTGTTTACCTTTCACGGAGATCAACTGGCCGTTATAAGTATATTTATTTTTTTTTACGTCGTCAAATTTCAAGATGGCAAATATTATACTAGCCAAATTTTTTCGCACAAGTTATCAAGGCAATTTAGATAGAGCATTGCATCGTTTAGAAGCTGCTATATCGTTCTTCGACCAAATTGATGTCGTACAACGTAAACTATCGGATTTAGCCGCCTCTGAAAACGCTTGTGAACAAGCAAAAACTATATTACAGCATTTTACTGATGTGCACATTTCTGTCGTCACTCTTGAGCCAGCTAAACCAGGAGACCCAATGGAATACATTTTTAATACGTTTGAAAATCGTTTACTCGTTGGAGAATGTGGCATTTTAACAAGACGTGATATTATTTCACAAAAGCCAACATCTGATTATTTGACCAGCACGTCCTCGACAACGCCTTTAAATCAATCAGCAGCAACAACTCAATCTACGATATCCAAACATTGTGATGATTTTACAGACTTTATACAATTTAAATCAATATGGACTAACTATTGCAAACTTGTCGACATTTATTCTTAACCAAATGAGTGTCACATTGCCAAGTTTTGGAGCGTTTGTTCTCCAGAATTCATCCAAATGGCACAAGGTATTTTACTATTTAATTGCACCAAGCCAAAGCCAATAGCTGATGAAAACATTCCTTCCAATTTGGAACATATTCGACCTACATTTAACGGCGAAACTATGGAAAAATCGCCATTTTTACAGCGTAAACATCCAATTTTACAAGCGGAAAAAGCAGAGCCAGTTAATGACTTCACGCTGATTAACGCTAACAGTAACAACAAAAGCATTGACTTCACAGCCTCGTCTGTACTCAGCAGCACGCAGAAAGGACATTCATCAAATATCATTTATGAAAATTCGTCCCGATGTCAACAAATTATTTATGCTTATATTTTACACCATGGTCTTCAATGCCTCACAGAAACTTCATTATTTACTTTTAACAAAACTTGCCACTATTCCTGCGTGCGCCCATTAGCGATCAACAATGCCAACATTTCAAAGATTGGTATTGGAATTACCTGAATTATTGGACGGCAATTAATAGCCGATTTATCATTTTACAACATCAATACTTTCACATCCTACAATTATTTCGACTTATCGTAATTTTAACAAATCGATACACATTTAACATAAGCTATTTTATTTCACATTAGCTATATATATTTTTTTCAAGATTACTTTTCATCATAAATTTAGATTCATTCAAAACTTTTTAACATAATATTATTATTTTTTTCATATCGCAAAATACTTCGTCGGTCTTTGAAATTGACAATGCGAAATAATATTACATTTTGTATGCTAATTTTATCCAAGCAATAATTTACATTTATACATACATTTCAATTTAGCTTATACCTACTATCGTTTTATTATACTTTTGATATTTACAATGAAATTATATAATTTTTATTTTTTTACATTAGATTTCACATTTTCAGTACTATATTTCAAGCATCATATATTCAATATTTTTATATTTACATCATTACAATTAAATTCACATTTAATCTTCATTCGAAATCATTATAAACATATTTTTATATTTCTCATTTCTCTGCATTACTGTATTTTCATTTTTCAACATTGAGCTCTACATTTTTGATTCATTTATTCTAAAATTCCACAATATACATTTGCAACACTTTTATTAACGTTTTTCAATTTAGCTCATTTCATTAATATTACAGTAATTTGCTTTCCCGTAATTATTTCATTATTAATTCAATCGCTCCCAAAAAAGGGAGATGTTGTATTCTTATATATTAGACTATATTATTACAATGCCAATATCTTTGCTATATAATAA
Organism: Haliclystus octoradiatus; assembly: GCA_916610825.1. Lineage (NCBI taxonomy): Eukaryota > Metazoa > Cnidaria > Staurozoa > Stauromedusae > Haliclystidae > Haliclystus > Haliclystus octoradiatus. Next base: position 16,337,751 of record OU744451.1, read on the forward strand.
TCTGACTTCTAACATTACCTCAGTTGTTGTTGGAGTCACCTCATGAAGCTAGTCACTTGTAACGGTTTACTTTACATTATATATATTATACATTATTGAGTGTTATCTTTGTGTTGTCTTCACTTACGTTGCACAACACATTATACGCTTACAACAGAACTTTAGCAGAATGACCATAAAAAATTTCACTGATGAAAATTTGTTTTCAAAAAAATTGAAAAGTTGAAAATGATACCTCAAAACTTTTTCTGATAAAGGCAAACCCTAAATTACCCCCCCCCCCCCCCTGGAATTTGATGTCCTAGGATTTGCTTTTATGGCTCGAAATTTATGTTACATTTATGAAACGATTAATGATTATCAATCATCTTTTGATAAAAGAATGTACTTTCATCAAGAATTTTTTTTATTACCAGAACCTGAAAGCCAGAGTCCACTCCGTCCAATGGATAATCTTGTAGATGATATTTTGTTAACTTCTGCACAAAAAAGTGCCATTATCAATGGAGATATAATTGATTCGTCTCATCGCTTTGGTTATGCTATTCATAAAGACTTAAAAAAGAGATGGCCAAATGCAGTTATACCTTATCAAATAGACTGCAGTTTACGTAAGTACAGTTCACAGACTGTGTATATACATATATATATCAGTACAGAATGGAGCATAACGGGTCAGGTATGCAAGTATATAGTGTGTAATTTAATCAGGAACCGAAAGAATTTAGTTGCAATCTACTACATATGTCATCAAAAACTAGAAACAAATGGGCCAGACGATTTATATCTCAAATCCAACCCAATAATTTTCAAATTAATAAGTATATACAAAGTCAAGATTGAATCAACTTACACATGAATCCAAATCTTTAAAAGTTTCAGCTAAGTATCTTTTCTATGGTTTTTGATTTACGCTCTTGCACTGATTGGCTAAAATAAAAAGATACAGTGCAAAGGTACCTGGGCAAAGCTTCAATGGATAAACTCAGTAGGAATTGAATAAAGGTATAATTGCAAATGATTATTGGCTTTATATATATTTTGATTAAGATACGTTAGTCTTTCTTTTATCCAGAACTGATGGAGAGTGCTATCATCACAATTGTAAATGCAATGGAAGTTTGGGAATCGAAAACATGCATTCGATTTGTCAAAAGAACGACAGAAAAAGATTATGTCACTTTCTTCAGGGGAAGTCAGTAAGTATTCTTGGAAATACAACATGTGTCACATCTTTTTGTAAACAAAACATTAGAAAACAATTAGTGTCAAAGATTGAATGTAGTCACGCAAAGAAAGGCACAGACGAGGATCGAACTCGTGATCTTCGGTTTACGAGACCGACGCCTTACCACTTGGCCACTGCGCCATATAAATACACCGAGTAGAATATTTAAGGAATGTTAATTTATATAAGTGTATTTAATTGATATTTCAACTGAATACGTATAATTACACTTTCACTTCCATAGACAGAGAAAGAGAGCAATGATATACTTATAAAAATGATGTTTTCAAATCCTCAAATATCGAGAAGAAAGCGCGTCGTATGGATTTTATTCACGAGTTTTATGATACAAAACAACAAATGGATGAAATGTGTACGAAACTCTTCTCATGAAGTTTTCTTTTTATATCATAGTCAGCAAGATTTGGAAATTGGTGATTTTGGCAGCTACAACTTTTCTTTACAATATCTGAAAGTGCTTCGTCTATGCTGATTCGATTGTTCTGATTTGAGCACAAATAATGTTTACATAAATAAGTCAGAGATTTGCAGCAAACGTATCGTGTAAAGTTTGCTTCTTTAATATCTCTATAAACTGAAAATAATATTCCTTAACACTGGTTTGCTCTTTTGTGTCTCATACTCTAGCTTGACAATGATATCTCTGTAGCCGCTTTCAAGGGTTCAAAACGATTGTTGTTTTCAAGGTCTGTCTTCTCAGGGGTTTTCATTTTCTAGCGAAACAGGAAATTAATCTTGGTTATATCGAATATATCGCTTCTCATACACGTGAGAAAACAGCGTAGAAGCAGTCTGATTGGTTGTATCGTTTTTTTTCACGTGTGAGGGGAATGATATAAAGACAGTGATCGGCTGAGGCTAATGTGGGCTTTCATGAGCGAGCTATTGTACGTAAAGCCGAGGGGAAATATGTTCACGGTTTCCTTACTAACAAATCTTGCTGGATATAGAATAAATGGCATTGTTCTTTCCACTGCTTAAATTTCAGCTGCTACACACAAGTGGGTATGATTGGTGGTGAAAACAAATTATCAGTAGGGCCAAAGTGTGATCTGCAACACATCATGGAGCATGAAATAGGTCATGTTATTGGATTCTTCCATGAGCATAATCGCCCAGACAGGAATACCTTTATCGATGTGAAATGGGAGAATATTTCAAACGGTGGGTGCAGCCCTACTGTTTATGAAATGAAGTTGATATTACAAATACATACAAATAATTCTGTTAAGAAATTATAGCTATAGTGATATTCCAAAATGATCAACTTTCAATTACTAGCGAGTTAATTTCCAAAGAAATTCATCACATTTTTAAAGGAAAAATGTTTTCATTTTGGCTTGGAATTAATGTGTAACTTTTCCATGTCAATAGTGCATTATATATATCGCTAGCTCAAGTTTAAAAAGAAAGTAAAACATCATGGAAAATTTATAGTAGATACGAGATTGGCTTTACTGACACCAGTCATCTAAGTAATCATTTATGAGAACTTCAGTCTGATTTGTGATCGAATCCATGAGGTAATTCAAGATTAAGATTAGAAAGATTTGTTAGCTATATTGATAAAAGGGCTTGGTATAACTCTTCCTCGAGTTGCAATTCATTCCCATGCGTTATACTTTGATCCCTAAATTTGCGCAGTCATGATAAAGCCCTAAGCTGACTTCTTTGACATATTTCTCGTTACAGCTACAAAATTTGCATTTGAGATCATCAATGATGCTGACACACTAGGATCACCATATGACTATGGATCTATCATGCATTATTATTTTGCTGCCTTCAGTATTAATGGAAAGAATACAACTGTTCCTAAATTTCCAGTTCGCAGTAAACCGTATTCCACAGTTAGCGCAAGAGATGCTTGGCAAGCTAATGCTATGTATAATTGCCATTGTAAGTCAAATATTCAATGCATTCATTGATGATATTGTCATTTAGTGTATCACTTTCTATATTAAATTTGAGACTACAGTCTTCCGTCAATCAACGAGGTCTACTAATTGACTATTATCGATTATAGAAATATGGGAACGTGTGTAAGAAGATCCCTAGGAGTTATCGAATCTATTGTTCTCCAGGAGGTAAAAAAACCATCCATTCTACTAGAAAACATATGTAGATTTTATCACCTGATTTTCCTTTGGGAAATGTAAGACAATACCGCAAAAACCGCAAAAAAGCTTAGAGGGAGTTTATTGTTTTATTACATTTTAATTATCTTCTATAGTGCGTGGGAAAACATCTACTCAAAGTCGCGGACGTCGCAGCTCCAACCAAGGCCCAAAAGGTTTGTATAATTTCCCTCAACGTCTATACTATTTGTATCATTTTTATAGATCAATTGATAATGCATCGATACCTACATCTTCTTTGGATAATACATGAAACAGTACTACTTTATAGCATTTAACAGTACATGTGCCATCAGGCACTGCCATGCTGCATGGCTTGTCGAAGACAACGAGAAAAGATGTTATTCCAATAGAGCATTTGTCTTGAAATGTTTATAGTTCTAAAACGAAAAGTTCTATAGATTAAAACGACTAAAACTCTAATACAAAATTCACCCATCAAAGGGATATCAGAAACAGTTGTATAGCATAACATTTTGTATTATATGCTCTCGTATATTCAATTTCAGCATGCATTGACAAAGATGTAGGTTGCAAAGGATGGGCAAAACGTGGAATGTGTTCTAGAGGAGCATACACAGCAACGTATTGTGAACTTAGCTGCAACTCGACCAAATGTCTCTTACCAGGTAAATAGTAATAGTCAATTAGTTACCAGGCGTTATATTAGTGCTTGATCAGTACACTTTAAACTACAAAATAATTTATTGGAACAGTGCTGGTATTCTTGTCAATTTATATTTAATAGTAACTGGAAACTATTCTTCTATTAGATGTTCTTATATATACGTTATCTGCATAAAATATGAGTTAATAAAGTATCAAGTCTACAATCATTTAATTCATTGAAGATCCACTGTATACGAATAAATGTAATGTATACCTTCACTGAATCCACTGATTCATGCAACATGTTATAGGCTTTTGAAGCAAACATTTCTAGTTATGAGACTCATATAAATATTTAAGATTGTAAAAGTGGGTATTACTATTGTAAAAACTTAATTCCTGTGATTCGTCTCCGCTTAAATGGAAAATGTGAATTAAATAACACATTTTCATCAACACTACTTTATTTACTTTGATTCAAATGTAGGTCAATCAACAATTCCGCCAACAATAAAAATCACTACTCCTCCTCAACCTACGAAAAGAACGTTCACGGGCCAGTTACCCACTGATAGCCAAGGAGGAATAAGACTAGGCCATGGTAAGATTTATTATTTAAATCAAATATTCCCAACTTAAATACCAAAATAATGAATGCAGATTGAAATGCATCTTGTAGAGTACATCAAAGATTATTTGCAACATTATAATTTATATGTAGCCGTCAATCATTATTATGTGACGAAGATAATGATGATCAACGTTATACATGTGTATTGCGTACATATGAACTTTAAATGTCAAATGATAAGTGACAGTTCTACTTTTTCACAGTTAGTGCTAACTGAAAACTGAACATAAAACAGCTTAAGATTTCTTCAATTGAAATTTTTATGGCTTCATGGTAGAGGCGGAGGATATCGCGACAGATTATTTACAATGTTATACAATATGTGATACATCAGAATTCACAACCAATATTGACGTGTGTAGAAGGAAAAATCATATATTCCATTTGTTGGCAAGTTAAAGAGCGAAATGTGAATGAAAATTATCATTAAAGCTCGCAGAAAATACGGAAGAGCACACATAGCTATTAGGAGAAATCAAGAAAAGATATAATTATTACGTGAAGTATTTCGAAATTAGACATCGCTATGTTATTAAACTATCGAATTAATGAGTTGAACGAACATAGAGCTAATTGCAACAACATAAATAAAATGTGTAATTGTTCCATTGGAATTTTGCAAGTTACAATATATTGAATGGAATTTTATTTTTTTAAGGGATCCTTTGTCTAGATACAAATGTACGTTGTAAAGAAATGGCATTGTATGGTGAATGCACTAACAACCCTGGTTATATGATGGCACAGTGTAAATTTTCATGCAATGCAACTGACTGTGATCATGGGGTTCAAAAACCAAAAGGTATTTCAATGCGTTGATTTCACAAGGAGTAGTAATGCTTCCACATTCCGCAGCCTTCATCGCTACGTTAGTAATAAAGTGATCAGATAATCCGACAATCTATAGCAAACTATCTTCATTAGCCAGCATTTAGATCGATTGTAGATAAAATGGTTTAAAAAATTCAAATTGAAGAACTACTTGAATCATTTATTTCAGACAATTAGATATCAAACATCTATAAGAGACTGTGGAACATCTATTAAATACATCTTAGTTACCCGGCTTAGTTAACAGTTCATTATGAAAATCCAATTAGAACCTCAATGACATATAATTATATTGAAACCAACCATTACCAGTCCAAGGTATCTCTCATTGGGGATATAAGCTCCACGATTGAACAAATTGACAATATCCCTTTAATTATGTTTTATAGGTCACTGTACAGAGCCACTGGGATTGTCATGGGATGGTAAAAGGTCGATATTGCCTGATTCAAGTTTCACTGCAACTTCTTTTGGTTGGATAGGTAAGAAACAGAAACAAACATAATGACTTTTCCTGACAGTTATGAATCCATTGGTAATTTGTACTTTGGTATAATTTTAATTGACGGAAAAAGAAAAATCTACTTTTGTTATGAAATGGTTAGATTAAGCAAGTGCGTTAATATTTGATTCGTTGCGTTTAGCAAGTCAGAAGGTATCACTTTCAATAGTTCTAAAGGAATGGCTATTTTCACTAGAAGCAATGATTGTAAATGATCAGATCTCATGTTTCTGATATATGTCGTAGCAATGCAGATCAATATTAGCAGATCTTATGGCAGATAGACCTTTCTTATGCAGGTACATGCAGTGATACTTTGCAGCTCTATCCTGTGCTCTGTAATACAATTCTCTCTCCATCCACTATTCCATTCAATGCACTGATGTCTTTCTAGCCGGAAATTGGAGTGCAAAACCTGAAAATGCAAGGCTTTACTTGTCAGATGATAAACTGACAGGACGTATAGGAGCATGGTGTATTGGATCGTGGAAAGACTTTGACAAAGGGGGATATATTCAGGTTGATCTTGGAAAAGCGAGAAGGGTGAGATATATTGCAACACAAGGTTAGTGAACTGTTTTAAGTGAACATGACAAATAATCTCCAGAATAGATAAAGGTTACTAACATTAGATGGGGAAGAATAGTGAGGAGATATTGGAAAATCAAAGCATGTAACTGAGATATTTAATTTACAAGAAGTATTATGTTTGATATTTAAATCTTTGAAACTCCGAGAAAAATTCATAAGGACAAAGAGGCTTACTCTTGGGAAAAAGTGCGATTAATTAATTATATAAGCAAGGTCTACTTCACAGGGAAAGTAAACAGTTTGATCGACCACGTTAGGCAGTAAACATATTTATGGAACATCAAAAATAACACTTTTCGTAACTCTAATATCGCAACTAAATCCCCACTTAATGTCTGCTTTCCAAACGTGTTAGAAATTTTATGTACAGTAGAGATAATTATCGAAAATTTGAATGTGGTATTCTTTTAGACTGAGTTGAATCAGGATATATAAAGCCAATAGCAGTTCAACATTAGAATCATAAATCCATATGAAGCCTCTTGTTCAATACCATGTATAAACTGACGAATTCCCGTTGTCCTCGGGAAAGGATTGTCTTTTTCACAGTATTTTTAAAAATCCCAAGTAAAATAAAGATTACGAAACTAAAGCTCCTGTGTATTTACACATGAGCTGATTCAGCATTGCGCAGTTCTAACATTTCAGACAAGCGACAAGTTGGGCAAAAATTACTCTCTTATTCATTGTTCTTTTATCCTTTTACAGGGAGGTATGGTGTTTTTGAAAGAGTTCGTAAATTTAAAATTGCATACAGCTACGATGGTCTGCATTACAAGCAATACGAAGAGCAACAACATGTAAAGGTAATGTATCTTAGTAAATATAAATTGAGCTTAAACAAAAGCTTCATATTGAAATTGCCAGCTGAGATTTAATTTTATCAACATTGTTATGATTAATTTCATTTTATTCTGATAATCTAATAACCATAATTCGAACATTGATCATATTTCATCGATGTTGGAACATAAAAGTCAATTTGGCAACTTCGCCGACATTGGTGAAACTAGGTTGAGAATAATAAAATATTCACGATGTTTGTGAACTTTTTGAACGTCTCCAAAATGAAAAAATTGAAATTCAACACAAGTTAGCAAAAGTCAAAATCGTGAGAGTGGTCAAGTTATTTCTCCTTCTGCAACATCGATTTGGCAAGGGCTGTCTTGCATAGACTGTTAAGACACAATAGTATCAATCAAGAGAAAGTACAGGGTCCGACTAAAAATCTTGACAATGCTCTATTTCGTTGTCGAATAAAATTCTTCTTGCATAGATCTGTATAATGAAATTGGTTAATTTAAAGACTCTTATTACCCGAATTTCTAGTTCAATATGCATTATTTAGTTTAACTTTATTATTTGTTTTAGATATTCAGTGGAAACTGTGATCATTTTACACCAATATTGAATAAGTTTCTTCCTTCAATCAATGCCCGTTTTGTTAGGCTATATCCTTTGGAAGCAAACTTTCCCTGCCTTAGAATGGAGTTTTATGGCTGCTAAATGACACTCATCCCACACCGTATATTGTGAATGATATGTCATACTGCTCGATGAATGTATGGATGGACCAGGAATTTTACCAGATGCTATAATGTATTCAAGATGCTCCCACAGATGTTACAAAACGGACATTGCAAAATGAAAAATGAAGTTTTATTTTCGAGATGTTACAATGAAATTGTTTACATTTTGTACTAATATCTATGATTTATGTCTATGTCTCAAAAATGATTTTATATTATCTATTATATAACCTTCGATATCCATGGAGAATTTTGCTACACCTGCTTGAATTGATGACTTTAAAACAGAAATATGATAATGAAAACTGTTGATTATTTTGTTAGTATTTATAAGCTTGTGTGCGATTAATAGGCGGATACCCTTCCAAACGCCAAGCCGACCAATAGTGCTCCGGCATGAAATTGAACTCTAGACCCCGCAGGCTGTGGTCCAACGCCTTAACCACTACATCAAGGCAACTTGTATAAATGTCATAAATCAACAAAAATGAAGAGCCGGAAGAACAGTATACCCTGAGCATATTTATCTACGAAATTAATTCAATTACTTTTTGAAGTACAAGTTTTTTGTATTGGTATGCCTCAAATGACAAGGAGCACACAACATAGACAAATTTAATATTGTATAAACTGTGAGAATGTATTTCTTAATACGTGTTGTCACTTCCACGCTCTCTCTAACTCTGAGAGAGCCTACATTAGGTATTTAATGCTGAGCAATAGCTAACAGCCAATCATAGTATATTATTACATAATATATTTAATAATTCTACAACGAGCCAGAGTTGGCTACCGTCCAATATAGTCGCCGAGGTCCTCCGAGGTGACTATTCAGGACGGTAGACAACATGGGCGATTTGTTCAATTGTTTTAGTAGAAACTAACTAGTGGTACAAGCAAAACATATCAAAGGAAATTCAATTCCAACTATTATTCACCTCTTGCATAATAAATTTTAAATACAGCCAGCAATCAAAGGCATCCATGACGACGGCAACGTCGTGATTTGGAGGAAGAATTTTAATTCGACTTGTTTCAGATTTAATTTGTAAAACAAAACAGTTGGCGGTTAATACTGGCTACTAAAATACAACTCCGCAAGGTAGAAAATTTAAGCAAGGTAACTATTGTGTATCTAAACTAATCTAAATGCTTGCAGTTTGTGATATCAAAGTTTGTTGTTCATAAACTCTAGCTGACACTAGCGAACTAATCTACAATAAAGTAGAGACGAAAACATTGCGAGCAGATTGTTAATTAAGATTAAAATTGTGCATGCATAGCGTACCATTAAGCAACTTTATCTTATATTTTGTTCGATTGAGCTGCCAATCAGAATGCAAATCATCGAATAATATTATTCGTTTTCGATTAAATATATATAGCATAAAGCGAAGCTGGCCACAACAGTGTGATAAACTGTATCTAAGGATATTAGACTCTTGGATTAGAATTTCAGGATCCTAATCTGAGCAATCGTCAAACCCAAACTTTCATATTTTCGTTTCAAGACTGTTTCATTGATGATCATTTCTTGAATTTTTCGTTTGAATGATAAGAACTTGATACATTGAATAAGATATAATAAAACAAAATGCTCTTAAGTTCAATCGTTTCATTTTCATTTATTTCATTACCGTAGATCTAGATCTAATTTGCTTAATCATAACCACTCAAATAGCGTAGTCGTCAAATATTTTACCCAAAAAGTGACCTTTTTCAACTGGTACATAACGGGACTGGAAATGATCTAGATTCGATCGGTTACTAACTTAGACCCAATCCCTAAAAAAAAATCTGAAAATCTGCGTACCTAAACTAGTCCCAGGCTCTTTTGTCAAAATCAAGTAGGTCATCTAGAAACACAAACGTGTAAATTCTGTTTCAACCGATTTTCAAAATTCGTACTGCACAAGTCACATTTGCAAAGGTACACAACGGATGAGCGAGTCAACATAGGTGGTTTTACCTCGTGATGTCTAAGAGAGTCGATGATATTTGTATATACCATAACTTGAAAATGGCTAACGAATGTAGCCCAAACGTTCTTAAAATGAAAATTCACTATTACCACTGACGTTTTTGATCATATAAAATTAAAGTAGAATTTATATGTTTTAACTTGTCTAATCTACGATGTGTGAAACTAAGGTTAATTTTTTCCTTTGAAAATGTCATGTTAATATAATGACGAAGCGTCGCAAAACTACGTCTATTCTATCACTTGTCTTCTTATCAAGCTTATAAAGCGAAACGTGTTTAATGAAATTATACTCATTCAGATACTACTTTGACAGGACATAGAATATAGAAACATGCAGCAAGAAACTAAATGTATATACTACAAAAAAGGAATAACAGATATAAACTTACTAATATATTTCGAGCTACAGCGCACAAGAGTAATAAATTCAATGTAATCAATATTATTCTATAATGCCTAGTTAGATATAATTGTTAACAGAATTGATTTGATCAGCAACCGTAAAATTCCATTCTGATGCATGGGTAATTTGCTTCTGTTGGATATAGACGAATGTGCTGAGCAGTGAAGGGTACATTAAATTGATTGAGAATAGGAGTGAAATGATCACAGTTGGCGTCAAATATCTGAAAAGTACGAAAAGATTTGCTTGCATTGAAATGCTCCATTTGATACTAAACCATATGTGACTTACCATCCATCATGTGTATACATTTCCGTTCGTAACCTAATAAAAAGCAGACCATAGCCCCCCTCTGCTTACTTTCGTTTGAATTATGCTGGTATAATTCAGACTCATATTCATGTAAATATTTATTTATTAAAATGCATTTCAAATGATTGAATCGTTTCTGTTTTATATAGTGTTCAATGGTGACAAATATGAAAGGCGGTGCAGTTTCCCTCTTTAAGGATTATTTCAAAGTGAAAGGCTACATTCGAAATCGGGAAAACGCAGCTTCATGTTTCATTTTTTGAATATTTTTAATAAAAACTTTGTTAATGCTCTGCCAGCTACCTTGGTTTGGATTTGTACATAGGTGTTGGATTGAGAAAAATCATCAATATGGTTTCAATAATACAATGAAGAATGCTTACATAAGACAAATCCATATCAAATCAAATGTGGAATATGTCTTTCAGTGTTATTAACTTACCCTCGTAATTCCATTCTCCTGATAGTCTGAAAATGTAGCTCCATCCATGCTATGGGAGATTTTAAATTTGCTAACTCTTTCAAAGTATTTGTGACGACCTATCATCATGAAGTTAGAAAGAGATATTACTTTGTGTTTGAAAATATAATATTACGCTGAATTATCATAAATATAGAAATTCATTATGCTGAACTAGGATCAAATCGGATAGGCCGTTAAAACAGATAATTATCTGCTTGAATTATCATCCATAAAAGTAAGGTATATGGCGTCGCTCTACCGAAGGCACCCGTACCACTCCTCTATTTCTAGATGAGTGGCTGTTTTCACTGAGAGCAATGATTAATTAAATGTGTTCGATTAACCAATAGGAAGCAAGAAAAAACTTGCAATTAATCATAAAGCATATTTTTCAATAATTGAATGTTTATGTAAGGTTTACATCATTTAATTCTTAAACTTTAATTTCTTTATTCAGAATAAATTCTTTCTGTACACATTCTTTGGACATACAATTCAATTTACAAGGACAATTGCAACCTTATCAATACCTTTTCAACTTCATATAGCATTTTTAAATAGTCTTATTATTTTTGCATCTCTTCCAAACGTTGACCCAGTTCACAAATTCAGGACTCAGCCTTATCCTGCAAGGATCCAGTTTCGGCATAAATTGCATGGACAATTGAACAATTTGGACATTTTCAGATAATTTAATTTTTATTGAAAGTACTATATTCAACCCTCGTCAGCATTTATTTTTAACGTGTTCATTTTGACTTTAGTCTGGGAAGTCTAAATATTTACGCTCTTTATGCTGCACCATGATTTTGCATACTGATTTTTGTTTTGTAATATTTTTTGACTTGCTTTGAATTTCCTCGCTGCACACAGTCCAGGCATCAAATGTTACTTGTTTGGTGTAATTGGGATTGTTGCTCCATAGAAGACTTGAAGAGTTACCCTAAAGCCTGACTGCATTTTAAAATGCTGATAATCTGGCAAGGTGGATTCATAACAGTGAGCTGACTAATTATGAATATCAACATTATAGCATCATTTATCTCCTTTATTATTCCTCAATGCTAGCTTTACCTTGTGTTGCAATGTAGCGAACTTTTCTTGCTTGTCCTAAATCAATCTCAATGAAAGCACCAGCTCTGAAATCATCCCAAGTTGCAACGCACCATGCACCTATTCTTTTTTGGTCATGATCATCTACAAAATACAGTCTGGCATTCTTTGCATCAGCATTCCAATTCGATCCTTCAAAGTAATTGACAATTAAATAATGATATGTTTGACAGAAAAAGCAACTGGTAACAATTACATAATTTAATATTGTATTGAGATCAATGTTTCGATCACCACTAGTGACCATTAGTTGTGATCGTAACGTTGATCTCAACAAAATATTAAATTATGGTGTTACTAATTGATTTTCCTGTCAAGTGTATATCACAGAAGCTTTTGTTAAATAATGAAATTAGCGGTAGAAAATACAAATAAAAAAAAGTATGTCTCACTGCAAAGTCACATTAAAGGAAACAAATTATTACACAGATTAGTCAATCATTGTATAACAATGCAGGATATCGGCTGTATTTCAATACGTTTGATGCTCCCTTACCCGGTGAAAGATGAGATGCTGCCTTCATGTTGCTATCAGGAATTTTATAACCCTTTCCATCAAATGCCAAACCAAGAGGATCCGCGCATTGACCTTTGGATAATATATATAAATTGGTTAAATATGGATTTCGATAAAAAAAAAACATTTTATGTTCAAACAGACAAATATTTAACTGCCCAATATTTGAGATTGAGAATATTTCCAACCTATAACTATTCAACGATGTAACTTGAAGTGAAGATCCTCGTGCTTGGAAAAGCAGCAGACAATTAAGTTTTGAAACGAACACCATTTTATTTATATAAGAAAATGTAGCTATATCATTAAAGAAAGAGAAATGAGTTTCCCTCTACGAACTCTCGAATACAAATACGAATTATTTGTTTGATTCAATTTTGTCTCGATTTTTGACTAATTCTATAGTTAATATCAAAGCTATGACTTTAATAATCTAGCATTATATCTACGAATGTGTGGATGGTTTCAACTTATTTATAAGACTATTTATCTATGAGAATCATGCATACGCGTGAAAATCAAATCAAGTGCTGCTAACAAAGATAATAGTGATATAATCATTAAATTTTAACAGGAATTGATAGTCTGCCAAATGATGGCAACAACGAGGAAAAAACTTTGAGCTACAGCATTATTGATTCAAGAAACATATCAAGGCTGTGCAATATGCTAGACAGGCAGCTTAACGCTGAGCTATGCATGAGGAAAAATCTTTGGAGATTCATAAGGCAATAAACTTCCTTTATTAAAGGAGATTCATAAGGCAACACAGAACACGTCCTTCAAGCGATTTATTGATTGATGGATTGATTCATGAGTTGTGCATCTACTCTAACCTGGTGGTTTTGCCATTTCTGTTTCACAATCAGTTGAGTTGCATGATATTTGACAGTTTCGTTGCATCCATCCTGGATTTCTTTGACATTCTCCAGTTTGTGCCCAATGGGCACATTGGTTATGCGTATCCATGCATAAAATTCCTGAAATTTATTCGCAATTAGAAAAAATAATTTGTCTGCATATATTCTACAGGAAAATATAACAAGCTTAAAACATCTTCACACACCATCTCTGCTACAAGGTCAAATTAAATCAGTAAACATTTTCTACATTTGCATGGCCCCGAAATTTCCACCGATTAAATAATGGGAAAAGCTAATCCTAATTAGATCGAATTGGAACGATTGCGTGACGAGTCAATTACAATTATCTTTGAATTTTTTGGGTTTCGAATATTTCCATCCAATTTTGTTTTTTGATATAGCTGATTCACATTTGTTGTTTTCATCAATATCCGCTTCTGCATGTTATAATTATCTAAAGTATACCTGTTCCAAGACGTATTGTTCCACTGCTTGTAGTTGGTAATGTTCCAGTGTAAGGTGCACCAGGTGTAGTTTGTCTGCTTGGACTTGTCACCGTAGGTACCGAAGTTGTTTGAACAGTTTTCACAGGAGAACTGGTGGGATTGGGATCTGAAAGTCAGAAAAGAGCATCATATGCTTCTAATGAACTATTGTAACTAAATGCAGTGGGAGTGAATGACAGTAAATGGATCAAAACGAATCCCTTCTTGTATGAACCATCATTTCTAACTATGTGTAAGTTTAGAGATAGTATCAGATGTTGGCAGACTTCGTCGAATACTCGACGGTAGACAACTCGATCTCAATTTGTAATTATCAAATAGTTATACCTGTTTTGCATGCTGGACTACAGCTCTTTGAGCAGTGCATCGTCACAGTTGGATTTGTACGGCAGTGACCCCATGACTCCCATTGAGAACAGCCATCAAACTCATCAACACATGATGCTGAAAAGTAAACCAATGTCATGATCATATAACGTGTACGCGTTCAGCAATAGGGTGACTTATTATCGAGTAGATATATTTAGTTAATGGAAATAGGACATGTAGCCAATCAAGGACTATGAACCATAGAGAGAGTAAAGATGATAACGATAAGATTTACGAATCCTTAGGTTGTTGTTAAGTGGTTTAGATTTTGAAACGATCTATATACACTCTCTTCGGTAATCATAGTATAGCTCTCGGGATAAATGTAGCTGTTACTCAATTTTTCAAGATGAATGGAGGAAATATGAAAATTAAAAATTGCACGACTTTTCAGGTCAGATGTAAACAAAGATTCGGATAAAAGTATATTACAGTATTATTGGTTTGGTTGAATAAATAGGAAATACTTGAAATAGTGATGATTGTTTAGGTTTACGAGAAACAATTGAATATGGCAATTTATTATGAACTATTTAGCCACCACAGCAAAAAATTCCAGCAATGTGTTATAAATTCCAATAGGTTAAATCGATCATCAATATAGAAGTAGAACATATCAGAACTGTCGAACACACCTGAATGAACATATTTTAAATTAATTTGATTGATATTATTACTATACTGTTTTGTTCAGCGGAGTCAAGTTTGGTCTGGAATTTTTCTATCGCAAAAAAGCAAGAACGACTTTCTTCCAAGACGGAATTACAATTATAGACGTAAATATAAGCCATAGAATTTTTAAGCCATACAACCTCAATTTGAAGAACATGTGTATATTAAAATCAGAGGACTGATATCTTCTTAAAACCCTGCCTTTGCTACAAAAAGTAATTTTAAAACGTATTCCTAAAAATGTATACTTCAACTATATATACATCAAACTTGGGAGAAATGTGATCTTTTTTACATTCCCATTTGATGCAACCCCATTCTTGTAAAACTTGCTAAATTACAGACTGCCCTGTCTGTGGAATAACGCAAAGCCTCTTGTCAATATTGAAACTTCTTCAACAAACTTCTGTCATTTACTAAAAATCATATACTGGATCATTTTCTCATTACTTTATGTTTGTTCATTTTTAATCATAACCGAAAATTTTCTCTCTTCACTTGCTTACTTTTACTTCATTCGTTAATATTTCAATTTTTCATGTCTTTGCTATATTAATTAAATAAATAAACCAGTATGTAAATTAATTTGTCCCCATACAAACAAGCAGAACTGCTTAAGGAGTGAAACAGCCATTGTAAACTGAAGCATATATATGTAAATTTTGTTTACTAGTATGCTATGTAAATCTTCAATGATTGAAATAAAATTCTATTCTATAATGCTCTGTCGTATAATATTCGTATGAAGAGAAGGATAGGTCAGTAACATTGGATTACCTTTCAAATCACAGCTTGCTACTTTACAGGATAATGCACAATTCTTCAAAACATATGAGCTGATACTGCAATGACCAGCTTTCACCCAAGCAGCGCAAGTCTTGTCCAAATCTTTACAGACTAAGATAAATATAATCAATTAAACAATCAAACAAAATGGAATATTGATTTGGGAATGTTATAGTAAAGATATTGATTTGGGAATGTTATAGTAAAGTAGTAGTATAGGCAATCACATTAAATGAATGTGGCGTTCCTCTTTTACCCAGTCGATGATACTTTTATTTGGGATACCCCCAGATTCTAACTCTCTCTGATGCAATATGTTTGATTTTGAATTGGGAAATTGTAGATTTCAATGAGATGCATTAGTGAGATGTTCGTATATAAAAGTTAAAGTTGGACCTGTAAATTAAACAACGGAGTGTATTTCCCTGTCCTCCCGAATACAGCTCATGAAAGGAAACTGTCATTTACTTTTACAGGAGCTGTATATTATGGTAGACAGGCCTACAATTATTATATTATGTTAGACTTTAAATAAGCTGATGCAGCATCACGATAACTAGAAACGTTATTTATGTTACAAACAAATTGATTAACTAATTGATAATGTGTTCTTACCATTGAAAATGTACCTTTGATTGCCGATGTAAAATATATAGTGAACTCTATATTGTGAAGTATTGTTTTAGTAGAATTATTAGATTCAATCTTCCTCGTATAGCAGCAAGCAAAAGTTGAATAGCATGCGAGCTGTCACTGAACTGCTGATTTCTCGCTGCTATTTGCTTTGATTATTGATCAGCATAATATGTTATGTGCATTATGAGATATGCAAAGTATAATTAAGCCATAAAACTACAGTTAAAAGTTCCTAGCTGCTCTCTCATTAAAACTAACCAAATACTCTCCTTAAATCTTAGCTCCTAATTAATGAAATGTTATAACACGACTTTTCCCCATTGCGTCCGATATAATAAATAATAAGTCTAGTATAATATTGTCGAAATCGGTCAACCCTCGGTCAATATTCCCACCGTGCAAGAAGAAGATTCGTCAAAACAAAGGAATTCTGTTCATTGTTAACAGATGCTATTCAATACAAATAAGTACAATGGTAAATTACTACGGACAGCCAAAGAATGATTTCGAAATACTTCTAGTTTAGACATGGTTTTAAGAGTTTCATACGGCATCTTCTTCTTGATCACGAAATTGTGCAACGATATATAGTACACATGCGCTGATAACACTTGTACACATGACCTACGTAAACTCAGTTTATTTTCGTTTGCGAGAAGACATTTTAAAAACTTTATCATTGATAGAGTCTCTTTTAGATATAATATCAAATTCTACAATTAATAAATCCCTTACTTCCGTTTTTATTGTTATTGACATCTCGTCTTCCTCGTGTTTGTGCCCTTTTCTTGAGAACAGCTTTGATCAAAAGTAAGGAAAGCAATCAAAGTATAAATAGATACATACAAATTTGATATAAATTGTGTGGAATGAACCAGCGTATTCGCTCATTTAACAAATCGAATAATTTTTAATGTAAGAAGTAGAACAAATCTTTGAAGTATGTAGTCAACTGGAACACAATCAGTGCTAAATTAAGACTTTTCGATTGGATCTGGTTCGAAATGTATGTTACCTAAGGTGGAACAGTGTCTACCTTCATGGTGTGGACATCAGACAGATGAAACAGATTAATTAAATATTACTGATTTGTGACCTCTCATAATTATCATACATCCTTGATTGGTTTTGACTCAACTTCGACTTACATATATACACTTCATAACGTAATTACTTGAAGGGATCACAGAACTATACAGCAACAAGTAACTAAAATGATTCGCTTTTTTCTTTTAGAAAAAGAGGATGGATGGCAGAATTTTGATGTATAGGGACATCAATTTTTCCGTAAAATTTTAAGCATTTCTTGAAGTTGGAAACTCCGCTCATCAAATTCCAATATATAAATTGTTCAGCAATATTTTGTTGATTTACATCATGTTAAATGTTTGATTTTTAATTTAAATGGTACAATTGTGCTGAATTTTCCATTTCGTATAACGATAAAAAAATAATGGAAACTAAAACAATAAATGAACATTGCTAATGTGAAGCAAATTGGTAGGATTAATAACAAATGGAGCCAGCAAGCAACTCTCTCATCCATAGGCACAAAAGAAATATCAAGCTGCTGATTGATATGAAAGAGGGTTTGATTTCAGTAGCGGGATTTTTTTATTTCATTTACTTTATTCATAATCAAAGCTTGGCAAAGTAAGCAGGTCAACTGAAGATGTTTATTCGAATTATATCTAAGCCATTCTTAAGAGTATCCATTATTTGAGTATCCTATTCGAGATTATTCTAAAGTGAGCAAGAAAATATCAATGAACACAGAAAAACATCAACTGCTGGGTGTGCTCACCTGGACAATCGTACATTAAACTTGTTTGCTTAGCATCAAGATCACTCAATCCTAGGTAAGGTTGTATGCCTACTTGCTTTAATGGAGTCATTGTGTCTTTGCCATTCATGCTGAATGCATTCCAGGGATAATGCATGATCGAAGCGTAGTCATAAGGTATCCCAGCGGAATATGTCTCTTGAATCAAATCGAAGGCACTTTTAACCCCTGTATAAGATTTGAATCATATTCTACAATATCCGATAATGTATTTCGAATTCTGGACTCAGTTTCATTATTTAATGTTTACATGTTTTGTGAGTATTCATCTCAGACAATGCTGCATCATTGTCATCCACGTATTTCTGAATTAATAATCAGATGTGAATTGTACATACTTACACGGGTCAATGTTCTCCCAGTGAATTTTAACATATTTGTCTCTGTCTAATCGATTCTGCTCATGATAGAATCCAACAGTATGACCAATCTCGTGCTCCATCACATGTTGATAATCACATCCATCGCCGATTGATATGCGACTTGCACCACCGATTCTTCCTACGTGTCCCCAACAACTGTTGATTAAAAAATGACAACGAACGATGAAATATTGATCTGCATGGGGTATGTTTGATTTCACACAAATTCAGATCATGTTGTAATTCGTAAAGACTACGTGAGAAATTCATGGCATGTGTTAAAAATAATATTTATGTATTCATTGATCTTTGTCTGGTTTCATATTACATACTGTGTATCTCTAAAAAACTCAAGATAATCTTTTTCAGTAGTTCTCTCCACAAATTTCAAACAAGTTTTCTTTTCCCAAACAGCCATGGCATCTTTAACAGATTTGATTGCCTGTGGCATAAATTCTAGAAAAATGTAAAATGTGCATTAGCGATATCATTATCTTTTTACGCAAATAATACAATATTATTGCATGATCTATTATACTTCGAATGTAATGACTATATAGGGGTCTCAGAATCGATGGGAATTGCAAATGAGTTGATGAAGGAAACGAAAATAAATATTTGATTCCACAATGTCTAATCATTGAATGCATATATATACGAGATAATCAAACTCCTCGATTAAAAGACTGTTGGGGACCATAACTGAGAAATGGTAAGCAATGCAGTTTGATAATGTGTTTCACTCGTATCAGGGTTAGGGTCTGACCATGTGATAACAACCCTATGGAGTCTGTTCTCGTTTCTATTTCATCAACTTTCTTGGGCATAGCGCAGTGGCAGTGCTTCTGTCTGGTGTGCAGATCATGATGGTTCAAGTTCATGTCGTTCCAATTAGTAATTTATTTTCCATTTTTTGACTCTCCGAATTTGCGATAGTCACTTACCAAGACTACAATCAATTTGATATGGAATAATTGCATTTGGCCAACGAAGGTACAGATCTTTATCTATAGCATAACCATTATTTTGTGATACACCAACCGGTTTACGTAGTTTAAAGGCTAGTGTTTGCTTTGGTGTCAGTTTGATATCACCCATGATGGTATCTGGACGCATCTGAGGACTACCTAGAAATTGTACATATATATTAGTAATGTATATGCAAGACGGGTAAAATGAAACTAGCATTTACTATCATTTTCAAATACCTTTGCGATGCGTCTTAACATTTAAGTGTAATAATGAGATTAATATTTAAATCAGAGAACGACTTAAGGCACACTGAGGGTGGATTATTACATTGACGTGTTTGAGACATTCAATAATCATGCTCTATATCTATTTTGTGCAATAGAACAGGTTGCTAAACTATGAATTATTCTGTATGCATTTCAAATGAACTAAGGTTGCCTGCAAATGATAACATGAAAGGGCTTCTTTTATCCGCTTCGAACAATGCTCAATAATTACACACTCTGTAAGAAGATGCACGGAAGAATCACTCTTTATGGGTTGCAATTATAAAGTTATGGCCTTATTGGAATACTTGATAAATTCAATTTTTTTTGGAGTGTGAGAACAATAAAGAAACATATAGCATAATGTACTAAAACGAGAGACGATGGAGATAATATGCCATCCCAATAAAGCACCACCCCTGTCTACTTCTAAATACAGATAGTTAATATTGTATATACCCTTATGAACGATAAACATTTGGGAGTCTTACCGATGTTTTCAGCAGCGCAGATGCCAATGGAAAGCAAGATGCACACATTATACAGGAGCATGTCGAACAGTACCACAAGGTAGAACCAAACTGATGTGAAGGCTCAGTAGGAACTGAAAGATTTAACGCAGAGTGATACAATAAGTCTCATAAAACGGCTGAATCAATTATATATTGGCATTGGATATGATCACTTTCATTCTTTGAATTTGTAATATATTTGTATGACAAACACTTAATGTATAATGTATAGTTTGATTAAATTTCATTGGATCAATCAATTATTTACATATTAAGTATAGATAATTGATTGAAATAGGTTCATGTAGACTTTACGGATAATTAGGTTAAGAGCAATGAGTGAACTTCAAATACAGAGGCGTGTAGTAAGTCTCACTTTATAAAACTAGTAATGGCTGTCCGATGAGGATAGAGAGTATAATCATCCGAATATTCAAAATCTATTATATGAATAGGCTTTATAGGAATATCGATGGCACTCTAGCTGGTGACGACAATTTGTTAATGCATTGCTTTAAAATAATAAGGATTACATCGAGCACCTGTTTGAAAATGGTGACGAGCAATCTGACGAATTTGATAACTTTTCTAAATTTTAAATCAAATGTGCTCTTTTATAATTAAAAAATTCAACTTAAAGTATCAACTAGGGAGTCGCGATATTCTGATGCAGCTTTACTATATTTTTAAACAATGCAAACATGTTAGGAGTTTGAAAAACCATTATGTTGAATTCTTGACGTTATGTTTTGAGAAGATATTTGTAGGAATTTCATTCAAATCGTATTTACTGAAAAATCAATATTGGCATTAAATTGGAAAACAAATCATTGCTATGGTGAAATTGAAGAGAGATAATTGATGTTCGAGACAAAGGTTATGTTACATGAGTATTAAATTGATTACATCACTCTTGTGAATTGGTTACCGGAATCTAAAAGACATCACAACCTACCAATAGAAGGTGTTGTCAAGAGGTTGGGTAGTTTTTGCTTTATCGATGTTGCCAATCAATCCTCAATCAATGACATTATCAGGCACTTATATAAAAACAAATGATTATACAATAATCCCGATGATGGATTACTGAATTATGATATCTAATGGCTTATCCAGAGTGTTCCAGAGAAGTCGTACTTCAGTTTAATAAAGATAATATTAGGCTCTCGTGAGGATCACCGCAGTAGCAACCTATAATTCAGTGATTGTATCATGTTTCTGTTTGGAATCAAATTGAAAAAAGTCTCAAGATGAATGAGATAAAAGCAAAATAATATATCTGTCTCGATCATATTGAGTTAGAAGAAAAAAGGTGTTATAGCTTGTCTTTTAAATCTCTGATCTTGCCAGAAGAAGGACCAGTGTCACCAGCTATATAGACAATAATATCTGGAATATGTTTTGTCTCACGGGCAGTTACTCAGCGCTCGTTATAATAAAATCTGATGATTCATCTGAATTCTCGTGTCATGAATGCAGTCTACGATTCTTTACAGGTTTTATATTATACCGTAGAAGCCTTCGGCTTGCGGCCTGCGCCCGGGGCAGTCAGCCTTCGGCTTCCTCAAAGTGGTCGCTTCGCTCCCGTTAGTAGCCGGCAGTAAAACTTGTCAAAGAAAATGTCAATAAACAAAGGAGTCATGAAAACGAATTGAAAATGCAGAACAACACTAATAATGCATTTCAGTTTTGATAATTAATCCTTACATACATGTAAACTATAGTAAAAATGAGATTGATAGTTTGATACGCTATTATGCTACATGTTTCAAATAAAATAAATATGGGTTATGTAAAGTAAATGGTATTGACTACATAGTTGGAATGGAATAAATATGGATTGTATGTTAGTTAACCAGTTAATGAATTGGTTTTCACAATGAAAGGCATTGGTATGTAAATATTATTGCTGTATCGGTTGAGTGAATCTCTGTATGAATCCTTGAGTGGTAATAACAACAGGTGATTCTGAAATTTGATACAGTAAATTACATAAATGAGAGACCCAATGTGGATGACAGACCTGCTGACATAAAACGGTCCCACAGTAAATCCTTTCTTCCAACGAAGAGCAGTTCATAACAAAGCACGTATTTGGCGATACAGTGAAACAGTAATCTCTTCTGCCAAGGATTGGTTAATAACAAAGAAGGCTATCAGGGATTATGATACTTGAAAGAAAACAAAAAGTAGCGATTGCCATCAGAGTCCTGTAAGACCTCATGCAACAGGGTAAAACCACGGCAAAAGTGACTTCGACACCCGGGCTTCGACAGACTTTACATGAAGCATTTAAACATTCAAGTTGTAATAAACTTACCATGAATTGTGTCTTTTGTTTGTGATGTAAAATGGAGTATTGTTGGATCTGACAAGACCCTTCTCCTTCTAGGCATATTGGAATACTTTTGCAAAATTTGAAACACTTTAACAAAATATTGGCAGCCATTAAAATAAAGCGTGCTCTAAAGTTCGTGATGCTGCTATATAGGCATGACGGGATACACAAAGGCAAAGCACAATATTCTCACAGAACTTCCTTCGAAATGACCTAATTTTTGTTTCTTTAATTGCAATATATGAGCAATTTATCGCATTTTAAATTGTAAAAGCAAAACATTGGATAGTCGAAGGCATATAGATATCCCAGTAGCGTATAAGAAGTTTGGAAAGTGCGCTGCGGAAAAGGAGTTTAACAGTAATGAAACAGTGGTGATTTGGTCACCGACACGGTTTGCGTATTATTATTATTAATATTCACACACTGAAGCTTTCTTATCTGATTTGATTTGGGGTTGATTTTGGAAAACTCATTTCGTAAAACAAAAAAGCTGACTAACCACCAACTGTTGAGGCTTCGAATACTGGTCTTTAATGTCTAATACCAATGAGCCTGTAGAGAGAAATCATTTTGTGGGTTATATCCATCATTACTTATTATCGAATGTGATCGCTATTGGTTGTTGTCAATATCTGTGTCAGCAAGTGTGCAGGCAACTTAAAATAACGGCTTTTGGCTTGAAACCACCAAATCAACATAACAACAAAATAAACAATCTACAAAATGAACGCAGGAGTTTTCTTTGACATAGGAGTTAAACTATACCTTTCAGATTTTCAACTAATGTAGTCACTAATCAGAAGTTAAACATGTCCTACAAAACTCACTTTGTTCAACACATTGTGATAGTTTCAGTGTTCCACTGATTCAAAGTATATAACGTAAAGATCCTGTATAGCTGTAAAATTAAATTTTAAAGAACACTATCTTTATTCTTTAATATCTTCTAAATATAAATACTGTTTGCAGACTTATCCAATACTTATTCTCGTGATTAATTTCATCTTTTGTTTAATTTTTCTAACTTTTCGTAGCTTTTCTCAAGAACACGTAGAATGTTACATTGAAAATTTGTGCTCATTCTTAGCCTCTTACCAAACGACTCAACAACAACAATTTTCTCATGCCCCGAGTATCTCACAATGCATTCCCTATAGGCTCCGTACCTGATGGATTAAAGCATTTTAATAATCACTTGAAAAAAACTTGAGTCATGATTGGTGGATTTGTACCACGTGTTTAGCAGTTATGTCAAGACAACCCACGAAATTCCATAGCAACCACGGAAAACGTGCAGGTATAGGTCTATACTTGCACGTGTGCGGTTATAGACCTATACCTGCACGGTTTTAACCAAACAACTAGTACACATGTTTTGAAAATGGCGACTAGCTGCGACAGATTGAATATTCTTTTATAAATCAATTTAAATGTATAGTACTCTGTAATTGAAAATTCAATCGAAAAATTAAAAAAAGTAACAGCTTGGGATTTGCTATATTCAGATGTATATTTATTTCTAATATTGCAAACATGTTTGAAAAACAGTTATGTTAAATTCTTCGCGTTATATTTCTAAATGATATTCGTAACAATTTCATTTAAATCAATGACCCATTAAATTAGAAAACAAATTATTGTTGTAGCGAAATTGATGAGAGATAATTGATGTCCCAGACAAAGGTTATGTGACATGATTATTAAAATGATTACATTACTCTTGTTCGTGGGCCATCGAAATTTAGATCCACGAGCTCACTAACAACAAACGAGAAATCCATATCGTAAACGAGGCCGCCGAGTTTACGATATGGATTTCTCGTTTGTTGTTAGTGAGCTCGTGGATCTAAATTCCGATAACCCACTCACAAGAGTGATGTAATCCCTTAATAATATCCAGTAACTAAAATATTCAATAAAATGAAGTTCAATAATAATGGTACTTACAAAAGTCAAGACCTTTTCTGGTATTTTGTCAATGAGTTTGCCAATATCATCGAATGCCGGTATATTACCGTTTTGGAATATAATTTACTTTAGATTTGGGAATATAAAATGAAATATTTCTTTGTTTTGGCTTCAGTTCAAAACTTATCGCCTCTGATCGTTCATTGAGTACTTAAATAGAAATAGTCTAACAGGAAGCAGATGCAAATGCGAATAACAAATATCCTTAGGCAAGTTAATTTCACCCTTTTGTGCGATGGCCAGGAAGTGTCACAAGATTACAACAACAACAGTTGCATAATTGTGGTGACCATGTTTACCCAGGCAGACAGATGCAGTTATATGGTCTGCACAATGGGCATTATAACTGTCATCTCAATTATATAGTAGGACGGACTGGAAACGTTTTGATTCAGTTCGAATACCTTTTGAGAGTTGTACGGAAGCTAAGGAATTTTGATGAGATATCTCTGTCTTGATATACTTTGATTATATCACTGATACATATTGATTGTATCTGAAGCACTCTAAGCAATCGTATGCATATGCGTATAGCATTTTGTTATATATAATGATTTCTAAATGAGTTCATTAGCATATTATGTTCTGCTTGCTTGCATAGCATTTTGTTCATTAAAGCAGAATGATTTGGAAGAGGTTTATTAAGGCAGTATGTTTCATTTTGTAATTGGTATATAATTTTCTAGTGTATACCATCCAAAATTTTTGAGACATTTTGGAGCATATTGTTTACTTGTTATTGGATATTTAGGGAATATCTTATGGGAATTAAATGTAACACCAACTCTGTACTAACAGCTAATGACTCCCAATATTTATATGTATTGTTTATTTACCGGTGATAAATGTAAATTTGAAATCATCAGCTGCAGGCTTTTTATTAGGTCACACGAATACCAATCATTAGTCGACAAATAAAACACACCGTAAAATATCTGTATTTTAAGACCCTTCTTATGACATAGGTTGGTCGACGTGATGGACATTAATAATATTAAGGTATTCACACTTTACTTTAAGAATAGATGTTCCCCATCAGTATTCCTTAAAAGGGACAAAGCTATAGTAGTAACACCCTTAGTCCAGTTGGTCTAATCCACCCAAGCTATAAATAACAGACGATGCCGCATATCTATGAAGATTACGTATACATCAAGGTCAAGCAGCGTCAATCCCTGTGGCCTGTGTCAGGTAAAATCTGATTATACTATATAGCTCGGAGGTCGTGGTAAATCTTACGAAATTAAATCATCATTCCCATGTCAATTTCGTCGATTGATGGGCTGGATTGACGCTGCTTGACCTTGCTGAGGCACTTTGTTGCTCAACAAACACCTTTTCCAGCAAAGTGGACCCTGAACATTTGAACAGGTGATAGCAAATAATAGAAATTGACATCATGTTTACTATCCTGATGTCAACAAATTAGCAAATGAGAAATTGAGAAATGCCCTTAAATACGGAGGCACTTAATTTGTATGCACTTAACTCAAGACAACCATTTGCATAGCACATCAATCTCAATCACATACATGCAAATTAATAATGAAAGGGATCCAAACTTCATCATTGATGCTATTACTATGCCTGCATGCTATCCTATTGGAAAACAGTAAGTTAATATTACAATAAATGTTTGAGAGAAATTACAACTACAACCTGCATCCAATGTATTTTTAATGAAGTGATTGAATTATTATTCTTTTCTCAGGCTATTCTCAAACTGTTGAGGACGTATTTGACGGAGATATGAGATTAACAACCGCACAGAAGAACGATATTAAACAAGGAAATCGTATTGACTTCTCACAAAACAGTCATTTAGGATATAATAGCATCACAACTGATTGGAGATTATGGAAAGATGCGATTGTTCCTTATGAATTTGATTGTAGCTTAGGTATTTATTGTACGGTGGAGCCTGCATAAATAGATAATTAGAAGTATCGAATAAATTGTTCATCCATGCTTACTAGGGAACAGGTCATGGAAGTTATCAAGTGGGATATTTTAACGTATTTGAGAGTAAATCAGTTAAGAAATCAGTATTGATGGAAATTCAGGAGAAAGCAGCATGAAATTGCTGGTGCCATTGACAATCATGAAAAGAATCGAAAGCATTTGATTCATTTGAAATCTGTTATAGGGAAGACAATGCCTTCCATGTAGACGCAACTGAGTTTGGATACATAATAAATCAGCTCTAAATGAGCGGAAGCAACAGCATGTGTCCCTTAACTAAGCTCTGCTGCATGATTTCATCTAAAAAATACTGATTAAGGATTCCCATCTCTTCTCTTGTAAACGAACAAAGCCAGAACAGTTATCGTATCACAATATGGGAATTTCAATCATTTCGTTGACCTAATAAGTTAGAACTCTCTTATCGAATAACGTGAAGAATTTAGAATTGATCCAGCGTGTTTTTTTTCAGAATTTTTACCAGGCGCACAGAAATCCATTTTAGAAGCCATGGATGTTTGGGAGAAAAATACTTGCATCAGGTTTGTTCCTCGCAATAACGAAGCAGATTATGTTGGATTCGTGAGATCTAAAGGGTGAGTCTATTCAATTAAATTCAATTAACAATTTTTGACTCATGATTAGCCTTTACGTAGTATCCTTGAGTCTATGCTATCATTATACAATAATGACACACGTCTGCAATAATACTCCCCGTAATACTCACTCAAACATGCAAAGTATTGCACCCATGACTGTAAAAACTAAATCGATTCCTTCAAACTCATTCAACTAGAAAGAAAAACTGCCGTGATAGAAAATCTTTTACAATACTGTGATAGCTCCTCCATTTTATATTTCAAAATTGAGAGATTTCTAATCAATTTATAGTGAAAGGAAATTGCGTGATATATTTTCTTAAAAAAATTAGTCAAAAATGTAAATCAAGCAGACAATACTTTTTTCCCCATGTTTTTTTCCTAAAATGTTAGTTTTAGACAGTACGCAGGCTAATGAGCTCAATTTCTGATGAAAACCAACATTTATTTAAAGTTTGGTCATGAAACTTTAGCCGATGTAAAGCCACGAGAAAGATCTAAACTTGAAAACTGCAAATTGCCTGGATTTTTAATATTCTAAATTTGATTATGAGATGGAGAAGTAATATTGATGAGTAGCTTTCTTAGTACTGCATTTTCTCACAAAATTCAAGGGCAACAGTAGTTTCGGATTCATTTTATTTAATCTCAACGTTTCGATTCTCATTTCAGATTTAGCAGTCCTGTTGGTAAGATGCCTGGTTTCAATCAAATCTCAGTTGGCACTAATAACTTTGGTAAAGGAGTGATTGAGCATGAAATAGGCCATTCACTTGGACTATTTCACGAGCATACAAGACCAGACCGTGATACTTACATTACAGTTTTTCAACATAATATACAAGCAGGTAAAATACAATGCTCTAAAGTAGATACAATCATTAGAAATAGGAATATTGTATTGAGAATAAGGATGCAGATGGAGATTTAATCATATCAGCTCTGCCCTGCGGATTTCGGTTTCATATATTCATGCATGTAGACCATTGATCGTCATGGAATGAATGCATATCCTTAGTACAATTTAGATCTACTCCCATCAAATTTCGAAATCGCAACAAATATACTGATCACTCACCCTCCTTTGATGCGAAGGTTCAGTGGCACGTTTACTTGTACAATGGACAAAGGATATTATAAAATGGAATCAATTTGTCCTCATGCTCATTTACATATGTCTTACCATTTATTCCTAATTTCCTACGCTATATATATATAACTATAATTCATTTCATTGTGAATTATACAATATAATTTATATCTGGTTCTATATGGCACAGCGAACAGTAATACTAATTTTCTAGTCATCATTTGTTTCTTGACAGTTAGAGTTTAAATTTTTCGTAATAGTTTCTTAAATACTTAACAATTTTGGCGACAGTGCTCTAGTACATTTCTACATGATTGGTTAATAATTGTGCTTATTATATGATAGGGAAGAAGGATCAATTTGAGATTGTCAATACGACAAGCTCATTTGGTACTACATATGATTACGGGTCTGTAATGCATTATCAATGGGGCACATTTGGTGTTAATGGTTTAAATACAACTGAGCCAAAATTGCCTTTGAATGGTAAAGTGCCTGGTGTAACTCTAAGCTCAACCGATGCTTATCAAGTCAGAGTAATGTATAATTGTCATCGTAAGTATTGATAGGCATATACATAATGACTCTGATTTCTTTAGATTAATTTTAAAGTTAGCTCATACCCGACAACATCCAAGGAGATCTTTATCTTCCGTTATTTTGCATAAAAACAAATAAGAGTAATTATATTCGATGGTCAGCATTCTGACTGGCTGCATAAATTTTTCTTTATTTTCCGGTATAGATCGTGAATTTGATTGA
The DNA here is from genome assembly GCA_916610825.1 of Haliclystus octoradiatus. Classification (NCBI taxonomy): domain Eukaryota; kingdom Metazoa; phylum Cnidaria; class Staurozoa; order Stauromedusae; family Haliclystidae; genus Haliclystus; species Haliclystus octoradiatus. The sequence continues at coordinate 16,367,132 of OU744451.1, forward strand.
TGACTTTGATGACTATATGACAGTACACAACCTCTTCTCAGTATCTAGATACCGGGGGGACTTCAAATGATGAGTATACAGGGACGTGCCAATTATTGAGGGTACCTTTTCATGGTCTTAAAAAAGTTTTGGGTGTCTTATTTCTTACTTTTCAAAATATTCGAGGTATTGTTTTTCGATGAGCAAAAGTGGTTGATGTGACACGAAGCTGTAATCAACTTTGCGTTTTGGCATGAATAAAATAATTAAGGTATCAATTTTTGAAAAAAAAAAAATTTTTGTAGGGTTGAAATTCTGTAGATATTCACAATCCAAATCAAATCAATTGTTTGGTCTATGGTTATCCTTGCTGTTCGTACATAAGACATCTCCTTGTAATTCCTTGCCGTTATAGAAACCCTTTAGAAGTCTTGATCAATTCCTCATGAAGCGTGCTGGACTATGGAATTTTAATAACAGTTGATTATAATTCTCTTTTCATTCAGTCATCTCAAGAAATGCAACACGAGGCCGACGCTCTGCATCCAGCAATGGAGGTCAGTCTTAATCACTGTTGTTATGCTTTTGTAATTATAATATTGATCAAAATATAGAGAGTAGAATTTCAGAAAATATATTGTTTTGAATTTTTAACATTCTCTGTATTTTTTCTAGCCAGCTTGCAGAAAAACTTTTCTTCGTATAGTACGATCGGACTATACGAAGGAAAAATCTGTCTGCACGCAGGCTAGGTTTATTCATGCGTAACTCTTTTCGAGTTTTCGGCTGGCAATGAGGACTTTCCACATTATCCTGTTTGAAATCCTATAGAAACTCCACTTGATGTTATTTTATCTTGAATTTTCTTCTGCATATACATCATCATTATTTGTATCATTTCAAACAGTTTGTGATCTTTGCAATACCAAACGACTTTGTTTACATTTTTAGTTTGTATCGACACGCTGGAAAGATGTCATCTTCTTGCCAAACTTGGTTTGTGTTTTACAAGCTCATCCATTGCTACTTCGTGCCCACTAAGCTGCAGAAGACCAGGTTGCAGTTTATCAGGTAATTTAATAGAGAGCATCATATGATACAGCAACTAGAAAATACGAAAAGGAGTCCAAACGATGACGTATTTTATGATATAAACATATATCTTTTCCAAAATATTTGCTAATGTAGCAACATAAAAAGACATATCGCTGTATATACACTATTGAATTTGATGAAACATTGAACCTTTACGCTGTAAACGATTACGTTGTAAATTTATACCAAATTTGCAGTACTATAACTGTGTGCACATCATTAATATGCATTATGAAACTTTATCCTAAATCAGAATCCGATGTTCTCATTAACCTGGATTAATCCATTTTCTGTTACATATAGCTACATGTGTCGATCTTCACACTTCATGTCCAAGTTGGCAGGCTGCCAATCATTGCGAATTAAGCGCCAGAGTGAAGGCTGATTGTCGATTAAGCTGTATGCCAGCATGCAGGGCAGGTATGTGAAAACGATAAAACCTTTGACTGATAATTAAGGATTATAAGAACTGATAAACACGGGGATAAACAACGGAAATTATGCCATTTGACACATGAAATGACAAATGACGTATAGTGCTAGAAACCAGGACAAATTTTTTGGACCTACAGATTAAACAATGTTGAATGAAATCAAATACTTCAAGTATCAAAGTAGCCTGAAGATTTTCCTTTATACATTGTATACTCCATATACATACTACACACGCAATGTAATTAATGGAAGACCACGTTTCCATTTCTCTACTATGCCACACTCATGCTTGTTTTTTTTCATTTACTGTGAATTTGATTGTGCTCCCTTTGAGCAAGCTCTTGTTCTTATGGAGTAAAGCCTGGTTCTCATATAGCCAATTTGCCTGCTCCCTTGCCTGCGTGCTTGCCTGCGACATTTGCCTGGGGTCACAGCTGTGACATTTATCGAGCTTTTTTTTATTGTTTTGACCGGATATCATTAGTCTTGCCTGAGTCATTTCAAAGATGGAGGGGCTTAACTATATAGTAGACTGAGAATGTAGCATTTGGAGTTTTCTATTTTTATTTTGAGTACGATCATATATATTCAATTTCAGCAACCACAAGTGCACCATCAACATCACAAACACAAACAACTACATATACAGCAGCGTCTATAACAACAGCCAAACCAACTACTACCCAAGCAAAAGCACCTGCAACCACTAATCAACCTTTACCAGGTTCATTTGTCAGAACCAAAAATGGAGCTTTAAAACTTGGACATGGTAAATATTTAAAATGCATCATTTATAGCATTTAATATATTGTATTTGCATTGTTTTAAACGAGTATTACATTCTCTTTTAAAAATAGAAAGACGTTTAGGGCAGGTAATAAGGTTTTCTTGGTTGCTCCAAGTCTTTTCGGAGATTCCCCCACAAGGTGTTATTTTGCTAAGATTGTCTGTTTCACACAAATGAAAGTTAAAGCATTAATGCCTGACTAATTTACTAGCTAATTACTATACATTATCAACAAAGTTTTATTATACATGACCCATGTTTGAAGGATGAACAAAATACCAATGCAATTTCACACTATAAAATACTCAAAACTCCATCATTTATGACATTGAGATTTCTGTTTCATGTATAACTTTCAGGTGTTATATGCAAAGATAAAAAGTATAATTGCCATTCATTTGCAAAGTATGGATTATGCCAGAAGTATCCAACTCAAGTTCCTCTTAGCTGTATGATATCATGCAACTATACTGAATGCGATAAAGAAATACCGAAACCACCAGGTATGATTGACTACAGTTTTCAGTTTATCACATAAATCCATGTGCTCAATCCAGAACTCAAAAACAGTTCTCGAAATGATTAGCTTCTACTTGTATCGAAGATATTCCAAACTTGTCCGCATAGCTAGAAAACATTTTCTTATGTTGAGTACTTATTTTCTAGAAATCTTCTTTATTTTGAACAAAAATGTTCTCTAATGAAGAAAATATATGTACCCCTGGTCACAACTAATATCTGCTGGTTTATGTGCTGCGGCATAATATACTCAACGGTATACTATATACTATAGTATAATATGAGTTTTATGATAATTCTGACATTTGTGAATGTGATGGTCAGACATCAGACACTATATAACTGCTACAGTGTAGCCCGCTCAAGTGCAAGTCAAAATTGCCAATGGTTTTCATTGCATTTATCCGAATTTGCAGTTATCCGAAATTGTTTACCAAGGACTTGACCAGAAATTTGTTTAACAGGTTTCAAAGCCAGGTTGCAGATAAGCGGGAATTTCACATAATATCTGAATTGCACATCATAAGCGGGTTACACTGTATTTTTTGTGAAATTTCATGGCTAAATTAGTTTATCAATGTCAATCTCCATCATGTTGTTAGTATTCAAGTCATACGACCTAAAGATATACTACGTATCTGTGAAGGTGTGAGACAGTGTGATCATTCACGGTCTTCTATTAGATATATAAAAATAGAAGATCACTGAATAGGGCAGGCTACATTTCACTGCAATACTGTAACTAACTGTGTGTACTATAGACCTGTTCATTATTATTCATTTATGTTTCATCTATAGGTACTTGTAACACGCCTTTGGGATTATCTTATGAAGGTAGTGGCTACAAAATTCCAGATAGCAATATCAGCGCTACATCATTTGATATTGGAGGTCAGTCAAATGATATACCATGCATACATCAAAATCAGATCATCAATTTGTTCAAAGCTCGATTAACAGAAAATGTAATCTCGACAAACAAGCTACCGTTAAGATTTCTGAAAAATAGGCCCTCCGCTCTAGAATGAAGAAGTCTCCTCGCTTTCTCCAATACCTTGAATTACCTCACTGAAGCTATCCACTACAATTCAGTTATTTGAAGGAACGATCTGACCTGTAATCCAGGATATAAAGATTATATCTCAATCCACATTATTGAAAATCTTGTGGCCGTTCCTTAATTAGTGGATTCCTAGATCATTTCTCGTCCTGTTGAGGACTAATGATAAAATGCCACCTATTTTGAAGAGCAGAGTCTACCAAAGCGATGATAAAAAATAGGATTTAGTATGGTGATAATAAAAGCTCTACAATGAAAATTGTCATCGAAGCAGCTACATGGATTGAACCCAGGTTGATAAGATAACCATTTTTGGATACATTATCCTCAACTTGCAATATATTTTGTTTTTGTAGGTAACGGTTTTACTTCTGATGCAAAAAATGCTCGTTTGTATTATACTGGTAATAATACTGAAAAAAGGTCTGGTGCATGGTGCCCTGAATGGGTTGATTATTTACTTGGATCATACATAGAAGTTAATCTTGGACAATTGAGAACTGTTCGTTATATAGCCACACAGGGTGAGAGAGCTTGATACGAATGATAATTAAGCGACGTCAATGTTTTCCTTCATCTGACAAACTATGGAGGAGAGTAACGACAGAAGTAGATGTCACATTTCTAGCGACCTTTATAAAATAACTTTATAGTAAATACTACTTGTAAAGTTGTATATTGGTGACTGCCCAAATCCCTGCATATATAAACAGTAAAGGAATCAATCCTGGGAGGAATGAGCCCCCGAATGAGCCTCAATCAGCGACGCTTAGTAAATAGTATATTTAAGGGTTATCAAGTGGAGACACAAGTCAAGTACGGAAAGATCAATCCGGAGGCGCGTGCTTTCAATATTTCTCGAGTGTCTTCCAACTTTTTTCCGAATGTAGTAAATATGAATACAAACATTTGCAAGGGTGTGGTAACCTTACTCTAAATTAAAGCAAATTTCAGCATCAAGTTTTTTTATATTGGTTATTGGGGAAGGTCGTTCGAAATTCGCAAATGATTAAAAATGCAATTTCAACTCTACTTACTAATATTTACTCGGATTGATTTATGAACACTTCACTGTAATGTTAGTTTCTCTTAAATAGAGACAGCTTTTGTGGATATAATTTCTTTAATTTTACATTGTAATAGTAGTTTCCTATGTTCATCTTCAGCTTGGAGCCTCTGACAAAATTTAATCGACAAATTTTGACGGAAATTTTTGACGGAAAGTTTTGAAAAATGTTTTTCCTACTAGAATTTCCAAACTCATGGACCAACCGTATTTTTCATTTTTCATTTAATTTATTTGTCAATGAATTGACAGGCAAACAAAGGAGGGTCACATATTATGATCACTCACTAAAATGTAGCCTATTCGTTACAACTAATGTTAATAAAAGTTAATATAAATTTAAGCATGCAAAATTGACGAACCTGATTATAAATATTTTCTAAATGCGATAAATTATGAAAATACCTTGCAATAAAGATGAGATGCTTGTGGCATCAAGACCCCTTTTTAAAGGTAGGAAAACTGGTTGAGATTACAATTGCAGAATTATGTTCGATTACGACATCATATCTTAGAAGCAGTTTACTAGCCAAAAAATTGATTTCGTCTCCAAGAAGTTACGTACATTAAAAATGGAAGCTGCTGACGTTCAGGATTTGAAACGAACTATTTTCGATTGCCAGAGTCGACTACAGTTGCAAAAGTGCTGCATGATTGCAAAAGTTTTTATTTATCGATACGGTGAGATCAATAATAAGTAAGCAAAATGAACACCCGATATGCTATCTAAAAGGGGCTTGACTTTGCGCTGTTTTCTTGAACACTTCGAAATTAGTTTGCCGTGCCAAAAATAATGAGTGAGTCTTGAGGCTAAGTATGAGAATTATGACAATCGAATGATGACTACCTTCATCATACTACAATGTATAATAAAAACTGAACTGAATAAATTGATGAACTATTGATATCTAATTCCCTTATTTAATGTAATCTAGCCATTCGTTTACAGCCCAAAAATTTTTGTTTTGACCCCTTGTGCTTAATTAACATCTTTTTTTCACACGCTTGACTTCTCGTTTTCCAATATAGGTCACTCTGGTACTCACGAGAGAGTTAGTAAATATCGAATCACATACAGCACCGATGGATCGTTCTTTCACGAATATCATGAAAACCATAGTACAAAGGTACATATATTGCGTCAGACATAATTGTAATTAAGATACCATGTGACTTTATTATCAATCTGATCGCTTTGATCCTTACGATTGAAAGGAAAGCAAAATTGATATAGCGATGGGACCGAAACCCCAGGCAGAATGTATGGGATACGGATCGTTGAATTGATTAAACGACCAATTTTGATACAATAAAATTTGGTAAATGTATCCCATTTCTTCTTTATGATGATTGACTCCGTGTGGTAACTTCCATAGCTTCGACGGGGTCGTTCAAATAGAACTGTGGCAGAATGACAATAAAAAATTTCAGATCAAATACATCCCAAATATATTTTAAACAGCCGATAGTACCCTAATCATCATGTTAAATGGTCAAAAGGTATGACTTAAATTGAAAGTTTTTTATGACAAAGGATACCCTAAAAATTGTTTCAGAAATTTAGAAAGAAGCTCCCTTTTATATTTGAATGTATCAAAAGTATGGAACAAGCTAACCCTCCAGTTGATAGGCCAATATAGTCTAGAACCGAAGCCGAGTGCATACTGACGTAATTGACTGAAAACAGAGCCTCATTATCTGTGTACGATCTTATGCAATTCTTTCCTCGTAGAATAGATTCAATTTGATTTGATACTATTAATTTAGAAGATAGAGTAGGATTATATTGAACTAATATAACATTATATCCGTTTCATTTTTCTTTTCGCTTTCAGTTATTCGATGGAAATTGTGACGCATTTTCACCAATCGTGAATGAATTTAAACCATCAATTCAAGCTACTCATATTCGACTTGAACCCAAAGAAGCAAATTTTCCTTGTATAAGAATGGAATTTTATGGTTGCTAGTTTACATACATGAACTAAGACAAAAATAGGATTATATTAAAATTAAAATTAATTATTATTGTTCTGTAAATAGAGTAGAATGACTCATAGATGTAACATGATTTTATTAAGACAAAACGGCTGCTGATGCACGCGTTGTTTTTAAAAATCGTATTTTACTGGTTTGATGATGCAGTATATATGCAATGAGAGGTGCAATGTATATTGACTATAATGAGTACGTGTTGAATTGAGGTTACTATGTTATAGCCATAAACTTATTAATTAAGAACATTTATATGGATGTTCTAATGATTAGTCTATATGATATGATTTTGTATTATAACGGTATTCATTCGATCAATCTGATTGGTTTAGAGTTATGACGCCAATACACCATAGCAAACCTAGGTTTGAAAACTCAGTCGATCTTACTATTCGAACTTGATATCACGAAAGAGAATTTCCAAGTTGATCAGGAGTTTTCAAAAACATTTATGAGCAAGAAAGTCATGTAGATGCTTGTAAAAGTTGTGCTAGTTATAATACAAAGCTATTGGCGTCGAATCACTTAAGGAGAATACTCGAAGGCGAAAATTACTCGCCGAGGCGGCTCGTAAATTTTTGATTCCTTCTCGTTTTCTTCTTACGTGCCTCTCGTGAGCACAATGTCAATAGCTCATAGGAAACTATTATTATAACTAGCCGCACAACTTTTAATCTAAGCTGAGTACCTAAATGCGAATGTCTTTGTGTACATGTGCTAACGGTCGGTTTTCACGATTTTCTCGGCCATCTCAAAACTAAATGAATCAAATAGCATATCATCTGATAGATTATTGCAAATATTTGTATCTATAGCAGACCTTGTTTTTTTATTTTCTCTTGCTTTGCGTATCGAAAATAAATGTCATTTCACGCACTGATTTCGTTTTGCGTTTTGTAACTGCCATTCTAAAGTTTCATACCAAATTACTTTAATCTTTTGATAACTAGTTCGGTTTATTATTTTATGTCGTTCGGGTTTTCGGTGTTGAGCCAGCCGTACATCTTGAATTCGCTTATAACTCGCTGATCAAAGCTGATCAAAAAGTATAACATACTGATCAAGTTTGATCAGGCTGTGATCAAACTTTGAAGACCAAAATGAGGTGAATAGGAGAAAGTGGTGCGACCAGCTCGATAGAGGTGTGTAAGATAATGCTAGGGTCTTTTATAAATAAAATAATACTATTTCAAGAAAAGTCGACATCATTGGAAACATTGGAAAAATATCAAAATTTTAGTATATAGACTAGCAATAATTGTCACTTAATAACCCTTTGTAGGTTTGAGTCAACTTTAACCCAGCATAGCTGCATAATAATAGTATATTATTTAGTAACTGCATTGAACATCATACTTTCCAATTCAATAACTTGGATAGAACATGACATAGTCCTATAGGTGATCACAACACTGAAGTTCGTCGTTATATAGGCTTCTCCATATATAGCCTAGTCATTGATCTGGTCTGATACAAATATTAGCTGAAAATGAATGGAAATTTGTAACGATGATGGATTAAGCTAATATGATAAATCGTTGCCACTTGTAACTTACAAGAGCATACACATATACGAGACAGTTTTGAATCGTGTTTTATATCTTCTGTATTTTGAATAACTGTGGCAGGCAAAGTACTGTTATAGTGTGATATATGATAATGTGATAATGTGATATATTGTGTTATTCAATGACTAAATAATGGTATTAATAATGAGAACAATTGGGAAATTTTGCTATTACTCCCGTAATATACTCCATAATATATTATTGATACCTAAAGCCCCTATATTTGTTATACTTCAGCATATCAGATTAACCACTTTTCTTGTTTAACCAAAAGCATGCATTTTTGACAACTAATTGTCAACAACAACATCAACGTCGCAGAAGAAATAACTCAGTCTCAGACAACATAAATACTTTGAAAAAATAATAATTTATAATTTGTTTTGCCCGGTGGTAGCGTTCGTTATTATTTGACACCAGGTTGTTTAAATAGCTAGAGCTTTGGAAGGATGTCCATAAAATATTTCAGATCATGAACTAAATATTTATATAAATAAACCCAAAATATTAAAAAGACATTTGTATTATGTAACCTTCAAAATGTTAAAGATTAAAGCAAAAAAATGGGCATCATTTTTATTTTGCATTCTTTGGCACGATGTTGAAATTTATACCTCAACAAATTTTTCTGTTAAAGTAAAACACTATTTTTTTTTCCTCTGAATTTTGAAAAGGGCACCCTCTAGTATTTGAATTGTTGGTTTACTTTTTGTAACCGTGTTGTAACCCGGGGGGAGGGGGTAACTTCCATTCCGCTTCGATGGGGTCGTTCAAATGGAACTTTGGCAGAATGACCATAAAAATTTTCCACATGATGAAAAAGATACCTCAAATATATTTTTATGAATGACTGATTCAATCAAAACAAATGAAAAAAAAAAGTTCATAGGTAAAATTTGTTTTGCAAAATGAAAAAGGTGCTAAAGCGTGAAAAGGTTGACTTCAAAAGGATACCTCAAAATATTTTCATGACTAAGCATACCCTAAAATTTCGTTCTGAATTTTGAAAAAGGTACCCTTTAATAGTTGAACTTCCCCGTATACCAAAAGTATGGAAGTTGCCCCACAGGGTGTTGTAAATATATGGAACTCTTTGCCTGATAACCTAGTAACATCCAATACAATGACACAATTTAACAACAATTTAACAGACATACTTTCTCCGTATTGTAAAACGTTTCCACAGATACTGATAAGGGACCGTTCATTATTTATCCCACGGGGGGGTACCGAAGAGATTGGGGGTGGGTAAACTAGATTTTGATTGATGAAAAGGGGGGGGGTAATTTATTTGACCATGTTTTTCTTTGATCTTGATAAAATATTGAATTTGTTCAAAAATTATTCAACAAAATAAAAGTAGAATATGTGAATAATATTAAATAAGAAAGTCCAAATTAAAGTTACTCCTTATCGCTGTTGATTGGAGAATTATCCAATGTGTTCTTTGAATCAAATTATTCCCCATGAGTGATGATTGCTTGTGCCTGTGCTAATTATGGGGCAACATGACTTACAACGATAACACGTTCATGAAGGGCTTCAGAATCATGGAAACTTTTATTTTCTGAATAGATGTTGAACTATAATATTGAGTTCAGTTTTACAATAGGAAAATAATTAAAAAATCAGTTACTGCTTCACAGATACCCAAAATACTGTTAATAGGCATTCGATTAAGGTTATTATTCAGTCAGTTGCTTGTTAACAAAAATTAAAGTATTTGGGGGTGGGTAATTTATTTTTTTCCACTTAAAAGGGTGGATAAGAAAAAAATTTCCAGAGAATTTCGGTTCTCTTCGGTACCCCCCGTGGACTAAATAATGAACGGTCCCTAAATAGCACAAATTTACAATATAAACAATATTATAGCTAGGTTTTATTCAAGTGGAGGTTTCATCTTTCCATTAATAACCTGTCAATTATCTCTCATTTAATGTTTGCAAATGTATTGATGAGAACTGTAGAATAATAACAACGTAGGTTGAATTGATTTGTACATTTCTTCTTATGAATAATAATATTAATTCCAAATTGACATGTTGATAGTAGACTGTACATTAAGTTCTCATAGTTCTCATTTATCGTATTTATAGTGTTTAGGTAAATGCTAGAAGGTGCAAAAGTGCTAGATCATGCATGGTCATTGTGAGTCATGCGGGGTGTCATGTAGGTTCTCCTATGTTCTAGGATGTTCTAGATGTTTCAGGAAGGCTCCTACAATATCTTATCTTATCTTACAGTAGTCAGAATTGCCATCACTGAATTCTTATGTTGTCACATTTACAATTATATGATGGTGTTCAAGTAATCGTCCATCTTTATCCATTTTCATTGCTATATGCTATGAAAAGTAAATATTGGCCAAGGTGTATGTATTTCTAAGTTTTCCAAAATGACTTTTTAAATTTCAGTAAACAAAGTCTTGTGTGATTTATATGCGCAGGTAAGTATTTATTTCAAAAATTTCAAAAATCTAAAAAATTGTTCTCACCTGTATGTAGTCTCTCAATATAATGTATACTGTACGTCCGAACTCAATATTATAGCACAAATACAGCACCATTATTTGTGTTTGGGATTCAAAGAAAAATTTTAGGACACAGCTACCTAGGCTACTGTAGATATATAGAAGGTCCCGCCATGTGAGGGTTCCGTAAATAGAACTGTGAACAACTATAGAACTGTGATGATTGGGAATATAATTAGGTTTTTGAAAATGAAACAGCTGAAAAGAATGGGAATTTTCAAGAATGTTGGTCCAAAATGGAATAAAACGAAAATGAAAATGAATCGTCATAATTTTACAGCCTTACTCAAATTGTAATCTAATTAAAAACCTCTTCGCTTGTCGCACCCATGAGTGGGTTGTTTGATTGATTGCAGTTACATTTATTCATCAGTGGATTAGTTATTGTGGCAACAAGGTACACATTTGTTCGTTTCTACGGATTTTTAGAAAACTGTTGACATATTCAGTTATCGTTCATTGTCAGTAAAGATTACAGGTGGGAACAAATTCAAATTCCGCGGTGTCATATTCCGTAGGTAGTTTCCGTTTAACATACATTTGTCAGCGTCTAGTAAATGTTTAGTCCGCTTTCATTTCTCTCAGTATCTTTCTTCAAACTGGCTGGACCAGTTTAGCATCATTAACAAGATTTTTCAAACATTGATTACATACGACAAAAGAGTTTGCTGGGCAAATATCTTGCATTTTCTTTGATTTATTTCTGGTAAAGTACTGCTAGATTTTAAATTTTGCCTGGGTTGTTGCTATTTATTTTTGGCAAGAATGCATTTCATTCGTGATTTTGCTGCTTTATTTCTCATTGTTTTATGGTGTTATTCAAATAGAGTATATTCTGAATTTGAAGGAGATGAGGTAAGGCGTAATTAATATAAAGAAAGATAAACAAATAGAAATGATTTTATCTTGCAACTTATTGCAATTAATATATAATATGCTAGCTGTTATAGAGGACATATATTTTATTACATTATGACAACATACAAAAAAAACAAAGCTCCATTGTCTTATCTGTGACTGGATTCTGACCCCGAAGTGCTCGAACTTGCTATTCATAATTATAGTTGAACTTTTGTTTTGACGAATGGTGTTTTTGTTATTTACTTGGAATAAATCTAGCAGTCAACTTTCTATAGTTCTAAATTCTCATGTAGCCCTTAGATTTTTGTCAGTGCCATTCTTGACATTCCTCAAATTTCACGAGTCAGATAATACTTTTTTTTAATAATATTTTAAAATTGATATTATAGTCTACTTGTATCTTATTTTTAATTTTCCCATAGTTACATGCCAGCTTTTAATGTGCAATTACAAATATTGACATTACAAATAACAGGCCTATTGACAATGAAATGTATTTTGATTTAGTGGCCAGCCAACCTATTTGCAGTTGCTAATAACTACGATGACACATTCTCAACCTCGGTTGAAATTCGACCGCGTTTCAATTAATGGCATAAATATTCAAATCCAATGTTAGGCTAAAGATTGAATTTTCACTTTTCCGTCTTTTAGAATCAAAACAAAGAATACTACAAGAAGAATTACTTTTGCCCAAATGGTAAGAAATGCACGTTGCTTCGCAGCTTGCATTGTATTTTGTTTTGTTTAAATACTGTATTTCGGATGATGATGTTACTCATAAATGAGGTCTCTTCCTGTTTGGTCTGTGTTATTAATTGGATTAATGATATATGATACCCTCGTGTCTAAGCTCACGCGAACTTCACTTGTCAAAGTTGGAATAATATACGATGGTTTGGTTCCTAAGTAATGCAGACATTTCAATGTAGAATTTGAATTACAAAGAGTAATACAATACCATTCATTTTGATAAGCAAACCATTGAGCAAACCTAGTTCCTTCTGATTATAGTTAGCCTACTGATCTCAGAGATCATTGTATTTTTGACAAAGTACGACGGGGCCCCCTGTATGCCTTGGCAATAAAGTATACACACTCTCAATTTTTGCAATTTCAAGCATAACGCAATGAAAATTTCAAGTTTCATTTAATTTTTGCTCTTGAACAATTTAGACCTATCTGCTTATAAATCGTAATATTACTTAGCTGCTCAGGCAAAGTTTGATCAGTAAACAACGTATTTGCAAATACTAAACATTTTAAATTATCAAAATTACATAAACAGGATTGAAATTTTTAAGAATTATTTGAATTCTGAAGTTATAATTCTAACTAAAATATACTGTAAAACCTCTTTAATGATTTTGTTTTTGACTTTGTATAACGCAAAAATCATAGATCAATGATCATACTATAACGCAGTTAAGAATGCCTTTTCACGATTTCACGGACGAAATATAGGCCATTAGCGCCTCAAGTATAAATATGGGGGCCCAACGAAGTATAACTCAAGTCCTATTCAATATATTTAATTGATACTATTAAGAAGTAGGTCTAGAGCTACAGAGTCTCAAAATTTGTATAAGAGAATATCTCTTTGTGATGTTTCTGAATTCGATTTCATAATGGCTGCAAATACCTTTAACCTTCAAAGACTCGAGTGCCTTTGTTGGGTGGAAATTATTTTGTACCGAAATTATATACAATTGCAAAAGTCGGATTATGCAGTGTCCGACAAAAGATTTGGCTTTCTTGAAAAATTCTGAACTTTCTGAACTGAAAGTTCTGAACTGCCGGATGAGATTCCCAATATCTGAACTCAGAATAGCGTCACAAACAGGTCTAATCTTTGACTTCCTATTCCATCTCTGCTTATCTACGTCCAAATTGGAAAATTACTTTTTCATTCCCCTCCCTCATCAATTCTCTTTTCATCAAATTTATCAATTTTTCCTAGGATGGATACAGCAATGCAACAAGTGCTACTTGACGGTTGACGAGGCAAAAACCTGGTTTGACGCAGAATACTATTGTCAGCAGTAAGACTGTTTATAAAAATGTTGACATTCACTTCATTATCTTTTATAAAACTAAATTTCATTACTCTGAGAGAGTTAGGGCTTTTTCGTTTTCAAATTGACGTTGATTGACCCACGTTTATAAATTATAATTATAGTTAAACATCGCCTCTGTTTCTATGATATTGAACCTTTAACCCTAGTTAAAAAAATGTTGCACTTTTAGCCTAAACCTGTAAAATATGGTACTAAGAAATCATAACATTAGGACTGCAATATTCAAGACTAGAGTTATTTCGACTTACGAATAGATAGTCATGGATGACGCATGCCGTAAGGTATTAAGCCTATAGTTCTCAATCTCCTGCATAATGTAGCACCCTCATTTTTACACCAAATGTCCAGTGTGTACTTGCTTGAAGCCTTTTGAACTTTGTTTTTTAAAGGAATGGTGGTCATTTGGTTTCAGTTCATTCTCATATCCAAAATCAATATCTCCGTCGTCTTGGGAAACATTTTCTCAGCCATAACAGCTTTTGGATTGGTGAGTTGAATTTACTGTGCATAAGTTCATGAACTGTTCATTGACATACGATGGCCCAATATTCATGAATTTGTCCATGCAAATTTTTATGGCAATCCATGAGCTGTTCATAGAATTTTATGGCTAAACACAAAAAGTTCATGAACAAGTTCATTGGGCCATTGAACGTTCATGGGAAGTTATGAGAGCCTGTTCATGAACTGCTGGACTATTTTTTCCATTGGCTGTCCATTTCATGATTAGATACAGTTATTAGCAATATTACATCAATCAATTATGATTGATCCTACAATAAAGATTCAATTATTTTAAAATTCTTTTAAATTTATAGTTGTCTACAAATTGTTATGAAATTATTTAAAAAATTATTTTATAAGCATTCCAGAAACAGTTACTCCACTACATCAAGAATTATGGTTCATGACACAAAATTTTTTAACTCAGATTTATACAGTTAAAATAGGACTCTTTCGTTATGTGAAAAAGAAATAAAAAATCAAAGCCTTTTGGAGCCACAACTTGAAAACAAGGATATTGTTGTTTATAAGTATATATTTTTGCACATGACACACAAAATGTTGTCATTCCGGCTGTCGTTCCAAGTTTGGAAAAAAGTGAATGATCAAAAATAGGGTAGCCTATATTCAACATTAATTTTGATTTCTCTGTATGGATCATTTTTTCAATTCTCCTCACGAGAGGCATGGGAACTTTTCATTATTGCTGCAACTGAGAAGTCTCAGATTCTCACAGAATCACAGGCTTTGCTTCAAACTGGACAATAAACTCCTGATCAAAATAATGTCAGGCCTATTAATTATAAGAAATTCACAAAAATAAATACTTTTTGAAAGTAAAATGTAGAAAGTTTGTAGGCCTACTTAACATTTAGAAAATTAATGTTGCCAGATATTTGTTTACAAACTATCAATTCAATGTTCATAATTAAGGATACGAAAAGAAAAATAATTCTTGAATTTAAGTCATAATCACCAATTGCTGGAAACATGAATTAATTTAAATGCAATGCTGACCATTTCTGATATTTCTCAACCTGAACTGTATTGATGCTTAACAGGCTGTCACAAAGTGCAGGATCCTGGGAACCTGGTTCCTGGAAGGCCAGCACAAAATCAGAAGGTTTCCAATCTTATCATGATTATTTTCTTATTCAAAATTTATTATTCTGGGATTTCATATTTTTTGTGCTTTGAAATCCATGAATCCATGAAATCCATTGCTTCAAAGTAAGTCAAACTTCTAAAACTTTAAGATCAACTCTTTAAAACTATGAAGCATTATAAATTCAATCCCAGATGGTTTACAATCGTACAACACAGTTCCCGGAAGATCAAAACTTTTGTGACACCCTGATGCTTAATCAGGGTATGAGAATTTTTTTTCTTGATAATACTATAGATTGTTGACACTTGACAGTATTATGTGGAATAAAATGTATTGATTTGTTAACATTTTAATGAAACAACTTTTTGCCCATATGCCTGTTACTTGGTAGCAAAAGGTAACCTGTATCCTACTGTAGTAAGATCACACTTTTCAAAGGAAAACTTGTATAGCCTACCCTACAGTCAAACCTATTCAGCAGCCACCTATCAATAAATTGTGGTCACTCTTGATATGTCTAGAATAGTATTTTATACTTAATCAACCCTTTATATAAAAACCTCCTACATATAACCTACTGTAGTAGTCAATTTATCTATCTCTCCTTCTCGTATCTGGCTGTTATAAACAGTTCTCATTGTACTCTATGCTATCTGATCACTAGGTGCAAATGACATTGTCAGTGAAGGCGATTTCAAATGGACAGACGGTTCTCCTGCTAGACGTTATGGCTTCCGATGGCTTGAAAGCAGACGAAACAGACAAAAACACCCAGAAGATGATTGCGTTGAAATGTTTGTTAGAAGACCACATAATGTTTGGAAAGCAGTTCACTGCACTGATGAAATCCCGTTTATTTGTAGAGTAAGTTACATTTATCAACTGATAAAATTGTGAATTCCTCTATATTACTACGAATTTTGAAAAACTGAAATCTCGCTGAAAATCTACTAAAAATTTTGGACGTCTTTTGATCAGTAACTTTCAAATTTTTAAGGCGCATTTCAGTAATTACAGTGTATAGGCCTACATTCTCTGACTTTTACAAACACTGTAACTGGGTGCTAGAAGGTAGACCTAAACGTTTTGAGGTAGACCTATAACTGGAATTATAGACATAGATCTCTAGACAGTGTTATTAATGATATCTTTTATTTTCATTTCAGGCAAATGCTTGTTTTGAAGGTTAGTATTTATTATTGTGCCCTGAGGGTCTTAAAAAGCATTTTCTAATGTTGAAGTTTGGCCCATGCTCATAAAATATCAATTTTCAACATTAGAATAGCTATGTTCTGCTAGGACCCCATGGAAAACAGGCTCCAATGTTATTGAATTACCCATATATTAAATAAAATGAATAAATAAAAATAATATAAAAATGTTGCATCTAGAATTTTGTGAGACATCTTGTTTTTTAGTGAAAGTAAATCTCAATTGAAGGTTTATAATTAGATGTTTCAGCCTACCTAAGCTGGTAATTGCTCAATATCCGTATTGAAACAATCCATTAATAATTATTTATGTCTGATATGCCCAATAGAGTGCTTAATACCTAATTTAATTCATAATGTATTCGATTCTGGAAGTTACAATGGCATAATTTTTATTTCAATCTGGAGTTTCCTTGTTGGTGTAGACTGCCATCAAAGGGGGTATTTTGGGCCAAATCTCGCTGAGAGAATGATATTGGATCAACTCTCTAATTCTCTATATAAAAGTCACCTGTCTCTAGTGGTCAGTTTATTTAAATTTTATAGGCCTAACTGCTATAAACAGTCAAACCTGTTAATGGCATCTAGTTATGAGATTAGAGAATATTGACCACTGAAGGGAGGTGACCTTTCTATAGAGATTAGACTTGATAGAGATTAACATTTGTAACATTATGAAGTGACCACTATAGACAGGTGGCTGCTCTATAGGGTGATCTTTATGAACAGGTTTCACAACTATAATGTTCAATGTAAATAAAGTTCTCCTTACTCGAAGTTTAGATCGTGAATGTCTAGGACGATAGATGTAGATGATAAATGCTATTAAATTTAATGATAAATGCTTATTTGATTAGGTAACTTTCGTTGTACAAATGGTGGATGTATTGGTAAGCAATCTCTTTGTGACGGTGTTAATGATTGTGGTGATGGATCAGATGAACAAGGCTGCAAAGGTATGTTATCAACTGAAAATCAATCTGTATTTCTTATATTTCTAACTTTCTTATTTATAAAAAAAGGTCCCTCTTTCCTGGATACACTCACTCTCAAGAAATCTATAACAGAGGACCAGAGAAAAGTCTATTTGTTATTGAAATTTTCCAAACTTGAATCTCTCAAGTTATCCCTTTATTTTCATGCGCAAAGAAAAAATAATCACAATTATACTTGGGTTACTTTTTCTATCCAGGTAGGCTAGTGTGACATGCAGAACAATCTAGCTGAACAAATATTTGGACCTCATGAACTCTTCATGAACAGTTAATGTACTTTACGGAAATTAATGAACTGTTCATGAAGATCTTATGAACTGTTAATGAACGTTAAACTGCCTGTTTTCAATTATCCATTTAACGTTCACAAGCTATTTTATTACCCTCTGAATTTACAGAATGTCTTGAAGAAGTTTGAATTTATTTACTAGGTACTTGCAATGAAGATCTTAAAGGAATGTCTGGAAATTTTACATCACAAAATTATCCAAAGTTATATAATAATAATGCTGACTGCACATGGAAGATCACCGTCCCTAAAGGATTTAAAATCGAATTGCATTTCTATGAATTTGAAGTTGAGAAAGAATTTGATCAGGTAGAAATATTTGATGGACCATCAACTTCATCGAAATCGATTGCACGTTTTGACGGGAGTAGAACACCAAAAGTATTGCAATCATTTGGTAATCAGTTAACTGTGCAGCTGACCAGTGATGATTCTGTCTCTAAGAAAGGTTTCTTTGCACATTACAGAGCAGGTTTGTAGCATTTTACTTCAAACCATTTATAGTCTGTAGAAGTATATCATCTCTAATGACTATCAGGTCATTGTATTTTGATACTAGCTGCTTTAGTGTACCGGTAATAAATTATAACTGTATAACATCATAGGTAAATAGGCCTATATGTCAATATTATAGGATTATTTTACAATCATTACCCTATAGTATTTTGATATTGTTTGAAAGTAGCCTACTTGGTGTTGGTAAGTACTTGGTTGGTGGATGGCAAAATGTAAGTACAATTATCACACAACTAAACCATAGGCTTTTCTGTTGCCACCAAACCAAGCAAAAGGCACTGCCACGGTAGGCCTGCCGCCTATATAGTCTGGAGGTATGGAAAATAATGACCTTATAGCATATCATGCTCAACCTAATAATAATTGTACAACGTTGCATGTAAATCCAAACAATAGAAAATATTGAGTGCACCTTTCTTCTGCTTTCTGCTTTCACATTTCAACGAAACACAAAGAATCCAAATTTTGTAAATTCCATAAACCTTGCAAAAGTGCAAGAAAGTAGAAACTTCATAGTAAATGTGTCAAATACACTCATCCAATATTAATAAATATTTCATTCATGAACTTATTTTCATTATAACCAGTACTCGTGTCGTTCAACTTTAATTTTCAGTTAAAGATGTCCAAGTTTGTGGTGGAACAATCAATCTTTCTTCGTCAAAACGATCAGTGAATATCACGTCACCAGGTTACCCTAGCGGCTATCCTGAAAATGTGAAATGCGAATGGAAAATCACTGCACAAAAGAAGGATGTCATCACTGTCCAAGTATTAGAATTTGATACAGAAGCGAATCAAGATGTTGTTGAAATCAGAAATGGCTTAAAAAGCACAGATGATTTATTAATATCTCATTCTGGAAACACAATACCAAAACTTGTCTATGGACTCAATGGTGAAGTGATGATAAAATTTAAAGCTAATGCTAAAATGTCAGGAAATGGTTTCAAGATTATGGTTTTTTTAGGTAAGATATATCTATTGTAACATTTTGCAACATGCAAATTAAAGGCAAATTAAAATTCAAACAAAAAACGTTTTGTTTTTGAAACTGAATTGCAGCAGAGTATATTGGACTAACCCAGGCATGATTTAATTTGAGTTTTTCAAATGCTATATACGCGTTGCATATACAAAATGAAGGCCTTTAATTGCACATTATACTGCTTTAACCGGATAATCTTTTGAACTGTACCGTGTTAACATTTGTTAGGTTTGTAATCAGTTTGGTTGTATATTACGTATTGTAGATTTGTGTCTGTGTGTGTGTTTTGTGACACTTATGTAGTCAGTCACCAATGGCACGCTTCCCGAATGATGTCATTATCCAAGAATGCGATAACGTCAATATGGGTCAACATAAAAAAATATGGGTAAACGATATCAAGGACAAAACAGGACGGAACAAGAACTCATCCTTCTTCGTTGTTAGGTTGTTACATAATCAAATATATCTTATTCGAATAATTTCTCTTAATCAGCCATTTTGAAGGTTTGTTTACATAATCAATTATTGCCCGTACTCTAATTTAATTGGGAAGTATGCCATAGTTTAAAAACATTGGAACTCTCATATGTGTCCCATTAAAGTCTGATTATGTAATGATTTCATTACTCTATCAAATGAAATTATAAATGCCAAGTAAGTCAATTGATCAACTCGATACAATTCAAAATGGAGAATTTGATTTTATTTTCAGGATGTGAAGCAACATTAAGTGGTTCAAATTTTTATATCGAGAGTCCAGGATTTCTTACAAGTTATCCTAATGATATTGATTGTATATGGAGAATAACTGAAACAAGCAAGAGAGATCTAACTGCTATGTTCCACTTCTTTAGTACTGAAGAAAGTTACGATGAAGTTAGAATAGAAAAGGGTCAAGGTAAAGTGGTCTTGAAGCAATATTCTGGAAAAATGAACCAAAAGAAGCAAATACCAACACGATTAAAAACTGGAGAATACGACTTGAAAATGACGTTTACATCTGATTATTCTTACACTGATGTTGGATTCAATTGTACTTTTTCAATTGGTATGTTTAAAGCATGATAAGATCATCCAGACATAATCCTTCTGCACAGTAAATATGTTCGTCGCAAAAGATATCGTCACCTGAATTGCAGTCGCGCAATCTGATATTGTAGAATCAATTCATAAAAAATTGAAAATTGAAAGTTTTGCCTTAACCTGTTGTATTAAATGCCTTGATTACTTTGCCAAGATTTTGTTCGAGAAGTGGATAAGTATTGTTTGAAAAATAAGCATTTCAAAAAGTGAGAATTTCAAATCTTGAAAAACGGAGAATGAAAGTTAAGTGACGTCATACTGTAAACTTCCTATCACTGAGCATTAGTCCATAGCAGACGAACGAATGTTTGCTATTTTGACCAGCAAATTTTGAAATTTTTCAATAATATAATAAAATGGTGTCAATGTCATTGTAATATGCTCATTTCAATTCCACTATCTGTATTAACGATCTAACAAAATTAAATCGTTTGCAATGCTTTTGAGTAACAGTTGAACAAGTTTATACAATATCAGTGCCCCTGATACCTACAACCAAATAAGTTAATTATGTGTAATTAATCTTCTGTTATGTCTACCAATAGATTGTGAAACACCCAAGGATGTTCCAAACAGTAGAATATCTTTTATTGATACTGGTTATGGCGGAAAGGTTGTATATTCCTGCGATAGAGGTTATGAGATGCTAGGTGAAAAGCAACTTGATTGTAATTTTGGTGGAAAATGGTCAAACCAATATCCTATTTGCCAAGGTAAATGCTGTCACATTCATGACAAACTTATCAAAAAATACTTGAAATATTGTTTTTTTAAAGTGAAAACCACAAATTTTTAAGCCATGAAAAGTTTGAAAACCATGAAAACTTTCATATTCACGATATCAAAATGTGAAAACGCCATGAAATTTCACAATTTGATTTTCATGGTTTTGATGTCATTAGTTTTCATAACACCCCATACTTCATCCATCATTCCATTGGTGGTCTTCAAGCAACTGTTGGAAAAAGGGATGTACTCTCAACTCCCATTCGTAAAAAGTAAGTAAGTAATGTATACGGTGTCGCTCAACCGAAGGCACCCATACTACTCCTCTATTTCGAAATAAGTGGGTTTTTTCGCTGAGAGCAATGATTTTGAACGCTCTTTGTTGATCTCAGCCGCGACACTGAAGATCAATTTCAACAGATTTCATGGCAGATAGGTCTCAATTCTCAATGCGCAACGGTGCGCCGCAGCTACTCACAATGCAATTCCCTCTGGACCATTCCATCCGTCATCATCAGATGGTACTCATTTGATGTCGCAGATAAAGTCGAGGCTTAGTTGACCTTTGGGGGATTTGAACCATAGTCGATCAAATATGATCCGATCTAAAGTTCAATTGCTCTGCCATTTGAGCTAATCCTCCCTTTCATAAATGTTGTATTAAGACATGCAAAATGGTTCTTTGCAAAACTGCAAAATACTACTCAGCTAAAACAGCAGACAATGACAAATAAACAGCTAAACAATTCAATAATATTTTCAGCTGCTAATTGATTGTTGTTCAGAATCAATCTATCAGTTGATTGCAGCTTATTAAAAGGAATGTCTGAATGACCTATAACAGCAATGCAATGTTTTCATCACGGGAAATAACTACACTGTGTTATTTATTCTGTATTTCATTTCTCTGGAAAAATTGAAAAACTTAGAGAAACTCTAGTAGAATGTTTAAGCTACGCATTACTTCATCTTGGATTTCTTTTCATGCTTAGAGAGATGCAGGATCCGAAATAAGAAACTGCAAATCCAGTCGCAGTGTTCACACTACAAGTTCTGTATTTGACTGCCAGAGTATGCATAATGATTGCAAACAAGAAAAGGAGTCGTACGTTGAGTTGGACGTTTACACCATTCAATTATTTTGCTCCTTCAAATATTGAGTGTCGGCATTAGTGTGGTCATCAGGGCAATGGACCTCAACCTGCAGAGTCTTAGGTTCAATCTCTGGTAGAAGCACCATTGGTTGGCGTCAGGAAGGGCATCCGGAGCCCATTAAAACTCACACATGCTTCAAATAAATACTAATCAATTAACCAACCTCCTCGTTGAAAAAATAGCTGCTAGCTTACCCGGTTTGTTCTAAAATAATAAAACAAATAAAATTGATTTGCTGATGTGGCTGTGAGAATGTGTCATTTATCTGCTATACAATAAATCTGCGTTGCTCATTTATTTGCTTCAGAAAATGACCAATTTAGTGCCAAAAAAAAAGCTTTTTGCTAAATATTTCACTGATTTTCTACAACGCAAATGAATCCACCATGACACCCTATACTATTGACAATACTGCTTAGGATAATACTAATAATTTACTTGCCCAGATTCTGATATCCATGGCAAATTTAAGATCACAAATGATATGTTGTCCTACAGTTTATTTATCTGCTATCATTATTTGCATAAATTGAATACATTCTATTGTAGCCATTGATTGTGGACATCCTGGAGGTCTGGAAAATGGTTGGATTGTATCATCGACTGACAACTTTCTTTTTGATGCTGAAATAACATACCAATGCGAACAAAATTACAAATTAATTGGTAATCATAAACGTAAATGCTTGGCTGATGGTTCATGGTCTGATAAACAACCAAAGTGCAAATGTAAGTTTGTTTGTGTTATTTTGATCAAACCAAGCTAACTCATGTTGTCAAGTCATTGATAATGTGGCTCTCACAATGTCAAGGTTTTTGTATTGACCTGTTAGTTTATGACTACACAACTTTATGTTTATTTGCTAATTGTATTTCTTATTAAAAAGATATGCAGTTTGATGTCTGTCTGTCTGAAACAATATTTATATTAAAAGGATTTCATATATAGAAACTGTTATAACATCACCTTTTATAACGGATTATTGTTTATAACGTACCAATTCTTTGTTCCCGGCATATTTTAATAGGCTTCCTCTTGATAATTACCGGCTATAGTGTCACTGTTTATAACGGATTATCTCTTATAACGTCACATTTTTCTCTTCCTGTGAAGTGATAGAATTGTTTACAACGTCTCGTTTACAATAGTCTTTTGTTTTGATTATCAAATGTGAACAATATACTGTAGTAATTTTTCAACAATGAGAAAGTATTTTGGATGCGATGGAACGTGTAAAAATTGCACTTTTCCGTATGAACTATGTGAACATGCAATATCAAAATAAAACAATTTTTTTTTTCATTTGAAAGGGACACATTTGTGTCACTGTTTGTACAATATAACATGGAATCCATACCGGTAGTCAAATAAAAGCAACATAATGATAAGCACCAAAACAAATCCAAAACTGATCATTCGCTGTCATAAAACTGAAAGCCATAAACATAAGTGGAGTGAAGAGTAAATGAAGACTGATAATCCCGTTCAACAGTAACCTTTTTTAATTATTGTTGCATTACTGCGCATGCGTCATCAGAATGAGAAATGAGGCCAAGTCTTTTTCTATTGTTCTATTGTTATGACGTAATGTTGGCTATGA
Organism: Haliclystus octoradiatus; assembly: GCA_916610825.1. Taxonomy (NCBI): domain Eukaryota; kingdom Metazoa; phylum Cnidaria; class Staurozoa; order Stauromedusae; family Haliclystidae; genus Haliclystus; species Haliclystus octoradiatus. The sequence goes on from OU744451.1 coordinate 16,391,284, forward strand.
CGGCACATCGCCTATAAGGTACTTTTTTCAGATTCCCCAGGGTTGCCGTTGTAAACAGTTTCTACTGTATATAAATATGTTTGTATTTCTTTCATTTTGCAGTGATAATGTGTCCATCTCTGAGTGCAATCCTTAATGGTGATATCAATGTACCAAGTGGACCGCTGCCTATTGGAACTCAAGCAACATACAATTGTAACAAAGGGTACAAACATGTCGGTCAAAAGCTACTTATATGTCAACAAGATGGTTCATGGACCAGTAAAGCACCAACATGTATCCGTAAGTGTGCAGCTAGCATGTAATGAAACTTATAAATAATGTTCAGATCAGTGATGAGTTTACAAGGGTTCCTATGTATGATAACATTTGCAATAATTGTGATATTTCAAGTATTTTTTTACATTTTGACGCATATCTTCTATCAAGTTTTGAGTTATTTCTGTCAAGGCTCTAGCCATTTTTTTTGTAAATTTAATTCTCATACATTCTGTAACAAATGTATCACAAATTTTTGTTGTATAGGAAGTTGATTACCTTTGTTGATCTTCTACATGTCCCATGACTTACGATCCAAGAAGCTGAAAGAAGTTTTGACGTCAGGGTCCGACAAAAGTGGGGATCCTGGGATCCTAGATCCCGGAAGGATAGACAAAATTCAGAAAAAATTTGATGTTTTTAATGATTTTCTGGTCAAACCTCAACAAGAAAATTCAGAAGAAAAAGTTGAAATGCTCCTAGGATTCCAGAAGGCTGAACCTTTTGTCGGACCCTGTTTGACGTAGTTAAATTCGATTCGACTGCCAAGCTTCTGATTGATGTTGTGAATATTCAACTATCCAAAGGGCATTCTTCAGCAAAATCGTACATTGACAATTGTCTAACTGTCAAGACAAAGTACTAGGATTTGTCTCGATTCCCATTAGCAGGATGTATGGATGTATATGTTAAACTTGCAGCTGTTACACATGATGAATTGCTAACTACTACACAGCCAAATATCCCTCGATCAAAATGGCCATCATGTGACCATACAATGGCCAATTTGATTATGTTTTGTCTTCTTCATCTACCGTTTTAGTAAACAATCTTTGATTGGTTATTTTCATATCTGTATTATGCACATAGTATATGCCTATATAATGATGTTGTCTACATTAAAATAGAAATGCTTCTAATTTATTGATATCTTTTATTTTCATAGGAGTTACTTGCAAGCTTCCCAACCTTATTAGAAATGGTGACTTCAACGCTTCCTCTTCAGTAAATTTTGGTGATAGTTTGATGGTACAATGTCGTCAAGGATACAAAATTAATGGAAACAACCCAATAGTTTGTCTTGAGACAGGATTGTTTGATGCTGCTGCAGCCAGCTGTGTTGGTATGTCTTCTTTGTGTGGATCAATTATTTTTCCTTTTATTTGACGGAGAAGGCATGCCAATTTGACTAAATAATTTTAACTTATTGGAGCTTTTCTATTATCTTTCATATTACTATTAAACCGAGAATTGATGAAAATATATTTAACATGATCAACAACTATCTATCTTTTGTGAGTTATTCAAAATTGAATAAGTAAAACACATTTATTCAACTGCAGTCAGCTTCTAATGAAATGTGGCGTCATGATTTATATCTATATGCAGTAATAAATTAATTGTTATGCTGTGATTCGGACAATTTCAAATGAAGAAAGACTAGCAAGTCCAGAACAATAAATATAACAATCATTATGACGTGTTTAATCCTTGGATAATTGCTATAATGAATTTATTTTATTAATTGTAATAAATTAGTAATAATTTATTGATGATTCAGATCTGAATGAATGTGAGGAGACGCAACTTTGTGAGGGTCGTGGCAGTAGATGTATCAATTCAAGAGGATCCTATCTATGCAGTTGCGAAAAAGGATGGGAACAATTAGCACCTGGAAAGTGCACAGGTAAGCTATAGTCACATCATGTAATTGTATTGTAACGAAAATGATTCAATCAATCTGATTGGTTTAGAGTTGTGACACCTTACCAATTTTCATTGTGAAAGTATATGATTAATTCATAAACACATTAACTCAGTTCACTGTAGCTTATAACCTGTGTTTCAAACAGGTTTTTTACTTTTTCTGGTCTACATGTGCAAGAATTCTACTAAAATGTTTCTACAAATTTCATTTCAAATATTTCAATAGTGCTGCTTCTGTCATCACCATGCTATTTTTGAGGATTTAGGATTAGGATTTATTTTTGTATGCATCATGGGCAGACCATAGGGAAAGTTTGTAAAATACTATTCTAACATATCACAAAAGTTTTCTGCAATATGATTGGTCGAAAGCTTCTAATTTAATATTTGTATCCCTATTTATTAGATATCAACGAATGTGATGAGAAAAATGGAGGTTGTAGTCAGAAGTGTATGAATACAAATGGTTCATTTAGTTGTTCATGCCTATTTGGTTATCACCTTTATAACGGCAGTGATAGCAGTGTAAATATCATTGAAGGACAGTCATACATTGTGAATGCTACTTGTTTAGGTAAGAATTTCAAAAAAGATTTGGATAGAGTTTATTTCTGCTGATACATGTCATTGTTGATAATTTACATAGCGCAACTCTCTCCCTATCAATGTTAATCTTCAACTCTATATTTTGGAGAATTTCTTGTCTCAGTTTTTGTAAAGAAAAAAGCAATGATATATTTTACGACCACAAGAGAGTTTCACTAGGTGTACCAGAAGGTGACATATACACTTTAACAAGAAGTTGACCATAAATAGAGTTTGGAAACAATGTCGCAGATATACAAACTTAGCTTGACAAAAATAGCTATCAACAAGGCTACACCGGATAACAATCTCCATTTGTGCACTGGTAGATCAGTGCCACAGTGTGTGTACTTTGTATGTGAGACATGGGTTCAATTCCTCGTCGGTGTAAGTTGTAGTAGTTGTGTAGTTATATTTATCTGTCTGTACTGATTGGCTGAAAGAAATTACTGTTCTTTTACAGGTGCTTATTGTGGATATCCTCCATTAAAGCCCAATACGTTGATTCAATATGGTGGAGATCTAAGATACCCAGGGCTTTCAAAATATTCATGCAAGAAGGGATATGTATTGGTAGGACCTGAGTTTATCAGATGCTCAGCTGATGGAATATGGAACACATCATCAATCCAATGTGATTGTAAGTACTATGACTGATACTAACAGACCTCTTTCAAAATATCCATCATTTCATGAATAAAGTAGTACATGAAGTTAAACAGTTTTTTAAATTTTCAAAATCATAAAATTCATGAACAGTTCATGAACAGTTCATAAACCGTTCATAAACAGTTCATAAACAGTTCATAAACAGTCCAGTTCATGAAATTGTGAACTTGCTCGAAAGCTCATGAGGATTTCATGAACCGCAGTTCTGATCTATAGACTATGGTTTACTCAAATTTGAAAATGCTCTAGCAAGTTTGTTTAATTGCAAATGCCTTTGACCAGTTATTTATGCTGATCCAATTTCTGCTTGCGCTGGAAGACAGACATGAATAGACATGACATGTAGATAGGTAAAAATACAGCTTGCTCAAATGATAAAGTAGAATATTTACATGTCAAAATAAATGTGTATCATATTAAGATTAGTTCAAACTTTTAGGCGGGAACTCTTTCAATGTTTTGTACCTAAAAAGACATTGTTGTAATGTGATTATGTGCATGAATGGAAATTTAAATTTATTATTTCATCATGTTTGCTTTTAGTGGCCGACTGTGGAAAACCTCCTGTTGAAAAAAATTCATTAATGAGACTATCTGGGCAAACGTTTGGTCATATAGCTGTGTACACTTGTGCACCCGGCTATAAACGTTTGGACGGTAATTTCACAAGGGAGTGTGTAGCTGACAAAAGAAATTCATACTGGAATGGCAAGCAACTATCATGTGAACGTAAGTCAAGCACAATTAATGAAGAATAGAATTCCTGCAGGCACATGTTTCTAAAATTTAAAAACATTCTTAATATAGTCACTAATGCATCAAGCTTATTAATGAAATCAAATAAGAGGTGCATAAGAATGAAACTAATTGCTATGTGTATAAATAGAGCCAGTAAAATATTTGCAGGCACTGAAATTTTTTTTGATCCCTGTTTAGTTTGAATTCTTTATTAGTTCAAATATTGAATCACATGTATCCTACGATGTATATTTTGCAGCTGTTCAATGTAAACCGCTCAATGCTCCTCAAAACGGTACTCTCAAAAAGACAGCCAAGTGGAATTTTGAATCTATGGTATCATTCCATTGTGATGATGGTTACGTTTTATTTGGTGACAAACATCTTCAATGCGATGCTGATAAAAAATGGAATGGAACAATTCCAACTTGTGTTGGTATGTTTTTTGTTAATAGTAGTTTTTATAACTTTATTATACAGTTTCAAATCAGTCCTTTGAAAAAAGTTATTATAATTTAAATGACTACAAATAGATAACAATCAAAATGATAACATTTGCCCACTATGTTCTTTGTTTCTATTCGAAATCCCTTTTCTGGTCTAACAGGGAGAGATAAGCGATGTGGAATACAAGAGTTTGTTTCTTTGTTTCTGTATGGAAATGAGCTAATCATAAAGCAAGGTTGTAAATGAAACACCAGATATCGACCAAAGTGGACTAAATTTTAATATAAAATATCTGTTGACTGATTTTTTAGCCAATCACTTATAAGTATTTATCTTTTGTTTTGAATTAATCATGTCAATATCATCTTTGTTGTCTGTTCAATGCAATCTACAAATAATAATTGAAATGGAAAGACAGTCCAGCATTAAAAAATGTTAAGGTTTTATAAAGGTTAATATTGAATATTTTTATTCCAAACATAAGAATTGCAGGTGGGAGCAGCGTCTATAGCAGATTATAACACTCAGGGCATATTGCTCAGTTCTGACTATTATTAAAGGAGCAAAAATGACCGGCAGGCGCCACGCACTTAGGATCACGTGCACGCTTATTGTTATAACACCATGTTCATTGTTGACATGAATTTTATTACAAGTTAGGCCTGCGTATAACAATTGTTTCAAAGCGAGACGGTTGAATTACGCTAAGCATAAATTCAACTTGTACTCGCAGCGGTCGCCGGTCAATTTTGCCCCTTTAAGATTTATTATCATGCCTTCTATACATGTTGTTGTTGATTTTATTTTCTATTTTGAAATTATTTAGCAATGGCATGTAGTGATCCTGGTCAAGCTAAATTAGCAATACGATTTGGTGACTTGAATGTTGGTAGTATTGTTAGATATCAATGTTATGTTGATGGCTACCTGTTGAATGGCTCAGCAACAAGAGAGTGCATTTATAAAGATAACAAAACAATGTGGACCAATTCTATACCGACATGCCACGGTGAGCAAATATATACTAAATGCAAATAGGTTATATTGAATGCTAATGTAAATGCTAGCATTCTGTACGTTACAGTGATTATGTAATCTCATTTCATTGTTTTGTGTTAGAAATTCAATTAAAGATCAATCCAGAAAATAAATATTTTACTTGTGGAAACGTTCACAAGTGAATGAGCAATCCATGAACGTCTTTAACAGTTCAGAATATCGTATTTCATGATCAACTCATGCACAGTCCATGAAAAAGTTCTTGAACATTTCATGAACCCTTTCATAAAAAATTGGGTAATTTCATGTTCATCAATTCATGAACTTTCTTCATAGGGGTGTGTGTTCTTCAATTCCACAATTCAACCTTGTCCTCGTTATTCTGATCATTTAATAATAAAATAAATTATAGTAAATAAATAACGAGAAGTGTTTTATAGGAAAAGAAATGCAATTTCTTTGATCAGCTTGTATGATTAAAATACATTCCATTAGGACCATTAGCAAACAATGTTATTTTATTGTTGAATTTCTAAATACAAAGTAATGTAGACCGTGTCGCCCTACCGAAGGCACCCGTACCACTCCTCTATTTCTACATGAGTGGCTTTTTTTGCTGAGAGCAATGATTTTAAACTCTCTTTGTTGATCTCAGTCGCGACACTGCAGATCAATTTTAACAGATTTCATGGCAGATAGGTATTGAATTTCAATGCGCAACGATGCACCGCAGCTACTCACAATGCAATTCCCTCTGGACCATTCCATCCGCCATCCGCAGATGGTACTCATTTGATGTTTCAGATAAAGTCAAGGCTGAGTGGACCTTAGGGGGATTGAACCACAGTCGATCAGATATGATCCGATCTGAAGTTCGGTTGCTCTGCCATCTGAGCTAATCCTCCCATCCTTGAATTTGTAGAAGGTGAATCAAACCTAGGTTGCCAAATTGTTTACCTCTTTGTTTGTTTTGGTTCCCCTATCCAAGACCTCAGTTTTAAATGTAATTCCATGGAAATTGTGATGCAACCCCCTTTAAATGTAATTCCATGGAAATTGACGAGACTTCCAAAATACAAAATGTAAGCTTTCTTTTTGTCCGAAAAATGTCTGAAGAAAGTAACTTGAGTACTGTTTTTTTGATATATACTTAATCTTTATTTGTTCTATCACACAGACGTACAGCCTCCAAAATTTCTTACTCAATGTCCATATCGTAAAACCTACATTTTGCCTAGTCGTGAGAATCACATGTTTATTGAAATCAATACACCTGAAGTCGTGGATAACAGCGGCGAGCATATAATTGCACAACAATTATCAACAAATTATTCATCGAAAGTTAACATATCTGTTGGAACTCTTTCATGGAATTATACAGCTGTAGATATATCTGGAAATCAAGCTGTTTGTGAATACATTATCAACATTGATGGTAGGTGATAACCCCCGTTAATGTTGAGCCAAATTGTAAAAAAGTTCATGATCTTTTCTTTGAAAGTTCGTCAATGTAGGTTAAGTAATTTTATTGATGCGTTTTGGTTTTAGGTGCTTCGATGACATTAGAAATATAATTAAATAGCGATCCTGTCAACACCCTATGCACCAGTCACACTGATAATCAGTGGAAAATATACTTTTGGGCTGGGTGCAAGGGGAATTAATACTAGTATCCTGACTATTTCTTGTCAATCGAGGCATAGTCGTTTCCAAATACATTAGGGTAACAGCAGATAAGCATACTGTAGCTAGCCATTGCCAATAAAAATGAAACCAATAATGCTAATGTCTTACCCTCAAGAGGTTGCTATAATTCACACCCCCGAGGAGCATAGTTCCCTATAAGGCAACCGTCACCTAAATACGCTTTTGCAAAATATGTTCCCTTCTTGTACTTAACTCCAACTTAATCTAAGGTAGTCTCCACTAGATGAATACACAATTCATAAGCACGTTCATGAACTTTCAAGAAATGAAGTTTTGGTTTCCAAAGTTCATGAACTAGTTCATGGACCGGTTCATGGACTGTCTGTAAATAGTTCATAAATTGAGCTGATCAAATTTTCAAAAGTTTCAGAAACAAGCATTTCATAACATATTCATAAACAAGCCATGAACTGTTCAAGAAAGCCCATGAATTTACAGTTTTACAAAAAATGAATTTACGTTTACAAAAAGTGTCATGAACTACATTATTAATTCTATCTATATATACATAATTCATAAATCAGTTTGAAATTCCTAGAAATTCCATTAAGGTGTTAATAATCTATTCATGATTAGATCATAGATTTTGCAAAGGGTTCATGAACACTTTCAGAATTGTGCATGCACATACTTGTTCATTCTTAAACTCAAAGAAAGTTTATATGAATCGTTTATAAACCGCAGAAACACTTAATGAACTGCATGAAATGTTAAAAAGTAAGACATTTTTTATTCTTTTGATCAAGCAGCGGTCAAGTGTAAAGCGACTAATGGTTTTCCGACTGTTATGGTGGAAGAGGACACATAGATAATTGTATCTTTGAAACATAACACTCTAAAATTATGTTATGGTTATAGGTTTCAAAATAAATATACATGTCAATCATTGAATAAAACAATTACTGATTTCACCCTTGCAAAAAATATTGTTGAGTTCATGAACGTTTCATGAACTGTTAATCAACTTCATGGACTGTTCATGAATGTTACATGTACTTTACAAACTTTCAGTCATTGTTCATGAGCAACTTTTAAACAGTTTATGTACAGTTCATAAATGTTGAATCGCCAAATTTTCAAGGACTTAACGTTCATGGAATGTTTTCACAGGGCAGGCTCAATGAATCTATCTGTTTTTGAAATTCCAATTGGTTGTTTACCTACTTTCCTACCTATGTATTCTTGATATTTACGCATTCTTGATATTTACTCGTAACAGACAATGAAAAACCTGAAATTGAATGCCCACCTAATGTTGAAATTAAAAGCAGTCTACCAACCAAAGTGTATTGGTCTGGCGGTCGTTACACTGATAATTGTGATGTTGCGAGTGTTACATATAGTCCATCCAACGGAACACTTTTTCAATCTGATTCAACCAATCAGGTTGAGATGATTGTTAAAGATAAATCTGGCAATGAGGCTGTCTGTGTTATTGAAGTTCATATTGAAGGTATGTACACATAGGCTACAATTTATTGATTTTTAATTTTTCTTCTTCATTTGTGTAACTATTCAATTGTTCATGTATGTTTCTACAATTTCCATAGGTTGTGGATGTAATAATACTGATTGCAAATATCAACCAATTGATGGTGTCTCATCATGCTCTGTCTTGCCAATGCCCAATCAAGACCCAGTTATATCATGTAATCTTGCCTGCCCAAAGGGAAAGACATTTGTCAATCAATCATTTGTTCCATCCGATTTGAAGTGCACACCAACAGGTGGCTGGGCTTCAAAGATGGCTCCACCATGTTCAGGTATGGTATAGTAGTGAGATCATATTATGATCAGTTGACAGCCAAACTTTTGATGTACAGTGCAACATGTATATAACCAGTGTTGTGAGTACTCGTTACAAAAGTAACGCGTTACTTGGTACTCGTTACTTTTGAAGTAATTTTAGGGGTAATTAATTACTTTTTTGAGAAAAGTAATAAGTAATTAATTAATTACTTTTTCAAGTAACAAGTATTTGCAGCCATTAAGTAATTGAAGTTATTTCCCGATTACTTTACGAAATAATTTGTTCCCGATTTATTTCATTGTTTTGTTATTATGAAGTAGGTATAATGTTTTTGGTTCATAATTGTTGTGAAGTCCCAAATGCTTTGAAATGATTGTTGTTTGTGTGAAGCTGGTTATTGTTTTCTAAATGTTTTGATTTTGAAATTATATTAGCAGCGGCGAGATTTTCGAAATAAACTATTTCATTGTTTACATAGAATTTATTCGTCACGCCATTTGACACTTCTATTGTTCAAAGTTGAAAATGTCAACACATTTAGACTTGATGAGAAAAACACGCCAATGTTTTTGACTAATATGAATGAATAATATGATATTTCATCGATGAAAAACATTAATTTGACCAAACTATTCGGAAAAAGTTTATTTATTTTATAATTTCTTTTTTACATGCGTATATTTTATAGTTTGGTCGTTCAAAGTTTTGAATATTTCAATGTTGTTTGACTATGGTTCAGCTACAGACAGTAAACATATTATAATAAACGCTTCCTGTCTAGCCTAAAATACATATAAGTTTGAATCTTTACAGACAGAATTGTTTTGATAGATATTCCAACCAAAAGTAACAAAGTAATTAGTAATTAATTACTTTTTCGGCGAAGTAATTAGGAATTAATTACTTATCTCGGAAAAGTAATTAGTAATGTAATTTTTGAACTTTTGGTAAAAGTAATCTCTAATCTAATTAATTACTTTTTCAAGTGATTCTCACGACACTGTATATAACAGACAGCTATGAGAGGAAGATGAATTGACCACTACATACCAATAGTGATCACTATAGACAGGTGGCGAGTTTATAGAGGTGACCACTATAACATATTTGACTGTACCATCTGATTATAAACTAGTAATGTAAATCTAAGAGTACCGCCATCTAGTAAATCTCATCTTGACTCTTATTGTGAATTTCAATTAACTCATGTTAAAGTTTATTTAGTCTTGTCACATGCCTGGTACCCTTTCTATTGTATTTATCATAAATGTTATATAACTGTATCTGTATTATCTAACTTGTTTAATATCATTGTTCTGGTGCAGCCAAAAATTTGTGGAAATAAGCAGGTTGTAATATTAACCGGAATGTAAAAAGTTGAGTTTGATTGAAAGTGGTTCTGAAAATCTGATGATATTATGCGAGATGTGATATTAACAGAGTTACGCTGTATTGATACTTGTTTTTTATTCTGTTTTCCAGATAAGAACCCTGTGATTGGTTGTATAAAGTTACCAACTATATTAAAATTGAAGAAAGAAAATGATTTGCCTGCACCTGTCCCTAAAGAAAAATTCCAAGAAATGCTGCTCAAAACATTCAAAGCTGTTGAAAATAGAATACCATCTGAGTGTTATAATTTCTCAATGAACATCACCGACATAAATGTTGTAATAATTACTAAATTTCTTGAACTTGAATTTGATCTTCTACTTGAACCTAATAGTGATATCCTTTTGACTGATCTCCAAACAACGACTGATATTTGTACTGCATCATTAAAAACATTTTTTGGAAATGCTATTTCAACTATTCCAAAAAGTTTAAAAGAAATCTACTTTAACAATACTTTTGCTTACAAACTGCAAGACTTTTCCACCAAGAATGCAACCAACTGCTGTAATGGTACTTCAGTATGTTGTCCAAGTGGTAGCTTCCAATTGGTTGGTAAATCAATCAAGGAGAGCTTCTGTGGTGAGTATGTGATGTTTTAGGGTTTTCATTGAATCATTCACTCTAGCAACTTCGAGGAAGATTCTCTATGAAACTATACACAACAAGGATAAGAAAGTTTTATGGAGTCAAACAAAAACATATGCAGTTGAGTCCGGCAATAATAATATGCTAGGGAGACAAATTATCTTACCCGTTTAAGTAGAATTCTGTATTAGCAATAAATAGCAAAGTTTGACCTTATATTAATCAGTATAGGACTTTTTTCAGCTTAGCATACTGTTATTGTCAGAATACTATTAAGCAGGAACCGTTATTGCCTTTCTTTCTTTCGTTATTGAAATTCCTTAAAAACTGAGTGGTCAATACAGTTTAGAATCGAACGCTGCTCAACCATATTTGACCAATTGACTCCTAAGATCGAGCAACAAAAAGATAAAAGCCTTTCTGTAGACCTAGCTCAAAGTTCCACGCATTATCAGACTGTATCATCAGATTATCGCAAATTAAATGCGAAACTCTGATTTACAAAACATGCGTTCTCTCATCATTGTTTCCAATCTATATTCTGCTATGGCTTAGCAAACATTGTAAATTTTACGCTGTACACATGTAGGCTATGTATGTACAATAGGTTCAATAAGTTTTTTTTTAATAATATACTCTTTTGTGACTCTTTATAGATCTATCAAGTAGTACAGTATCAGTGCCATCAGGGTCCATCAAAAGGTTCGACCTTAGGGAATCCTAGAGGCATTTCAATATTTTCTTTTTAATTTTTTGTTGATGTTTAACTAACAAGTCATCAAACATATCAATTTTCTTCTGAATTTGCTCTAACGTTCCTGAATCTAGGATTCCAGGATTCCAGGATTCCTACTTCTGTTTGACCCTGTGCATCATATTAAATTATATGTCTGTATGTTGCTACCACTTTTTCAAAAATTAATTTTCTACTCAGGTCCTTACCATCTCATTTGGTACTATTATTTTTGATATCACATTTTACCATATCACATTATTATTTTTTGATTTTTCTATTACTCTATTAGTACCATGTGGACCTGGAACTGCCCATAACTCCACTTTAGACAGTTGTCTAAGCTGCCCAATTGGTTATCATCAGCCATCGTTTGGTAAAGATACTTGTATCAAGTGCCCAAGCGGTACAGGTACAACTGATGTTCAATCAACATCTTGCACTGGTAAGCTACATATTGATCATTGATTGAATTTCAATTGTAAAATGTTTATCTAATTATTGATATTATTATTATTGGGATGAGTCATACATCAGTACACACATTTACATGATTTAAAGTCCATACAACAAAATTACGGTATTTTCTCTTTTATTTTTGATTTTGTAACTTTGTAATCTTGACGTTTGAACGTGGTTTGAACCATCTATATTCGTCGCCGCTGGTAAAACTTGAAGAGTTTCTCAAATCAAAGACTAAAATAATTTAATCACTCTTGTTTGTGGGTACTTGAATTTATACTCACTCGTTCACAGTTATCACCGTTCAATCATGATTTGTGTGCAATGATGGAGATGCCCACTTTAGGCAATAGAAATTGATTCAAAATATATTATCAAACCTTCTGTTAAAAAAAAAACTCCAAATTCATTACTGAACTCAAAGGACATCCTACTGAAAGCAGAGAACCTCGTTCAGTACTAAATTTCTCATTTGTTGCTTAATAGGACTTGTGCATAAATTTCAGATTCCCACTCATTCAATGATTTAATCTTTAACTAGACCTCATAACAACCAGCTCCAATCACACTACTAATTTGTTGGAAATCCTAATTTCTGTTTCTTACCTTCATCAATCAACAAAGAAGAAGTGAAATTTTGATAACCAATGGCATAAAACATCATCAGCAAATCAACCAAAACCATCAGTCAACCATATACCAAACAACAAATTGTGATCCAATACAAACTTAATTTCATTACTGAAAATAAATGGCTTTTGACACGACAAACGAAGCGAGGAAAAAAGATTAACCCTAAGAAGTTAATGACAGGAACTAAGAAATTAGAGACATGATCTACGAGAAAGCAGATAGGGATGTCTATGAATGAACAGACTGTGTGTCTATCAACACAGTCTGTGTTTAAGGATAAGAGTTTAACTTCAGTGAACTTTCATATTAAGTCCTTCAAATTATAATACTTTGTTTGATTTTTGCAGCTTTATGTCCAGCTGGAAGTTTCTCAAGAGATGGCTATGGACCTATCTGTCGAAAATGTCACAAAGGAACATACAGTGGTATTGGTTCATCACTTTGTGTATCATGTCCAGTCAATACAACAACGGCTGGAAGAGGATCAACAGACATTAATGACTGCCAAGGTAATTTTTATTTTGTTCGCTTTTTCAAGCTGTTTTAAGTTAATAATATACAGTCAAACCTGCTATAAGAACGGGATAGAGCCACCTCTCTATACAGCGGCCAAGTATTCCATTTATTTTATTGAGGGAGAAAACAAAGCGTGTCCAGGTACAACTTTCTTCAATTATCTATCATATGATATTTTATTTGATTTATTTGACTTTGAAATGGCCAAGATAATGCGAAAAACCATGCACTTTATAGGTATAGATATCATCATAATCTTCAAACTGTAGAGAGATGTTCAGCTGATTGTATTTGGGATATATTTATTTCCCTTAAAAACCATTTGATGTTGTACATAATTAAGCTGCTTCTTTCCCAGCATTCTACATTTTGCTTGGTTTAATACCTTAATCATAGCCCGGCGCCATAGTACATCAACTTAATGACTTCAACTTGAGCATACCTAATCTCCGTCTTTTCTTATATTATTGATGCAGAGCAAAATCCACAACTACATACTAATTTATGATTTAATTTATCTAAAAAGTTGACTTTCAAAGGATCTGTATCTGAATAACACTGTTTCTTCTCCTTCTATAGCGCAATGTCAGCCTGGAACAACTTCTCAGACAGGGCTATTCCCTTGTGAAAATTGCACAAAAGGAACATATCAAGATGAGACAGCACGGGCAGTATGCAAGCCGTGTAAAGGTGGTGGTATCTATGGTGGTATTGATGCGGCAACAAGTCAGGCAGATTGTCCAAGTACGTTTGATTTATTGTCGTTAAATTGATGAACACCCTTCTCTTGTATAAAGAATTATGATGAGTTTAGTAACCAATCCATGAACATGATCTTCCCAAAAGTTTTAAACACCTTAAAGATTTCATGAGCTATTCATAAAAGTTTATAAAGATCAGGAAATTTCGTGTTCTATTTTGAGTGAATATCTGACCATTTCATTGATTCCTTGTATCACTCAATAATTTCAGCTAGAGTATACTATTTAAAGATTGATAAACATTTCATAGGCGATTGAACTTCATTCCATAACTGAGTATTGTCTAGCCAGAGTTTCCAACTATACATGTAAACCTTGAATTTTCAGCACTCATGGACTTTACATACCATATAGCATATTTCACTTCAGGAATGCCCAAATATCCTTTATTGTTTAGATATTTGGTCCTGTTAACCCAAGGATCATCGAAGAAAGACTTGGGAGACTTGACTAAAACCCCAAACCTACTCCAAATATTTGATTTGTTTGATTAGCAAAATCAATATACCGTACTAGCTCTAATTTTGAGAAAACACACACAGAAAACATACTTTTATTCCAATGTATACTATGTTAAATGAAACATACATGCATTCATATCTATTCTGATAATTTTACTCCTTCTTTTGTTGCATATCGGTTATTATCCTGTGAAGATCTTTAATATTGGGTGAAAAATTCAGGAAATCAAATTGGGGATTTCTGAAGGCAAAATCTTTTAACACTACCTTGTTTTGATGTCTTGAAGTTTTTAAATTTGTTTACATTTATTTTTCGTTCTAATTTTTCCTATTATCGAATAGGTACCGATCCATGCTCTGTTGATCCATGTCAAAACCAAGCAAAATGTATATCAGGAGAATTCTCTTACACCTGCAAATGCAATCCTGGTTGGTCTGGCGAAAAATGTGAAATAAACATTGATGAGTGCTCTTTATTACCTTGCAAGAATAACGCAACATGTTCAGATGGTATCAATGATCGGAATTGTACATGCTTACAAGGATTCACCGGTGACAGTTGTGAGATTAATATCAACGAATGTGCCAATCAACCTTGCTTGAATAGTGCCAAATGTATTGATGGCATTAATAATTATTCATGTTCATGCTTGCCTGGTTTTGAAGGAAATCACTGCGAGAAAAATATTGATGAATGCAAGTTATTACCATGCTTGAATAATAGCACATGTATTGATGGTGTTGCTAATCGTCAATGTAATTGCACATCTGGATATGAAGGAGATGATTGCGGTCAAGAAATTGATGAATGCGAAACTGATCCATGTGTTAATGGTAATTGTGTTGATAAAATAAATAATTACGAATGCAAATGTGATGCTGGTTATGATGGAACACGCTGCGAAAAGGATATTAATGAATGTATTCCAATGCCATGCGATAACAATGGAACTTGCATTGATGAAATCAATGGTTATTCCTGTCAGTGTCTACCAGGTATGAGACAACATCTATTTTATATTGAAACTAGCCTTAAATATCTAGCTTTAGTGCTAAAGAATCACCGGAAGAAGCAAATTTAGATTAGAATTGTAGAGGCAGCCAATGCCTATTGCAGAAAGTTTATTTAGTTCATGATAAGTCCATAAAACATTCATGGATGTTAAATGGTTTGTTTTTCACTGCAATTCTCAATACCCTTTTCTTACCTGTTCATAAAAATTTAATCATTTATGTAATATCACCATCATGAATGTGTTGATACCAATTTTTGATTGTATTTATTGTCTATAGGCTATAGTGGTAATAATTGCAGTGTTGACATCAATGAATGTCAACCAAACCTTTGTCAAAACTCAGCAACTTGTGTCGATCGTGTCAATTCGTTCAAGTGCCATTGCACTAGAGGATTTACTGGTAGCCTTTGCGAGATTAATATTAACGATTGTAGCAATGAAACATGCAGAAACAATGCAACTTGTACAGACAAGGTATTTATAATACAGTAAAACCGTAAAAAAACGCTTTTGCTTGCGTCCAATCAATCTGATTGTTTTAGAGCTAAGACAGCAATTTACCATATCAACTCATAACTAAATCAGATTTGAAAATGTAGGTCTAATGATCACAATCATTCCTTTGATATTAGAAACTAGAATTTCAATCTTGATCAAAGTCTATGAAAGTCGTTCAAAAGTTTAAAAAGTGTGCATGTTATTATACGAAGTGATTCACTCAAATTTTCCTGTCAGCCTACCGTATTTATTGGGGAATTATTACATACTTCGAGATAAATGACAGCGATAAAAGAGACATGATTGGCAATATTTCCATATCTTCCTTACGATGTTATTATTATGAAGATAACGAAATATTTATCTCAAATTTAATAAGTAAGAATTGATTGCATACTTGTTTTTAATTTTAAATTAATACATGGCACAAAGAGAAAATCCTTAATGAGACAATCGAAATGGCTTAGAAACTTCCCCTTTTCTGTTGTATCATTTGTAACAATGTTTTGTTGAGTAATATTTTAGTGATGTCGATTTTAGATAATGGATTATGAATGTAATTGTTTACCTGGATATGATGGCAAAGATTGTGAACAAAACATTAATGAATGCCTAACAAACAAATGCCGAAATGGAACGTGTGTTGATCTTATCGCTGATTACGAGTAAGTATATATTTATAAGTGGCATTAATTATAGTGCACATAACACAAAATTGTTAAAATTAACGATCAACCGAGTCAATATTAATTATGTAAAAGTATTATTGCAAATCAAAAAGGACTTCACAGGTGAATATATATTGACAATAAATATTGCGAATATACTGTATTATGAAGCAGTTTTAACTCATATCAGCAAATGCTGTACATAACTACATATGAAAGAACTATAATCAATAGTAAATCAGATTGATTGCACATATATTACAGTGTAGCCTTGCTAATATCACTACTGACACCAAAACCATGATAAAAAGCGAGAAATTTCATCGCATTTTCATGGCATTTAAATGCATATTCACATTTTCACATCATGAAAATAGATGTTTTCATGGTTTTCAAACTTTTTCTATAGCTTAAAAATTTGTGGTTTTTACTTTTTTATGGTATTTTCATGGTTTTGGTGTTGGTAGCTTATGACTTTTCTGGTTATGCCAAAATCTTTGCAAAAAGTGGGTTTGTGATAGATTAACCAGATTGAAATAGTTATGTTTGGTAGAAAGCTGGTTCTTGAAAACGGATTATGTTAGCGAGTTGTTATATTAACAGTAGTGATGTGAACAGGACTACACAGTATCATCCATAGCTAATTTAAGGCATTCAGATAGGAAAGTTTCACTTCTGACTCTAAATCTACACATTTAAAGATTGAGCAAAACTGCCAAGAAAAGAAAGCTATTAGCTATGAGCTCTTCAGTCATATCAAAGGTTAAATAAATAAATAAATCTGATTTGCAATTTCCCGAGGGGAATATTCTGACCTAGCTCGACTTGATGTATTCAATCAACCTCATTCCGTGATTAAGGTGGAATACTAAAAGCAGATATGCTTGACATCACATACCGGTATTGCCACTACCACTGCCAACACCAAAACCTTAATGCCATGAAATTGTTATGAAAACACTATGAAAACATCCATATTCACGATATTAAAATGTGAAAATGCCATGAAAACACAATGGAATTTCATGTTTTTTTTCATTGTTTTGGTGTCAGTAGTGTACATAACATAATATGTACATTATGCAATTTATATTGAAGTTGATAACTCTATTTTCTATTTCTTGCATAGATGTGACTGTGTTACTGGATTTACTGGGGAATATTGTGATATCGATATCAATGAATGTGAATCAATTTCTTGTGAAAATGGTGGTACATGTATTGATGGTATCAATAGCTTCCAGTGTTTCTGTCAATCTGGTTTCAATGGAACATTCTGTGAAAACAACATAGACGATTGTCAATCACAACCATGCTCTGCTCAATCATTTAACTGCACTGATTTGATTGATGATTTTCTTTGTGTTTGCAACATTGGTTACAAGTAAGTTTTCACTTTGTAAAATATTTATTAACACTGAAAAAAAACTCTGAAAGACTGTGAAAATGGGTGGATTTCACAACCTGTTCATGAACTCAACCCATTTTATAGCATGTTTCGTTGTAGTACATGTTATTTGTATAGCCTACTAACCCTCTTACCATACAATTCCTGAACTTGGCCTTTTTCCTGAACTGTTCATTAAATGTTTTCAGAGGGGAAGTGTTAACATTATGATTTTCTGACCCCTTTGACGGGGCTAGTGATGTGACACAATGTTTATGCAAAAACATATTTGCAGAAAGAATTTAATATTGCTGTACAAATCATATGTAATACTTAAATTGTTGAAGTAAAACTCCATCTGTCTATTTATCTATATGATTGTTCAACAAAATTTTAATATCTATTCAGAAATCTGTTACATGATTATCAAGTTAATAAGTTGAATGCTTATTTCCATACTTGACGTACATACTCCTAGTTGGTTATGTACCCTGGAATTTATTCTGGTATCTCAATATCTCTTGATTTATTCAGACTCCTGTATGCTCAGGGTCAAACAAAATGTTAAGCCGTCTGAAATCCTAGAGGCATTTCAACATTTTCTTCTGATTTTTTTTGTTTTGTTTTTGAGATTTGACCAATAAATGATAAAATTATCAATTTTCTTCAGAATTTGCTCATAGCCTTCTGGAATCTTGGATTCCTATTTTTGTGGGACCATATACATGCTATTGGGTTGCTAATCATGGTGCTTGGGAACTTCAGAAGAATCATACATTTGATTATTTTCCAATCACTTTTCAGTCTAACCTTCAACTAATTGAAATCTACAGATTCGCAAATTATCTCTGATAATGTTTTTTTATTGTCATGTATAGAGGTAAACTCTGCGACGTGGAAATTGACTACTGTTTACCAAATCCATGCCAATACAATAGCTCATGCGTAAATATTCCAACAAATGCAACATACCAATGTAATTGTTCTGCTGGTTACCAAGGAAGAAACTGTGAAAAAGAAATCAACGAATGTGCCACTGACCCATGCAAAAACAATGCACAGTGCATTGATAGGGTATGTTTTGATTCTTTCAAATTTCAGATATAATCATATTCAGAATTTTGAAGGATTTCTGGTATTTTTCCCCTTTAAAGGGGCAAAATTGACCGGCGACCGCTGCGAGCACAAGTTGAATTTATGCTTAGCGTAATTCAACCGTCTCGCTTTGAAACAATTGTTATACGCAGGCCTAACTTGTAATAAAATTCATGTCAACAATGAACATTGTGTTATAACAATAAGCGTGCACGTGATCCTAAATGTGTAGCGCCTGCCGGTCATTTTTGCTCCTTTAAATGAAAAATGCAGTTATTTGAAATAGATTATAATTTTTCTGATTGAATTTTATAGATATCCTATATTTCAGTTTATTTTGAAAATTTGAAATCTAATATTTTCATACTCAATGTTAACTCTCGTTCATGAAGCTTAGTTTGTTTATGTCAGTTGAGTCATGTATTATATAAATCATGCAACATATCAGTCTTGTACTTTGTCCTCTACATTAATCCCAAATGGAAAATAAATGTTTTTTTATTTGATGTTCGTATAACGTCTGTGCATTATGTTTTTTTATTTTCTTAGTACAGTCAAACCTGTTTTAATGGTCACCTCTATAGAGCGACCAACTGTCTATAGTGGTCACTCTTGCAATATTTAAAATATTATTTTCTATTGAATCAAACCTTTGTATAAAGGTCACCTGTCTATGGTGGTCATTTTATCTACCCCTCGTAGCTGGTCGTTATATAAAGGTTCACTGTATTATTAACCAAATAAATATTTCATTTGTTTGAAGGTTGCTTCATTCGAGTGTGCTTGTCCCGTTGGTTACTCTGGCTTACTCTGCGAAAATAACATAGATGATTGTCCATTATCAGCTTGCTTAAATGGTGGTACTTGTATTGACGGTGTCAATATATACACATGCAAATGTCCTTGGGCTTTTAAAGGTCCACATTGTGAGAAAGGTAAGCATGTTGTTTTATTTCGTTGCCCCTGTAAAAACAGTTTATGAAAATCGAATTGACCAATTTGTATGAACTGAAAATACTCATGAAAATATTTTAAAGCTAACGATTTGATTGTAAATGATCATTTGAGTATGGCAGAAGAAACTCCAATCAAATTCTTTGTTATGATATTTGTGTAAAGAATGTAACCAGAATCAATTGATTATGGTAAACATTTATTGGGGTAAAATACATTTTATGCTATTCTCAATGTATTTGCACTACTAACACCAAAACTATGAAAATGCCTTGAAGGTGTTGTGAAAACACCATGGAAATGTAAAAAAAAGAAAGCACATTTTTTTAAGCCATAAAAAAATAATATCAATGATATAAATGTGAAAATGCAATGAAAAAGCAATGAAATTTTACAGCTTTTATCATTTATTTGGTTTCAGAAGTGTAGTGCTCTTAACTGTGTCACAGTATGTCAGCACATAAATCGTTATCAAATCAGTACAACTTATTAACTTTGTGTTAAAGATTATACCCATATAAATTTATGTAAATATTTCACTATTGTCAAAATTTTTTTGTTTGTTTTTTAAACAGAAAGATCAACAAAATTTGAAGCTATTTTCCCAAGTGGCGAAGAGTCATTTGTACAATATAACAACCTAACAACCTCATCTTCAATCACAGTGGCAGTGTGGCTTCGTTACACACCTCAAACAACTGGCACCGCTGTAACTATTGTTGACATGCAATCAAGCAAGATTGTTATCAAACGCATTGAAATAAACGAACGTTACATAAATGTGAATGCAGAAGGAATCAGTTATCCATTACCTTTTAATAGCTTGATCAATGACGGGTTATGGCATCATGTAGCTATTACCATTGATGGTACTACTGGTCAGCTAACACAGTATCAAGATGGAAGGTCAGTGATGAAAGGGGCTGTCAGTGATGTATCGTCTGGTTAAAAATGTATAACGACATCTGACATAATGACTGTTACAACCCAATTTTTAACAATTGTAGTGCTCTGCAAACAGTTTATGAAAGGTTATAAACTGTTCATGAACTGTTCATGGACTGTCCGTGAAGGTTATAAACTGTTCATGAACTGTTCATGGACTCTTGAATTGTACTTTGACTTTAGCCTGGTATTAGCCTGTCTGAACTCAGACCTTGCTTGTGAACTAGCTTATCAGTCTCTTTTTATATTTTCTTAACAGAGAAATACTTGAGTTTCCATTTCAAAGCCTTAGTCAAACAGTTTTCTTTCCGAATGGAGGTCATATTTACCTTGGTCAATCTATCAATGTATCAACATTACAGTTTATTGATGGAAAAGATTTCAGCGGCAAAGCTAGCCAATTTGGTATTTGGAATCGTGTGCTTAATAGAGATCAAATTAGTGCATTATTGGTCAATTGTTCAACCAACTTGACTGGTGAGAATTTGTAAATATACATTCATTTACCCTTCTTTATTGATCTGGATGTGCACTGGTACATCAGTGGTAAAGCGACCACACGATGTACAGTACAAGAAATCAGGCTCGATTCCTCGTTGGTGCATGCATATTCTTTGTACATTTGTGATGTCCCTCAAATAAATTGGATTTTGCTTTCTGTTTCTCGCACCAAAAGAAAACATTTCTTTCTTCTGATACTTAGTATTGTGTTGCGACAATAAATCAATTTTGTCCTATCATTTTCACAAGCATAATAAAAGTCAGTTGATATTTTATAGCTTTTACTTTTGATTTCAAGTTTCAAAAAACATAATTGAAACATTTATTATTGTTTGCCTAAATTATTTCTGGCAATCAAATTTATCGACTATTTTGCTTCTGTTATCAAATAATTTCTACTTGGTGTTCTGTTTTGAATAGCTAAAACACACTTTCTCAACAATTTGGTTGCTGTAAAACTAAATCAGCCAAAATTAACCAAGCAAAGTGGAGGCTTTATTGCTAGTTATTCTATAAAACTCAATTCAATTCACAAAATATTTGTATGAGCAGTCAGAAACTTAGTTTATTTCCGAAATCATGACTCTTTCTCTTATAATGTAGCCTACAATGCCAATAATGGAATGAGTAGCCTACTACCGCTATGAAGTTAAAAATCATTATAAACTCTTGTTTGTAATGTTTTCAAATTTCAAAACTATACATTGCATTACGCTGAATAGTCCAATGGATTGTCAAATAGCATTGAATGCATAATAAAATATTTTTAAGTTCCGTTTGTGAATATTCCCTCCCAACTAAAATACTCTGTCAAGCACAATAACTCTATGCGGATGTGCTATATTTGCTTCATACAATTAGCAATTATGGCAAACATATTTGAAAGGTTTGGTTTGTTAATGCTTTGAATAGAAAATTCAATAGAAAGTGTGATACTTTTAGAAAACCTCAATGTGCCAATCATTAACATATATTGTATACTTTTCAAATTTTTAGATGCTGCTGTTTCTTGGCTAACATTAACTTCAAAATCAGGCGCCAATGTAACGTTTAAAGAACAAACAAACTGTGGTACCAATGTATGTGATCCTGGCTTCACTGGACAGTTCTGTGAAACAAGAATAGGTGAGAATACTCCTAAATTTGTATAGCATGTTGTACCAAAGCGATTTATCATCAGGCGATTTATTTCAACTATCTCATTCTAATCCATCAGCAATAAAGTGTACGGTAGGCTATGTATTTTTCGTTTATTAGTTGTATCTTTATCATTTCATATTAAGAAATGAACATTATGCTAGTCAAATAAAATTTAAATTTCATTTGCTTCGTTTATTTTATTATTTTTGTGTGTTAAAATCTTAAAAAAATAATAGGAAATAAATGCCCAATTCACTTCTCTACCTGAGAATTCCCACTGTGGCATTCACAACCGTAAATCCTTGCAATTTTGAAGGCATTGTGTATCGTAGCTTCCGGTATTTGTCGAGTGAAACCTGAAAACCATATGTCCTTGTTAAAGAAATGTTTTTTTTTTAGATAAAACTCCTCCAACTGTTGTCAGTTGTCCTACTGATATGTTGAAAGTTGTTCAAGATTCACGAATTGGAAGTGCCAAATGGGTTGAACCTGTTTTCTCTGATAACATTGGTATTGTTCAAATCACAAGTTCACATGCGCCAGGTCAAAAGTTCACATGGGGTGACTATGTTGTTACTTACATTGCAAGAGATAAGGCCGGAAATGCTGCTCAGTGTACATTTGATTTATTTGTTACTCGTAAGTTTGTCAATTTATTTAGAATATGATTTAGTACTCTCTATCCTCAAACAAGGGAGATTTTGTTTAACTGATTTCAGATTACTGTACTCCTAGCTATTGCCTTACTTAGATTGAAATCCTTGCCGATGATCTTGCTATCCTTTATTTCAGATTATTTTTAAAATTTGAATTCTTGTGTCTGTTGTCTGTATCGTGGACATGTTTTTTTTTAATTTCAAACTACTTCAAATGATAATGACGATACTGAAAATGACTATTTTTGAAATGCATACTGTAGTTTGGAAGAAATTGCCACAAGATTAAAGCAATCCTCCGTCCATACTAAAATTATTGTATTTCGTCACGGCAGATAAAATACTAACGAAATACTTTGCACGTTTATTGTCATTTTACTGAAAAATTACTGCGGATGACGTTATATCGAAAACAAGGCTACAATCAAAGAAGTCAAATCCAACGTAGAGAATAAGCCAAAATGGCAAAAACAGTATAGTTACGGTATTGTTGGAGGTTAGGATAATTGAACACATTGACACTATGAGTATGTGTTAGAGACATGACATCTGGTCATAAATGTCACCCACTACTGCATGACGGTGTCCTCATAGAAGTCAATTGTATAATAACTACTCTAGCACAAAAGTATCCTATATGAATCCTAGAAGTATCTGGAGGATAAAGATGATCCATCTCTCTCATTTTTTTTCTTATCTTTGTTGATTATTTGCACTGTTACTTTTTCAATTAGGATATGATTGTCCAATCTTATCAGCACCATTGAAAGGATCAAAATTATGTGGAAGTTGGGAATTAGGACGCTTCTGTGATATCACATGCTTTGCAAAACATGAATTTGCTCTTCTGCCTAAACCATTCTATGCATGTGGCGTCACTGGGCAATGGAATCATGGACCTCCAAACTACCCTGACAATCCAAGCAATTTGTTTCCAGCATGTTCACGTAAGTGAATCTTACAATTAATCCATTAGGCATTATTGCATTATTATAGAGATTATTCATTATGTGCATCTTACAAAAAATGTTTTTAAAAGAGGAATTATATCTTAACCTATATGAAACAGACAAATAAAGAAAACATTCATTCTTCTTACATGCAAACCAGAAACTTGAAACTGTTTATTAAGACAGAAATAATTGTGTGGTGTGTAATGTACGTGGTGTGTTTTCTTCGGTTTGCACATTTTTCATTATTTTTTTTGTCTAATAGGGAAGGAAGCTGCATCATTAGGAGGTAACAATGAAATTGAATATGAGGTTCCTTCATGTGACGATGCGTTTATTAAAGAGTTCAGAGCCAAATTTATTAAAAAAATCACTGGTATTCAAACATATTGGAAAATTTGTGGTGCAAAGTGCAACTTTGATAACATTGGACTCAAATGTGATCAACCAACTCGAAAACGGCGAGATGGTACTGTAGGCCAAGCAAGGATCATTGTAGAACTACCAATCGCTTTTGATGGAAGTAGCATGGATACATACACAGAAAAGGTTGCAGAAGGAATTAAAACTAATCAGTTTTATTTAAATCTGACAGTCAATGGTCAATTGGTTAATTATACTTCAGGGGGAACAAATCCAAAAGTTATTTTGACCTGCCCCTCTGGTTTTATCTTGGTTAATAAAGACTGTGGTAAGTTGGAGATAAATGCATGAGATTTAATTTGTTTGTATAAATAAAGCACATAATTTTTGAGGGAGCAAACCGCATCAGCATTTTAGCGTGTATAATTGATTGGAGTCGTGGGAAATCTTGAAAGGAACCAAAAGCATTTAAATCATTCCAAATTCATTTAAGAGAGAAGACAAGCCGTGTTGGCCTATGCAGACACTTTTTTGCTCCAATTAAGGGATGACGCGGATGCTGCTGTTTCCCCCTTTAAATCAAAGTAATAACTTATTATATTGACAGACAAATCAATTAGATAAAATAACCACTTCTTCATGAACTATTTATCAACAGATGAACCAGTTTTCAAGGGATATTTCTAAGAATTCCCCCTGAAAACCATACTTGCCTGATTCTGATTGGCATTTTATGTTGCTTGTCAAGTTCTTGTATTGCTATATTCGACAGCGACGCTATGGCATATTAGTCTTGATATTTAGTGGAGAAAACATCTCAAAATGCTTGAACTAAACACAACTTTTGGCCGTTCCTTTTAAGGTCGATTAAATATATTTGCATAATTATATATTACAGTATATTTAAATATTACATTTATTGTGTTTGTAGTTATCTGTCCAAGTGGTACCTATCATAATAATGCAACATCAGAATGCACTGAGTGCCCAGTTAACACTTACCAAGATCAAGAGGGATTATTTTCATGTAATCAATGCCCTGATAATAAAACAACTAATGGTATTGGTACTAATTCAAGTTCAGCTTGCGAAGGTGAGTCTTACTGGAAAAATGTCTATTACTCCAATCATTACAATTTGAATAGTTAAAGGAGCAAAAATGACCGGCAGGCGCTACGCACTTAGGATCACGTGCACGCTCATTGTTATAACACAACGTTCATTGTTGACACGAAGTTTATTACAAGTTAGGCCTGCGTATAACAATTGTTTCAAAGCGAGACGGTTGAATTACGCTAAGCATAAATCAACTTGTGCTCGCAGCGGTCGCCGGTCATTCTTGCCCCTTTAAATTCGCTTTTCCATAAAACAATTCCATGCATACAGTGAATGGCAATTTTTAATTTTAATCCGTATTACTTAATTTTGATGAAAACAGTTTTAATTCATTGTTCACAGAATTGTTGAAAACAAATATTCCATGAACTCAGATATTTCAGTATGTTTTTTTCATGAAAAGTTCACAAAGTCTTGTTCACAAACTTTTCAGTTAATGAACTTCTGTTCATGGACCCCTGTCAAGTTCATGAATGCTCAATTTGATGAACTATTTACAGACAAATCATGAACCAGTCCGTGAACATTTTGTGAAAAGTTCATGAACCAGTTCATGATTATGAACTGTGCATGAACTTTTTTTCGCAGGGGAAGGTTCACATGTTTCTGGAATCCTGGGACATTTCAATTTTTTCTTCTGGATATTTTCGCAAATTTTGGCATACAAATAAATTATTTTGTAAATATGTTTATCATTCTGTGACTTATGTTCGGACCCCTATTTACCATGATCTGTTCATGACACGACCATACTTTAGACTTGGGCTGCTAAAAGAGGCAACAGTGACTGATGGGCACTTTGCTCTAAGATTCTTCTGTGTGTTCTCTGCAATTGTTGTTTGTGTCATTTTGGTATCTGTTCTAAAGCTTGAAACTTGAAGCAAATATTTTAATAACCGCTAAGCTTGTTTAAACTCAATTTCGTAACAACCACTGGGCAAATTTGCCCCTTGCACTGAAACAATCAGATATGTAAACTTAATATCTATACAATAAATATACTATAAATATCAATCTATCCATCGTTGAGAGCTGCATTATGTTTTTATATGTTTTCAGTGACATGTAGCGAAGGAACATTCTTCAACAAAACAAAAGCACAGTGTCAATCATGCCCTATTGGTTACTATCAAGATACTAAAGGCTCATTTCAGTGCAAACCATGTCCTGTTGGCAAATCAACAACAAAGACATCTGCAATAAGCTTACAGCAGTGTACAAGTGAGTCTCACTAATTTACTATTACAAATGAGATCTCTTCCTATAACCATATCCTACTTCTTTGTTGCAATGCTTTTGGTGTTTGACTAATTTGATGACAAGCCATCATCATCATCATCAGCCGCACCTGCATAGAGCACTAAAATAATATGTGTTCATTTTTGCTACAAATAAGACATTTATTTCATCAAAGAATAATTTAGAAAGATTTTACTTGAGCTGCTTTATATTATTTCAAGTAACTTTTGCTGCGTAAAATTATGTTTTAAGCAATGGTAGCTTTTATAAGAAACATTCTGCCTCCTTCCCTCCCAACCGTTAGGATAGAAATAGGATTCAACAAAACCTCACGAACCAGCAATTAAGTTTCCTGGAAGACTGGACAAAGTTTCAAAGAAAAACGATCATTTTGCTAGATTTTTCACAAATTTGAAAATTGGCAATATATTTGCAACTCTTTAAAATTACGATTACAATTAAGATTACTATTAACACCATTGATCACATATGCACCCCCGTTTGAAAAAGATCCATGAGTTCATGAACAGTTCATGAACAATTCATTAGATTCCTTAACACTTCATGAACATTTTTTGTGTGTTCATGAACTGTCTATGAACTCTTGAATTTTCAGGGTTATATATCCTGCATCAAATCTTTTAGTATGCCTAATAACAATCTATTTCAATTGTAGATATTTGTCCATTGGGCTATGAAGTTGACCAATCAGAATCATGCAGCGCTTGTCAAATTGGAACATACCGTGATCAAGTTAACCAAACAGAATGCTTACCCTGTCCGTTTGGTTACACAACACCTCAAACAGCTACCAAAGATCGCAAATTATGCCAAAGTAAGATACAGCTTATATACAGATTACTATTGCAGGATTTACAATATGTGTTGTCATACAACAGTGTACAATGCCTGTAATAACTTATTATGTAGCCTGTAATTGCCGTTAAGCATTTGGAATATTGTTTGTGTTTTCATTGTTGTTGTTGTACGTATTGTTTCTTTGTCTGAAACTTGAAATTTGTTGCCATGATTGACATTGATTGTTAGATTACGCTTCAAATAAGTATGTTTCAAAATTAAGCTACTTGACCCTTACAATCAATGTTGCCCCATTAATTCAAGGAACGATTGTATTGTATCTATTCTTGCAATTATCCTCTATAAAATATCTGAATAAAAATAAAGAAATTGGGTAGAACTGGGCAATCATTTTATTAGGTGAAAGATTAGACCATATTCTGTAATGTGTACGTTATTGTGAACATTTTTAAAGATACAAAAATAACATAACTCTCCATGATTATCATTGAAACATAACCGCCTGTTTACGTGTTTTGTTTCAGTTAACTGTCCTGCTGGTTTTGAAGCTACATCTGATGAAAAACAATGCAAGCCATGTTATGTTGGTTTCTACCGTGAAAACACCTCAACAAAACAATGTCAAAAGTGCCCTAATGGTACAACAACCAAAACATATGAGGCACAGCTGGCGTCTGAATGTAAAGGTAAATATCAATATTATCAACAGCAGTTCAAATTATATATAACAGAGCTAGACATGTCACAACCCTTGCGAAAAGAATCCATGAGTTCATGAACAGTTCATGCACAGTTCATGAACTTCATGAAAAGTTAATGAACTTCATGAAAAGTTCATGAACTTCATGAACAGTTAATGAACATTTCATGAACATTTTTTGAGGGTTCATGTTAGAGTCACAAAGAGTTCATGAAATTGCCTGAAAGTTCATAAACAGTAGATCATGAACTCTTGGAGCATTTCATGTTCATAAACTCATGAACTTTTTTGGCGGGAAATAATAATGACACATTCCCAAGAGAGTGTGCTCAAAATTGCAGAAACACGATTGAGATATACATTTCAGCTTTGGATTACTTTGGATTTACTATTTTGGAAAGGCCTTTCAAGGCAGGAGATGTAAGAAAGCAGAAGTTTCAGGGATTAGAAAGTTATGCAAATAATCCAATCCCAACTAAACCCAAAAGATTTTTATCTAATTGAATTACTTAGAAATTCCATCTTCCAAGATGACTGGTATTGAAATTCGTTTCCTATCACTGGTGTGGACAGAAGACATGAAGTCATTTTCATCATACAATGCAAGAATCACATCAACAATGGCTTCATCTGCTGTAAGTCTAATTATTTTATTTTACAGTTAACCACTTGGATACTATCCAGTTAAATGAAATTTATGATTATATGCAATGTCCTAGTTTCAATGAAATGCCAAAACAATGTTCTATTCGAATTCTTGTTGAGCACTTTCTGACACTACTAGCACCAAAACCACGAAAAATTGTGTAATTTTATTGCGTTTTCATGGCAATTTCAAGGCATCCTCACATGTTAATATTGTGAATGTGGCCATGGATGTTTTCATGGTTTAAAAAATTTATGGTTTTCACTTCTCTACATTTTCATGTTGTTTTCACAACACTTTCATGGCATTTTCATCGTTTTAGTGTTGGTAATATGATAAGTTTATTTTAGGTGTATGCAATAGAAGTCAGTTTCAACTTTCCTTTAAAGTTTATATATCGGCTTTTGGGACATAACTAATTTGGATGGAACATTTTTTCAATGTTGGGTTTTTCTATTTAGCCACTATTTCCCTGTCAAAATTGACCTTGGAAATGCAATTGCTTTAACTTTTTTGTCAAAATATATTTTACAATTCGTCGAATCTAGTTAGCTGCTTTCCTCATAGTACAGCATATTCCAATAAAAGCTATACACCTCAACAATCTTCTTGTGAAGTGCTTTAGCATTTAGCACAGACATATAACATCATTGGGATTATTGTTTTGCTGTGCAACGCTGCTAGTTCTCGAGCAGAATGAATCATGAAAGTGATTGATAGAAAACCATTTTGTGATAAGATAAATGTGGGACTGAAACATTTGAATTAACTAGGTCCGACTGAAAAACCTTATCCTAACTAATATCTTATCTCATGCTGTGATATGTTTGCTTGTTTTCCTTTAGATTCTTCAACTCTACAACCCAAGTGAAATTCTAACACTAGCAGTAACCCAATTGAGGTTAGACTTATGGACTGACGATTCTTATATAGTTATACTGTGTGCTGGCTTAGAGGTGGCGCGGGCAACA
The DNA here is from genome assembly GCA_916610825.1 of Haliclystus octoradiatus. NCBI lineage: Eukaryota > Metazoa > Cnidaria > Staurozoa > Stauromedusae > Haliclystidae > Haliclystus > Haliclystus octoradiatus. The sequence continues at coordinate 16,421,354 of OU744451.1, forward strand.
TTTTTCTGCCCGCTGCCCGCACTGCACTGCAGAAATCTTGCTGTTGCCCGCACTGCACTGCAGAAATTTTCAAAATTTTCATTCTGCACCTCGCTGTACTGCAAAAATTTCAAAAATTGGTATAAATCCCTAATTGTAAAAAAATGTGCAATGTGCAGTATGTAGCTACTGATGTGACCAGCAGTGTTTTATTCGCTATTATGGGGATCACATACATTACATATTACTTCTTCATATTCATGTATAAGCTTTTAAATGTTGTTCCTGTTGCTAAACTTGAATTATTTAGATTAGATTTTTGATATAGACCCTCCTGAAAACCATTTAAGATAAGTGAGGTTTCCTCTTTAAATATCAAATATATACATATATAGATACCCAAAAATTTGTTCTAATCAATTTGATCATCTAATCATAGGTGTTGGCTCAGTGATTGATCATCAATCTAGGTAAACAGAGGTGCAAATTTACAGAGCCCATTTGACAATACAGATTATATTATTATCCCAACACAAAATTATTCAGCTTTCATGTGTAATTTTTTAGCCTAGCTGTGTGCAACAGTGCATGTTTACAGTTACATCATATGTATTATGTAATGTTTCAAAACAGAAAATATATCAGGACAAACCATTAATTGTTGATAAGATGTTAAATAATAACTTAGTTTGAAAGAAAATGGAAGATTATGTTTGGGTTAAATGTGTAAAGTGAACAACTCATGTGTTCTCTGTCTAGCCTAGACGCTAACCAGAAGTAAAAGGTTGAGCGATTGAGGAATAAGCAAAGCAAAAGAAAACAAATTAGAAAAACTCAGTCATCAAATATAATTAGATAGAAAAATACCTGACACATTAGATATTTCCATGCATTAAATCTAAGATAAAATAGCACCTTGCAGTCCACTTTCTTACATAAATCGATCAAATTCAATGTCATGATTTTCATAACAAAAAACCTGTGCTCCACCAAGTGGACGCCATCTTTATTTTTGCTTCGAAATGAGACAACAATGGTAAAATAGAACAAGAGACACCTTTGTTATGGGGACGAAAGCGATCCACGAACATCGGAAAAAGTTCAACGGCAAGAAACTAAAAGCCCAGACAAGATAATGTTAGATATTAAACAACATTAAAGTGAAGAAACATAAAATTAATTTAATAATTTAGCAGATAATTGATTTTAGAAAGCTATCTTGCTTCCCACGCGGGCGGTGCGCGGGCGGTGGACCAGAAAATCGTGAAAAAGTGCGCGGTGTCCGCGCGGCCACAGCTCTTTAAGCCGTGTACGGCCGCTTACGCTGCGCGGTTGCCACCTCTAGCTGGCATGTAATGAACTATTGGTCTGCTTGTCCATAGATCCCTGATAAAATAGAATGATCCTTGCTTTTCCAACTTGCTTAAATCACTTGAGATTCTCCCTTGCATTGCCTGTTAATTGATCCTATTATTAGCGGCTTCATTATTACATATCCTGCACAATACAGATATTACATATTTCATTATTACATTATTGCTTGAAGCCAGTTTGGAAATTTCCTTCTTTGAAAGAAATGAGATGTTCTACTATGCTGCACTGCTTGTAATTCTTCCATGCTTTGAATTGTGAGGGGCTTAATTGTCCGGTCTCAGTGCTTGATGCTGGTGAGATGCTATGCTTAACTGGTATTTAGATCAACCTCAAGTCACCTAAGGGTCTACTCAGACTTGATTTTTCTTGAAAATCAAAAAATATTTGCCTTTGTGTGAAAACGGTTCAGAAGTTCATGAACAGTTCATGAATATTAAATGGCCCCAGTTTTCATGAACTGCTTATGGACAGTTGATGAACCTTCATGAACAATTTATTACCAGTTTATGGCCATAAAAATTGGGTCATTTAAAGTTTATGAACTAGTTTGTGAACTGTTCATGAAATCATGATCTGTTTTTCCCAAAGGTGGTCATGGAATATATGCAAGCCTCATGGCCCCATCAGATCAGATTTTAGTGACGTTATTTGCTTGGTATTAATGGGTAATGTTTTCAAGTTAAGTTTTCAAGACTAATTGAACATTTTTTATTTATTTCATAATTAGGAAAGGAAGCGTGATTGCTAATATTGATATTCAGTTTAACCAATCCATGGTTGATCCACTCGGCCCGCTTAGAGTAGCTGTTGGAAATGGTCAAATTGGTGGATTTCTAGTCAATTCAACAGAGCTAACAATAGGTAAGGCAAAGAAAAATGCTTTTTGGAACACCCCATTCTACTATTTTCTACCAGTAAGCACTACTGAAGTCCTGGGCAAATCATGCCAACTTTTTCTAACTTTTATTTGTTTTGATTTTACAAATGTATTTTTCATGTTTTGAGGAAGTCTTTTTCTTAGCGGCTAAACAAACTCGACTTTCCAAAGAATTATCTAGAATAACTCAGAGAGTCTTGACTGAGCCTAAAAGGAGCCACATCATTGAAACGTTCAATAAATTCTGAACAAGATGGAAAATGGCAAAGACTCTCGATTACAAAAATTCTTGAAAATATTTGATGGCCATCAAACGCACTGCGACAAATAAAATACACAATCCAACACGTCAAACAAAATTGAAAAAGTGGAAAAATGACAAGGATTTTCGAAGGATTCAAATTTGCGCAAAGGTTGACGTAGGTTACCCACTGCTTGAGGAAAACCTTATTAGTTGAAGAACCAGTTGATCAAAACTTCATGAATATGAATTGCCCATATTTATATGAACTGATCATGAATTGCCAATAATCTTATGCTTTATTTGCTTGGTTGTGACATTAATATTGCTTCCTTGGTATGAATTATCAATCAATATGAACACAAGTTGCTATTTTTAAATTATGTTAAAATCAGGAATGATAGAACCGCAGTATGTGGACACAAGCAGGATCTGTATAATTTTTCTTGAAAATCCACTCTTCCATACTTGTGTCCGCCAAAATATTGTTTTAACTTTAATTTTAACACTCCTCAATTTGAAGCCAAAATTTGTGTCAGGCAATTATGTGAGGTATCTAATACATTATGCTATCCAGGTTAACTTTGTATTCTTTTGATTCATAACCTTTTTATCATAAGACAGAGTGTTTATGATTTAGTAAATGATAGGCATATTTGAGACTTCTTCCTGTAAGCTAGACCCCTCATGCTGGTCCGACAAAGTCCCGAAACTTGATTTGTGGAAGGCTTTCAAATTCAGAAAGAAAATGGCAAAATGATCAATATGAAGCTAATATCAAAACAAAACTATGAATTTTGATCATTACAATTACTTTTACCATATGCGAAGGTAAAATAATTTGTCGAACAATGCCTCTCATTTTTAACTAGATTCACACTCTGTTTCTTGCCACATTTTCTACCACCCTTACGAGCATTTAGGTATGACTTTGCACGTGAAAGAGTGCAATATTTTCACTTCATAATAAGTTATTCTCTTGCTCAATGGTCACCATAGCTACATAAAGTCGATATGTCCGATGTTTTACATAATAATGTGATCATCAGGCAATTTATTTCATTTGATTCTATAAATGCTCTGATTATTTTCATCAAGCACTGTAGCAAAAACTATTATTATTATTATTGTTATTATTATTATTATTATTATTATTATTATTATTATTATTATTATTATTATTATTATTATTATTATTATTATTATTATTATTATTATTATTATTATTATTATTATTATTATTATTATTATTATTATTATTATTATTATTATTATTATTATTATTATTATTATTATTATTATTATTATTATTATTATTATTATTATTATTATTATTATTATTATTATTATTATTATTATTATTATTATTATTATTATTATTATTATACATATTTGTTGTTCTGTTATGTTTAGATCATTGTCGCGACGTTAAATGTCCCATCAATTCAGTGTGTGTGCAAAATACAACTCTTCACAGATGTGAATGTAACCCAGGCTCCTATCTTGCTGGTACTGTTTGCTTGAGTAAGTTTTGAACAATCTACTGAAATATTGCTTTTGAAAAACTCAGTTAAAAAAGGATTGAAAACATTTGTTAAATTCTTGTACAGTAAAACCCCTGTCTATAACGGCCAGTTTAGAGATTAGAGGATATTGGTCATTAGAGTTATTGGTTTTTTATAGGGGATGTTATTTGTCAAGTACATATTATTCAGTGGAAGAAGTTATACATACAATAGAAATGGTTTCAGGCCCCTTGTTTCCAATGTGTGAGCATTTTACTCAGTTTCATTGACTTCCTGTCTGGAGTTGACCAGTGCCTATTTTGATTACGGTAATGTAGAGTTCATACGTGAAACCCTGCAATACACTTGCATATGGTAACCATATATGGTAACCGAGTTACACATCCCAATTTGTATTGTATTTGTGTTGCTATTTAGATTCATGCTCAGCTACATATTGCCTAAATAATGGTGTATGCTCTGAATCATCAGTAGGAAGAAAATGTCGGTAAGTATTGTAAAACATTGATAACATTTACGTGCTACTTAAAACAAAATTTGATACGATTCTGTATTGGATTTATTCTAATCATCTTGACATTGAAGCTAATATTTATAGCTTTATCCAAACCCCTGCAAAAAAACAGTTCACGAACAGTTCATGAACCCTCACATACAGTTCATGAACAGTTCATCAAAATTTGGGGCAATTTTACGTTTATGAACTGTTCATGAACTGTTCATGAACTGTTCATGAACTCCTGGACTGTTTTCGCAGAGGAAGTGTCTCTTAACCAATCACATCTAGAATTCATAAATCAATAAATTCAGTATTGTCAAGCAGTCTACATCTTGTCTATTCACAGATGCCCAGCTGACATATCTGGCGAACGATGTGAGACAAAAGATGGCAATAGAGATTTGATAATTATTGTTCTTGCTGTGTCGTTTGCTGTCTTCGTAATCGTCTTGATTATTGGATGCATCTACAACAGTATGTTGATAATTCGTTTGAATTTATTGCTTCTACCTACATCTACATTTAACATCTGTTTTTTCAAATATTTTCAAATTTCCATGTCATTTTCATGGTCATTTTAATGTCATTTTAATGTGGTTATGTCGTTTTTAAAATGTCAACCAGATCTTTGATATATTTCGAGATTTAAAAAGCACATTCTTTAACTAAACTTTCCAGGCAGGGTACGACAAAAGATTGATCCTTTTAGAATCCTAGAGGCATTTCAAACTTTTCTTATGAATTTTTTGTTGAGGTTTGACCAATACTCCGGTCAGACCCAGTTTCATGTTCCTATGCACAAACAAATTATAGAGCGTGTTGAAAGTTACTATGTAGCCCTGCGAAAGCAGTTCATATGCGTTAAATGACCTAATTTTCGTGAACAGTTCATGAAAAGCAGGCCATTTAATGTTTGACAACTGTTCATAAAGTGTTCATGAACAGATTATACAGGGTTATGGTTGCTAGGTATGACACATGATATGTAAGATCTAGGTGTGAAATGATTATTATTTAAATGCATATACCACCAATCAGGCACAATTATTAGATTCCCAAAAATAGTAAATAGTATAATTTATAAAATTTTGGGAAATAATCGAACCAACTTCTCAGTCCTGATAAGTTAATTGAGCCTTGTATAAGCCTAGCCTAACCCGAAAGCCTAGAGCATACCATCTGAGCTTCCACTAGTGTATCAAAGGCACTAATAAACAAAGACGAGTTTTAAATGTTTAAAGAAATCGCTCAAAATATTATCTATTCCATTATCTTTCTTATGATTAAATTAATTAAAAAAATGAAATTGCGGTAAAACTTTAGACCTTTATGGATTAATAATACACAAAACATACTACTTTATGAGACAAGAGAAAAGCGTAGTAAAAGATGAATGCCTGACGGGGATTTCAAGATTTCAGGATAAAACGATATTCCAGTGAAACCTGTATATAACGGCCAGCTACGAGAGGTAGATAAACTTACCACTATAGACAGGTGGCCTTTATATACAGGTTTGATTCAATAGAAAATACCATTTTAGACATTGCAAGAGTGACCACTATAGACAGGTGGCCGCTGTATAGAGGTGACCGTTATAAGAGGTTTGACTGTACCCTACTTGTTTGAGCCAGTTCTCTGTAGCAAAATTGCAAGGAGCATACCGGTACTTCTATTATTTTAAAAACGCATTTTCAATATTGAAATATATCTATGAAATCTGTATGATTACAGCATTGACTTTTTATTTTTAGGCAACCTACGTCAACATGATGGTTCCAAAAAAATGTTGAGTGATAATGATTCATATGAATTCAAAGACCCATTTACAGAGATGAATAACACAGAACCAAAATCGCAACAAGTCTTTGCAGTATCATCAAACCAAGTTGATAACCAAACAGCTCAACATGAACCATTATCTTTCTCAAACACTGTTGCAATTGATAGTGTTAAAGCTGATGAAGTAGAAACAACATATGGTTCAGTAACAGCAGAAATGTCATTTGGTGAAGAAACAAACGACTCGCAGTTATAAACTGATTTTTGCATGTTTTTTTGTAGCAGTAAGCCAAAATGAAATTTTACAAGTATATAATACATGACTTAGTCGCTATAGTAAAAGTAAGTAAATTATAATGATGATGCAAGCTGTTTCAAAATATGATATGCTGAATATAAAATCTATATTTTGATATGTAATAAATATCCCTATTAATCAAGTACCTGTTTTTAAGTTATTACAGAGATTCTATTTTTTAATTATAATGCATTTGTATTTCTATGTTACAAATCAAATGAAATGATTTAAAAGAAATCTCAATTTCACCACTTGTTTATTGCTCATTGAGATCAGGGTCCGACAAAAGCAGGCATCCTGGATGGAATCCTAGATTCCGGAAGGTTGGAGCAAATTCAGAAAAAAAAATGATAATTTTATTTATTGGTCAAACTTCAACAAAAAAATGCAGAAGAAAATGTTGAAATGTCTCTAGGATTCTAAAAGTTTAAAATTTTTGTTGAACCCTAATTGAGATATGCTGATCTCAACCACATAGTACCCTTTCGTACTCACTAAAAGAGTTCATTATTAAAAGTTCCTTCAATCCTATATTATCAGATTTGGAAGTACTGAAAATAAATCAGTATTCCAGTACATTTTCAGTAGCCTTGTATTTTCAGTGTGTTTCCAGTACATTTTGAATACTGTAATCTCATTGTGCTAGATTATGAAAGGTTGGCACAAAATGAGAAGGTTATGTCCCTATTTCATATTATATGTTGTGATTGAAACATATATATTTTTTACTTCAATGCTTAAAATATTCCAATTTAGATCGATAAACATCACACAATTGTCCAGGTAACGCAAGGTGTAACAAACTTGTAGCATGCACTATAAAGTCTTTTCCTTGCATTTTGAAGGATATGGACCAGGTAAGATATTCAATAAAAGATGATATTCTGGATCTTGAAAATGTTGATTAAAGTTATGAAATTGAAGGATTTCGGAAGATTGAAACTTTAAATAGGTCCTGACCTTGATGGTCTAGTTTTCATGATCTGTTTATGAAATGAAGGGTTCATGATCTGTTCATGAAATGAAGGGTTCATGATAAAACAGGTCATTCAACGCCTATGAACTCTGTATAAAATGTTCACGAACTGTTTATAAGGTGTTCTTGAATCCAGTGAATTTTTTCACAGCAGTGCTCTTACTAGGGGGAAAGTTTTCACGTAGGATCAGTAGAGACGGTATTCAATGATTACTTGAAAAGATGATGTGGCACTCCACATTCATTATTGGCCTAGTTAGGATTTTATCGAGGATCAAAAATTAAGTAAATAAACAAATGAAAACATCGATAGCATAACAGGAAAATCATTGATAGATAAAACATTTAACAATAAATTTTTTGAAAAAGCCTAAAATATATGTTTTTAATTATATAGGGGTATATTAAATGGAATGCTTCTGCTAGATCCGTAATTAATTATGGATGCTATCTTATCCACAAATTTCGAAATGTATAGTATTGCCAAAAATTGCAGGCTGATGACACAGTGTTGACTTAGCTACTCATTATCCAGATCAAATATTGAGTTCCTCTTCTGAATCCAACAGTATTGGCTTGTTTTGCTTTTTAATAATTTCGTCATTTTCTTCTTCAGTTGTAAGTTTTCGTTTAGAAGTTGTAGATTGATTTGCAGTTTCTAATAGCATGAATGATTCAATTTTTTTCAATTTTTCTTTATCAACTGCAATCTGTTTCTGAATATTGGTCTTCACTTTACTCAAAACAAGAGTTTGTGGACTAGTATTTTCTAAAGTTTCGAATAAAATATCTACATGCAAAGAATTAATTTGCTTTTCGATATGGGCACGCTTTTTAAATTCGATAATTAATATTTTGACACTTTCTTCTGGAACATCTAGGAATCCTTGAACTTCTTTACAATCATCACATTTATTTTGGCAAGCATCAACGAGATTTTGACATGTTATCCAGGGTCCTTTTTCTATTGAAATATTCTCCTTGAGACGTTGTATTATTTGACTATGAACGTTGTCAAAGAAAGGTTTAAAGGCCATCATCTGTTGTTCTTCAGTTGCAAATGTACGTTTTCTTGTAATCAACATGATAGATATTAGTCTACTTTCAAATTTATCACTAGGTAAACATTTATTTACAATACCACCCAAATTCTCCAATAATTCCATCTCATTACTTTCCAATATTAAACAAATTAACATATGGACACTCTTTTCAACTGTTTTATCGTCATAATAGCGAGGAAGGTTGATTTTAGTTGATATATAATTTAACCAATTTTCTAAACCACCCATAACTCCTTTAAGTAATACATTCAAAGAGAACTTATCTTGTAGATTTTGTTTAGCTCGCCTCTCTTCACATTTTTCAACGTAAGTTTTTCTTAAAAAACTTAAGCATTTAATAAAATAATCTTTGCGCTTGGAAGATATCTCCAAAAATTGAGTCAAACTTTCAAAAATAGGATTATAATCTGTTAGCTGAGCAAGTAAATTCAAGTACAATACAGGGTTGTTATTTCTGTTGATAGACATCCTCATATATTCATTCCAGGCATTATGAAAAGTATCTAATCCAGATTTCCGACATTTATCAACTAATGCACTCTTTATTGGTTCCTTAGAAGCAAAACGTTCCAAATCTATCAATATATTAACAAACCATTGTTCAAGTATAGGTTTATTATCAATTTTGAGTAAAATTTCAAAAATATGGATAATAATATAAGATTTCGGTATGATTCTGTTGGCGAATAGTTTTCCATGTTTAGACCATAAATCAAGAATGCATTGTATAATTTCAATACATTCGTTCGGTTCATCTTTATCCTTTATATGCTTTTGTAATTTTTCTCCAAGTGTGTTATAATCCATTCTACCCGCAAAATGCAACATTTTTCTCTGTGGTATAATCACAAATACAGCCCGACTGTACCATCGATCAACATGGGCTGCCTCATTTCCTGTAGCTAGTGTTTTTTCTTGTTCATCGTAAGCATCTGGGTCAATATAACCAATAATCTCCTTCTCAGAATGAATTTCAACCTCTGAAAACTTACATTTTTTATTATTTATATCAACAAAATCAGTAAGCTCGTAAGATATTTCTTTTTCGTCATCGTCTTCAGCAAATAAATAACATCTTTCATCTAGATCCTCTGATTCCGAACGTGTGAAAATGGCCAAATAAAAATTAGGCTTGTTGGCCATTTGCTCCCCAGCACGTCTAAAACAGTCCACTTTAGCAAAATCGTCATTTTTTAATCTGTTGAAAAATAGTTCTGCTTTTGAATATTTATGATTTAATAAAATAAGAGTTTTTTCTGCTTCCTTTTCAGCTAGTTGTAGTGCTTTTACAGCTTCTTCAATAAGAGCTGAATTATCAACAGGTCGTGGTATACTACTTTCTTTACCAGTAGCATAAAATAAATTATAAATTAAACACATTCTGTATCCCGATGTGAGCTCCTTAACTTCATGGACACAATCAGCATAAAATGCAGCATATTGAAATTCAAGTTCACCATCCTCAGCAAAATCAAATGTTTTGTTTTCTTTCATGTGATTAACAACTAATTCTCCTCCAGTAAATCTGGATGGTAAACAAATGACTAACGTTGCAAACATACCAGGTACTTTTTCAGTATCTCTGTGTGGTTTAAAGAAACTTCCATTATCATAAAGAAGCATTTTGTACAGCTTGTGTTTAACTGTGCTTTTCTCTGGTAAACCAAGTTCATAAGCAATTTCAACCATTAATTTTTTCAGAAATTTACTATTCCAGCTTTTATTTTGAATTTGAAAATTCTTTACATCAAGTTGTGAAGTTTTTCTGAAACTTTCATCATACAGTGTTTCTCCTTTCACACCGTAAGGCGATGGTGAACATTTTTCTTGTATTTGTTTTGCTTGGAATTCTTGTAATGGCAGAGCAACAGTTCCCACATCTTTGATAAATAAACCTGGTAAAACTGGGTTTATTATTCCACCAGAAGCAAAACACCCAGGTCGTTGTATCTGATTTAAAACTTTTGATATAGCATCTTGATAAGACATTGTCAAACAATCTACTTGGTGTAGGGTATCAATGCAATAATTCCAGTTGCATCAGCATCCAGCTTGTTTTCGTTTCCGCCATGTTTGGGGTTGCACGTGAGGGATCAACATATTTTCCCGCCAAATTATGAAAGGCCCAACCAAGGGGCCCAGCAACTATTTAATACGGACCCTAGACAATTCATAAATAGGTTTGCTGTAAACAGTACTGTAGTAGTATAGACAGTCATTATAAGAATGTGCCGCCCCTCTTAATACGCTTAATACACATTTGCTACAACTACAATATGAACGCCACAAGTCACGGTCAGACATAGCTGACAGCTGACAAAGACAATTCACGATACAAAACATTTTATGAAAGAGGCCTGGTGGAAGCGTCATTATCCGGAGCTGAGGGCTGTTATCAGGAGTATCATAAGACATACATCAAACATTAGGATTATATGGGTGAATAACTGTAGTTAATGGATTGATTGATAATTAATAATACCATATCTGTAACATGGCCCATTTCCTTCCTATTGGTTTTAGATACAAATTGATAAGTATACCACTATTACATACGGTCAATTGCAGTTCGATCTTTTTGAAAATTCACGAGTATATTTTGTTAACCCTGCTCTAAAAATATAAACTATCAATGGAAACAAAACATTTTAACATAACAAACACTAAAGAAAAACCAATTTTGATAATAAAAACAGAAACTATCTTAACAAAAAGAAATGTCCAAACAACATGGTTTTACAATGAATACAAATAAAATTAAATAAAATTCATATGATAATAATTACTCTGAAAATGATATGTACAGTATATATAATTAATTTTGTTCTCGTTAATTAGTAAAAAAATTAACTATTTTCTTCTCTTTTTAGCAGTAGCTTCATTGGGCTTTGATAAACCATGTTTTGATATCTTTTTATCAATTCGATTGTTTAATGGTCTGATAACAGATTGCGGAAGACAAGCCATAACATCATTTATTCGTTGTGTGACTAGCATTTTCTTTTGTTGGAGTTCAATACGTTCTTTCCCAATCACTAGAACTTTACGACTCATAACAGTGATTGTACTACATCATTTGAACATTCATAGCATCCTTCTCCACATTTAATATTACCCTCAACTATCCATGGTTTCTTTAATAAGATAGAATTTTCAGTGAATCGTCGTTTGAGATCCTTGTAAACATATGAAAGAATATGAACACTCAGTTGCTTGCAATACTTTGAACAGTTTTCATAATTTGATTCAAGTTTCTTAGCTAAAGATATGAGAATACTTTCATTGTATTCCACAGGAGTTATCTGAGCAAGTAAAATCTGACAAATACGACAGAATAAATTTGCATCAATTTTGTAATTAGCAATTGAAAAAAGCTTGGCAATACACAACCCAATATCAAAATTGGGAGCAAAGAGAGAACAGACATCCCTTTTATGTGATTTTTGGAGTAGACTTTTCTCTATCCAATCTTTCAAACACGACATTATCATATTTTAAGCAAGAAATCCAATGAAATTCTAAATCTTTCTTTTCTGGTTCTCCAGCTGGGCAGCTAGCAATACTTTCATACCATATTAATTGCATATAATTAATACAGGAATCTAAGTGGCCAGATTGAGCAACTTTTGAAAAATTAGTTTCTTGTATTCAATAAAATCGTTGTGTCCCAATAAAATATAAAAAAAATTCAAAAATTCCATATAATCCTTTAATTGCTGCTATTCAGTAAGTTCTGTAAATTTAATAAACTTATCTAAAGATGTAGTTAAAAATTCTGTATTATGCATACTAGACACAGATAGATTTGTTTGCCAAAGTGTCCTCCGTTTAAGATCATTATTACTAACTTCCTCTATGATGCGATTAAAGAATCTCTGTAGAAGAATCTCATTATTAAATAGTATGAGAGTTTCAAGTAGTATGACACAGTCTGAGTTCTTCATTGTAATTTTCTCTCCAAATAGATTGTTATCTAGAGACCATAGATCTAGCAAACAACTGAGAGTTTCTTTGCAGTCTTCAATACTATCAGCCTTATTGGAATCAAAATGATCAGAACAATTGCGAACCTGCTCAGAAACTTTCTCGAGCAATCTTGAATATTTCTTTCTTCCGATAATGTGTAACTTTTTATCTGGTGGAATAATGAGTAAAACAGCCCTCCTGTACCATCGCGAAACCGTAGTCCCTTCGTTTCCAGTCGCTTCTTCTTTCTCCTGCCCATCAAATATGTTTTCACTCATCTTTCCAACTATTTCCCTTTCAGAATCTAAAATCAATCTCTTATATATAAACATATGGTTATCATCTCTACTTACAAATTTGACAGTTCAAGGTGTAATAAATGTTCTTCAAAGTCATCACACCACATGTATCCTTCACCCGACTGCGACCGGCAATGAATTGCTAAATATATCTCAGGTGTATTTTCCATACTGTCACATGCTCTATTTAAACAATCAACTTTGGCACGGTCATCATATTTTAGTCTTTCAAATGACAATTCAGCTTTGGAGTATTTGTGGTTTAATAGTACAATAACTTCTTCTGATTCCTTTCCAGCTTGATGAAGTGCATTTACAACTTCTTCTACTAAAGATGAATTGTCTGGAGGTTTGGGTGTACTACTCTTTTTATCTGCTGCATAGAATAAATTATAGACAAGGCATAATCTGTAGCCTGACGTCATCTCTTTGACTTCATGTAAACAGTCAGCAGAAAAAACAGCAAATTGAATATTAAGTTCAATGTTTTCAGAAAAATTTATAGTTTCTGTGTCTTCCATGTGACTAACAATTAATTCCCCTCCAGTAAATTTGGATGGTAAACAAATGACTAACGTTGCAAACATGCCAGGTACTTTTTCAGTATCTCTGTGTGGTTTGAAGAAACTTCCAGTATCATAAAGAAGCATTTTATAAAGTTGATAGTCAATGTCACTGTTCTCTGGCAAACCAATGTCACGACGTATGATTTTCATTAAGTCATCCATGGTTTGATTCCATTCATCTAAGTCTTCGTCTCTTCGATTTGAAAATGACTCGGGTTCAATTGCCATGTTTTTCTTACGCTATCATCGTAAATAGTTTCTTTTTTCTTCCCATAGGGAGCGGCAGAACATGCATTACGTAGAATTTGTGCTTTTGTTTCGTGCAAGGGTAATGATAAAGTACCCACCTTTTTAACATCTATTGTTGGAGTTGCGCATTCCAAATTCCCTGAACTGCAGAAATGTCCAGGTCTTTCAACACGGCTCAAAATATCGGAGAGGAGATCCTTGAAAGACCCGCCATACCTCGTTCGTGGCATATTTCCTGGCAGAGAATTTTGGCGGGAAATTATATCAGAACGTGGTTCTTTTTTCCAGCGCTTTTTGTGTTCTGCCCCAAAAAACAGATCACGAGGAACGAACAACGGTGATAAGAAAATAGCTCAATATTAATTCTGATTTCTGAGCTTCTTTATCATGTCGCACAAAGACGTTATTTTAAACATTTTAAGCCTCGTAGAAAGACCTGGAGATTTCTGCAGTTCAGGGAAATTAAAATGCGCAACTCCGACAATAGATGAAAAAAAGGTTGGCACATTATCATTACCCCTTATGGAAACACAGACGCATAAATTACGTGAATTATGCTCTGCTGCTCCCTTCGGAAGAAAAGAAGAAACTATTTACGACGATAGTGTCCAAGCCAGTTTAAAATCAAAGACTTGAAGGAATGGAATCAAACGATGAGAAATCTGATGAAAAACATTAGAATTGATCTTGGTTTGCCAGAGAAAAGCATAGTTAAACACAAGTTGTACAAAATGCTTCTTTATGATACTGGAAGTTTCTTTAAACCACACAGAGATACTGAAAAAGTACCTGGCATGTTTGCAACGTTAGTCATTTGTTTACCATCAAAATTTACTGGAGGAGAATTAATTGTTAGTCATGCGACTTCTACTAAAACTATAAATTTTGCTGAAAAAAGTGAAAATGAAGTTCAATTTGCTGTGTTTTATGCTGACTGTCTCCATGAAGTCAAAGAGATGACGTCAGGCTATAGATTCTGTCTAGTCTATAATTTTTTCTATGCAGCTGGTAAAGAGAATAGTATACCCAAACCTCCAGATAATTCAGCTCTTGTAGAAGAAGCTTTAAATGCACTTCATCAAGCTGAAAAAGAATCAGAAAGAAAAAATTATTGTTCTATTAAATCATAAATATTCTCAAGCACAATTGTTATTTGAAAGGCTTAAGAATGATGATCGTGCCATGGTTGATTGTCTGAGTAGAGCCTGTGAGAGAATGGAAAAATTGCCTCACATATTTTTAGCAATTTACAGCCGTGAAGAAATGGGTGGCGGTGATATGAGGAGTGACGAGTTTGATGCATGTGAATCAACTTATGAAATATCTGATTTTGTTAGTAAGGATGGTACTGGATTTGACTTTGACTTACTGAAATTGGATTCTGAGAAAGAGATAATTAGATATCTTGACCCAAAGGCCTACGATAGACAAGAGAAAGAAGAAGCAACAGGCAATGAAGGCACTACTGTTGAACGTTGGTATAACAGAGCTGTTTTGGTGATAATTCCACGCACAAAAATGTTACATATGGAAGCAAGGAATAACTACACCGATATCAACAATAAACTAGCCATAAAAGTTAGAAGCGATTTACATCTATCTGATGCCAAACTGATGAAAGAATGTAAAGAAATGCTCAATTGCTTATTAGATTTATTGTCACTAGATAAAAATCTTCTTAGTACAAAAGTAACATTGACAATTGACAATATGAGGTTATTACTTGACAATTTGGTACGCTTGGGTGATAAAGAAATTTTGCAGAGATTTTTCAATTCGTTCACTGAAGACATTGGTCATAATTCACAGTATATTCAAAATGAGGGGCTTATGCAGCATATTGTTTATGTCTGTGATAAATTTGGAGTGGAACTCCTGATCAAGGGATTAGAGAATATTGACACGCTTACTAGAAGACATAACCTATATAACTATAATGCATTAATAAATAATATAATGAAATCTTTCACGAAAACCAATTTCTTAGACTGCAAGAAAAACGTTTTTGAAAAATTTTCAAAGTCACATCAACAATTTGAGCAGTGTGTGAAATAAATGCAAAATGAAGTTTTTCCTGACATCAAAACTTATTCCAGCAATAAGGATAAAAAAAGAGAACCTGTTCTTCCACCAGAATTTGTGATTCAAAAAGTGATAGCAGGACTAGAAAATTTTATGAAAAATTGTAAAGTACCAGAGAAAGGTGGTTATTATTCATCTTATGACACTGACTCAGCAATTGAAAACCTTTTGGCAATGGCTCATCACAGAAAAGATTTTAATTTATATCAAATTGTGGGTGAAAATTTGGTTTCTTCCATACCTTTGGAAACTAATGAGAACATGCTTTTGTCGGTGGCTAAAGAACTGAAGACTAAATACAATTCTTTCCCTGAATACTGTCAGCACTTAAGTATCAGAATATTATCGAAGATATACAAAGGTGTCAAATGCCGCATTGAACTTAACTCTGCTTTAATGAAGGAGCCATGGGTATTTGAAGGAAACGTAGTCTGCAAAAATAAATGTGGCAATTGTATTAAAGTACAAAAATTTCTGCTTGATCAAAATAAACCATCCAGGAATTTCAAAGTGAGTGGCAAAGAACGTAGACACATAGAAGATCGTTTATTGAAAAGCAAAGTTCAAGTGCAATCTTACATGCAGAATGTTTATGGCAGTATAATGCTTTGTGTAAAAAAAATGCATGCCGATGTCTCTATAAATGCTATATCCTATGACAAACACCGATTAAAGGAAATCACAGCTATGCTTCCTTCTTCAGTAATTATTGCTTTGGATAAAGAAATTAAAAATGAATCAGAAAATGCTTTAATGGAAATTCAAGAACCTAACTTTAAAAAACAGAAGACTGAGCTAGTTGGCGAATGTTGATTATAAAACCTGAAATATTGATGATTTTAACCCAATTATTTCCTTTCGAAACAAAACGTTAAAGTTCTTTATAACATCAAATTTTACAGATTATTTACATTGCTAAATATTGAAAATTATTTTAGGTTAAAACTCGCAGTTTAGATATTCAATTTATGTTCTTAGCCTTTATAATGATGCAATTGGTGTTGTATACAACAGTTCCGATTTTTCAATATAGTTACAGTATTGAAATTATAATTTGTATACTATTTCATAATCAGATAGAACAGATACTATTTCTACAGGGTATAGCCTATGTAATTTAAAAATCTTCATGTTTCTTCAATATATTGGGATTATTAAGTTTAGAATATGTTGCTGTTTTCACTAACACTGCCTCAAATCCATATTTTCTCTGGATAAACTGCTTTATTCAGTTCTTTAGGGTAATTCTATCCTGTGGTGCAGAAAAGCTTTTTTCTTCATATCACATATTCTTTTATAAGATGCATAGTACAAATAATTCAAAACTTTGAACAAACTTTAGCATTAAGAAAGGTTGTATGTGTTTATACCGAAAAGTTTAATACCGAAAATGTAATTTTGGTATTAAACTTTTCGGTATTAAACATTTTTCTTGCGCGGCTTTTTTTTCGGTATAAAACTTTTCGGTATTAAACTTCGGTATATTTGCGTTAAGAAATCCTTTTTTCCTAAAATGAATTACTGTATCCTCACATCCACTACTGACACCAAAACCATAAAAAGCGTGAAATGTCATGGCGTTTTCATTATATTTTCATGGCATATTCACATTTTAATATCGTGAATATGAATGTTTCCATGGCTTTCAAATTTTTTCATGGTCAACAAAATTTGTGGTTTTTACTTTTTACATTATCATGATGTTTTCTCAACACTTTTATGGCATTTTCATGGTTTTAGTGTTGGTAGTGATCTTTGATCTCAATTCACAGTTGATTTGAAATTTTTCATTATCACTTATTCTCAAAGACACGATAATCAACTTAATTATATAGTTTTATTTTGATATTGATGTGATGGATATACTGTAGCCTACTAGTATGTAGGAGCCTTCCTGAACCATCTAGAACATTCTAGAATGTTCTAGATGGTTCAGAAAGCCTCCTACATAGCTCCCCCCGCCTATGTGGGAGCCTTCCTGAACCATCTAGAACATTCTAGAACCTACAAGTATTTTACAAAATCAAATGCTTAAGTTTCTTGATACGCATTTTAATTTCACAGTTGCAGAATAGGCAACAATCTCAAAATATTGTATTGAATGACACTAAAGTTCTGTAATATTCTAACCAACAAAACAAATGAAAACATTGCAGTTTTGACACTTTCATGCATTACATATCACCTTCAAATTAAAATGAAAAACGTAGGCTACATTTTTGCAATTCGTTTTAGGATAAAATTCTGTTTTTTGAATAATTTCGGAGTATTAAACTTTCTTTAAAATTTTTTGAAGAATTGGTTCCATAGAATATGCAAATAGAACCAGACAGTTGACTAATATTTATCAAAACAATACAGATGACTTCACCAAGAAGAACGTGAGAAATGAAAACAACGTTATCAGAGTGATTACTTGCCCACCATACCTCTTTTGTGACTTAATTCCTGGCAGAGAGTTTTGGCGGGAAAAATTCTAGCACGTGGTTCTCTTTTCCCGCGTTTCTGTTGTTGTGGTCCATGGTTAGAAAAGGCAGCACAAGCAGCAACGAACAGCAGTGGTAATCAGCAAAGAGTCCCATATTAATTCGGACCATGTCACACAAAGACCTTATATTAAACATTTTGAGTCGTGTGGAAAGACCTGGAGACTTCTGTAGTTCGGGAAAGTTACAATGCGTAACACCGACAATAGATGTAAAGAAGGTTGGCAAATTATCATTACCTCTTGAGGAAACACAGGCGCAGAATTTACGTGAAATATGCTCTGCTGCTCCCTTCGGAAGAAAAGAAGAAACTATTTACGACGATAGCGTCAGAAAAACTTGGCAAATGAATCCAAGTCAGTTTAATATCAAAGACTTGAAAGAGTGGAATCAAACGATGAGAGATCTGATGAAAAACATTAGAATTGATCTTGGTTTACCAGAGAAAAGCATAGTTAAACACAAGCTGTACAAAATGCTTCTCTATGATACTGGAAGTTTCTTTAAGCCACACAGAGATACTGAAAAAGTACCTGGCATGTTTGCAACGTTAGTCATTTGTTTACCATCCAAATTTACTGGAGGAGAATTAATTGTTAGTCATGCAAATTCCACAGAAACTATAAATTTTGCTGAAAAAAGTGAAAATGAAATTCAATTTGCTGTGTTTTATGCTGACTGTCTCCATGAAGTCAAAGAGATGACGTCAGGCTATAGATTCTGTCTAGTCTATAATTTATTCTATGCAGCTGGTAAAGAGAATAGTATACCCAAACCTCCAGATAATTCAGCTCTTGTAGAAGAAGCTTTAAATGCACTTCATCAAGCTGAAAAAGAATCAGAAAAAATTATTGTTCTATTAAATCATAAATATTCTCAAGCACAATTGTTATTTGAAAGGCTTAAGAACGATGACCGTGCCATGGTTGATTGTCTGTGTAGAGCCTGTGAGAGAATGGAAAAATTGCCTCACATATTTTTAGCAATTTACAGCCGTGAAGAAATTGGTGACGGTGATATAAGAGATGATGACATAAATGTGGGTGAATCAACTTATAAAATATCTGATTTTGTCAGTAGAGATGGCACTGGATTTGACTTTACTTCATTGAAATTAGATTCTGAGAAAGAAATAAGTGGATATCTTGACCCAAAGGCCTACGATAGACAAGAGAAAGAGGAAGCAACTGGTAATGAAGGCGCTACTGTTGAACGTTGGTATAACAGAGCTGTTTTGGTGATAATTCCACACACAAAAATGCTACATGTGGAAGCGAGGAATAACTACACCGATATCAACAATAAAGTAGCCAGAAAAGTTAAAAGCGGTTTGCATCTATCTGATGCCAAACTGATGAAAGAATGTAAAGATATGCTCAGCTGTTTATTAGATTTATGGTCACTTGATAACAATATTTTTGGTACAAAAGTCACATTGACAATTGACAATATGAGGTTATTACTTGACAATTTGGTACGCTTGGGTGATAAAGAATTGTTACAGAGATTTTTCAATTCGTTTACTGAAGAAATTGGTCATAATTCACAGTACATTAAAAATAAAGAACTTATGCAGCATATTGTATTTGTGTGTAATAAATTTGGTGTAGAACTCTTGACAAAGGGATTAGAGAATATTGACAAGATTACTGAAATGCACTATCTATATTATTATACTGCATTTATAAATACTATTACAAACTTGTTTACAAACACAGATTTCTTAGAATGCAAGAAAAACTTGTTTATTAAATGCTCAAAGTCGCAACAACAATTTAAGCAATGTGTGAAATACATGCAAAATGAAGTTTGTCCAGAAAGTAAAACTTATTCTAATAATCAGGATCGAAATGAAGAACCGTCTCTTCCATCAGAATTTTTATTTCAAACAGTGCTAGCAGGGCTAGAAAATTTTATGAAAAATTGTAAAAAACCAGAGAAAGGTGGTTATTATCAATCTGATAGGACTGATTCAGTAATTAAAAACCTTTTGGCATTGGCTCATCACAGAAAGGATCTTAATTTGTTTCAAATTATTGGTAAAAATTTGATTTCTGTTTTGCCTTTGGAAGGGAATGAGAACATACTTAAGTATGTAGCAAAAAATCTGAAGACTAAATACAATTCTTGCCCTGAATACTGTCAGCAGTTAAGTATCAAAATATTATCAAAGATGTACAAAGGTATCAAATGCCGTATTGAAATTAATTCTGCTTTATTGCAGAAGCCATGGGTATTTGAAGGGAATATAGTTTGCAAAAATAAATGTGGTAAATGTATCAAAGTACAAACATTTCTACTCGATCAAAATAAAAAATCCAAGGAACTCAAAGTCAGTAGTACAGAACGTGGACATATAGAACATCAATTATCGGAAAGCAAGGTTAACGTTAAGGTGGAAACTTTTATGGAAAAGGTCTATGGCAGTATAACACTTTGCATAAAAAAAGAGAGAATTTCTGTATCATATGACAAGCAACAACTAAAGGAAATCACAGCTATCCTTCCTTCTTCAGTTATCATTGCTTTGGATAATGAAATTAAAAATAAATTAAAAAATGCTATGATGGAAATTCAAGAACCTAACTTTAAAAAACAGAAGATTGAGCTAGTCGGAGAATGTTAATCACATAATATATTTGTCACAGTTATCTTCTTAAACTAAAACAAATTGCCAAAGTTCTTTACAATACTAAAATTCTACAGATTATTACTAAGTTTATTTATGTCTTAAGTATTTCACTTTTAAGGGTTTACTATTTTCAGGCTTTCAATAGTTCAATCATATTATTTCAATTTCAAATTAAATTTTAAATTTTCAATTATTTCAAATTCATATACAATTTCAATAGTTCACAATTTTAATACATTTTATAAATGTTTTTATTAATATACGATTTCATAATCAGATATAAAACAGATGCTTTTCTGCATATATGAAATAGTCTATATAATGAAATACAGATCTTAATGTTTATTCAATATGTATTCTTTGAATAGCTTTCCGCTAACACTGTCTTGACTAATTATTTCTCTGGGGAACCATTTTTTTCTGCTTACTATTTAGGATAAATCTATTCTGCGTTGTAGACAGACTTTTGTTTCATATGCGCATATTTTTATCAGAAACTTGGTACTAATTCTTCAAAAAAAATTTGAAAACTTAATTGAGTATTTTTTTCTAAATGGTTTAAGAAACCAAATTATCTTTTTACTAAAACAAATTATTGTAGCCTACATCTTTTATTTAAATTTGAGGTCGATTCTTAATGTATGAAAGTGCTATATTTTCCCTTTTTATTTTGTTGATTGAACTCGAAACAATATATTAAAACTTAATTGTTGTTTAAATATTCATAATTTGAGATTCTTTGCCAATTCAACAGACTCTCCATTCCATAGTCCACATTTTTTTAAAGTTATTTTTGTTGGCTAGCTCTTGGTTCAACTGTTCTATCAGCCAATAATTCGCTCCTTGCGCTGAATTGCAATTCCAAAAAATGTTCATTCCTTGAACTGAATTACCTTGAAATGGCACATTGGTACTGGACTGGCTAAAAACAGAGTTGCCGTTAGCGAATCAGAATTCAGTTATTTTTGCAGGCATATTTCTACAAAAAAATATAGAAGCTTCCATGCATAGACCAAGCGCCACGGATTAAAAAACGGCAAGTTCCTCCTCGTAACTTGAAATTCATATAAAAGTGTTCATAAAAATATCCCTTAAATATTCCTGTTTCTTATTTTGGTTAAATGTTATTGTAAACCTGTCAAGAATCCAATTTACATATCACAGTTCAATGGCGTTCACAGTCTAAGCCTTTTGAGAATATGGGGAAAATGCAGCATGTGGGCATCCCATGATTTGCTTGTTCATTTGTTCATAGAATTATGACAAAAGTACTAAACATATGTATCAAGAAGGGTCTGGCCCCAAACTGTTACGTAAAATGCATTGTTGGTAATCACAACAATAATAATAGATTAAAAGAAGAAAATAGATAGTATGTAGGGTATTTTTCAGTATGGACACTATCTCAAGTCGGCAATGTCTGATAAAACAATTTAAACCTTTCAGAATCTTGGGATAATTTTCAACTTTCTCGTCTGAATATTTTTGCTGATGTTTGGACTATAAATAAGAAAATTCTCAATGTGCTCCGTGCAAAGCCTTCCGTGGTCTAGGATCCTAGGATCCCCTTTTTGAAACCTGTTGCTTGGATTGCTGTTTCAGATCTATAGTGATCAGTGTATTACTCATAATAATCTCCTCGGCAATAACTGAACTTAAAATATTCAAGTCTAATGCATCACCCTTTACATTAAGGCTGCCTGTAAGTTGAACACACATTTCAAATGCATGTACCGTATGCAGTATTCAATTAAAGCAGATATTTTTGTTCATTTGAGGCTACATATGACAAAATAATTATAATTTCAGAAAGTAAGAATTATTTTATGATAAAGTACACAACAAAAATATTTTGACTAAGTAACCTAACACGTCACGTTTCGACATACAGATTTACTTACTTTTCATTGAGAGTTTTATAAAATGTAAGATATAGATTAGACCTACGGTAATAAAACAGATCATATCCTACCATACATAAATGTAAACAGGATATATTGTTGTTAGGAACTTTGTCCCAACTCTCTTCTATTATCTTCTATAACAACAGTCTCATGTGGAAAGTCTTGCATTTCAACAAATAAGAATCGAAATTTGAATCCTCCTCTTGATGTCTGAATAATGTAAAACAAAATATATTGTTAGGATATACTAATTACTGTATCAGTGTATACATTAAACGATGAAAAAATATTGGACTTATATACCAGCAGTTCCGTTTATAGAGAACAATGCCTGAATAGTTAAATGGGTAAAATTGAAGGACAGCCTGGTATAGGAGGCAAGAAGAAAGCTAGAAGTTTGACTTTCTATCATCAGGTGTTGCAGAAATGAACTTCTATTTCTGTTTTGATAAAAAATATTTACAAATTAGTCTGCACAGAATGAAAAGCTGATCAATTCTGTACTTCAGTTCAGTAGAAGTTTTTGAAAACCAACCATCAACATAGCTCACACACAGTATTCCCCTAAAATCTGTGACTGAAAGTTGAATTTTTTGGTAACTTTAGACAGGGCATTGCTGAACCACTCATGAACAAGTTGCACTTATATTTCAGACGTTCAAATGAGAAAAAAAAGTGGCATTGAAAGTTAATGAGAATATTAGAATAACGCAACAAGTTTCTACAAAATTTCAAGAAGGCCCGCATACTATAACACGTTGGCCCAACGTACTGTCAATTGCTAAACCCAGAAAATTTCCCCTTGTGCCTCTGCTATTGCTTAACAACGTCAAATCTTTCATGAAAAGTTCATGAAAATTGGGTTAATCAACGTTGATGAACAGTTCATGAACTCAACAAATTTTTCGCAGGGATATGGGCAAATATAATATTTTCATAATGAATTGCATTTTGAATTGTCTTATTTACAAGTTTCTTTGACAGCTCTGTCTGGCCATCATTTGTGGCGTTCTTTGTGTAGCAAATATGGTAGGCCAAAGAGAGACAACACATTCCTATATTGTGACCTTCTTACTAATACTATTACTTCAACCAAGCAAAATTCCTAATCAGAGATTTCAAGAATACAAATTTCAATTATTCATGTGTTTGCAGATTTCCCTGTGAAAAAAGTTCATGAAATATCCCGGTGAATGAACTGAATAGGGTGAATGATAAATTCCTTTCTCTGGAACTTTACAATTCTTCATTCAATCCTCCAGCACCACTATCACTGTTTGAATTACCAGTTCTGATGGAAGAGCAGGTTCTCTATTTTGATACTGATCAATGTAATAAGTTTTACTTTCTGAACAGATTTCATTTTGCATGTAATTAACAAATTGCTTAAAGTGGGAATAAACCCCCAGACTATCTTTACATATATAGTAGAACCCGACGTGAAAAAAACAATGGCGTAATTTTTTTTTCGATCTGGAAATTATTTCTTGGTGAAAAATGCCTTCAAAGTGGTGTTTTGGCCCAAATGTCGCTGAGGAAAAAAAGGGATTGGATCTAGCTTTATGACGACAAAGTCACAAGTCGTGTGGTTTTTCTAATAGACTTTAGATCGGATTAATCACACGATGTTACGTTTGAGATGGCGTAGCTCTGTAACGACAATCTATTTTTCTCTCCCACAAAACTGAGGTAAGGAAGAACATATAAACTCAAGAGTAGCAAAATTCCAGATGATTTAATGATTTTAAAGTTCACGAATTTGAAGAAAATAAAAATCAGAAAATATTTCATTCGTAGCGCGCGTTATACAGATTATATTTTGACATATCATTCTCACATATATTTAACACATATCAAAAGATTCTCTGGTGACCACAAGAGCTAGCTAAGTAGAATTTATTGTTGTAAGCATATGTCTGCACTGTAAATGGAGTGTTCTTTTGAGGGTAAAAATCATAATGTATGGTGGGAAACGCTATTAAGAACACCAGAACCGTCGGTTTTATAGTCCTCTTTACGCAGAAGCGAAATCTGTCCATCTGATTTCTCGTCTCTGTAGAAAGGTATTTTGTGCAAAGTAACTTCTGCACTTTATTACTGCATCCTATAAACTACAGATTGTGACGACATGATGCTAATATGTTCTACTTTCTAGCCGAAGGAATGAATACTAGACTGGTAAAATAATTTTGTGGCGTATGTAAAATAAGGAACGAGATTTCACATTGCAAAACCCTAATTTGTTATTCATATAACTTTGATAGAGAGGATAATAATTTATGCAATGAAGATATACCGCAAAACCGACAAATGATAGAATCTGCATTACTGCAGTTCTAGTGGCTCTAGTATACGGCTGTAAACTTGAATAAGAACGTCCGAGTCCCTATCATGTTTGTACTATTTTCCGATATTTTATAGAATTTTATAGTGTAATGTACTGAAGAATTCTCAATGGTTTATTAAATATTGAATGCTTGGTGAATTAATGATGAACACTCTGTTAGACTATTGAGTATAATATATCTATCTATACAGTCGTATAAACTATACGATTACATGGTTTAAGTTTTACTAGACAAACATCAATTTCAAACTTAAACGTTGAAATGATAATTGAAGAATGTCTATTTAATGTTTTAGTAATACTTAATTAAATCCGAAAATGTACAATTAATACTTTGCAGTACCAACTATCTCGAGGAAAAGTCGTCTGTGCATGCCCTTGCAAATCAAGTCAGTTTACATTCAAATTTAGATCATGGAAAGGATATCCTGTAGTAATCTTTACTCAAGAACAACTTGCAGATCATAGAGTTAAAAATAGTTAAAACTTATATAGAGTAAGATCAAGCTATTTTGAAGGGTACGTGTCTACTAATTAAGATTTGAGAAGTACTGCGGTCACACAGAATACGTAGCTAATATGTGTCACTAGACTAGTCACAAAGGAACAGTCGCACCGCCTGACATTTGTGTTAATCCGCAATCTATATCAGATTCATCGCGCTTAATGACGCTACGAGAAATTATTTTCGACCGAGCGTTTCAATAGATTTTATTCTGCTCCTGAAATCACAAATTGCATCTTTTTTACGTAATTCGCGAGTTTATATGTTTGTTCATGGCTCAGCCTTGTCAGTAATTTTGTTTGCGTGACTTCTCGGAGCTAGGTCACCTCAAAGATTACGTCGCGTGATCAGCCCACTCTTGAGTCTGTTAGACAAACCGCACGACTTGTGACTTTGTCGTCATAAAGCTAGATCCAATCCCTTTTTTTTCTCAGCGACATTTGGGTCAAAACACCACTTTGAAGGCGCTTTTCACCAAGAAATAATTTCCAGATCGAAAAAAAAATTACGCCATTGTTTTTTCACGTCGGGTTCTACCACATATGTAAAGATAGTCTGGGGGTTTATTCCCACTTTAAATTGTTGATGTGACTTTGAACCTTTTCAAACAAATCTACTCTTGCAATCTAAAAATTCTGTGTTTGTAAATGAGTTCATATTATTAGTTATCAATCTAGCCTAGTTTAAGTCAGACCCGTTATAACGGTCCCCTCTATAAAATGGCCACATGTCTATAATGGGCATTCTTGTTATGTCTAAATTAATAGTTCAGTTAAATCAACCCTGCAAACAATATAGAGGCCACATGCATGTAGAGGTCAATCTATCTACATCTCATAGCATAGATTATATCAATGTCCCCCATACTAAGCAAATATTGGACACTTTCTATGGTCATAAATGATCACGAATATCATGTTGATATGATAAAGTAATGAATCGTCTAACCCTGATTCGAAGCATTGTTCCTGTTCACCAGGGTTACCTTTTGTCATAGTCGAGTTATGGCATTTTTGTTCATTTTGATTCGAACCACAAATCGAAGGGTGTTTGTGTCACATTTCATTGACAGCGTTTCAATATTAAAGTTTTAATGAAAGTTTAACACTCTTATAGTACCCGTAACCGATACAAATACAATCTTACCTCCTTTGCATCAGCATGTACGACTCCCTTACGATTACTACCAGCAACATAGAACTTCACTCTCATATAGTTTTCACCATCAACGATATATTCTTGGTAGCTAATGATAAATACAGATAAAAGCAAAAACTATAGACAAAAAATAATGATGGCAGATTCACAACCCCTGCAATTAAAGTAGACAAGGTAAACACAAAAAAAAATTTTCCACGGCCGCAAGAAATGTGTTGAAAACATCAAATCAAAATTAATTTATTCATGCTTCATCAATGAGCGTTCATGTTTCATCACATCTGTTTGATCAATTAATTAATGTCATAGCAACGATTCCTGAAATAGAACTAATGACACATGACCTGAGTTTTGTTTGTTATGGTTATTAGGGGAAGTTCCATAGACCATTCAAACACGCAAAAGACGTCGCTGTGAAATATATGTTTTGTGTTTGCTTTGTAATTTATATTGGCAAAAAGAGCATTTTCATTTTGAAAAAAAAATTAGACAAGAAAGATTAGGCCTACTTTATATTTGGAAACAAGCATATTTAAAATGAATTTAAATAATCAAATACTTCATTTTACTACGGTATTCAAATTATCTGGGAGACAAAAGAAAAGATTTTGAAGCTGGAATCAACATTACGTTCATATAATGAAGGATTACCCCGAAAGAAAATATTCACTTTACCGAATATCTAACAATGCCAAAGAAGTTTCTATTAAAAGATATCCGTATTTCATTGATATTCGATTAATCGGTATTCGATTCGCATCGCTACTAAGGGTCACAAGAACATAAATTTGTATGATATCAAATTACCTGACATGACGTCGCCTTCCTCTACTAGTTTCTTCTCCATAATATTTCAAGGGGGTTCCACAAAAGTCTTCAACCTAGAACATAGAGAAATCAGACGATATTGGTAAGCATGAAAAGCACGATTCAATTTATTATCTAACAACCGATGTTGAATATCCTATCATCATTATTATTCATGAACAGCTGATCAAAGAATTCATGAAAAAGATCATGAAAGGTTAATAAAATGTTTCTCGATTTTTCACTGAATTGAATATAATCAGTGTGCAAATAAAAGGCTAAATATTACTAGCTTTACTATGAAATTGGTATATAATAGACAACAGGGTGTCACAAAGTTTCCAGCCTTCCGGGATCCTTGATGAATAACAGCGAACATTCTGAAAAAAAAATTTCAAACTCCATTTTCAGACTGTAACACTTTACACTGTTTGCATAATCATGGGAGAAACTACACGCCCTTTGATTTTTTTTCCTATTTCGCCAAACTGACAAACAAGCGATAAAAACATATTTTATCAAACCAAAATCAAAACCAGTACTGCATTGATGGATGATATAGCCTTGTTACTTGGTCAGAATAGCTTTCAAGTAAAATAATTGGAAATAAAATTAACTATTTAGTGCTATTCTGTAGCCTAAAATATTATCTCTGTGTTTGTCAAGTATTGCTCGCATTATGTATCTTTCTCTCCAATCGCTCACAGGTTTTTGACATTCATACTAATTAGTGTTGACATTTCACACTCGAGCAAACAAAAGGTATCAAGGTAATTGGATTGCGTCAGCTTTGAAATACATTTACCATTCATGCATACAATTGTTTTGAAATCATTGTATTGTTCTCCAGCGTCATCACAGACAAACGAACCCTGAATTATAGCATGTATTTAGTTACCTTTGGACAGGGTCCGACAAAGTCTGGAAACTTGGAAACCTGGTTTGCAGAAGGCTAGCAAAATTCAGAAGAAAAAGAGAAAATACTGGATATAAAGCTGAACTAATTTGAAAAATATGAAAATAAAATTTCATTTTTACGTTTTTATGTCAGTAAAATTACTCAAACGTTTATCTGAAAAGTTGAGGTTTGCAGAAGGTAAAAGGTTTTGTCGAACCCTGCCTTTGGAACATCGGGAGAAAAGTTTTATCATATGACATGTTAAATAAAATAATAGCCTAACTTTATACCATTTTATTATTGGAAATTAGCTTGACTGCCTTTGAATAAACTGAGTTTGCACTGAAGCTGAAAAGAAGCTCACTAGCAACATACCAAACAAGACATCCTGAAATACACAAGTGAGAAAATTGCTAACATAATATTATAAAAATGATTTCATATGTTATAAAACAATCTGATGTAATACTGATCACTGTTTGGTTATTGTTAATGTTTGTGTTAAGGCTACATAAAACTGTGGTGTATGGTAATTTCCACTTTTGTTTCCCTGGCATTGTTAAACAGGGGCAACAAACTAAAACCTTCATTGAATTATTGATTAGTTCATTTGCTCAAGACTCGGTATTGGTTCTACCATCAGGTTATTTTTGTTCAATCAACTACAGAACTTGATTGTTACCTGTAATTCCAAATCCAACCAGGAGGATAACCAAGTATGATGCGTCTTTCCCAGCTTGTGCAACTAAATTTAATAAATAACAGACAAGTTCAAGGTCTATATAATATATATATATAGGCCTAGACCTTGCTAATATTTTGAATTTCTAAGATAATATGATTTATAGCATATTATTAATTAGCAGGATCTATATTGTGAAAAAACAGGACTATAAATAACTAAAGTATTTTATTATACGGACAAGCGCTTAAAGAAATAATACTCAATAAAAGAGATTCCTTGAATAGTTTTGTATGCGGATCGAGGGACTTGGATAGTATCTTGGAGGAGGAACTTCTATCATAGCATACCCTGAGACTAGCCAGGAGGATTATTAGCTCAAATCGCAGAGCAACCGAACTTCAGATCGGATCATATCTGATCAACTGTGGTCCAAATCCCCCTAAGGTCAACTCAGCCTTGACTTCATCTGAAACATCAAATGAGTACCGTCTGAGCATGGCGGATGGAATGGTCAAGAGGGAATTGCATTGTGAGTAGCTGCGGCGCATCGTTGCGCATTGACAATCAAGACCTATCTGCCATGAAATCTGTTGAAATTGATCTGCAGTGTCGCGGCTGAGATCAACAAAGAGCGTTTAAAATCATTGCTCTCAGCGAAAAAAGCCACTCATCTAGAAACAGAGGAGTGGTACGGGTGCCTTCGGTAGGGCGACACCGTCTACATTACTTTTTACTTTGAGACTAGCCATAGCTCCTACCCAGATTGAAATATTGCAATTTGCGCGCTTAAAGATTATATAAAATTTAGTTGCATTCCTACGTAGGAAAACCTGCGCATCTGATATCTCAGGCGCGAAAACAAACTTTTTAGCCTGGCTCCCAACAATCACAAGATTTCAGTTTTGGTTGAATACCTTTATGCCCCATAGTGAGTTCTTTACCAGATGATTTTTCTTCAAATTCAATAATGCTAGCCTTTTGGGTATCTCTATCTTTCTTTTCTGATGACATGAAACGTTGTGTTTTCAGCTGAAGTAGATTTGAATTGGCCAAAGGTCTCCATAAGGACCATGACCTAGTTAATTTGTTTTCCAGTGACAAATTATTGATGCTATGGTTGGTGAAACATGCTGATTGTGCCGAAAAATGAGAGAAGCGACATAACTGAAGCTGTAAAACTTTCTTTTCAGCAGAGTGCCTACCTAACATATGAAGTGGGAATGTAAATTTTGATGATGTCAATTTACATTGAGCCTGTTCATTTCCACGTAATGAAGCAATTCCGATATCATTGATGAAATGTGCAGATGATATAGATTTGTGTAATCTCTTTGAAAAATTCATCACTGGAAAGCTATTGCTATTATATGATTTAGTAAAAATTAAAATTGCAAATCAGTATACTATCTATTTGTATCTAGTATACAGTATTAATTAAGGATCCTGGATAATGGATTAATAACCAAAAGTTTATGTTTTCAGATTGAAATTTGCGCCCTGTTTTATTGGTCTCTATAGTCAGCCTCGTTTTTTTGCAGCTAATTAGCATATGCGATTTGTTGATGTTTCTGACAACATGGCCGCTAAGACAGAAAATGTTGTAGAAATTGCAAACGGAGAGAATGAAGATGACGGAGGTGAAAAGAATAATGAAGAGAACAACGAAAAAGCATCTTCTCCCAGGGATAAAGTTAAGGAAACTGATGATCCCCAAAATGATGATGTGGAAGAACCTGTGGAGCAAAAACAACGAAAGAGAACTAGGAAAGGTTTGTAAATACTAGGCTACCGTAGACAGCAGACCTGTCACCACCAAACAGAAGCTCCGAGGTGCCTGGAGGATAATGACAGGTCGACCTGGTATTCCCACTATACAAGTCCCAAGCACCGCCAGGCACATGTAGCGTTATGACAGAGCAAGCGCCAACTTGACCAGTTCATTGGGATCTGTTCTTGTATAGAGAAGGTACGCGTTACTCGTCCATCGTCCCAATGCTTTGATCAAATGAGGAGATACCCCGTTCTTAGCAGCTACTGTCGCTGCTCCGATGCGGAAACTGTGCGTGGAGTAATTACCAGGTACTTTGGCATTTGTGAAGATTGTTCTCAACCAGCTTGACATACGCTCCCTTGAGAGTGGCTGGCCTGATTGCAGAAGAAAGAGAGGCCCTGATTGGCTTCCTCGCAAATTTAGATAGGCCGACATCGCCGTTATTGCACACAAAGGTTGCGAGCCACAACCTATATAGACTTGACAGCCTTTTCGAAGCTGGTCTGTTTTTGATGCTTTTATGAAGACTTTCATGCATGAAGGCTTTGCTAGATTGTCCATTGCGATATCTGACACTTGAAGATGTATCTCTGGATTGAATGAACTCATGTTTGGCACTGTAAGCTCTGCTGCTCCCAGGAACCCAAAGTACGCCAATGAACACGCAGCCCAGAATATTACATGGTCAGCAATATTTGTGTTCAACGACTTGTGTATAACCAGCATCAATTGATCGGTGATTGGTAATCTCTGAGTTGTTGTGGTACCTTGTGTTCGTTGGACGCCACGGATCACCTTTTGGAGTTGCAGGGCGCCATTGGTTGGATCTGGAAAGCCTTTGTCAATATGCAATGATCGTATTGCAGCCAAATATACCTTGATTGACTGATGATTGATTGACTTTGCCAAGTTTGTCACAAATAGGCACAGCGTGCTTTCTTTAGCTGGACACAGATTTGGATACCCAATCTCATGAGAGAATGCTATAAATTTACGCTGTGCTGAAGCATATGAGCGTCGGGTAGATGGTGCCAGACTGTTGACCATGTATTGCTGACACTGATGCTGTAGGGCATTCAGTTCAACGATGCTAGCAGCTGAGGTGGTAGTAGTGTTGGTAGATGTTGCTCTGATGGGGCCAATTGCCTGAAATCCTGCCAATAAAACCGAGATAGTGCATCAGCAATACAATTAGAGTGACCAGGCAAGTACTGACATGAAAACGTGAAATTGAAGTGGGCTGCTGCCATCAATAGGTGACGGACAAGGCGCATAATGTCCGCTATTTTTGAAGTGCGGTGGTTTAAAATAGCCACCACTGCCTGGTTATCACATTGAAACAAAATATGCTTGCACTGCCATGATGCACCCCATACATGAGCAGCTAACACAATTGGAAATAGTTCCTTGTAAGCAATTGATGTAGGCTCCTGAGAACATTACCATGAACCATTAAACCAGCGTCCGTCGTAAATAAACCACCAACAACGAATGATAGATAATGTTTAAATAATGATGAATAATGTTTTAAAACGGGAAAACAGGATAAATATGAGTAGATATAGTAAAACAGGATAAATATGAGTAAATATAGTAGAACAGCAACCAGTGCTAAATAGATAACGATAGGAGATCACTATCAAAGGCAAGATCTTCACGATTCTCAAAGAGGTAGCAACATGAAAATTCAAGAGCTTCTCGAAAGCAACTAGCACGCTAGGTCACAATGGCAAGAGTGATTGACACACCCAGCCCTTTGGGACATGCGCACACATACAAAGGGGTACTGTTACACTCACCGACTCGTATTGCTTCAGTAGTCGATCCGCTAACCTGCTGCGGTTTTATCATTGCATCTTGTTCACTTCCGCTACTATTAAACAGGTACTAGATAGCCTTAACAGTAGTATACCATACATCATTTTAACTTCACTTAAATCTTTGATTTAACCACATTTAATTTAAATTTGTAAAGCACTTAGAGCTTTTTTGATATAAGCGCTATATAAATGTATATATTATTATTATTATTATTATCTACTATGTATACCAATATCATAAAATAATTAACATAACTAATTGGAAACTCACTTCATTAATATGTAATGTATAGAATGTAGACAAAGGCTCATGTAGTACATTATCCACCAACAATAAAATATTTTAAGATAGTCTAAATAACAGAATCACAATAAACTGCAAATTATTTAATAAATACTGAAAATAACTCTACGAATAACAAAGTGACAATTTAAAGTATAAAAATGGGCACAACATTTTTTTCAAATGAGAGGAAACCAACCAAAGAAAACAAACAAAATCACACATTTATATCATTTAGAACCACTCATGCATAACAATAACCAATTAACCTTCATTAAGCCACATTCAATTTTGAAATTCAAATATCCAATTTTGAAAACATGAGAAATTATCCAGGATAATTATACACTGGAGATGTTCCGATTAATCGAAAATTATCGGTTTAACAGATTAACTGCAGGTTTTTTTTCCATAATCAGTAATCGGCCAATGTTTTTATCATAATCGGTAAAATAATCTGTTTTAAAAAACAAAACGAAGCATAAAATCAGAAACGAAGCATAAAATGAAACAGGATGACAAAAACGAAACGAAGCATAAAATGAGATAAATTTATTTAAAAAATAAATATTATGACACGATTATCAAACAATAACAAAATCCAATCCGATCTGAGCTTTTCAAGGAGAAGAACAGTCCGATCCGACCCAAAGTAAAAAAAATTACCCCGAATCCAACAAAAATCTGATCGGATCGGATCAGATTTGCAGACCTATACTGTCTAACTCCAACAGCGGACACCTTTTCAAGTCTGCTACCTGGTCAAATAGCCTGTCTTAAGTGGACAACTTCCTGTTTTGCTGTCTTTGTTTATACAAAGTTATTTATTCAAAACTTCTCCTTCAGTCTGTCACGTGTCCGGTTAAGACAAATGTGACTGTATTACCGTATCAGCTTTATTACAGCTGCAACGACGGCCTTCATTGCATTGTGACTTTTTACATCCATAATCCCACATGCAACACTATCTTTTACACTGGGCAGAGCTATTGCAATATCCATGCATAAATTAGCCAATTCATTGTCACCATCCCATTCAAGACCCTACAGATGTATAGATTTGCAGGATCCAAGTATATTTTATTTGTTCATAATAGACTTGGGCTACAATGCAAGCACTGTCATCTGCAAGTTCAATCCTGCAAACACAAACACTGAAAATATTTTGAATAGCACTGAACCTTTCATGAACTGTTATGAATTGACTACACATGGGAACGATGTTAGCTTTTTGCAAAATTGATTTGAAATGAAAATTGGCACTTCAGTCTTAATTTGTAGGCTAATTATTGATTTAAAGTTAATTACCTACTTATTGTTAGTATACAATAATAAGTTATATTATTCATGTTGCAGCTCCTGATTTTCCATTGGTGGAAAGGAGGAATTGGCTTATTCATCTCCATTACACTAAAAAAGAGTATGAAGCTTGCAAGGTGCGTACAGTGTTCTTGACGAAGCATAATCAATGCAGAAATGGAAGTTAGCTCAGATGGCAGAGTAACTGGATTCCAAATTTGTGATAGTCTATGTCAGCAGTGGTTCAAATCCCTTGAAAGAAGAGCTGGTAGTAGGAATCCTGGATTCCTAGATTCAGGAAGGCTAGGGGAAATTCAAAATAAAAGTTTGATTTTTATGATTATTGGTCAATCCTCCTCAGCAAAAATTCAGAAAGGATGTTGAAATTTTCTAGGATTTTACTGAACACTGATAGCATATGCTGAATATCTTTTTAGACCCTGTGACCTGTGTGAAGGTCAACTCAGCCTGGACTTTATCTGGACAACAAATGAGTATCATCTTGTGATGATGGATCATGCATTAGTCTAGAGAAAGTTGCATTAAATAATGTGATGCGGATTAACAACAAAACACCATGTTTATAAACTAAGGATAACAAGCACAGTTTACAATAGGGGATTCTCACCAAAACAATATTTCCGATTTTTCCTCATTAATCGGTTCAAGTACCCTTAAAAGTAATGTGTCCAAAATATTTTTGAAAATCATCAACAAATTACGCGGGAAAAAACGACTTATTTGGCGTGACATCACTGTGACGTCAATAATCTGCCAAACCGCGCGGTTGGAACAGTTCTTTCCATATTTTGTTGATATTCTTCATGTGGTATATATGGCTCAACCCGCGATAGAAACGGCAATTGGAAGCATTGCTTTTAGCAGTACAGCAAGCAGTACATATATACATGTCAACAAGGAGAAGGATTTTATTACTGTATGGATAGAAAAGACAAAGAGAATTCATGGTTGAAGTTGAAAGCTGCCAGAACCGTAGCCTGCTCTACAGACCGCGATTCATTCACAAAAGAATGAATTAATGTATTTTATTACTGTAAAACAACATACTGGTTTAAATATAAAAAATGGAATTGAAAATAATTACTTTACCAAGTATATAAAATGATTGTAGAGTTAAAAATGGGTGAAGAATATTGTTCAAGATACTGTGACAAATCTTACAATTACCTTAAATACAAATTCATTATCGATGTCAACAAATTTATTAGTAATATTTATACTGAAGAATGAATTCGACAAACAATTCTTACAGTAAGAATGTCATAACATTTCCTTTCTCTAGCTGATAATATTGGACGACTATGCAGGATGATGAACTTGACACCGGGCATATATACCTGAAAAGCAAATTGTGTTTAGGATCGTGTCGCTTCTCATTTAAATTCTGAAATTTTGAATATTCAAACGGGACGCAATTTTGTGTTCAAGCTACAGTGAATAATAAACAAATCACAAGAACAAGTAAATACATCGGAATTAAATGCAATGATTAATAATATACAGATAAAAAATCAAGTCATATCATATAATTACATTGATATGATCACAGATGAGCGATGAAATGTTATTGTTTCCTTTTTCAGTAGCCACGGTTCTAGCAGCTTTCAACCATGAATTCATTCTCTTCGTCTTTTCTATCCATACAGTAATAAAATCCTTCTCCTTGTTGACATGTAAATATGTACTGCTTGCTGTACTGCTAAAAGCAATGCTTCCAATTGTCATTTTTATCGCAGGTTGAGCCATTATACCACATGAAGAATATCAACAAAATATGGAAATAACTGCTCCAACCGCGCGGTTTGGCAGATTATTGACGTCACAGTGATGTCATGCCAAATAAGTCGTTTTTTCCAGCGTAATTTGTTGATGATTTTCAATCATTAACTACATACTCATTTCTTGATATTTTTCAAAAATATTTTGGACACATTACTTTTAAGGGTACTTGAACCGATTAATGAGGAAAAATTGGCAATATGGTTTTGGTGAGAATCCCGTATTGTCCTTTTGTATATTTTGTGATGCTTGGGTAATGGGAGGAGGGTTGGAAAGAAATCCCCACCTTCTTCCACATTTGGTAAACAGTAGAGTCTGCTAACTCGAGGACAAAAGCTTGCCTTTGCTGAATCAGCACGAGGCGTGGAAAGGTGTAAAAACTATTGTCCTACAAGGGCTGTGATTCGACGCCAAAATTTTCTGGCGACGAATCAGCGAAGAGTATTTCAAATAGAGGCTTGATGGGCTTGACTGCAAGAACTCCCCTTCCGTGTTATTTTTCAGAAAACTTCATGCCTTTCAAAATCGTTTGGAACATTTGCGATAAACTTTTTTATTCAAAAGCTATTGCAAGCAACAAGCGGAGAGGCGGGACCGCGACACGAAAACATCATGGCAAGGAAAATTAATTCAACAAACAACAAACACTTTAGTTCAGCCGCAATATTTAATGGCTATAGAAATGAAGCTATTGTTAAGCCGCTGTTTTATCGAATTCTAATGGCTAATTCAAATCCGTAGCAGCTCGAGTTTAATTCCGATGAAGCATGAATTAATGCAGTAGACCATTTGATCATTACTGATGCTAAAATTGAATTTCAGATTTATTGAAAACTAGATATCTTCCCTAAAATTAATTGTGAAATACTAACTGTAAATGAATTTCAAGTAAATTAATCATAATATGGTTGGAGTCGTTGGTCTTTTCTGGGCTTGACTTTCGTAACCAAGCATTCTTAGCGAAAGCGGGGCAGCCAATTTCCACGCCCCGTGCTGATTCAGCAAAGGCAAGCTTTTGTCTTTGAGTTAGCAGCCTCTACTGTTTACCATGTTTACATTTTGACAGTGAGTCTGTGAGCAGGCTAGGTTGAGATTGATATTAATGATACAGTTGAACAGATTGTATGAACTATTGTTTGAAAGCTTGCAAGCAAGCGGTCACCGACATCAAGATGTCAGGAATAGCAACAACTTTGTGGGTAGGACGCATGTGAATATGCGAGAGATTCTGAGATGACGATCTCGAGAATATTGATGAATTGGTGCAGACGTGGCTGACCAGAGAGATAATTTTACTGACGCATGAGGTCGAGCTGTATGATGATATGCAGATGATTGCACAAGGTATGCTTGATGCTGAGGTCAGAACAAAATGATGATATGCAATGATTGCACGAGATATCCTTGACGTTGAGGTCAGAGCATTACCGTATGGTGATATGTGAATGAGTGCATGAGATGTGCCTGACGCTGAGGTCAGAGAAGTATGATGATATGACATAATGGCACAAAAACATCTCTCTGATCCTTAGACATGCCCAGTTGAGGATGTGATCATGAGACCTACTTCACTACTTGATATCTATTCCCAGGCCATTACCATGATTGACATGCCATATCAATCACCTGAGATTTCTTAGTGCATCTATCCAAGTTTAATATCACCTGAATTACATTCAATAACATTTATTTTTTCCAATTAACACTGCATGTTAACAACTTTGAATAGGAATACTATGCAATCATCCTAGGTATTCATTCCTATTATTTTCATAAAATTCATAATATCTCAATAAACTAAATCTTAATTGCTTGACTGTGTCTTAGAAGGATAAGGTCAGAAGATTGAAATGTTGTCCATTTCTAATTGGGAAGATATAGGATTCCGACTCCTTTTGCTCAACCTCTTCAAATTCTAACAGTGATATCATATCCCTAAGTTAGCATTTTCAAAATTGCGTTTAAGTGCAGCTCAGCGATAGATACCATATCATTATCATCTAATATTTAGCCTATTATTAAGTATGGATAGAGCAGTGAGATCTTTATATTATTTTATTTTGAATTTTAGAAACTAATTTCCACGCAGTTGGCAGAATCTGGTGGAATGTGTGATTACGCTTTTTATGTTAGTGGTACGTGGGCCTACTGATTTATTATTTTCAATATATATCGATGTGTCTACATGTAGGCTACTGACATTTAATCCAGTATATATGTGCCTGTCCAGTGCCAACATACATTGCAGTGTTTGATTTATAACAATGATATTTACGTACAACCAAGCCATGATCATCATTACGGTATTTTCAATTAGGTAGTAAACACAATGAAATGATCTGACAACCTTGATTGAAGAACTTGATGGAATTTGAAAATAAAAATCTCCTGTAAATTTTCATCTAATCTGTAAATGCTGAATAATTATCTCAGTTTTTAATCTTAATTATTTTAACTTTATTTTCATGAGCTTTATTTTTTGACTTTGTTTCGCAGGGGTGATGTTAAATTATATTATGCTATACATTTAATGTCGTTCATGGACAATTCATAAACTAGTTTGTTAACATTAACTCGCCTGTTTTCCATGGACTTTTTCATGGACTGTTTCCACAGGGAGTACAATCTGGCCTTTGTAACTCAATTTGACTTTTTGCTTTCTAAGGTTTAATTCAAAGAGAAGAAGGTGACATCCAAGAGTCTTTAGAATCTTTTCAATTGGCTTTGAAGTTCAATCCTCACTGTCTTGATAATTTGAAACAAGTTGCTCGTTCATTGTAAGTCCATATCAAGTTTGCAAAATATAAACAGAAACATATTGATTTCTAGGCATATTTTATCAACTGCAATATATATAACCTATTTATAGATCTGTTTATACAGGCCTAGCAAAGCTAAAGTAATCCTGTTTGATGAGTGCATAAGTGCTTAACTCAGAGTCACAATAAAATTGACCTAACCATTCTTTCATTTATCTATGTTTTAAGCCATATTTCGCCTACGCTTTACTAAACCTGATTAATGACAGATGTAAGATGTTGAATTAAAACAGACTTACTACCTATCACAGACTTGGACTTAACCCAGGTCTGACACGTTTTCCATTTATGCCTGTGAAAAATTTCATGATCGTAAATTGCCCAAAGGTTCATGAACTGTTCACCGACAGTTCATCAGGGATGTTACAGTTACTTTTAAAAAGAAGCTAGTTACAGTTACCGTTACTTGGACGAGAAAGTAACTAGTTACTTTCAGACGTTGCTTTTCAGAATAAGTAGCGATTACTAGTTACAAGTCATTTTTAATTCAAAAGTAACTAGTTGCAATTATTTTTCCAAATAATCCGAAAACATCCAACAGAAGCAATGAGACATACATGAAGCATTGGAATAATATTTATGTGTTCTAATTTGTTGATTGATCAAATCCTCTTTTTGACAATAATAAATACCAAAACAGCCACCCGACAAATATTTCACAGCGACGCCTTTTGCGTGTTTGAATGTTCCAGTCATTCGATCACCCTAATTATCATAACAAAGAAAATCTCAAGTTACGCACCATTAGTTCTATTTTCAGGATTGGTTGCTATGACAATTAATCAATCAAACAGACATATCAGACACGAATCGCTCGTTGAATCACTTGAATATTTTAAACTCGGAGAAACGGATTGGCAAACAGAATATTTACATCCCTGAATATAATTTTTCTGACTCCAAATTTATGACAAGATTTCCTGCAGTTGGAAAACATTTGTTTGTGTTTTTACTGTTCTTGGATGGTATTACAATAGGAACGAAAGATTTTATTCAAGCAAAACACAATAGCGATCGAGAAGCTGCTAACTTTCAGCACTCTATTGTTAGTTACGGAAGAAAACCAAAAATGTAGTGAAAAAGTAACAAGTAATCGTTACTTTATTTTTAATCCTAAATGTAACTAGTTTCAAGTAGAAGTTACTAAAAAGTAACGATTACAAGTAGCATCGCTCCTTTTGTAATCGTTACTAATATCCCTGCAGTTCATGAAAGTTCATGAAATTGTGGACAACTTCACGTTCATCATTTCTTATAGGGGTAATATTGGCTATTCTATGCTCATATCAAACCTTGAAATAGGCTATCTTTGTCTCCTGCACAGAGTGTCCAACAGATGTTATTTCGATTCCAATAGATAGTGTAAAATGAAAGAGCATAGCAGTAAAGTTTTTTCAATTTGGACTTTTATGGGTGGATTTATTTAATGTTATAGATTTATATATATATTCTGCAAAATGATGCTCTTTGGAGAGAAATATGGCAATCTTGAATGAGGAGCTCACTTTGAAAAAATAAGCAAGTCTGCAAAAAAATAGTAATTTTTTATTTAATTGGTTCAAATATTTGACTGTTGCTTCTTCCTGCTGGCAGTTTTCATTAATATTCAGTTCAAGATAAACAGATTTTCAAGCTTATAAGGTAGCGGTTGGCATATACACTTCATATGTAAAGATGAGATCAGCAAGATATCTCTTCTCTCATGGTTAAAATAATGCTTACAAGTTACGACCTTGCATTTAAATTCAGCAATTGCTATGGAAGCCATGAGAAATATCTTATGAGGATCTTGTCAAAAAGGGCAATTCTTCACAAACTTCACAAACTTTAATTTGGCATGATGGAATATATACATGACACAACAGCTAGTTAGCATATTTAATATTTCTACTGTGTAACAGCAATCTGGTCTTGTACACATCAAAATATTTTAAATGTTGTAGGTTTTTGCTTGGCCGGCATTGTGCTGCTCTAGAAATTTATGAAGAAGCCTTACGACTTTCACCAAAGGATTGGGAAATTTATCACAATCAAGGTACGGAAAACCTCCTACAGGGCCCCAAGTAGGAAATAATAAGATTCCGAAGTTTATTAAATAGTTGTAAACAGTTATTAATATTTAACGAAAAGCTCATATATGTTAAATAACCTACCAATCTTCAAAATTTTCTTAATTTGTCGTGAAACATTTATTGAATGTATTTTACAAGAAATCATACGTTTTGATTCATTAGTAAGCAAAGGCAAAACCAGAAATTTTTGAATACATAATAGGAAACGGCAAACATCATGCTTAACAAAATCCACTAGAAATCTTGGAATGACCCACAAACAATAATTTTACTTGTTAAGAAATTGAGAAAAATATGAGCAATCTTTAGGATTATTGTGAAACTATATAAAAGTAGACATCAGTAATTACTTACGGTAATTGGCTTTTGTGGTATTAGTGCTATTTCAACCTATTTCATACCTTGATATTTAAGTAGAATAGTTTTTCATACTCAATGAATATTCAGTAGGCTTTTTTAATTAAGCTAATACCTTATTATTATTATTGAATTTTTCAGGTGTGTGCTATATGTATATCAGAGACCTTGAAAAGGTAACTTCAGCAAATAGATATCAATTATTTTCTTCAACATCTGATTTGTCAGAAAATATATTATTTATTAAGAATTGATTACAAATTGCTGAAATTTGACTGAATCTTCGTAAGTGTTATGTGTTCTTCCAAGTTTGGTTATTTGATTGATAATAATATATCATGGATTGAACATCCAATTGATTTTTGACCAATTTTTGTAGCATCATTTTCATTTACATTTTATCAGGCAAAAGAAAATTTAAAGATGGCAATACAACTTAGTAAACATGATATCAGTTTTTCAATATTGGGAAAATGTTTTTTAATTGAAGAAAAAATCGATATAGCCATGGATGTGTATAAGAAAGCTGTTGAGTAAGTTTACTATGAAACTTGTTGTCTTAGCTGCACATATTGTTTGACGTTGATGCTTGGATGGTAGACGTCTCATTTTGACTCGTAATCGATAGATTCTAGTCTGCAACGTCCACATAACAAATACCAGTCAGAATACTAAAAATTTCTATGATACTCATGCCTCAATTTGATGTAGGAACGTTGGAAAATGATACCCTGACACTGCTGCTTGAACCTAGAAACATATGGTCTTATTTTGAATATTTCCTAGCTGTTTCCTGTCCGAAAAATAAAGTTAACAAACTGTTGTTAATAAATTTCCATAACACAACTTTTAACTCTGTTTTCTGTGTCAAGTAATAATATCATTTGAATAATATATTATCCCACATTAGAGACAATTTCAGTCAGGGTTTCACGAGGTTGTCAGGTTTTCATCTTCCAGAAATCATGTTGTCAGATTGAAAGCTTTCTAGGATTTAATTTAAAATGCTTCATAATTCTAAAGAAATGTTCTAGACTGAGCGCCACATAACTTAAACGGCAGGTTTCTCTGGGCAACTTGAAAATCACATAAAAGTGTTCATAAAAATATGCTGAACAATTCCCTATTTCTTGTTTCAATTATGTTTTATTGTGAACCTTTCGAAAATCCAATCTTTATTTCATGATTCACGGTCAAAACCTTCTTATCGTTTCGAGAAAATGCTGCATGTGAGCTTCAGGATCTTTGATTCTTTTGTTCTCCCATGATTTTGCATAGAAGCATGACGAAAACACGAAATGTATGAATTAAGAGGGCTCTGACTGTGAAATGATTTAAAAATTCATCTTTGGTGAGCTCCACAATAAAATTTGACTGAAACAAGAAACTTGAAAGTATTTATGGCATTTTTATTTTTTCATGAATTTCAAGTTGCCCGGAGAAACCTGCCGTTGTAGATATGTGTCGCTCAGTCTATTACTAAAATTTTAAAGAAATGTCCGCTTATTTTGAACCATCATGATGAAATACATAGAAAATATGAA
The DNA here is from genome assembly GCA_916610825.1 of Haliclystus octoradiatus. Lineage (NCBI taxonomy): Eukaryota > Metazoa > Cnidaria > Staurozoa > Stauromedusae > Haliclystidae > Haliclystus > Haliclystus octoradiatus. Next base: position 16,464,319 of record OU744451.1, read on the forward strand.
ATCCAATAATCATAAACTTAAATAAATTTAAAGACTGTTTTTCAGTTTTTTAGGCTATTGATTGTATTTGAAATTTTAAACTCTTAACATATTTTGAATTTATATTTCTAGATTCTCGCCAGAAAACTCTGAACTCATGACAACACTTGGTTTGCTTTATCTGCAGGTGATTTCCTTTGACAGGACGGAACGTTCTTATGATATATATTTATCTATACTGCTCTGAGAGAAACAATTCAGGAGTTCATAAACAGTTCATGAACGTTAAATGGTCCCAAATTTTCATGAACTGTTCATGAACTGTTTATGAACTTTGGGGAAATTGGGGCCATTTAACGTTCATGAACTGTTTATGAACTCCTGAACTGTTTTTCCCAAGGGTACTGATATTCCAAATGATGTTATGGTCACAGAAATCAAATGTTTTAGTGGGAAAGGGAAATTTTTATCTTGAATTTCTTTTCCTGAGTATTTAAACTTAATAGATTTGCTTGGGTTCTACAGCAAGATTTTTAATAAGATGAGAAAAGAAAATGTATGGGCTTTCAAGGTTTCATGTAGTAATTCCGTTTCTATCCCTTTTGAAATTCCTAAGTATTTGCTGGGATAGGTTTCTTTTCTCTAGAATTCCAAGAAAAAATTATCAGGTTTTAATAATCAGGCAAAATAGAGATGTATGCAAGCCAATTAATTATACACGTTGCCTTTTAAAGTTGACCTATTGGAATTTTGAGAAAACGCCTGGTAGTTCAATATTTATTGTGCTTTAATACTTAGAATCGACTTAAAAAATGTTTTTCAGATTATTACCGTGACTCCCCCTGCGAAAAACAGTTCACAAGTTCATGAACAGTTCATGAACAGTCCATGAGTGTTAAATGGCCCCAAATTTTCATGAACTTTTCATGAACTCCTGAACTGTTTCTCGCAGCGGTCTGAATTGAATTTGTTGCACTCTCCAGACTCTTTTGCTTAATTTTATTTACAAATATTTTGTCAAATATGAACCTTTCTTTAAAGCGTTTACAAAAGTGATATATTCGCATTCATGAAATGCATTAACTACTCTGGCAGAATTTGAACATTTTGTTGAGTGATCAATTAAATAGGTTGTTAGCTTACATATTTTCTTTTGTATATTACCTCAAAATAGGCTGGGCAAAATCAAAAAGCGTTCGAACAGCTTGGAAATGCATTAACGTTTAACCCATCATGTGCAAAGGTTAGTATCAATTAACGAAATTAAGCAATTGCTTATGGCACTCCTTGACTAATTCTAGCGGTGTTTAATTACAGTGTTAATGTTTCTGTTATTGCATAATTCATAGTTATGATCTATTAATGACATATATTTGATAACTTGCTGTTATTTTGATTATATTGATTTGTATTATATTGATATTGATTTGTAGGCGACATTGGGAGCTGGTGCAATGATTCAAGAGCATGGTGATTATGATGTTGCATTGACAAAATATCGTGTAGCAGCACATGCTTCACCGGAATCACCTCAATTATGGAGTAATATTGGCATGTGTTTCTTTGGAAAGAAAAAATATGTTGCTGTAAGTGTAATCCATTTGTAGAATAAGAGCATTAAAGGGGTAAAAATGGCTGGTGGGCTCTAGAGTCACATTAGAGTCACATGCATGCTTTTCGTCTGTACTATTTCTGTACCTGAAACAGTGAAACCATACTGAAACTTGAAATTTGAAGCCATGCCAAAGCCATGACAGACATTGATCGCTTAATTTACTCTAAGCTTAATTCAAGTTGAGCTCGTAGCAACCTCCGGTCACTGAACACTGCTCCTTCAAGTTCATGAAATTCAACAAATGGTTCATGAAGCTTTTGAACTCCTAATAACTAGTACCGTGATTGATTTTACACTGTGTAAGTATAAGTGAAAACCAATGCATTCCAAGTGGGTAGCTTGGAAAGCACTACAGTGAATGAGACACCTGTATATAACAGCCACCTCATAAGATAAACTGACCACTGTATATATACAAGTGGCTTTTATATACAGGGTTTAATTCCATAGAATATTCTTTTCATGTATTACTGAATTGGCCACTATGAACTGGCTGTGATATGTAGATTATCGATAGATTTTAGTATTGTCATGTTGTTAAGTAAACCCTTTTATACGACCACCTGTCTAGAATGACCACTCGAGCAGTATAATGTATGTCATATATTATATATAGTAGTTAATTGCGTACTCTTTGAATTTTCTTTCAGTCAATCAGTTGCTTGAAAAGGGCTGTTTATCTTGCACCCTTTGAATGGAAAATCCTTTATAATCTTGGACTTGTACATCTCACAATGAAACAGTATCCTTTTATCATTATGTACACATGACTTTGAGAAATACGTATTTTTAATACACACAATTATGCATACACATTATACAGTACATAAGAATGTGATAATTATTCTTTCGAGAGTAGTATTAACTTGATACATGCTTGCATTTCTTGTTGTTTCTATTGACAGTAATCATTTAGATATGCGTCTGCTTTTCATTTCCTGAGTGCTGCTGTAACTTTGAATCCGAAAAATTCACAACTTTTTATGTTACTTGCAAGTAAGTAAACCAAATCTGGAGAGCAGTGTCCCGCATAAGGCTCAGCCTTCTGGAATCCTAGAGGCATTGCAACATTTTCTCAGAATTTTTTTGTTGATATTTGACCAATAAATCATAAAAATATCAATTTTCTTCTGAATTTGCTCTAACCTTCCAGAATCTAGGATTTCAGGATTCCTACTTTTGTCGGACCCTGCCGGAGAGACATCCGTGTTGATTTTTTTGTACATTCAACTTTCAGTCATTTTTATGAACTGTTTACGATCCTTCACAAATAGTTTTCGTAGAGATTAATTCTACATTCCTATTTCCTGAGTGTCTTCCTTGGGTTTGAAATAATACTTTTATTTTGAAATATTCAATGGCATACACTTATTTTAATATAATTTTTATTTTGTTAATTCAGTTTCACTTACAAATTTGGGTGATACTGAAAATGCCATTCAAGCATACGATCAAGCTATTAGCCTCAACCGGTAAGGATTCGATAATAAGTATAATACACAGGAATATTAATTTGCTTAAATCAAGACATCTTTTTTTCAAATCAGTAAAATTCTTCTTGATATAAGAATAAGTTTATTTTTTTATCACAGCAATAAATAATGATTAGATTTAAAGAAGGTTTGACTTGTATTATTAAGGTACATTTATCTGAAATTTGTATCATTCACATAATGCGGACTAAAATGGCATTCAAATATTGACGGTAGTTGGGAAATAATCAAGGATGTGATTTTAATGTGGCTGGAAACAATCCTATTGTAATTACCTAAGCCATATTAACAATTATGACAGTACATCTCCCTATGATTTCGTACGACCCCCCCATTTTTCAAACGGAGTTGCTTTTTTCGCTAAGATAAATAATTGAAAATACCCATTACTGATCTCAGACGCGATACTGCAAATCCATTTTAACAATTTTCAATTTTCATTGCATTAGCTGCTTGATGTCAAAAGTAAATGGCAATAGTAAAAACATTAACTTATTTATTCAGTAAAATCTAACGTTTTGGCAACCTTCCGTTATCATTTACATAATTTTTTTTTTGAGTTTATACTGTTTCACCTAAATTCCAATTTGCTGTTGCCATCGATTTTCATCATGAAGTTTTAGAAGTAGAAAATATTTCTCAAATGTATTAATTATGCTGTATGTTTCTCTTTTCAACAGTAATAACTCCATGACATATCTTAATTATGCTATCATGCTCTTTAACCATGGCGATAGAAAATCAGCTACAAGGCAGTACTCAAATTATTCAAAAGCAATTCAAAATGAGCAAAGACAAGAATTAAATAACGAGGTATGATTTATGCATATAGGAGTATCAAACGCAGGTATATTTCAAATTAGGCAGATTTCAATTTAGGAGACATGGAGGTGTTGTTTAAAACTCAAAATTTAAACCTGAAAATAAGTTATGTAAATGTTATCCGTTAAATGTTAAACGGCCAAGACCTTTAATTCACTGTTCTACTTTTAATGAATTTGCATATTTCGCTGCTTCGTTCACAATTCTGCTGTAACTCATCAAGTTGTACAGAAATATCCAGTACAGGACCGCATAGCATATTTTGGGACCCTGGGTGGGTCTTTGCAAATGTAGTCCTGAAAAAAAATCGTATTTTCACTCCGCTAGGAACTTTTTGCAAAATATGCGTGAAATCCTAGAAGTCGTCCTGGATTGTTATAGTTCCAAAGATATCTCTATAGCGTTCGGTGGTCTAGGGATTCGCCAAGCTTCTGTTTCAGATCTACCAGCATATCTTAGCTCCACTTTATTTATCCACACATGAATGCACCATCCAATCTGATGTCAATCATTACTGGGTCATCCTAGACCTTTAAAGATCGTTGCAAGTATCCGCACTGAAACATATAGTAGAACCAATTAGAAATCGCGGGACGTGCCAATGCATGTGAGAAAATTCATTCTTCAAGCAGGTTAGTGTTGCCACGAATGAAAAACAAACATAGCACATAGAGTCAAAATATATTTCCCACCCCTTTGCATCAAAACAACTGATGTTTGGGGGAAAGATGCAGAAGCCATCATCAAATCGATTGGAATACAAATCTCAAGACGCACAGAGGGGAATGAGCTATACTGTAAGGATTTTCTACGGCTTGGGTTGTCCTTGTAGAAGTTATCACAGGTGATTAATGGAGCATCATTTTCTCTATATCCCTAAAGGTAAAGAATTGAGATTTTATAAGCGTTGATAATTAACATATTATTTTTAGATATTATTATTATTGTTTTAAAAATTATAGTTTTAATTGTAACTAGTTTATATACATGTATGATTGTCTACACTGGTGACATGACATTTTAGTTTTACTTCTGCAATGTTGATAAAGTTCTGTGATTTGAATTTAAAAATGCATTCGACGTTAACAGTTTCTAAACAATTTACAGGAACCATTTGATATTCAATGTGTCCTTGTGATTGGTTGATAGTTGTTTCTGTATGAGAAGATATCTACTGCATAGATTATGAATGTGCGATGTTACTCAGCAACAACCAGCTATATTGATCTTTTTCCTGTCAGTTTGTGTCCGTCCGTCAGTCAGTCAGTCAGTCAGTCAGTCAGTCAGTCAGTCAGTCAGTCAGTCAGTCAGTCAGTCAGTCAGTCAGTCAGTCAGTCAGACAATCTGTCAGTCAGTCAGTCAGTCAGTCAGTCAGTCAGTCAGTCAGTCAGTCAGTCAGTCAGACAATCTGTCAGTCAGTCAGTCAGTCAGTCAATATGTCAGTCAGTCAGTCAGTCAGTGATTTATTGTTGTTCTGTGGCTTTTTTCTGGGCATCTTTGTTGCGATATTCTCTTAACTTTCTGCTCAAAATAGCCTTCGATTCATTGCACATCTGCAGTTGTTTTTCAAGATGGCTGATTTTCTGTTGGTATTCACTCTCTGTTAATGTTTTTCCACACTCTTCTCGTTGGTGCACAGATGTTTCAATGTCAATTTTGTTGGTTTGTTTCAGTTGTTTTAATTCTCTGATGGTATCCTCTTTATAGTTATGAAACGTTTTCTCTGCGTCTTTGTAAGATGCTAGTTTCACTTCTAAATCATCAATTGTTGTATCTTGATCAGCCAACACGCATGATACTTTGGTCTTGAAGTTATCAAAGCGTCCATCTAATTCATCGTAAGCTGCCTCTGATTGGGCAAGGCTGCATTTCATATCATCTTCTGTCTTGCGCAGAGTGATTCTGATCTGATCGAGGGTGGCCTCGTTGTTCATAATAGTCTCTCTCATTTTGTTGTTATCTTCCTCTAGCCTCGCTCTCTTAGCCATTGTATCAAAGTTATGAATTTCAATCTGTGTGTTGTTGTTAGATTGATCTAAGATGAGTTGTTCTTTATAGGCTTCGTGGTCTTTTAATTTAAACTGCATTTCAATTTCGATTAATTTCATTTCTCTGATAATCTGTTGTGCTTCTGTAATCTCAATTTCTTTATTTCTCAATTCTTCGTAATAAGATGGTATATCTATTCTGGACTCCATCGACTTTTCTTCTCCATAATCAACATTTGATTTGCGCAAACAATTAAATACTGATCTTCTCTTCTTTTTACCATTCTTCTTCTTCTTTCCAACAAAATTTGAAAGTTGTGATTTTAAATCTTCAATTTCTTCTTGTTGTATTAAGATGATTGAATCTTTGTAAGCTCTACAATCTGCACTTTTCTTTTCGTTGTGTTCCATAATGGCTTTAACAATTTCATATTTTTTCTCCCATCGTTTGCATTCTTTAACGTGCATAAGAATGTCAATTTTATCCATTTTATTTATCCTAAAAAAGATACGAATATATAAGTTGATTGGTGCAAAGCTGTATATTGCATTGTCGCTATTTTGAATTATTTCAGCAGTACTATGCAAACTATAGGTGGAATAAAAACGTGTCAGTATTTTATCAAAAGTAAAAATTGCAGCTCAAATTAAATTTATGTAAATTATCTTCCGTCGTGTTATTCTGAGATCTGATCGTTTGCATCATAAAATCCATCTTATATCATTAAGATAAACATGTTACAGCTTCTTTCTTTTTGTGAGTATTAGATAAAAATATGGGTTTGACTTTCATAAATGTTTTACTTTTATATTTGCAACATCCTTTTATAAACTGTTTATAGCATCATAGAAATCTAGATTGATGACAAGATTTACAATTTTCAGTAGATCATCCACAAACGTGTTTTTCTTAGGATTTACAAACTCATTCTTGCATCGACTTGGAAATGAGTTCACGAGGATCAATTGCTTTAAACAATTCCCCAATCCTGCCCCATTAATCCCTAATCGTAAGGCACGCCCATGTTTGTACTAGGCCTCAAAAAATGACTATAAGCTTCTAGAGATTAGCTTTATCTGCTTTTTAAAGATAACAAGATTTTTAATTAATATTGCCACTTAATCAAAACTATCCTAAAAACAGTACATTACCCCTTAGACGTTAAAATCCTTCTTTTCTCTTTTGTAAAATAATGCTGCTAGCACAGCAATTCGTTTATAATTCCAACCCGTATATTGCAATCGTGAAATAATTCGCTCCGATGTCGAAATATCTGCGACGCAAAATGCCTTCTATCAAGAACGATTGATTATGACGTCAAAATAGTTGTTCTATAATTATGTGGCAGTCGAATTCTTATGAATAATGACATCATCAATCGCAATTGTTTTTATCTTTTGGTAATTTTCAGACGGCATTATACACGCGTATATATATATTTATACAGTGTATCAGAAAAATTCAGAAAATAACTATTTTCCGTCACGGTGATTCAAATTATGATCTAACTTTGCATATAATGTGTATTTTCATCATCTATAGATGATTCATAATAATTATGCTTATCTATTAAGATGGGAACAAATCTTCTTCCTTTCCAATCTCTGAGATGTAGCCTAAGGAACTTCGATAATAATAATAATGCCACTTAATTTTTATCTTTCGGTAGTTTTCAGACTGCATTATACACGCGTTTATATATATTATACTATATAAATTACTTTTTTTTCTATATTGCCTTTTGCGTGTGTATTTCACCACATGTATACATCCATTCAAATGGAACTTTCGCAGAATGACCATAAAAATTTTCATATAATGAAAAAGATACCCCAAATATATTTTTATCAATGACAGATTTAACCAAAGATAATTCCTAGTTGAAATTTGTTTTGCTAAATGAAAAAATTGCAAAGGCTACCTCAAAAAATGTTCATGACAAGGCAGACACTAAAATTTTTTCTGCATTTTGAAAATCGTACCCTTTAATATGCCCCTATATACCAAACATATGGGAGTTACTGACTTAATTGATTTATTAAAACCCTTATATGATCTCGTGTTTTGTACGATAAACTGTAGTTGGGTAATTTGGTAACCATTCTAAATAACACGCAACAACTATAACAACAGTGTGATTAGATAATATATTTAAATTTTTATCATAATATTTTCGCTGCCCTTCGGTAGCTTCTTCAGTGATAATTATAATAGTTGCAATCTGAAATTATCACTGAAGAAGCTACCGAAGGGCAGCGAAAATATTATGATAAAAATTTAAATATATTATCTAATCACACTGTTGTTATAGTTGTTGCGTGTTATTTAGAATGGTTACAAAATTACCGAACTACAGTGTATGGGAGTTACCCCCGGGACTAAATTTGAGATCACGAAAATAATATTTTATTATTATTTGATCTTGTTTTTCTATAGATGCTTGCCATTGCTAACCGTTTACAGCCAATGCTTCAAATGGGAACAACGTATCCAGCAGATGACACTCAAAGATCAATTGAACATCAACAATTGGACAGCGAAGCATAACCATAGCAACAGTATCACCTCTGTGAGTTAGCCTGTCCGTGATGGTTATGTTTTGAACTGTGTATAATTATATTCCAATCAATGACAGACATTTGACCATATAAGCACTATTTCTGTAGAATTACAATTTATATTCCATTTGCATGTTATTATTTATTAATGATAAAGATGATATTAAAATGATGTAACATACTGTATATTCCATGTATTATAGATATACTATCATCTACCTGTACAGTGCTTAGTACGGTACCACTATGATCCACCTATATATACCGTATTATATTTGATATCATAAATTCACAATGTCTTCAATGCATTAGTTTCTATAACATGTTTTATTAAATTTTATCTGACGAAATTAAAAAATTCATTCATTCATATGATAGCGTTATGATTGCGCCTAAGTAGCCAGTTTCAGTCCTGAGAGCAAAGACCGTCCAATGAGAGACACGGAACGCAAATCAAAGTATCGATTTAGATTCCTTTCTAAAGTGTCTACCGGGTAACAGACGCGCAGTGTTGATCGTTGACCAAAAATTCCTCAATGGGATATATAGGTGTGGCAACTAAGTAGCACTGCTACAGTAGTATATCGATCAGGATCTTTACTCCTCATTACCATCATCATTTATTGATTTTAACCAGGTCTAAAATGATTTACATGTAGCTAACTGTTGTAAAGCTGCAAGCAGGTCATATGCATTAACAAGACTCTAATAGGAAGTTCTACCCGCATAGCTATAAACGACACATGGACTAATCAATATCAGCTCATTCCTCACAGTCCCATGTTTAGACAGACACGTTAGCCTGGATCATATTTGTTTATAAAAAGCACAATATAGAGGCAATATTTATAATGTTTCTGAGTATTACCGTTTGAAGATCGCAATTAAACGCGTGAAACTCCGAGCAACTGAAAAATTCGTTGCCTCATCTTTGTCTCTTATTATAATGTTTCTGAGAGAATAGAATCATATTAATTCTACCTATTTTTGTCAAATCCATTTTTTATAAAAGATATCTATCGAATTGATACAAATTCGGTTTTACAAACACGCACCTAGCGATCATTAAAGTATCTGAATTTGATCAGTTCAGACTAATTACTTAAAATTATGGTTTGGTTAAAATTACGATGGTAGAATCGCAAAATCGTGATCCAATCCGATTGGTAGATTCGTCCCTCCTTCGCGATAGAAATCTCGCCTTACTAAAGCAATTCGTACATGTTTTCTTGAAGGCTGTTCAAGTGGAGGACGATGACCATACGAAGACGATGATAATACAGGGACGGCCTTGCTGCATTCCTAAAATCAGTAAACCATGTGTGAATCAATTTAATAAAATTTTATAATCATTCAAAAAAGTCACAGGTAAACACCCTGATCCAACAACCATCCAGTATTCGACCCTTATATACAGGTGACCTCTATTTTAATGAATATTGAGACTTTGGTCCTTAATCAAAATCAGCCTGTATAATAGACAGGTAGTGACTCCTTCTGTAGCAAAACGAGAACTCGCTATGTTCTTAAAGTTGGACATGAAGACGTAGACCTGCCTATAGGTGCTATTTTCTTTTCCTCTAGACTTCATTGTCGTGCAATTCCCTGCAAATGGTCCCTCGTTATTCATATTCGTGTTTCATCATAAGTTAATCACAGCTCTCAATCAATGTCAATATGTCATTTTGCTAATACAAATCGAATTATCCACTTACTTCAGAATGGACATTTAGTCCGATCGTATGTTCTCTATCGTCCCTTTTTAATTTGCAATGGAAACCATGTTGGACATGAAAAGAACGATCATATGGTGATGTGACAGTGTGCTACAATAATATCAAGATAAAAAAATTAAAGAACGCATTTCGTTTGATTCTCATTCATAATAATGCTAATACACTAATCCTTGGTTTCTAATTCTATATGTGTTTGAAAGAGGCATTAATTAAAATAAATTGAATAAGCCAGCATCATATTTAGCAGCAGACGAAGTAGCCTTTGTACAGACCTTACGGGACCAAAATTCAACCTACTCATTAGAAAGGTTTTGAAACGGTGTAATTTATACCTGGCGTTTTTCTCAGATTTAGTTCTATTTTTTTAGGAATAAATAGCATAAGAAATGAGTCTACATGCAGACTTTGTTTTTCTCAGTTAACAGGAGAATAATTTTTCTAGCGGATAATGTTGCCGGAATAAAAATACAAAAGCTAAAGTGAAGATGATTGATTAAAGTTATTGATTTTGGGACTGTTTTTAAATATTTGAATAAAATGTAGCAATCATTTATAATGAATTGAAGTTCTAGACCATCATCATCGTTATCTTTATTTACAGACGGTAACATTTCAAGTCCAACATGTCATAAGCATAGATTGTTTTCTTCCACTATGATATAGACTGATATAGTTAATCTAAAACAAAAACTACCACTTACTGATTTATTATTATTGAAGTAAGAAACATTTGGCGTTGAATTGTCTCCATCTTGTTTCAATTGTTCAATTTTTTGCTTCTCTTTGATGGATGTTGGGTGGTTTTTTCTTAATTTCCACTCACGCTAAATCGAAAACATAAAAAACAAAACATATTATAGCTGCTGCTGTTGGAATGGAAAGAGTTGCACAGCGATTTATTAATTAGCTATGCTAAATATATTAATATAAACATTTCAATACTTCGACACTTTCTCTCCATTGTTTCTTCACTTCTTCAGGGGTATAAGTATTCAAACCATAAATCGGTCGCAATTTACCTTCTGCCATTTCAAGGCTTTACGAAAGAAAGCAAGAGATTGCGTCGATCGACATTCGATTACATTACGCTTGTTCGATTTCCGAAATATAAGTAAACATTCGATAGAAGCTTAATTTCCCGATCAATGCATTTTGAATTCTACACTTTGTCCCTGAACTAGTAAAAATGAACAAGCATCCGGAAACCAGGCCTTTATTCACTTCGTATATAGAGTTATTTAGAGGCATTTAAACAACTTAATACATACTGTATATAACTATATAAAGTAATTGTATAGGCAAAACATCAATTTGAGTGCTCAATGCTAAGCACACAGTAATATAAATTGTAGTAGGTCAAAGACAACGGGTTTATACCATTGCTCTGAAAAGCCGTCTGATCGCAACGCAAAACTTGAACGCAGAAACTCAGAGTAACGGAATAAAATCGTGATCTTTCATCTACTATTTATATAATGATATGTATATTAGATATTATCTAATGGCAAAAAATAATGATGTCATTTGACAGAACTGAATACGATAAAAGGAGTCAAAGACTATTTAGACACATTCATAATTATTACTAAAATTACCATGTTTACGCTATCATCAGACAAATAAACTAAATCTTAAACTAAAATATTTGGTTTATTTTTCTGATAACTGCCTATTAAGCATGGACTTTTAGTAACTATTATGAATTAATGTGTAGTCTTTTGACTCATTTTATTCTATTTAGTCAGATATTTCGTTAGTTTAATTTAATTATTAGAGAATGGGGCGAACTGCTTTGCAAACACCAGGAATCAAAAGACAAGAAAGATGGATTATGACAGAACAATCAAGGAAGTTTTGAAATCGGTCTCTATATGTTTCTGTAATAGATCATAGATATAGATAGACGAAGCTTACTACCTGTTTTGAAAAGTCACCTACCTGTAAAACTGGTCAATTCTTTTCAGGGAGATTTTTGGATACGAGGTGATGGAGGGCAACGATCACCAGCTATTAACTTTTCCTATTATTTTCAGAACGCCCCTTGGAATTTACAAACGTACATTTGGAATTTACAGTGTTGAGGGTGAAGTCACAACCTGTTTACAACTTTGAAGATTCTTGGATGGCTGGTATACTTGTTAACTGGATTTGAGTCGAAATGAATGCGTTGAAGGCTGCTTCGAGGATAAATCTCATTAGTAGAAGCAATGGGCTGATTAGAAATGCCCAGCAAGCATTTGTAAACACAAACTTGACCCAAAGAAGTTTTGGAACATCTGCTAGACTCTATTTTTCATCATCAAAGGCTTTTTTAAGCAACAGCACAAATCATCGTATCATAATTTTAGTTGGGGCTGTTATTGGAGGTAGTTGTGGACTAGCTTTACTATATCATGGCGACTTGAATGGACATAATGCTGCCTCAGAAAAGAAGAAGTTAGTTATTCTTGGTACTGGCTGGGGGACTGTTAGTCTATTGAGAAATCTTGACCCTGACGAATACGATGTTTCCGTTGTTTCACCTCAGAACTATTTTCTTTTTACACCACTTTTACCAAGCGTAACTGTTGGTACTATTGAAGCAAGGAGTATTGTAGAGCCAATAAGAAAACTGGTTGGAAAGAAGAAAAGGGACAAGATTAAATTTTATGAAGCTGAATGCACAGATGTTCTCCTGGAAGAGAAACAAATCCACTGTAAAGATTCATCCGGTAATTGTTTTCAGAGTTCTTATAGTCTAAAATAGGAATTGTGGACCTCTCTTAGCTGCAAAGCACCCAGTTTGGTAAGGTTGCAGAGTACGGCGAAGCCGTCCCCTGATAGTATTTCAGCATCTCGACCTGTCAGCAAAATTTTTTTACTGAAACCTTATTACAGTACTACTATTTATCTATAGAATATTGTTTTTCCGCCAGCTGAGAATGCAAAAATTGTGCAAGTACCTGCGGGCAAATATTTTGTGGCCGCTCCCGAGATCTTGTCAAAAAGTGCCATTCTTTGCAAAAAGCACGGTGAGAATCAATTCATTTTTAAAGTGAGTCTTTGCCTTTTGCTTACAATTACCAAAAAAATAAAGTGATATTTGACTTACCCATTTCTAGTTTAATGAATTTGGAAATCTAGGTTTAGTACTAACGCTCAAATATTGGGCATGATTAATTCTATGCAAATTTGACCCTTTAATGTTAAAGTTTGTGCCCCACCTTATTTCAAGGCATAGCCCCACCATCACATACTATGTCGTTTCTTGATCCAGGTACAAGTCATACCATAGGCGTACACATGACCCAATTTTCGCTATGCTAATGACTTCAAATTTCAAGTGAATATTTTTGGAAAACATGAATTAATTTCTAAACAGGCTAAGAATTTGTTGGCTAGAACTATCTGAATTTCCTTTATAAACATTGTTGTGACCAAGAGTAGAGTTAGACCCAATTAAAACCAAATACATTGACCATTGTGGACAGTTGACCTTTATTCATGGGTTCATGCATAAGGTTTATGTAGGCCTATACTAGTTACTGACATTAGGAATTTGAAAAGTGCTGATAGGTTGCTGATATCCCTCAAAGAGTAGCGTAGGCTACTAAAGTTTTTGATATCATCTGCAGTAGATTTTACTAAAAGCATGGAATTCCTGTCAGTACCGATTTATTTCAGAACCATTTCAGTAGGCCCTATTAATTTGTATTGAATACTTTTTCAGTACATTATCAGCACTTTATCAATAAGTTTAGAATTCATATAGGCCTATCTAGGTAGTGGTAATATGCCTGTAAAATTATAATATAACTGCAAGATCCAAAAAGATTGACTACTATTCCCAGAATGCTCTAAATTGTACGCTAGCTGTGAACTTCTTATTTCTCGCTCCAAACTTGCAGAATTTTCGTCAGCATAATATTCTATGCGCCATTCAATGTCAACTATTTAACAAATAGAAAACGGTTCACAGCTTTTTGCACTCTGATACGAACACGCTTGGTGCGTAATGAGACATGAAAGAGGCTTAAAAAATTACAAGCTGCCAGACGTGATTTTGGCCTCTTCAGTGGCTCATATAAGCTGTCAGAAATACATTTGTTACAAATTTGTTATGGGGGCAAATTTTTTCTGAACTGCTATTTTGTTGCGTCTTTGGGGCTTCAAGCCGTAATTTTACAATTTTGGGTAGCCAAACATCAACAACAACAAATCAGCAATCAGTATCACATTCAATGGTTTTTTAAAAAAATATAGTGAATACTTCATACTAGCTGCGCTGCTGCAGTGCTGCACTGTCATTAGAAGTTTACAACTAACCAAATTTGCTTCTTAATTCTTCAGTTTTTTACTAAAATTCCCTAAGATGTGATGCACTATAACGTAATTGCCAAAGAAGACTTACATTATTTGTGAAGAAATGTAATTTAGATACTAATAGCAATGTTTGAGCTTAAGATCTAATCTCTTTTTTTCAGCTAGATTTGGCCTAAAATACCCCTTTTGATTGTGTAGTTTACACCAAAAATGAAATTCCAGATCGAAATAAAAATTACGATAATGTAATTTCAAGACACAAATAGGGCTTACATGATTACATCATATATCAAATTATAGTTTCAGAGGTTTTTCCCACTTCAGCATAGGGCCGATATATTTAATACCATTACAGTCAAACTTGCTTAATATCCCCCCTCTGGTACGGATGAAAAGCGGGAAATTAAGCGAGGTGGGATATTAAGCGATTTTGGAATATGAGAGTTTGTATGGAGAATTGAAACTAGAAATCAGTTTTATGCAAGGATATAATTAAGCAAGGTGGGACATTAAAAGAGGAGATATTAACCGAGTTTGACTGTATTATTCATTTCGTGAAGCTATTGTTGGTGCAAAAGATAAATTCACACTGGATTATGATATGCTTGTGGTTGCTGTTGGTGCAAAAACAAATACATACGGCATACCTGGCATCAAAGAGCATACACATTATCTGAAGGAAATTGATGATGCACAAAAGATCAGGAAAAATGTTATGGATTCATTTGAAACAGCTGCAATCCCTGGTCAACCCAAAGAGGAAATCGATCGACTTCTTCATTTCGTTGTAGTTGGAGGTGGACCAACAGGTTAGAATTACAAGCTTACGTGCAAGATGAAATGGCCCAATTTTCAAAAGCTGCTCATAAACTGCCACTGCAAAACTTATGAACTATTCATGAACTTAGTTCACAAGCGGTTTATTGAATATATTTTTTAACGTTTATGTGTTTGTTTTTCATAAACATTTTTACAAACCTTTTATTTGTGAACTGTTCACCGCTCATGAACAACTTCATTAAAATGGAGGCAAGTTAATGTTCTGGGTTATAAAAATGTTTAACTACTGGATAATGTTTATGGGTGTCTTGTAAAGCAAGAATGAAATTCCAAATCACT
Source organism: Haliclystus octoradiatus (assembly GCA_916610825.1). Classification (NCBI taxonomy): domain Eukaryota; kingdom Metazoa; phylum Cnidaria; class Staurozoa; order Stauromedusae; family Haliclystidae; genus Haliclystus; species Haliclystus octoradiatus. The sequence continues at coordinate 16,479,932 of OU744451.1, forward strand.
GAGACAGTGACTCCTTGGATGGAATTATTGTCTGGGTTTTCTACAAATAATTCAAATGATGCTTAAAGGTTCCGAATGGCAACATAACCAGCGTATGACAATAATGGCTGTTTGACCATAGAAAAATGAGGTTTGCATATTGATCTGTAAGATTTTCGACAACAGTGAGATATTTCGAAAGTTTAAATTCAAATGGTTATGTCATTCATCACATTGTTGCAACTACCGGTATTATTATATGTGTTATCATATATGTTACCAAAACTCATTTTTGTAGATACTATAGGCCTATCGTGCTCTTCAATTTGAAAATTTTTCGAACATTAAATTCTGATTTTTAAAAACAAACGCAAATTTTTGACACTACCAATGCAACACCAAAACCATGAAAACACCATGAAAATGTATAATGATCGAAAAAGGTAAATTTTGAAGGCCATGGAAAGTTTAAAAACCATGAAAAATCCATATTCACAATATAAAGTGGAAAATGCCATCGAAATACATTTCAAATTTTTTTCATGGTTCCGCTGTGAAAAAAAATGCATGAATTCATCGTTCAGTTCATGCACAATTCATGAACAATTCATGAATTTTTGGGCAATTTTACATTTATGAACTCATGAACTTTTTTCCACATGAGGTTTTGTTGTCACGATAGTAGGCTACTGTAAATATGTTATTTCCAACCTGCTCATGAAGATATATATACTGTTTTTGTTATCATTCAATGTTCACAGTCTACAGTCAGTCCATCCAGTGAAACATGAAATTTCATGGAAAGGGCTTTCAATGTTGGCAATTTTTACATTTATGATCAATTGACACACTTTATGAACCATTCCTAAAACTATGACTAACTATCATCTTGTTTAAAGATGTCTTACATGTACCACCTTTGTATTATGCAACTTACATTGATCAAGTAACATTTTATGATGTCACCATTACTTTATAGGTGTGGAGTTTATAGCTGAACTACGCGACTTTGTTACACATGACCTATCAAAATTGTATCCTGAATTGAACAGAAGAGTCAAATTAACATTGATTGATGGATACAACAAGATATTGAACACCTATGACGAGGAGGTATTAATTTGCAGTATCTCATTATTCATTTTACCAAGGTTCTGTTTAACCAAAGCCAGGGAACAGTCTTAGACACTCAAAATATATTAACCTCCCATTATCTTCAGGGGTCGAAACGTTTTTCAGTTCCTTTGACCACCAAAAATTGAAATTTTTTGCTGACTTTATAAAATTGACAAGTATTCATGAACTATTCATGAGCACCTTATAATCAGTTCATGAATTCTAAATGGTATGTTTCTCATGAACTATTTTGTGAGCTGTTTATGAAAACCGGGCTGCAGAGGCAGGAGCAGGATTGCTCTATTCTGTCTCTGAACAGATGCCGACTCAACATCAATCTTATGCCCAGTATTTGCTTAGACGTTTCATGGCTGTCCAAGCCTGTCATGTGCTTCTTGGAAGGTAGATGGATTGAATGTTATCCATATGTACACCTACTTTTAGTGTTATTTTGATGTTTTGGTCATGAGTTGGCAGTGAGATCAAACTGTTACAGCATATATTTAAGCTTGTGGACACTGCAACATGTAATCACATGTAACCTTATGTAACCACCTGTAACCGTCACACAACAGCCTAACTAATCTGTTGTGATATGCCTATTTCAGATCAGTCGTTACACTGAAGCCCGTTTCAAGGCTGATCACATTAATGTTGTGAAGAGTACTTTCGTAACTGGTATTGATGATACACACGTGACAATCATGGATGCAAAATCTAAAGAGAAAAATACAATTCCATATGGAATGTGTGTATGGGCTGCTGGTATTGCTCCGCAAGATCTAACTACTCAACTGATACACAAGATACCTGAACAGACTAACAGGTGGATATCATTTTACAAATGGCAATTTGTTGTAAATGTGCATTTCCCTCCTAGATCAAAAACTCTTGCGGCAATATTCACTAATGGGCTGAGACCATTTCACTGTCCGTGTGAAAGGTTTTCCCTGTTAAAAAAGTTCATGTGTTCATAAACGTGAAATAGCCTAAAAGTTGATGAACTGTTCATGAACTTTCAGCCAATTTCACACTTATGAACCAGTTCATGAACCGGTTCATGAAGCGTTCTTGAACTCTTTGTGACTGTTATTGAACCCACAGAAAAGTATTCATGAACTTGCTCATGACTGTTTATGAACTCTTGGATTTTTTCCACAGGGGCTATGGAAGAGTTTGTAGATGTTAAATTGTCCTATTTGTATCAACATAACTGAAAATGAAATCAGCTAAATATGTGGCTAGTCTGAGAATGTGTGGTTTATACTACCAGTATCAACTGTGAAATTTTTCACAATTTCTCCACCCTCTGAACTGATCTTTAGATAGTGAATGAAGGGAGTTTCCTAGCACTCTCCTGCTCTACGGGACACGAGGAACACGGTTTGGGAAATTGGCAAACAATCGATGAAAATCTGTAATCCTTTTCCTTGAAAAAACTAGAGTCATTGCTTGAGATTTAGTAAAATTTAATTTTGGAAGGTCATGTTGACTTTTCTTTCATTCTATGCCTCAATAGGCTCAAATTGCGTCTGCTTTCTATTTTGATATTCCCTTTGAAAGACTCTAGATCATAAATTTCCCCATGTCAACACTTGTACAGTTTTCCGACTATAGAAAAGTAGAAGAAAGTAATATTTTCAACTTTGCAGTTATATGATAACATTGAGGATTCCATTAGTGGATCTTGTGCTATTATTTTAAAACATTTTTCTCTATTAATTAAGAAATGCAGTACAGACTAATGGATATCTTCAAGTAAAAAATGCTGAAGGTGTCTTTGCTCTTGGTGATTGTTCAACTGTTGAAGTGCAATTAATGGCCCCTAAATTAGATGAAATGTTCAAAGAAGCTGACAAAGATAACGATGGGGTGCTCAATATAGATGAATTCAAAGGTGAGTTGTTAACAAATATGATGTAAGTAATTATGTATGCGTCAGTAGATAGGACGAAATCTAATTGAGAATATTTGTTTAGTGAATGAAACATAACATGTAATCATACAAAGTATACGCAAGGTAATGCAACGAGTGAGATCTTTTTCACTCACAACCATCTACACTCTCGAGCAGCGGATATTACATATTTCGCACGAATATTACATATTTCATGCATGATAATAATACAATTTTGGCATCATAGACATCAGCCAATCATTGGCAAGGGAGCACTTATTGGCATATCATAAACAGGATTATAAGTTATAACCCAGGGTGTTTGTATCAAAGCACATAACACTGATCATTACAGCACTGCAACACTGTTTCATTCATATATGTTCAATATAAAACAGCAATATATTCAGACCATGTACCTGGCCTTAACCTATATAACAATAATCATGCTCAACTCTAATTATGTGCGTATAAGAAAGATTACTACCCCATTGATAGGCCACCAATTTTAAAAACATCCCCTGCAAAAACAGTTCAGGAGTTCATGAACAGTTCATAAACATTAAATGGCCCCAAATTTTCATGAACTGTTCATGAACTGTTCATGAATTGTCTGTGAGGGTTTATGAACTGTTCATGAATAGTTCATGAAGAGTTCATGAACAGTTCAGGAAAATCGGAGCCATTTAACGTTCATGAACTGTTCATGAACTGTTCATGAACTCCTGAACTGTTTTTCACAGGGGATTGCGCAGCAAATGGCCAAAATAAGTCTTAATTCCTCTTCAAAATGAAACTCTTTCATGTTATTGTGTTGCCTTTGTTGTTGTTCTTTTTGCAAGATGATTGATGGCTCGCTAGATAATCAAATTTGCTTAATTTATGACAGTATTTTATAATATCTTAAACATAAATATGTGATTGTGGGTAGTTTAAATATGTATACCGTTATCCATTTGCTCTGATTGATTACTTTTGTAGAAGCTTGACCAATCAAATTTATTATAGATTGATTTATGCTAAGCAAAAAATGTTCCTGCAATATTGCTTGAAAATCATTGTGTGATCACAGGATGTTCACATGACAAGAATATGATGAGAAATAAATCAACTCTTTCCTCGTGATAGAATTGACTCATGCATACTTACTTAACTATTAATCAAAATATTATATTCAAACTTCTGATAATGGTTTTTATGAGGAGATGTTGTTATCATCTGTCCTTTTGGTTGTTATGTAAATTGAGATGAAATCAGATACTCAATTTTGGAGATTTTTTTATGTTTCTAGGGATTATGCAAGAAGCCCAAAAACGATTTCCACAAGCAACTTTGTTTTTTTCAAAGGCAATTGATTTAGAGAGTGAAAAATCTACAAAAGGGTAAGGTCTATTATTTGGCTAGGCTATTCATATCAGTATACTTTGATATAGAATGATTAAGAGAGGGCTGTGTATCTGTTGACGTTAGTGGTGCATAAATGAGTTACAAGTAAAGGGTCAAAAAGCCGCCGTGGAGATTGAGATGTTGTCCTTGCAGTAGTTATATTTAGCATTATTTTTTCTCCAGACAGACTAAAATATCAACAAGTTATCACAAAAATATCCACTGTTTCATATTTTATTTCGTAAGGAAAATTATTTCTTCAAAATCCTGTCTGTTCTATTCTGGCTGTAAAAATAATTTCTGAGCGTTAAATGACTTGACTTTCATAAACTGTTCTATAATATGACGTTTTAGTGGTTGTGTAATGTAATTTGTAATCATCAAGCTGTTATCTCTTGTATATGTGAACTTGTATTCTATATGTACTTAACATCATCACCCTATTTGAATTCTGTAATATCTGTGTGTACTGTTGAATAATAAATCAGTTCCAGTATCCAGTTTAACCGTCGTTGTGTTTGCTGGGACTCAGAGTCTTTTATAGCAGATCCTGCTATATGACATTAATCAAATGCTTGACTGGTTTATGTGCTTGGAAATTCTAGGATAAATATTTCTCAAAAATTCCTGTCGCAATTTGGCGATAAAATGTTGCCAGAGACTCAAAGCTGAAGAAGAATAGGAAACTGCAACATATCAACAGCTGTCTCTATTTAAGAAATATAAACACAGTGGAGTTTTCATTTCATCCAAGGACAAACCTTTAATTGAAATTGAATTTTAAATCATTAATCAGACATGAGAATTTTCAGACTTTTAGCGGATTTCAGACTATTTTTACCCTTGTGAAACTCTATTTATCATTCTTTCGTATTAAAATTTATCAAGATATCCTAGATTTCAGACTGTATTTTCAAATTTTGAATTCTCATGTCTGATTAATACAAATTTCAAACTTTATGATTGATTGATTGATTGATTGATTGATTGATTGATTGATCATCTTTATTTTGTGAGGGTTAGACTTGATTCTGAAATATGTTTTATTTTAGAAAGGGGCTACCACACACTTGCAAATATTTATTCATATCCATCAAAGGGTTTTTGTAAACAGGCCATTTAGCATACATGAGCTTATTCATGTTCATAGAGTTTGTGAGGTTTACTAATATGAAGTTTACGAGATTTGTGAAAGGTTCATGAACCGATCACATACTCATTTGTTCTTTTCCAATGATTAAAATCGATAGTTCAGTAGCTAGTATTTTTCATATGCAGGTAATATTAGCTGCTGTACACATAATTCACTTTAGCTATATAAATATACCATGTTTTGTTTTAGTTTCTTTTCAAAAGCTGATAAAAACCAAAGTAATAGTCTCACGATTGATGAATTCCGATCTGTTTTACAAGAAGTTGATCAAGGAACAAACATGCTACCGGCAACAGCACAAGTAGCTGCACAACAAGGGAAATATCTTGGTAAAATATTCTCAAAAAATTCATCATACTTTAACGAAACAAAAGGTTCTGATTTTAATCTACAAAGCAATAACATGTTACCATTTGATTACCACTATCTTGGTTCTTTTGCGTACGTTGGTGAAAACCGTGCTGTTTTACAATTGCCTGTTCTTGGTTCGTTCAAAGGTCTCGCTACAATGTGGTTGTGGAGAGCAGCGTATACTAGTGATTGTATGACTTTGAGAATGAAAATGCTTGTTATTTTTGATTGGATGAAGTCTGCTGTATTCGGTCGTGACACTTCTAGGATTTAAATGTGGAAAATATATTGTGTTTACATTTTACAAATCTCTATACATTACCTAACTGTAAATATGCATATTCTTGATTGAATTATATACCTATACTATATCTTAAAATGCATTCACACAACCCACAACCCTATATCATTAAATTCTTTTTGTCAATATATCAACACATTTTATTGATTCAATGGTTATTTATATTTATATGATTTATTATTCAAAGACATGATTATTTTCTTATACTGCTGTATGATAATTAAAATGTATTACATTAATTGAATTATTGTTAGTTGTCAATCACCCCCCGTGAAAAACAGTTTATGACACTTATTCAAGGTTTATTCTGTTGATTGATTGTTTACAAAGTTTTCACAGTTTGTCGATGAATAATTCATGGTTATGCAGTGCACAATTTGTTGAAATAATGAACTGCTTATTTCTATAATATTCATACCATTGCAAAGTATTTATTGATTCTCCTGATAGGCCATACCAGAATAAGTAATTAAATTATTCATATGCTCAATCTCTTTTATTGATAGTATTATTTAGAATAATGAAAACATATACTGGTTTATTTTGTGTTCTTATGTCTGCAATAATTACAATGCAACACTCCCAGACCATGTGGAATGCTACTGTACTCATTATTTAACATATTCGATTATTCATTCTTAGTAACTGTCCTTCAACCTTGAGGAAAACTATTCATGAACGCTAAATTACCTGTTTTTCATGAATCTTGATGGTTACGGTACAGTTCATGGAACTGTCAATAGGGACCTTTTACCGTTCCTTTACTGTGACTCAAAGGTAATTTAGAAGTTTAGAAGCAAAGAAAATTTGTTGGGTATAAAATGAATATGATATGGTGATTAGGGTCGCAATGAAAAAGAAATATGATGAAAAGATCGACATCGACAACCTTGAACCTTTCTTGCAGGTGGTCGCTGTCCCAGGTAAAGTCGGGTGTATCATCGCTATCCCCAGATCCCATTTTGATTCGCGGCATATCGCAGATTTCAAACAAAAAATCAACATGGCGACGAAGAAGTTGTTTGGTTATTACATTTATTAATGTTATTTTGGACACATAGCATCATACTAGATAATAAAATTTACCAATTATGTAAATTCCCTGATAATATGTTGAGGGTTCTCAAGTTATCATGGCATTAATTGAAATCTATTCCCATCCAATCCGACAACGGTACAAGGTTTCGGTTTGTTCAACTGCAACATTTTTATACCTTCTAATTTCTATATTCACTCTATTTGCACCATTATTCATCGCATTTTGGACTCAAGGTATGAGCTGAATACTCAAAGCGTATAGAATAAGAATTGATGCAGAGAAGAGAACATAATTACTAGTGTCAAACGTTCCCAATTATGCTGGTTCATTATAGTGTATAGCCTATATATAGGCCTATAGTAGTAGGCCTATAGGTACTTGAAACTTGTTGCTTAAATACTTCGAAGTGGATAATGTTCCGGCAGCCGGAATCCTGAGTACTAGAGATAATAATCCGTGCGTTTTTTGCTTCGATAAATCAAACACAGAATAAACATTTGATTAATGCATAGATATGTTGAATATCGTTTAGAAACAAAACTGTTTTATATTTATTCCAAACAGTCGATCTAATCTAGATCTACGGTGTCGATGCTATGAATTATTTTACAAACTATTTAAGATTTAATTTGGATGGATCAACACAGCCATGTTTACTATCTACATACGCATGCGCAAAGGACGCACGGAACATGATCTTTTGAGGACAGCTTTCCTGCAGCCGGAACAATATCCACCGCGTAAATACTTGTTAGAACGTAGGACTTTCCCAACACAATTAAGACACACTGTCGTAATTTGACTTTAAGCAAATCGTTAAGTAAAATAAGTAAATTATAATTTTCAAACCAAACTACATTTATAGGCTACTATTTTTACAGATAGGAAAACGTATTAATACACAATAAACAATTATCCTAACTAACAAAATTACCTACATCATCTACATGAGACGAGAAATATATTACATTTGACTTAATTGAAATACTGCACAGGAAGAAAAACTTACTACTTCACTATTGGAAATATTATATACTATTAACTATTGACAGTAGTGGTTTTGAGCACGGACCAAGCAAACAAATTGTAACTACGAGTGCGGAGCGTAAAATTAGATGTGTATTTTGTTACAGAAATACTACTCTAGCGCGGTAGCATGTTCAGGATGTGAAAGACTAACCCAAATGTATTTGAATTTTGGTTAATTGAGATGAGAATGTTACAAAAATTGATGAAAAACGTGATTTTCAGTTCAACGGAATCCTAACAACTTATTTAACTTGATTGAATCTTAATTTAACGAATTTCACTGATAAAACCAATAAATAATGAGAAACTTGTAATTCACCTTTGAGTGAGATCAACATCCACTATTGTTGTGTTGTATATTGTTCTACAGTTGTGCATTTATATAGTTGCCAGGCTAGCTCACGCAGTTGGGATGTCATCTGACGAGCAGTAGGATCCCACCTGGGTGAGACGGAATTCTCCATATATGTTCTCCACAGTTTTGGTGGAAAAACTGTAAAATTAAATCATTATTTGCAATAAATCTGGGCTACCATTTTAGATAAAAAACATTAAGATCAAATTCAGCTGTAATTTATTATTTTGGCTGGAAAACTTGAAAATATAAAAATCAAATTGATAGGAGGCTTGAAAAGAAAGGCCAGCCTGGTGACTTATATGCCAACTTAGGTGACTTAGTTGGATGGAACTGCCATATAAGTAGACGGCATAGACATCCTTCTCACAGTTGTCAACGGGGCTAGCCTGGCTCAAATAAACACCCCCTAAGATGCTGTTTGCTGGATAGATGTTGGTTACATGATCACTCATGCGGACGAATTCTAGTAACGTATTTTCAAATATAAAATAAGTCAATTTTCCAGAATTAGTGGGACCTGTAAATATATGTTTTGTAATACAATATATTACAGTTTCAAGAGATGGCTTCTAGCTGCACATTTTTTGAGAAAAATGAACCTTGGTGATGCACAATGTACTGTTCTTTCCCATTATTTGGATTTGTTTGAGTAGTAGGCCTAGGCTACTGAAACCTCAAATCTGTAAACAACTGTAATTCCAATGTTTGGATGGTTGAGCATTAGTGATGCGCCGTAATCCCAAAGGCAAAATGACAAGACAGTGTGCTAGTCCAGGAGTGGCATCAATATTTCCCCAACAAGGGGGCCAGCTCCCCAGACAAGGGGGCTATCTATACCAAATATTTACAAAAATACTCGGAAATGTATCAAAATCTTCCCCGAAGAGAGGGATGGGTATCCCAATAGTTTTAGCCCCTCTAGTATAGCCTGCTCGCAGACTCACTGTAAAAATGTAAACTTGGTAAACAGTAGAGTCTGCTAACTCAAGGACAAAAGCTTGTCTTTGCTGAATCAGCACCGGGCGTGGAAATTGGCTGCCTCGCTTTCACCAAGAATGCTTGGCCACGAAAGTCAAACCCAGAAAAAGACCAACAACTCAAAGTTTTATTATTATCAATTTACTTGAAACTCATTTACAGTTAGTATTTCACAATTAATTTTAGGGAAGATATGATAGATATCTAGTTTTCTGTTTTCAATAAATCTGAAATTCGACTTTAACATCAGTAATGATCAAGTTCTCAACCAAATTTTTTGTCAAAACTTTGTTATAAAATTTTAATCAAAGGCAGAGACATCAACAAACCACCCACTGTAATTAATGTATAGAAGATTTATGGTCTACTGCATTAATTTATGCTTCATCCTAATTACACTCGAGCCGCTTCGAATTTGAACTAGCCGTGTGATAGACTTATTTTGTCGAACAAACGAAGCTGATATAGAGTAATCATAATGAAAATAAGAAGACAACGAAAAACAGTAGCTCAACAGTAGCTTCCTTTCTATAGCCGTTAAATACTGCGGCTGAACTAAAGTGTTTGTTTTTTGTTGAATTAATTTTCCTTGCCATATTGTTTTCGTGTCGCGTCTCTCCGCTTGTAATAGCTTTTGAATAAAAACGCTGTCCAAAACATTTCATACATTTATGAGACTAATCAGAGATATAACTAAAAATAATTGATGCGATTACAACAGTTAATGGTTCCAACACGTCTTGGAAATGATATTAGGCTAATTCTCAATTCTTGGCATTGAAGTTTATCGCAAATGTTCCAAACGATTTAGAAGGGCATGAAGTTTTCTGAAAAATAACAAGGAAGGGGAGTTATTGCAGTCTAGCCCACCAAGCCTAAAAAACTATTTGAAATACTTTTCGCTGATTCATCGCCAGAAAATCTTGCCGTCGAATCACAATCGAATCACAATAATTTTTACACCTTTCCACGCCCCGTGCTGAATCAGCAAAGGCAAGCTTTTGTCCTCGAGTTAGCAGACTACTGTTTACCGAATTTACATTTTGACAGTGAGTCTGCGAGCAGGCTACCTCTAGTGCCACTCCTGGACTAGTCCTACCAAATTGTAAACACAACACTTTTCTAATAGTTTGATTTTAAATCTAGGTTTCTGGATCAAAGAAGATAGCTACAGAGAGCAGGCAGAGATTCATTTTACACATGAATTCATATTTCTTGCTGAAGGAAGTTCCGAAACAACTTACCTTGGCTTCAGCACCTTTCAAAATTTCAACTATCTACTTGATTCTATGAAAAGGCTATGTTTTGTCAAGGTGAGTTTACTTCAAGTGGCTTGTGTTACAACATTGTGATATTTTATAGATAGTTCTATATAGCCCCATAGCCCTGTACTAGAAATGAACTAAAATGTTGATGAATGAATGCATGAACACACAGACATTCAAAGTCACACAGCCTTGCATCAGCATCGAATATCACTGTCTCACACTTTCTCTTATGTTGTGATGGTATAATCTAATACAATGAAACCTGTATATAACAGCCAGCTACGAGAGGTAGATAAATTGAACACTGTAGGTGGCCTTTACATACAGGTTTGATTCAATAGAAAATACTAGTTTAGACATTGCAAGAGTGACCACTATGGACAGGTGGCCGCTGTATAGAGGTGACCGTTATAACAGGTTTGACTGTAATAAAGTTTTAAACCGTCTTATATTTTCCCATTTCAGTAAATTTTATCTTATTTGTTGTTGATGATCTCATCATCAGAAAGATGATCATAAGGTGTCACCTATGAGGTGTCTTTTATCAACTGCTCATACAAATAAAATTCAGATGTAGATAATCAATTGATAATTATAATAAAATACGAAAACATAACATAGGTAGGCTATGGTAATAATTAATATTTACATTTCACATTTGTTTTACTGTAAACACAATTTTTAGAAAACTTTGTGATAGCCTTCATCGAGGATGAAATATAGATTTCATATGCCTATGAATTCAGGAATATCAATCATTGGCATATAAATTGCTAGCCTGCGTCACAGACTTGAATATTCTGAAACATTTGGTTTGTGTTTTAGTGCCTGTGTCGAAAGATTTAATCTACCGGAATAGTGAAAACTTTTCAACATTTTTTTCTGCATTTTTTGTTGAGATTTGGCTTATAAATCAGAAAAGTATCAATTTTCTTCTGAATCTGCTCTAGCCTTCCGGGGTCTAGGATCCCAGCATCCTCACTTTTGTAGTTGAATAGAAGAAATTTCAAGACGTTTTCAATCCATAGGTTTAATTGATCACCCATTTTTAATTGATGTAAATGCATACCGCAGGTTTGATGAAATATCCAAGGTTTTTGTTCCATAACCAATACAAAACTAGTTCTATATATTTTAATTATGATTTCGATGTATTTTATTTTAGTCTTATGAGGTGGATAACAATCGAGATGGGAAGTATGATAGTCTCAATTTCGAAATTGAAATGCCGTTGACTAACCTTGAAAAGATCAACTCTGTTAAACTGATACTCTTTTTTGATTACAAATTACATGTAAGTTTAATACTCTCAATTACGGTAATCTAGATCAACAGAAAGCCTAGGCCTACCTAGCAAGAACAATGTGCAACCCCTGCCTGAATCCGATCAGATTTCAAGTTACATTTGCATTGACTTTCAGCTTTCAAACTGATACAATTCTGTTTGACATTGATGTTGAACTATCTGTGTAGATTATACTATTTTAAATAAGAAGTTAGACGGAACATATATTAGGCCTACAGACTGCAACAAGCTCTTTACAACCTCCTACAAATAAGCAAAATGGAATTTGCTTTTGCTTGCCTTCAACAAATCTTTTTTAATTTTTATTGAAAAAGAATCCAAGATTTTGATCCCATTTCCCAGAAAATTTGTTTTATTGACAGATTAATTCCTCCCAATCATGAACTTTCTCTGTTTTGTATTGTTAGACTGAATTTTACCGACCATCAAATTGCACCTGAGCATTGAGCATTCTTAGTTTTCGCCATTAAAAATCATGAAGTAAACCAAAAGCATCATATTCATTCAAATTTTATATTAAGAAAGAAGCCATCTGACCCTTGCATTCAAACATTTGTTGTATCAGAAATCAGCTTTAAATGAGCAGCTAGGATTCTAGTACAAAAAAAATTGTTTGAGGTCAGGAACTGTTCATGAGCTGTTATTGTACCTCCTGAAGTGTTCATGAACATTTCATGAACTTTACAAATATTCACAGACTGTTCATCAACAACTTATGAATAATTCATGATGAACACTTCATGAACGCTAAATGGCCAATTTTCATGACCTTTTTAATAAATGGTTCTTCAAAATTGAGCCATTTAACATTTTTGAACTATTTTCCTGGTTTGTCCCTTTTTCTGCTTTCTGAAAGACTTGTTCTGAGTCAATGTAGGTCTGTCCTTGTAATATTGTAGTCTTTAATAAAATTTATTTTATTTTGAATGTTATTGTTTTTAGACATTTTCTACAGTGCATATGCAAACAATAGGATTCATTCATCATGATTCTCCTTCATCTGGTTCTGAGTTTCACGTAACTGGTAGTTTATCATTAGATCAAAGATATCCAATACCAAGTAGAGGAATTTACACTGCCTATAATGTGAGTAAAATAAACATTGTATGTTTGTTAGTTTGTAAACATGAATGTAGGCCTAATTTTTCATTTATTGTTTGTCTTTGTTTCTGTAAATGTTTGCAAGGTAAGAATGAAGCTTAAGCTATACATATATGGCTTTCTCTAGCTGAAACTAATTAAGTAATTTAATATTCAATAATAGATAGAGCTGTATTTTTCAATACATGAGCATTGCATTGCACTTACTAACATTGTTGACGTCACCTCTTAAGATGTATTGCTTGTAGCCTATGTTTGAGGGACGCAAGGTTAATTTACATGATTTATCATTTAAAAAATTACAATAGCCTACAAACAAATTATACTAATGTAAACAAATTTTGCTAATTATGCTAATAATAATAACATATATAGAGATTATAAATGTTCACAGTAAAGGGTTACCTCACACTTGCCGTGTTTGCATTCATATTTATTACAATATAAAAGATGGGAGCCAGAGGCAAGTGCTTCCAATACTTCCCAAGTCCTTCCAACTTTTCCAGAAAATTGCAAGTGTGTGGTAGCTCTTTTCAAAAATATAACAAATTTCAGAATCAGGCTTGTTTATATTGTGGAATGTCGTTCCGATCCAATGTTTCTACTTAATAAAATGTTTTTGGATCAAATCTAAAACTTCAAAACGATAGTCTTTCTTAAATAGGGAGAGCTTTGTTGATTAAATTTCTTCAATGATACATTGCAGTTTCCTATTCTTCTTCTTCAGATTTCAGAGCATCAACCAGAATTCTACTGCAAAATTTGACACCAATTTTGAAAAAATGTTTATTCTAGAATTTCCAAGCACACAAACTAACCAATCAAATTGCAGGATTACGTTCGATTATGACGTCATATTTTAGAATCTTCATTCTGATTGATGGAATGAGTTCATGAACATGAAGTAGGCCTATACTATATCACATTATCAATTATTTCTGTGTTAGTAGTCTTTCTGTCATCAAAGATAATTTGTTTGTCGGGTTCCTATCACTTTCATTTACTTTTTTATTAAAACATAGATTACTGAATTGAGATGAGAAAAGGTTTAGATGATTTTCCATGGAATTTCATGAAGCAAGTTAATTTATAATTCAGGATAAGGATGTTCATGAAATTTTTATAAATCTGGGTTTTCAAATTATTATGTTTATGAATAGAAGTGTGGTTTGTATGGCAGAGCCCCATATAGGTACTACTTGTGATTTATTTCAAATTAATGGATTGTCTGTCTCTATTTTCAGAGTTCTGTTATCGATGGCTCTAGTTGGTTTGCTGATGCTTATAATTTGGAGAACATATTTTCCAGATATTCAAAACGCAACAGTAAGTAACATGACTTGGCAATAGTTGTTTATTTCCAGATTTCGAAGGAATCGTTTACAAACCCCCACCCTGTAATAAAACAAACAATGTAGGCCTATAAATGTAGGCTATATCTAGAGATCATTTTTATTTTGGCGAAAGAAAGTTGTGCATCGTTTCATATAACTCACAAATTAAAAAATGTCTTGGAAATGGGGTGTAAGCTAGAAATTTTACTGTAGCACATCTGTAGGCCTAGCATATGGACCTTAAAATTAGATATATAATGATATATATAATATATTGAAGTGTTCCACACTTGCGTAGGTATAGTGCTGCTCAATGATAAATATCAGAGCTTTAATAGATAAATAAAATGAATCAAAAAAGAGACATACAGTTGTCGCTACCCCGTATTCTCACGCTAGATGGCGATCATCAGGCTTTATCGTAGTAGTACTTGCCTGGTGATCGCCGTATTGCGTGAAACTCGGAGTAGCGAGAACAGTATGTCTCTTTTTTGACCATAAATTAAATACTCTGTTGCCTGCAAACCTGTTCTTTAGAATAAAATGTCTTAAATCGGCAATAAGCAACTATGAAATTATTGGCATTCTTAGTTGGAATTTTGGAATTTAATGCACAAGAGATTTGTACTGAATCAAGAAAAAAGCATCAGAAATCACGAGCTAATAGCGAGTGATTTCAGCCTTTTGAGTGTCTTATAGCATCTCAGGTGTATTAAATTCCCACTAAGAATCCCAAGAATTTCATAATTGGTTTATAAAATAACTAGCACATTTTTGTTGTGCCTAAATTATTGATTTTATAATAATTCATTTTGGATCAAGCGCATATTCTCTTACTTTTGTGACGTCATTTCCGGTTTTAGAAAATTTGAGCAAGATTTATTGACTTTGATTTTGAATAAAATTAACAATTCATAGATTTTGTGAAACATTTTATTGAACATTTACGTTCAGACGACGGAGCGAATAAATTGTTCAACAGAGACAACATTACAGATGTATTAATAACAAGAGAAAAGTAATAACTAATGGAGTAATTGCTTATTGTCTATATTAACATGAACAATCCCGACCGATCGAACAGTTGGTGAAAAGTTCAGGGATCGCTGAGGAAACAGTATAGCAGTTGAAGTTTCTGCTCCAAAATTTAAATTTCAGCGCTTGGACTTTGACAGGCTGCAACGGATCATGATTGTTACAATTTTGAGTATGTGGATTTGATAGAGCATTTGTTAGTAGGCTACATTAACTGCAATATTTTAACTGTTCCGACAATGGTCTTTGATTGTAATGGCTCAAGGAATTCTCAATACGATGTCCAGAAATTGACATTATTTTTCTTCAGACACTGCTTTAAATCTTTCGTTGCTTTGTGCTTCTTCATTTAAGACCAAAATCAGAAGCTGACATTGCGTTAGTTAGTCCCAAAATTCATTTTGCTATTGTATGTCGACATTATTGTTTTGTCATGGCTTGTTGCTGCAGGTCACTGCTGCGTGTTTTCTTTAATTTTAAGAAAATGCCTTTTAACCAATCAGGTTAATGAACAAAATTCAAATATTTTATAACAAATATTAACACAGTTGCAACGTTTCGATTCAGCTAAAATGATTTGACATTGATGATAATCTGTTAGCCTACAAATTACAAATTATCTTTTATTATCATTTTTTGTAGCCCATTGCTATCATCATTAAGTGCTTTTATGTTAGTTTCAACTAGATTTGTGCCTTTGTACCCATTTTGGAAATCTGGTAGAGCATCTGGCCAATCGTTCACAATGAAAGTAGATATGATATATCCAGAAGAAATGGTTATGTATCTTTTTCTATCTATAATCTGATACAAATGTTTGACTAATTGGTTGATATGCTACAGCTATTCAAAGTTGCATTTTTTTCTATATTTTTTTTCTTTCCATTACGACCATGTAAAAAGTTGATTTCCACTTGTCGTGTGCAGGGTCCTACAAAGGACTCAGCCTTATGAAATCCTAGACGTATTTCAACGTTTCTTCTGAAATTTTTGTTGATATTTGACCAAGACCAATACAGTATATCATTAAAAGTATCAATTTTCTTCTGTATTTGCATTAGCCTTCCAGAATCTAGGATTCCCAGTTCCTGCTTTTGTCGGACCCTATGTGTACAGCAAGCTGTTACGACAGCCAGCACCGGATTTACGCATAAGCTAGATAAGCTTTAGCTTAGAGCCCTTCGTTTTTGAAGGGCCCTTGAAAACACAATCAATTTGTAAAATTTTAAAAATTCTAAAAGTAAAGTATAATTTAGGATCAAAGCAAACAAAATGTCTTTGATAAAACGAAATTTTTGCGTGATTTGTTTTTCTTCCAATAAAAATAAAATGGCGACTATGAAAATGCAAGCTGAGATGATAGCTTGGAAGCAAGGCTAATTCTATGTTTGCCACACCCATTTTAGGGCCCTTTGGAGGCAGAGTGCTTAGGGGCCCTGAAATGTTAATCCGCCGCTGACGACATCTCAGTAAATATGATCCATTGGAAAATTTGCATTGCTTTGCGTGAACCATTGCAATCATATGTGTTTATTGCCCAACTTTCAAGAATATTTCTTGCAAATTTCAGAAAAACTGGTCATTTAACTGTTGTGAATGACCTCGTTATAAACTATTCACAAGGATGATGTCAATGTAAATTTCACATCGTTCATAGGCTCTGAGTAAACTCTAGCAACTGTTCATAAATTATTGGTTTGAAAAAAAAATAAAACTATTAATGGAAATTGGGACCAATTACCGTCCATGAACTTCTTGCGACCTGCTAAACTGTTTTTTGCAGAGGAAGGAGCAAATTTGGTTACATGGCTTTCATGTACATATAATATTATGCTAATAAAAAAAGGCACATGCCAAACCGAGAAATGAGTATTTTTCTATCAAAATATTGTGTACTAGACTAGAAGATATACTATGAACCATTGTACCTTAACATATTCAATAGATATCGACCAGGTTTTTGGCAAATTATCAAAATGGCATGGATACAGTATCTGTCAATATTGGTGATATTTATTTATGTTCTTGGATTCCTCAAGAGACTAATATTTGAAAATCAGCTTGTCGTATGTGTACCACAAGTTATTAGGACAGCTCATTGAACATATAATCCCTTTGAATATCAATGTTAATAACCATTGAAATTAAAGTTTTCAATATCTTATTGAATCTTGATAAATAATCCAGGTAACTTACCATTCAAATAAAAGTTTTATCGGATCCATACCATTTTAAACGAACAATTCAATGTATAGAACATATTTGAACACATCTCGATTTCTTCTGTCCCCTATGAAATATTGAGTTCAGTGCCAAACTAGTAACTTACGTAGCGTTTTATAGGCTTTTATTGGCCATAGTTTAATTGAATGTTGATCTGTCATGAAACTAAAAGTTATATGCTTTTAACTTGAAAAATTCTGATCAAATATCTTATTATTTTATTGGATAGCAGTGTCTACTATTGTGCGTCAAAGTTATATAATTATGTAAACCAATGGATGTTGTTCAGACTAGCTTTTCCAAATTGGCTTTTGATTTGTATTATTTATTATGTTGTTTTCAAAATGCCTAATGATAATCAATCAATCAATCACATTCATTTAACCTTGTACTCCACTGTTAAAATATATAATATATACAAATTACCCATAAGGATATGTTAAAAAGAATGCTGAGTATTCATGTGATTATAAATTTAAGTGCATGCTTCTACACTTGCCTGTAGGCTTCCTGACTCTTGCAAAATCTAATAAACTTTGACATGAATTTCACAAACTTTCATCGACAATTCCAAAAATTTGCATGTGAACATTTCATGAAAAAATATAATTGAATGCCCACAAATTCATATGAAGTTGTTAACCTTTTCATAAACTGTGATCTCATGCAGTATGTACTATTTTGTGTTCATGGACCTATTTTGCAGGGTTGTGTCTGGCTTTTGTTATCACATGCTAGATATTTACTAACTTCACACTAGAAGAGGAATTACTTTAGGCTTGCTGTCTAAACAATGGATCAAATGTTGTCCCACAAACCCTATGATTTGTAAGAAAATATGTTCTGCATGCTACCCCCTATGAAACAATTCAGGAGTTCATGAACAGTTCATGAACGTTAAACGGCCACAATTTTTACAAACTGTCGATGAACTGTTCATGAACAGTTCATGAACCTTAACAAACAGTTCATGAAAATTTGAAGCAATTTAACAATCATGAACTCCTGAACTGTTTTTTTGATAAAATATTTAGATTCCAATTATATAAGGCTATTGTGCATGGGTGTATATATGAAATGATATACTTTGTTTCTTTACAATTAATTAAACTTATCGATTTAAATAAAACATTATGCATACAATTAGAATATTATTTAAAAGGTTTAGGTATATCTTTGCCAAATTTTTTCATATAATTTCTCAGTTGATCAGGTATTTCAGCAAGGACTTCTTGTGCTAATTTTTCACTAGCATTAACAGTGCCTGCCTTAAAATACTTTTGAAATGGTACAAATTGTACAATATCTCTTTCGGCATAATGTCCATTGGATTGTAATCTATATTTATCGCCATCTAATTCTTCCATAGCTGAAAAATCAGCAGAGCCAACTCCAACGATAATAATTGACATAGGTAATGAAGAAGCATTGACTATTGCTTTCTTAGTTTGAGCAATATCAGAAATAATACCATCAGTTAAAATCAAAAGTATGAAATATGATCTGTTAGGGTTACTATATAGCATCGCATGATCTGCCATACTCGCTGTTGCATTGATTACAGGAGCAAAGTTTGTTGGCCCATATAATGTGACAGAATTAAGCGATCCATAGTATGCTGCAATAATACCTTCGATACCCATGCAGTTTGGATCTTGCTGGAAATTTAAATTAAATACATGCATTATTTCATTTGACGGGGGAACACGTGCACCAAACCCATAAGCTGGGATAAGTTTATCGCTGTCATACTGTTGACAGATGTAACCAACTTCACTTAATGCTTGAACATATTGATTTGGAGTATAAGGGTCACGGTAATGTAGAGAATTAGGTTGCATAGGGTTACCATTCGATGCTGTAAAATCAACAGCGACACTAAAGTTAATTTGAGTTCCAGCGTAAATATAATCTAAAAATGATGGTTCTATTTCAGAAACAAACGATACAACATCTATATGACCCGAGTTTGTATATTTCTTCTTCTTAGCTTTTTTCTTTGGATTAATTAATTCAAATGATAATCCTTTTCCTGATTTTTCTTTTAATTCCCTTGCATTTGTGGTAAATAAACCGATCAAATCATGCGATCCATCACTATCCCAATCGTAACATTCAACTTTAATTGTTCTATCAATATCACCATTACATATATTTCTTGATGTAGTAGTGATTGTTTTCCAAATCGGATTCAATGTATTTTTAATAATTTCAGTCTTGTGTACCAAACTAAATGCCCCACCTTCATTAGCTCTATAAAACATCAAAAAAGGATCAGATAGTCCAAAAAAATCTTTCTTATCTAATCCTCGTCCTTTTAATGTAATCTGAAAAGTTTCTTTAGCACTAGATAATTCTTCAGATACAATAACAATACTCCCTTTTGTAATTTTGACCCCACTATTACCACCCCCCAATTTGTGGGTATATTTTTCACCGCCTGCTCCAGCAGACACAATTTGTCCTAGAGTAGTTGAATCTTCACCAAGAAAATCATGATTTTCTAAACGTTTCGATGAAGAATCAATATCATACATAGCAATTTTGATATATTGTTGTTCTTCGAATCGGTAATCTAATGTAAAACGTGTTACAAATTCAGGATCATTTGAATTTTGTATCTGTTCTGTTCGACCATGTTCTTTCCAATTTAAAACACCAGTGGCATCTTTCAAACCAAGATAAACCACAGCAAGTGGGTCTGACTTTGAAAACGTATCCTTATTCATTAAATCTTGACACGAGATGATAATTTCAATCTTGCTTGTAGGCATAGATGTATTATGAGATGGACCCATTTGAGAGGAAGAGTTGTACGAAGGTGGAGGCGGTGCAGAAGGATTCATAGCGGTTGTAGAACCAACAGGATAAGGAGCGGAATTATTAGCAAATGACATCACTTTGGTTAGGAATACTACTTATCTAATCACTTTGTTTGCTATTTGCCAAATTAATTTAGTCACTCAAACAATATGTGACAATGTTTATATAAATAGAAACTTTGCAAAAATGCAGCGTATAATGCGTGCGTAGTTTTTTCGATGTGTTTTGTTTCGCGCTTGGGCCGTTGGGCGGACGAAAAAGATGGCCTCGCTTACACACATTTCAACCCACACACCCAAACTGTAAAGGCCAGGGGCCGAAAAATACTTTCTAATGAATGACAAGGGATGAAATCAGATGGAAAATTAATGTCGCTAATTAAAAAAGGTTTATTCATTATTCATGCCCTTGCAAATTATTGAAATTTCATGTTTGAGAGAAAGCCCTCATTTAGATTTATGCTAACAATCAAAATACAATGTAACGACATTGTCAAAGTGCTATGTTTGCAGAATCATCTAGGTCTCGATAAAAGCCATAGAAAACAACAAATAAAGCATGAACTATTCCCCTACATTGTATAAATCAATAAAAGATAAACTATCAATTAGCAAATTTCCTTGTTAAATACTATAACAAATAAAGTAATAAAATATTCAGCTAAGCAGCATATATAGATATATCACTGTAAACGTAGATATCTTACATATTCATTGACGTGGTTGAGGAATATTGCCAAATTTCTTCATATATGCTTTGAGCTGTTCTGGGATTTCAGCAAGAACAGCTTGGGCTAATTTCTCACTAGCATTGAAAACACCAGCTTTAAAAAATTCTTGAAATGGTACAAATTGTACAATATCTCTTTCAGCGTAACGTCCGTTAAATTGTAATCTATATTTATCACCATCTAATTCTTCCATAGCTGAAAAATCAGCGGAGCCAATACCAACGATAATAATTGACATAGGTAATGAAGACGCATTGATTATAGCTTGTTTCGTTTGAGCAATATCTGATATGACACCATCTGTCAAAATCAAAAGTATAAAGTAGGACCCCGCAGGGTTACCTGATTTTGAAGCATAATCTGCCATACCCGAGATCGCACTAATTACAGGTGCAAAGTTTGTTGGTCCGTATAGCGTAACAGCATTGAGACAATTATGGTAGGCAGCAATAATACCTTCAACACCCATGCAATTTGGATCTTGCTGGAAATTTAAAGGGAACACATGCATTGTTTCATTTGACGGGGGAACACGTGCACCAAACCCATAAGCTGGGAAGAGTTTATCGCTGTCATACTGTTGACAGATGTAACCAACTTCACTTAATGCTTGAACATATTGATTTGGAGTATAAGGGTCACGGTAATGTAGAGAATTAGGTTGCATAGGGTTACCATTCGATGCTGTAAAATCAACAGCGACACTAAAGTTAATTTGAGTTCCAGCGTAAATATAATCTAAAAATGATGGTTCTATTTCAGAAACAAACGATACAACATCTATATGACCCGAGTTTGTATATTTCTTCTTCTTAGCTTTTTTCTTTGGATTAATTAATTCAAATGATAATCCTTTTATTGATTTTTCCTTCAATTCTCGTAAATTAGAAGTGCACATTCCAATCAAGTCATGCGATCCATCATTATCCCAATCGTAACATTCAATTTTAATTGTTCGATCCATATCACCATTACATAAATCTTTTGAAGATGTCACAATTTGATTCCAACTTGGGTTTAAATTATTTTTTATAACTTCTGTTTTATGAACTAAGCTAAATGCGCCTCCTTCGTTCGCTCTGTAAAACATTAAAAATGGATCTGAAGAACCTAGAAAATCTTTTTTATCAAGGTTTCTTCCTTTGAGATTGAGCGTAACTTTTTCTTTTGCACTTGTCATCTCTTCTGAAACTATGGAGATGCTGCCTTTTGTAATAACACAATTATGGTCACCACCGTTTAGTTTTTCTGTAAATTTACTACCTGAAGCAGAACCGGAAACAATACGACCTAATGTTGTTATTATTTCACCAAGAAAATCATGACTATCAAGTTGATTAGACGAGGAATCAATATCATAAATACCAAATCTAAGATGCTGTTGTTCTTCAAATCGATAATTAATTGCAATTCGCTTCACAAATTCAGGATCATTTGAATTTTGAATCTGTTCAGTTCTATCAAATTCATGCCATACTAAATCTCCTTTGCTGTCTTTATTACCAAGGGAGATAACAGCAATAGGATCAGATTTTGAAAAGGTATCTTTACACATTAAGTCAGTACATGAGATGTTTAATTCAACTTTGCTTGTTGGCATAGAAGATGCCACACCTTGCTGATTCTGTGCTCCTTGATAGTACGCTTGGTTTGGTGGTGGTTGCATTGGCATGTTACCAGGAGGATAAGGTTGATTCCCAGGTGGATATGCCATCTTTATCAGTAAAATACTACTACACGTTGTCGCAGTGGATGAAAGTAGAAGATAGGATGCTGAAGTAACAGCGTAATAGTCAAAATATAGAAACAGTGACAATCAAAACTCCGCGTCTTCGTTTGAGGAGCCTCACTCCGTTATCGCAAGAGAGGCGTTTTGTAAATGGTAGACGATTGCACGTTTCCACGCATTGTTTTATTTTGATTTTACTGTTTTTATTTGACTGTTATTCCTTTATTTTGACGATCTATACATGTACAAAGAGTCGTTATTGATCAATTGTTTCTTATCAAGCAATTATTTTTAAAATATTCGATGCCTTCCAAGAGAAATAAGCGCCGTAAGTTTGGAAAGAAGACAGACGAATGGAAACCTAGGAATCCGGTTCCTGAAGGAACCAGAAATTCAACGGTAAGATTTCCTACTTGGATAATTACCACATAGACATAGGCAACGTACATCGCTTATGTATCTCTGTTGAATAATTCTCCATATAATGATTATATAATCAACAGCGGCTGTCAGCAACAGACTAACTAACAGTTAAACAGTAGCCTAAGCCTATCCTATGATCATAGTTCATAGGCAATCTGCAACTGCAATCATAGCCCCAGCGGCCAAGGGCATAGCCTAACTATTAAACTTAAATTAGTGAGACGTGAGGCTAATGACTGTAATTACAATGACTGTTGGAATGGCATTATCATTATTAGACAAGCTTTAATGAATTTAAACTAACTTTAACTAATTACCGTAGCCCTACAACTACAAGCCTAGCCGGTCTGCAAAGAATGACAGATCCCGGGCCAGTTTGCAGAGAGTAGCAAAAAATTTGCAATAAGAGAAAGAAAAACAAAGTGACGAAAGTAGAAATGTGAACACTAATGTTGTAAGTGGGCAATTCCATAAAAGGTGAAACCTCAGGGTAAAAATTTCAAATTCAAAATTTTTCAATAAAATTGATATGTATGGGTTGGTACATACTTCAATCGTCATAATGTATACTTTTTGTTTCGTTTTGATGGCCAATATGAAATATTTTCGAGAAAAACGCGAGCACGCGCTGAAAATGTCCTTGTCCCGCGACGATTTAAACGATAAATAAAACACCAATCATTCATACGAAATCGAAGGAATCTAAAATTAAAGCCGTGGATCCAATACAAGCATTAATCACTTTTTACGTTAATGAAAAATATAAATCGATTCCTTGAACTAAAACCAAATTGCAGAGCTTTCTTTCTTCGGCCAGCCGTCCGTGTTTCCATTACACCAAAAATGCCAAAAGTTGACATAACAAGATAATGGAGCTCCGAAATAAAAATCATTTCCGTATGCAAAGCATCTTTCTTAGGATACAATAGATGACGTGTTTGCTTTTTTCGTAGTTGCCACAGAAACGTCATAAATCAACATTAATTTTGCATATTTCCGTGACATTTCTCTACTGAGCTGACTTTCTTCTATTTTTGTTGTCATTTCAAATTGTAGCCTGACACCAGCGTTGGTGTCGATGGACGGAGCAGTTCACTATTCGGTGGCTCTGATCACAGGGAATTTTACATATGTGGTGTAAAGGTGTTGCCATTTTTTCAAATACCAACACCAACACCTACTTTATAATGACATTCGACGCGTGACGATTGTGGTCTTCGACTGTGAGGACTTCAATCAAAAGAAATGAAAGTGCCATTACAAAAGACGCAACATGTTTGCATTCACGCTGCTTTCCGCCCACTGTCATGTCGCGCAAGGTTTGGATTTTTACATTTTGCAGCATGTTTGGATGCTCGTTACCAAAACATGGGGAGTTGTCAGAATGAATTTGACTTTTAATCAACTTACAACAACTATAAATATTTGTGTCGTCTAATTTTCATGAAGAAAGATGAATGTTTGATTATTCTAGAAAGCTAAAGTGTCATACAAGGTTGGGAGGTAAATGATGAAAAAACGGTCATCTTGCCAACTGTCAAGAAAGAAGTGTCATATGCAAGGGCTGCCACGACATTTGACTTTAAAAAAGAGCAAATCAAGATGATGTGTGGCCTTAAATGGCTTGATGGTAAATTAGCAATTTTGTTGCATGACCGTATAGAATGGGAATCGTTTGGTAGAGACGAGTTTCATGATTTTTTTGCATATGTTTGTGAATTGTCTCATGTTCAATCTTCTGTAGAAAATGATTCCAGGCTCAATCTGCTATCTCATAGTAGCTCAGTAGTTTTCAAGCAATATAGTGAGACCCTGGTGAAGATTTTTTGGCACGGGTTATTGGAGGCAGCAGAACGTTAGATTTTTGATGCGATTAATGAAGCTCTGTTAGAATTCAACCATTGTCAATTAATGTAATTTGAATTTGCTACTGTTTCTTCATTAAACTTGTATTTTAAATTGGCTTCCCAATACTGGAAAAAAGTTGTTGCTCATCTCAGTGTAAAGTAGAGCTGATTGCTCTTTCTTATACAAATAAAGAAATATATACTTCCCTAGGAAAGGAAACGTGAGTTGCTGTTGCCCTCGATGTGGCCCTTGGGGCCAATGAGTGTGAAGCTGTTATCAAATATCAGTGGTGGATTGGTGCATACCTCACCCAGTTTCATGCAGACCGACCATGAAGAAAATGTGAAGCAATATAAAAATGGTGATGAATCAATTGGTATCCCAAAGCATTAATACAATTTATTCACTAATCACCGTGGAAGACCCATGCATAAATATTAAGCAAGTGAAGTTGTGGACTGCTTAGCTTCAGAGCAACTACACTGCCCACGCATAGTTCTATAGGTATTGTAGCCTATTAATTGTAGTCACAAAAGACATATTACTTCTTACTTAACACTTATCATAATAATCTCATTTAATTTCATTTTTCATTTATTTC
This sequence comes from Haliclystus octoradiatus, assembly GCA_916610825.1. Lineage (NCBI taxonomy): Eukaryota > Metazoa > Cnidaria > Staurozoa > Stauromedusae > Haliclystidae > Haliclystus > Haliclystus octoradiatus. The sequence continues at coordinate 16,505,940 of OU744451.1, forward strand.
TTACTCATTTAATCTATAATTACAATACTTGAACAAATTCGAAACTTGATCTTTAGCTTTCTGGGTAGCCTAGTGTCACAGTATGGCGGCGTAATTTTTTGCAATGTAGGTATAGTTAAGCTGAGCCATTTGATGAGGTGACATGACTCAAACTTATTATCAATGACGTATTATCATCTAATTCATCATAAGGTGCACTGTCATGTCATCAGGTAAAACAGGTCTCTATTATGTTCACGCATAGGATCTTTGGTTCACAGACATGTTTGTTAATTCATTCAAAATGCACATGACATTAAAAACATTTGTCACAGATTCGAGTAGCTGAAGCTAAATGATAAAGAATGGTGACAATGATTTCTTAGTTTGAACGTGTATAAGCAGAGATATTTAATGTTGAATCTACCCTATTTTCAATCAGTCACTTTTCCCAAACTCCTAACGATAGTAATAATGAAAGGAGGGCTAACTATAGGAAAAAGGACAATTGAAAACTTTGAAAAATTGTATCTCCATTCATGCGGAATTATAAGTTTGCAACATCCAAGTCAGCCTCCTCCTTTGGGACACTTTTTCTGCTTATTTAACCGAGAAACACATGAGATACAAGGACATTTAGTAGTTGAATAAGCGTTTTTCTGTAGAAAAAGACTCAGACACCTGACAAACACTTGTCACAAATCGAGGTAATGTGAACGTAAAACGGCGGGTGTGTAGTCCAAACCGCAGGCCGCGGAAGATGATTGACAAATTTTTGACAGAAAAAAGTATATCCAACAACTAAAAACCCTTGTATTACATGTATTTCTTAATAAATAATATTTATTTTAAGCTGAAAAGGTGTCCTAGATGTGTGGGCATAGCTGACTTGGACGTTAGAAACTTTTTATTTCGCGCAAAAGGAGAATACGATTTTTTATAATTCTGACTTCACCTTTTTTCTATAAAAAACCTTCTTGTCATTCCGACTGTCGTTCCGAGTTTGGAAAACAGTAAATGATCGTAAATATGGCAGATTCAACATTAAATAGCTTCGCTTATACGCGTTCAAACTAAGAAATCATTGTCACCATTCTTCATCATTTATCTTCAGCGACCCGAATCTATATTAAAAAAATTTCATGTCATCATTGTCATGTGCATTTTAATAAAATTAATAGTAACAATTGAGTATAGCTCTTATATGATTATTCCATTTTTATCAATGATTATCTGTTAAAATTCAAACAAAATTAATATTTAGATTAATAAAACGTTAATAATTTCAATAAGTGGTATGCTTTTCAAATTCCGGTAATCGCCGTAATGGTTGAGCATCTTTGAATCATGGCTAAGACCTTGCCACAGCTCTTAGTACCACCTGTAACGGCATCTGCTAGCTTGATAAACAAGAACATCTCTAACCTTATCCTTATTGTTCAAGACAAATCTGATTCAAAAACCATAACTTCATTTCAAAATGCAATAACATTACCTTTGATGCTGCTTTGGCTTGTGTAAATTTACGTAGAATGTTCTACTATAGATGAGCATTTGTTGGGGTAAATTTCCACTCGGTCCAGTCCTCAGGGGCAGCAACAGTAAGGAAAATTTCCATCTTGGGGGCGCAGCTGCCGTGCTTTGCAGACGGGCGGATACAGGCACCGGCACACCTGTGTAGGCTAAGGCTAACACTATACATTAAGTTGTAATCAACTCACTGTTAAAATATCGGAATTTAAATTTTGGATTCGAATTGTAGGCTATGCTTAATGTATTCATCAATTATGCTATATCCTGTCACATGTCTAATTGTCTATAGAACAAACAAGGTGAGCGGATAGAGCATTGGAAAGACATTGTCAAAGAAAACAAATTATTTGAAACATATTATAAGGTCAGTTGAATTGTTACCTATTCATCTAGTAAATCTCTCTATTGAAATCTATTACTACCTCAGTTACACCGCCCTACCAAAAGTGGTTGTAGCAATCTTCTATTCCTAGAGAATAGTGATATATGATGCAAGACGCTCTCCTAATATGCTGTACCGGTATATCACTTTATTTCATGTTGTATCCCAACATTTCAATAAGTAACAATAGCTAGGCAAATTTCCTGAACGTTAGTTTAGTTACTTTGATTGATCGCTATACATATTTCATCTTCTGTTTTGATTCGATTCATTTTAGAATGATTGTTCATTTGCCGTTTTGAATGGTGCATTGCATCGATTTCACTTTGATGAATCATTTCATATAATATTTTTGTATTTATTCCTCGTAATTGTTGGCTCAACTGATCAAATAAGCATCCTAAATCAAAGCAACATCTGTAGGCCTGGTATTTGATAATGTCGCTTGTTGCTTAATGTAAATTTAATATTTGTAGCTTGTCAGTTATGTAGGCCTGCTGACATTTCTGAGAAATAGATCCGACCAATGTTAACCCGTAACGGCCCAAGTATCCTCACTGAAATAGTCGGCCTTCCGTGTTAAATGTTTGAAAAATTACTAGATTTGCGTACCGTAATAGATATTTTTACTTTTTTGAATTGAGCATTTAGGCTATTTAAAGGAAAAAGGTTTGTGACATTTGTGCAGCCACAATAATTTTATTGATTAAAAAAGAGTTTCAGATTTTCACGACGACGACGAAAATGCTCATGTGACTAAAATTCGATTGTCTCTGTTTGTTGTCTCAGTTGTTAGCACTTTTGGATTAATTAAAACCATTCAAGACGACGATACGTGTCAACAGTGTGAAAAAAGTGTTACAAAATAATAAAGAAAACAAAATTTACAAACAAAACTTTGATGAAAACATTACACGCTTTGTATTTATACTTCTCTCAACTTTCACAAACATGAAGAATTGAATACACATGTAATCAAAAAGATGACAAGGCATGACATGCAACACCGTCAGTCACAAACTTATAAAATCATGGCTTTATACCCATAATAAGATATATTTTTAATTTACCTTGGAAACAAATGAAGAAAACATACATAAACATTTAATAAATACCTTGTAAAATAGTGTTTTAATACCTCACTCACAGCGACGGTCTGTTGAAAAGGGAGCAACCAAAGCTGCCCAGATGCATCTCATGCACATGGCTTTGCAGAAGCATGATGAATTTTTCAGTCACCATGAGGTTTGACGCGCATCTGAAACTCTCTGCTATAATGTTTGTAATCCAGTGCTTCGGTATCTGAGTTAATTCCTACAGTAGTTCTTACATCCTAGAACTTAGATCTACTTACAATGTTAATTCAATCTGTAAGGTTTTTATCATTTATGTTATTATACGCTCCTGATTGTAGCCTCGTCTACTTCTACAGTTGTATTGTCTGATATTTGGCATATATGTGTCCATGACAGTGAAATTGACTACCATACGTTTTCAATAACTTTTCATGAATTCTTTATGATCTGTTTACAAAGTTCACAAGCTCAAGAACTTTTCTTGCAAAGGAGTCAATTAAAATTGTTTGCAGATATCTTTTCTGGTTCATCTGGGTGGCGATTTACTATCATAATGATATGCTGAAAGTGTCGTTCAATAGGAAATCATCTCTAGAACTGATATTAAATCTACTTTGATCTGTTAATAAAAACAAATTATGATTGATTTTTCAAATTTTTTTTCCAGGAGCAACAGATAGTTGACGCAGCAGAATGGGATGAATTTATGACATATTTAAAGAAAGACTTACCTTCAACATTTAGGATTACTGGGACAAAATCGTGAGTCCAAAGTATCAGAAATGTAATCATCCTCGTGATATTTTTTGAAATGCTAAATGCTGACAGTTGTTAAAACTATTTCTTTTCTAGGCATGCAAAGAATCTTGTTCATTACTTGGAGAGCAATTTTGCACCAAAAACTCCCGAGGAAGAAAATAATTGTCCTCGTTTTATTTCACCTATCCGATGGTAAGCTTAATGCAATATACCCATCTCTAGGCCCATGTCTGTAGCAAGCTGACCTCATTTCACAAAATGGCGGGTCCACATCAACTCGTAGACCTATAACCTACAACAGCAACAACTAATTCTTAATGTTTTCAACTTGAGAAGCTTTTTGTCTGTAATTCTGTAGGTATCCTGATGATCTTGCATGGGAAAGTAAATTATCAAAACGAGAAATTAGAAAATCTCCACACCAAGAAAAATTCCATGCGTTTCTTATCAACGAGCAAGACTGTGTGAGTTTCTTATTTGCTGTATTATGTGTAGAGCTTCGATGTGCTTGATGCTACTGCAACCCTATTTGCTATTCTGCACCCTCGTCTGTGTACTCCCTATTCTATCCATTACGGAAGGCGGTGCAGTCAACTCTACCTTGATATATGTGATAAACGCCATTCTATTGTGTGAACCCTGTATGTAAAATGTAGGAATAGCTCAGATGGCAGAGCAGCCAAACTTCACACCTAATCATATCTGATCGACAGCGGCAAAAATCCCTCAAAGTTCAACTCAGTCTTGACTTTATCTAAAACATCAAATGAGTACCATCTAAGGTTGGCAAATGGAATAGTTCAAAGGGAATTGCATTGTTAATAACTGGGGCGCATCGTTGTGCATTGACAATCAAGTCTTATCTGCTATGAAATCTGTTAAAAATGATCTGTAGTGTTGAGGCTGAAATCAATAGAAAGAATTTAACATAATTGCTCTCAGCGAAAAGAACCACTTTTCAAGAAATAGAGGAATGGTATGAGTGCCTTTGGTAAGGCAATACCGTCTCAATTACTTACTATTTTATATAGAAACGACCTGTCTAATATTGTCAATTTATCCATATATTTTAGCTGTCTGTTATATTAAGGTTTTTACTGACATTACACTATCAAACTTCTCACTTGTCGTTATTTAATAAGGCTAATTATGCTTGAACAATGGTATATTTTATCGGTAGACGACAGCACACCAAATTATGTGGATGAATGTATGATAGCTTCCACTCAAGTTAGTTTCCATACTATAATGATCTGATAGAAACACAGAATTCATGGTGCTATCCTCATCTATTATTAGGGTGGAATCAGTCGCCAGGAAGCAGTCAGTATGATTCCTCCATTGTTATTAGATGTACAATCACATCATAAAGTAAGACCAATTATATGTTGTTTTTCAATCCATTGTGAAATTTAGCTTGAGCTTGTATATACTAGGGTATGCTTCATATTCATCATATTCAGGGTCTGCACAAAAGTGATCTAAATCCCAGAAGAGTAGAGCAAATTCAGAAGAAAATTGATCATTTTCTGATTTATAGGCCAAACCTCAACAAAAATTTCAGAAGAAAATGTTGAAAAAGGTTCAGGAAGGCTAAACATTTTGTCAGACACTGATCATAATAAAATCAATATTTCAAGTGTGAGCATTGCTGATGGTTCACCTAGTACTAATCATTAGAACTATTTACCTTATGTATTTATTTATATTGATGTTGATTAACTCTCTGAGGAGTCACACAAACTCTGGAGGGGTACATTTTTCTGGTAGTAGCTGCAGAATATCTAACCGCATGTCAAATTGTAGGGTTATAACATGTAATTACTAAATATTGCTTTGAGACCTATATGCTACCAATTTGTTCAAGTTATAAATCAAACTGTTTCGATATAACTGACAAAACACATGCCCATACAGCTAGCAACACATTGTGACTATTTTGTTCACAATAACAACCAGTGACCAGTGTGGGTGTTTTTATTTTGAAGGTTCTAGATATGTGTGCTGCTCCTGGATCTAAAACTGCACAGATAATTGAAACGATGCATGATACAGCAGGCAATGGATTACCAGGTACCTCAACATTTTAGATAAATTGAACAATTCATCAAGCGCTGTAACGCGATCCAAATGTCAAGCACAGCTTGACGTAAGCGGTAAGCTCTCAATCCGTTCCATACAAACACTTGCTATTTCTGGTATACCATTGTGACGTTCAAGACCTCATTTCGGTCGATTTTGGAAAAGATTTTAATAAATTTACATTCCTAAATTTTTACTGTAGCATCACATAATTTTGATAGTGTTAAATTATATTCTTGTCCGATTGATATGCATTTTAAGTATGAAGAGGTTGACCGCAATTTCGAAGCCCTCCTAGTCTGCTTCAAGCTGTGATACCACATTCCATGTAAGGAGAACAATAGCAGCGCTTGGTGAATTGCATGTAACCTTTATATATATATATTGATTCAATTGAAAATGCAATTTTAGACATACCAAGAGTGACCATTATTAGACAGGTGATTGTTATACAGAGAGTTACAGTACAGAGTGAGTTCCTCGGAAAAGCGGATTTCCTCGTTTGATATCAATTTTACAACTAATACTCTTACTTGTACAAATATTTTTCTATTGTTTTGTCATTTTTCTAAGGATTTTCCTCTCTTTTGAATGAGCTTGAATCTCATGCCTGGCTATAGCAAGTTTGACTGTATAAAGATACAGTTGGGTTTTGACTTCCATTAGAAATAATAGCTGAAATATGAATATCAAGACTTTGCTTTACTTTTCTTATTTATTTGAGCTGATATGTGATTCTAAATATACCTGTTTTACCATAAATTTTTGATGTTTGTTGTTTTTGAAAGATGGACTAGTTATCGCTAATGATTCTGACAGTAAAAGATGCTACATGCTTGTTCATCAAAGCAAAAGACTTCAAACACCTTGTTGTATGATCACAAATCATGACGCTTCATTATATCCATGTATTCGAGTGCACGATGTAAGTGGACCATAATTATAGATTTAAACTTTGTATTGTAGGTTGAATTATATAGCTAATATCTGTGGCTGCTCATACTGAACATGGTGACATTTTACATAGCTAATTCTGTTTGCTGGTCAGAGAAGGTGTTCCAAATATGATCCATGCTGTCTAGACCAAAGCCATCCATTTATATAGTTGGGACATTCAACTTTTGTGGTTCGAAAATCCCCCTTTTCTTTCCATTGAAAACAAGATTTTTGCTTTTGAACAAAAATTTTTCAAATCCATGATATTATTTTTGCGTGCTTTGTTCAAATTTCGCGATCCTGTGTTCAACAGAACGAAAATGCATCCATTAAATCATGTGACTGGCATCTGTGCAATTGGAGCTGAGAACGGCAAGTGAAGGAGTGTCCCAACTCTTGTAAATAAATAACTCTGGTCCAGACAGGAGGGAAGCGTGTTATGTGCACAAACCATTCAAGATTAGAGATATTTGATAGGCACTGCTTAAAGTGCACATGACACCAAACAAATCAAAGCCCTCTTATTATTCCGACTGAGGTTCCGAGTTTTGAAAGAAGTGAATTATTGGTCATAGTGTAGTTTTTACATGAAAATATCTCCGCTCAAATCAAAAATCTTTTTCACCATTATTCCTCATTTAATATCAGCTATTCGAATTTTTGCTAAAATTTGTTGATGTCATCTGCACTTTGAATCTAATATTATTATAATTATAATTAATATTATTATTAATATATTAAAAGAGATAAGATTTGTTATCCTACTTTTATATCAACTACAACTCATGTCCTGATGCATTAGTTTAATGTAAGGCCCTATTTACAATGAGGGTGAGTTAACCCGGTAGGCAAGTTACCAGGTTCTATTGTTTAAGTATGTTCTGTTTACCAGCAGAGCGAGGAACTTAACCCGCCTACCCACGTCCTCGCCCTGAAAGACTGGGTTACCCTAGTAGCCATGTCAATATTGTGCCTTGTAAATAGAACTATTTAGATGAGTACTGTAACTCGTTAAAATTAAGTCAAGTTGAGTTAAAATAAAAAATTGTAGCTTAAATTTCTGATTGTTTCAAACGTTTCTGTTGCTGACGTCTTTTGTTATCTGATCGTTCGATTTCAATGCGCATGCTTAGACTGGCTTTAAATTTTTCAGCTCAGATGGGGGGTTTCTCAGGTTGACCTTGTAAACATCAAAAAGAAATTAACTCGCGCTCCTTGTGAATAGGGCCTGAATAGAATTAATCAGTGTTTTCTGTTCGTGTTTGTTTCTAGCCAGCAACAGATATGGTGAAGCAAATGTTTTTCGATCGCATATTATGCGACGTTCCATGCAGGTATGTCGCATTTGTCAAAGATGCTCCATGTCATATGTTCCATGCATGTATCTATAAACACATGCTTTATCTATGTCAATCATACTTTTAATCCATTTATGTATCTTACTTATGTAGTGGTGATGGAACAATGAGAAAGAATCCATTGGTTTGGAGGAAATGGAATCCTCATCAAGGAATTTCGCTTCATCGGTAAATGCTCATTTTATTAATATAGAGCTAGCCTTTTTGTATAAGTTTTGACTTTTTTATGACAAAAGTTGGCCTGTCATTGTCATGAAATAATATTTGAGTATGCCAAATATTGTCATTTTAAAAATAGAATGTATGATTATTGGGGAATCACTCTAACATACACTCTGTCCTGTATTAAGCCCTGGGCAAACCACGGTAACTTTAGCGCAACAAATTTGTTTTTTGTCTGACGTGTGTGTTTTTTCGTGTTCTGAAACATTCTTTTCAAGAGTGGCTAAACGGACCCGAATAAATCAAGACTGTTCTAGAACAACTCAGACTGAGCTTGAAAGGAAGCCATAGAAAAGCAACAACATTTAATGGGTTCGATAAGTTTCGCACGAAATGGTGCAAAATAAATGATAAAGACGTTGGTATAAAAAAATTCTTGTAAAATGTTTGATGGCAATCAAACACAATGCGAAAACAAAAGACACGATGCAACACAACAGACAAAATCGAAAGAGTGACTCAACGACAAGGATTTTCAATTGATTTAAAAATTGCACAAATGTTGCTGTCTTTTGCCCAAGGCTTTAAATTACACAACAGTTCCTCGGAATAGCAGAACTTTCATTTTTCTATTGACTCAGAAACCAAAGAAACTGACAGCTACAATACTGGTTTTGCTGATTTTGACTGTCATGTATGTATGTTACACTTGAAACCATTATTATCATTGTAGTTTACAAATGCGTATTCTGACACGAGGATTAGAAGTTTTAGCAGTTGGTGGTCGTTTGGTTTATTCAACTTGTTCAATGAATCCTTTAGAAAATGAAGCTGTAGTTGGTACTTTACTGCAACAATCGAAAGGTAAATCATGTAACACCTCAAACGGTATGATGATGAGGTTTGTTTACATTTTCTACTAATGTTATAGTGAACAATGAACTATATTTTCAAATTGTTGTTGAGTTTAATCACATTGTCATATATAGGGTCCGGCCAAAGTAGTAATCCTGCAATCCTAGGTTCCGGAAGGCTAGAGCAAATTCAGAAGAAAATTGATTATTTTATGATTTATTGATCAACTTCAATAAAAACATTCAGAAGAAAATGTTGAAATGCCTCTAGGATTCTAGAAGGCTGAACCTTTTGTCGGACCCTGGTCATACATTTAAAATATGTTGTTGCATTTTCAATTATTTGAGCTTCTCTACTAAACAGACACTTGCAATATTTGTGTTTGATTATGTAGGCTAAATATGATTGTTCAACAAAAAGCCACTCATATGAAACAGGTTCATAAAGTTCATGAACAACTGATCAAAAGTTCTGTTAATTGAGCTCTGGTCAAATGACTTTTTTGTTGTTGGCCTGTATCGACGTGTGTTGAAGAGAAAAAGTAAGTGAGAGGTGGCCAAATTATTTTCTCCGATTTACGCCAACGAAATTCAAGGGTGGACAAATGACTTTATTAGTTTTGCCAATATTATGAATAATCATTAATTAGAATCACTATTTGAAATGTTGGTGTGTTTTTGTTTCAAGGTGCAATACGACTTCTTGATATGTCAACTGAATTACCTGGTTTGAAACGAAGACCTGGTATTACAACTTGGAAGGTAGGAAAGTATTTACAAACGTTTGTATGTGAAGCTTCTGCTTTACCAATCAGTCATGTACTCTAGAGGGCCACTATAGAGAGGTGACTGCTTTGTAATGGTGACCGTTGTGTATCATGTTTGATTGTAGCCCATTGTGCAATTAAGTCAAATTCATTATGTCAAGTAAGTCAAATTAAAATCAATATCATTCGAACTTAATTATAAAGAACTTGTAGAGAATAGAATAAGGTAAAGTGGTAAAAGTAAAGTTTTCGTAAAGTAAAGTAAAGAATGTGTAGTAAATCCCGAGAAACTTATGTTATCAGTGTACCATTGGTTTAGCCTGGTTTAGACATAAGACTTAGGCAAGTCTACCTAGGCTGACCTAGGCTGCATAGAATTTCTTCTGTGTGCCATCTTCTTTTTCTTCTTATGTTTTGTTTGTCTGATTTTTAGGTGCAGAAGCAAGATGGTACTGAAATCAAAACATTTGAAGATGTCGATGTTGGTCCTGAGAAAGGATTTAAAACAACAATGTTCCCACCCTCTCCTGAGGTCTTGAAAGATATTAACTTAGAACGATGGTATGTCATTATATAGCTTCGAAACGCGATATGCTATTTCAATAGCAAAATCATGTTTTAGTTTACTGTAATAACTTAGCCTTTTGTACATCATGTCACCATTCACTCTGACATTTAAATTCTACTCATAACCAATCAACAAAGGCTAGTAATATGCAATCTTAAGAGTATAACCTGGTAGCTTTATCTTGGCTGGTAAATAAAGATCAACTCATTTAGAAAAGGACAGCATTTTAATGTAAGAACATTTTGTTGATAAGATTTCATACATTTTTTGTCTCAGGCTGCTAAATATATTAATGATCAAGGTTAATATAAATTTAGAAATAATGTGAGTGATCACTATCTTTTCACGCAACAGTCATCTAACACCTTTTTCAGCCTAACAATAGGGAAAAATTTGAATTGATTGAGATTAAATCCCAGTGAAATATGTGACTACCAATTCTTGAAATACATATTTTCCATAAAGGGTAACTTTAATAGAATCCACTTTCTAAAGTGTTTGATTTTATAGATGGATGTTTGGGATACTGTAATTGTGATAGGGTAGAGGCTATAACATCTTCGAAATGTAGTGATTAGTTTGATGAAGTGTAGCTTTCCTAATTTCCCAATTTGGGTTTGCGCATGAGTGAGAATGACTATCGAACCAGCAAATCACATGTAGATTACACCCGTTTTTCTTAAGTGGTCTATTGTCTTCTGTTTATAAAATAGATGACACAACCTTGCTAGCGCATCATGGGTTAATGGGCATAATGGGCGTTGTGGAGCTAGGCTAGGTTATTTGACTCCTATGCTATCCTAACTTAATCTATTAAAATTGCATTTGTTTTTGTTTACAGCATGCGTGTTTATCCTCATGACCAAGATACTGGTGCTTTCTTCATTGCTGTGATCGAAAAGACGGATAAACTGCCTTGGCAATCAGCCAAAATATTCGATCCAATTCCTGCATTCAAATATTTACCTTGGGAAGATGTTCCTGATAAAGTATGTTACCAATATTTATTATCTCTTATTTCAATGCTATGAATATTTTGTAGTCAGAAAATGGGAACATTTGTGAAAAGCTTCATGAAATTTTAAGAATTTCGTGAAATAATTATTTTCAGTCAACTCCATGGTTCATGGCTTATTTACAGAATTTTCAAAGTTTGAATTCATCGTGGTCACCCCTGTGAAAACAGTTCAGGAGTTCATGAACAGTTCATGAACAGTTGAGGAAAATTGGAGCCATTTAACGTTCATGAACTGTTCATGAACTCCTGAGCTGTTTTTCGCAGGGGCATGGATTAAGAGTTTTTCTTTTTTTGTTGTTGTGACCAAACTACTATTTTATTTGCATGCAGAATAAATGCTGATTTATCCCCGTCTCTGTATTTAATAAAAACAGCATAATCGTATATAACCTTGAAAATTATTGAAACTACCATTTAGCCTACCCTTACTGCAGTTCGATAATTGTGAGATGTTTTTGGCATCCGTTTGATGAGGAGATTTTGAACTTTGTTTATCCTAGAGTTTCCAAATATAAAAACCAACTAATCAGATTGCAAGTAGCTGATTTCATATTTTATATCAACATTTGCCAGTAATTGATTCCCATGAAAACAGCACTAACTTTAAAAAAATATTTTGTAGATAAACATTGACAATGTGAAGACAAATCTAAAAAGTTTGAGTAAACATTTACAACAAAGGCATGATACAACAGAGTTCGGTTAACTGAATTAACAGAATTCTTCAAATTAAACTCTATCAAGAAAACTTTCATAAGTTCCCTAACATTCATGAACTTCACATACGGTTGTGATGTAGTTTGGTAAGATCTATATCAACGAGGTTGGATAAAGATGATAGAACATGTCTGTATTCTATTTTCAAATCATCCTCTCTGAAAGTCAGCTATCTAAATAGGTAATATTTTCTGCATTGTAGAAAAAGCCAATTTGTTTACGAAGTTATAATCAACCCAAAGATACTGAAATGACTAAAGAAGAAAATATCAATGAAAATAATACATCATCTGCTGATGTAGAAACAAATCAGCAGAAAGAGACAAGTAATGAAGGAACGGCTGCTATTGAACTATCAGAAGCAAGTGCTAGTGGATTTCAAAAACAAGACAATCCATTAGCAAATGAGTAAGTTAAACCTTCAGGGCACAATGTAACTTGCTCATATGCTGTCAAATACTCTAATTAAGATTTAACATATTAGGATAACTAGCACAGATGCTGGGACTTTTCTTAAAAAACTGCAGCAATGCATGTGTTTGAAGTGGATTTGAGGAGGCATGAGACTATAGTGAGACGTCTCATCCCCTGCGAAAAACATTTCAGGAGTTGATGGACAGTTCATGAACAGTTCATTACCCTTAAATAGCCCCAATTTTCATGAACTGTTCATGAACCTTAACGGACAGTTCATAAGTAGTTCATTAACAGTTCATGAACAATTCATAACATTTGACATCCATTTAACGTCGGTGAACATGAACTGTTTTTAGCATGGGAAACTGATCCTCTTCAATGATATTTATTGCTAGAATCATTTTGCATTGCCTGGTCTATGTTTAGGAATTTAAATAATGTCACAAATAAAAGTTTCCTATTTTTTATTTTATTTTTATGTATTCATTGCGCGTTTTTAGGAGCAAGGAACCACCTAAGAAACGCAGTAGGACAACTTTCAAAGAAGAGCCATTTGTTTTTATTAATGATGAAGATCTTCAACTAAAAAGAATCATGTAGGTTTATTTTGATACTTGGTAAATGATGTTAATTAACAGTTCACCTCAGTTCACCAATCTTTTATGAACAATTTATGAAAAATTCATGAACATTGGCTTATAGAAATGTTCATAAACAATAGAAAGCATTTTTTAAGACCTGAAACTTGTGGAAATGGGCTTGTTTAAAGTGTATTTAATGGAGAAATTGCATTAATGTTTCACACAAATGATTGTCTTGGCAATCAATCACAACCATTGTCTTCTTTTCTAAAATATTTCTCATAGAAGTGATGATCTTAATGGTGTTATTATCTGTTGTATCTATTATCCATTTTTTTCAGTGATGATTATGAGTTTTCTTCATCATTTCCTTCAAACCAATTGTTGATTCGATCTTTGGATGGTACAAAACGGAATATCTATTTTGTTTCTAAATGTGTTCGCGATGTTCTTTATTGTAATAAAGAAAAACTGAAGGTATTTTCAAAGCTACAAGTCACTGAACTTTTTTTGTTGCCCATTATTTTATATGTATAGCCTTGACATATTGTTTGCTTGTATTACAATGTATGACTTTTTTGATTGCAATTTTTGGAAAAACGTTACATTTTGTTTTCCCATAAAGCGACTGTAGAATGACCACTATGGGCAGGTGGCCGCTGTATAGAGGTGACCGTTATAACAGGTTTGACTGTAATCAATTTTTAATAGGTCTGCCAGTTACCTTTTTAAAATATGTTTTGATTGTACTCTTTAGGTTATCAATACTGGTGTTAAAGTCATAACACGTTATGGAAATTCAACTGCTAAGTTGTATGATTGTGAATTTCGCTTAGCGCAAGAGGTAAGATTCGATGTACATTACAGCGCCTGCTACCGTACTGTATATACTGTATAGTTTCTGATGAATTTTTGTAGTCTAGTTGAAATAATATGATTACCCTCTTGTGTGAAACATGAGGTAGCGTAATTCTAGCATGTTTCATTTTCGACTCTCATTCTACAAATTCGCTGATTAATTTCATTGAGCACTATACCAAGAACTGGTGTAGAACAATCCCACTATTATTATTATTAGATTTGCTACTAGCCCTGCGTGTAGCTTGCTAATCGTATGTAATGAAAATTCAGCGGTGTCATATTAATTTTTTCGTGTCACTCTTTCTTTGTACGTCATTGAAAACTCATATAGATTCCCGCATAAAATGACGTCATCACGTCGCTGAAGATAAACCAAGTCTATGCTCGATGTTGCGGTGTCATTGGAATTTTTTATGTCACAAAAATGTGAAAAATATGCTGATGCATGCATAAAATACTTCATCACTTCGCTGAATTTGATGTTTGGTAAATTTGGATAATTGCACATCACAATGGCTGTTAATTAACTGTTTGATCACGTCGTAAACCCCTTGTCCAATATGTGGCTGACAGTTATATAGTAACACAAATGTATAATGTATATACAGTCACATTGCATATCTAGAAAGTGCTATCTACAATCATGATCTCATTCCAAAAACAAATTATAATCCTTGTTTATAAATTATAGTTTACTACTTATAGTTTATAAACAAGGATGTAAAGCTTATAAACTATGTTCAAACCTGTAGAGGTAAATCTTCATTAAAGGGTTACTGCCGGCAGCCGTTCAGTAACCCTTTTGTGAAATAAAACATATTTTTACTATTTTTAAACGAATTTAGCATAAAAAATTGGACTGATTAGATTAATTTTCTCCTATAAATCTTTATATCTTTGTCATATTTTGCTTTTCTTCGAATCACAGATCCAGAGTTATACTTTCGAACCACTTTCGAGTCTTCTGAACGCTATCGATTTTGATTGTCACTTTTCTGATTTCTGCTGTTTGTAAGCTTTTGCCGGTTTTGTTGGGCTTTTTTGTATCTATCATCAACAATGCTCACATAATTCAAATTTTTGTTTACAAGTATTTAGAAATTTTGGTTGTTTTTGGTTGTCTCGTGAGTCGTGATCTCCAAATTGTTTTGGCTTGCGTGATCCAAACACGGGAGTTAGACAATCAAATCACAAGAACAGAATTCGAAAATCTATCGAATTTTGCAAAAAGTTCTTCAAAAACGTTATTTGTTACTGAAAATAATCAAACATGTTTATATTTTCTTGGACGTGATTAAACTTTATAAATATTATACCAAATACACAAATATTTCTATGAGATTTTATCAAATATGTAACTATCATTTCCCTATACTTGCAGCATTATTACAATTTGTAACAACTAGTATTATTATTAGTTTCTGGTTTCCCTGTTCATTTATGTTATTATTTCCATTGTTGATAGGGTCTTGATGTTATGCAACGTTTTCTTGGTAACAAACGATGTATAGATGTACTACGGTTTGACGTTGAGTTGCTCTTAAAAGAAACTGAACCATTCATGTCCACTTTATCAGAATCGACTCAGAAAGCTCTTGATAATTGCCGTAAGTATGAAAATGAGAACTTAATATTTGGGATTAATCATCATCAAAGTCGCCTACCAATGTTTAAGACAACTGTCTCCGTCTCCCCTTTTTTCACTATATGAATTTCCATAATTAAAAATAGTTGTTGACCTCAATTGCTGTATATGAATGCTCCCTTGTGGTTTCCTAGTGTCAATTTTCTGTTGATGAATTTGTGTATGGAACGCGGGGGGACTTCCAAATATCGGCCACATGGGGACGTGCCATTTTTAAAGGATGCCTTTTCCACATTATTAGGAAATTTTACGGTGTCAATTCTGACAATCAAGTTGTTCTGTTTGAGGGTAATACCTGAATTTTTTACTTTTAGCATCTGGATCTCTTGTTTTTAAATATTCCTTTCAGTCAAGGTAAGAGTATTTTAATGAGACTATAAATATCTAATGTTAGCAACATTACTATTAACTTGTCTCTGTTCTATAGAGCTTTCAGTAAAAATTTAATTTTTGGAATGTATAGTTTCCATCAACTTTTTCCAACTTTTGTTTTGCTACCTTGAAAGTCAAGTAAATAACAAGAATTATGGACAAATGTGAAGGCTTTTGATCCTGGGCTGATTTGTGTGTATATTTTCCATAAAAATTGTATCAAAGCTCATGACTAATACAGTGTATAATAATAATAATAAAAATTATTTCAAAACAAGCGAAAGAGACCTTAAACTGAATCGAATATTCTCAAAACACGATTTCGCGCAAGAATCAGATATTTCATGGTGTCAAGAAAGTTGCATTAATTGCAAAAAAGTTGTATCCCTAAAAAAACAAACTTTCAGACCTTCTTTCATACCTGAATGTTGAAAATGACGAAAAATGTTCATTAGAACGTGATCTATTTAATTGATCGCCAGGGAAATTTCGGAATAATAATTTAGCCTTTTTTCATTTCAAACTGGTAAACAAGGCTGTGGCATATAATTTTTGCAAACGATTTTCTCCCCCGGTAGAACATCAGTCAATTGAAAGCCTAGGTTTGCAGTACCGCGGTATACATATTATGTCAATGTGAACTAACGGGTTTCATACTAATTCAATCACATAGAAATAACGTTCGATGTGTTCCTGAATTCTAAATGACACGCTTCCAAATTAAATTAAAGCACGGGCAAACAAACTTTGAAAATGACTGACCGATAAGAGAAATTATTTGAAGAATATACATTTGATTGTGTAACAAAGAAGAAGGATGAATTCTTGCTTCTTCGTATACGATCTTGATACAGTTTCCATGTACTTTTTTGCGTTTGCCCGTACTGACTTCATTGTATTTTTGGAAAATATCAAAATCCGTTTTACCTGCCTTAACTCGTTTTAACAATTTTCTAACTCTCCTTTTGATGCCTTTTAAAAAGTAAAGAATACAAAGCGACAAGTACGCTTGCGACGATTGCGACGCTTCGAGTTATGATTATTCATTTTCTGATGAAGGAGAATAAATATGGAGTTTATATGGTTAACAAAGTATAAAAATTGATCTATTTTACATAACCTGTGTGTGTAATTTAAACAATAAATTTTTTACGTAATTTTGCTTCTGAAATCCAGAATTACAGTAGTCATTGTTTTTATTCATTTTTGTACAAATCATGTAAAAAGAAATGATGTAGATACATCTGCTCTGACTAATCTAAATGTATGATAAATCCACCGTTTATCTGTTTATCTTAATATTATAGTACATCGATTGATGGAGAATTGTCTGATTTATGGTTATGTGGTCATAAAGGCAAATCATCTGTGAGAGCAATGACTGCAAAATGTGATCGTTTACATTTCATGCATATTCTTGGAATTGATTACGATGCAAGTAAGTCATCAATGGTCACTGTAGAACAACATTACAAAATATTTCATTGAAATCACCTAATGTCAATCATCATCATCAATTTATTTATTTTACCTCAAATTCTGCATTCACAAAAAATTCAGAAAAGGAAAAAAAGTGTGAAGTTGCGAAAGGCATGTTTTACAGAATGTCGAGCAATGTATTTGTAATTTAGTTATGACCTAGTGTGAGGCTATGATATATAAATATATATGCTTTGCCATAAGATGACTGTACTATAATGAACAAAGAGTGATGTAATCATTTTAATAATCATGTAACATAACCTTTGTCTGGAACATCAATTATCTCTCAAGTTCAAATTCAGAGAAATTCAAAAAGTAACAACTTGGGACTTGATATATTCAAATATAACTCTTATTTTATTTTTAATATTGCACATATGCTTGAAAAACAATTATGTTGAAATCTTCGCATCATATTTTGAAATGATATTCGTAAGAATTTCATTCCAATTGTATTTAATGAAAAATCAGTGACCCATTAAATTAGAAAACAAATCATTGTTGTAGTGAAATTGATGAGAGATAATTGATGTTCCAGACAAAGGTTATGTTACATGATTATCGTGACTCGAGTTTTTTTCAAGTGATTATTAATGATGTATACCGAATAGTTTCCCATATATCTCAAATACTGATTGGCTGAGCAGAGAATCATGCGGAACTGTCATTGATTTATTGTGATACAATACAATTCAATGAAAGTGTGATTAATTCTTGCGAAGAACTCTCAAGGGTGATTAAAGCATTTATATTGATCATTCCCAAATGCCTGCTTTGAGAAATACTATTAATTCATTCATTGTGAAATAGTATTAATTTTGACTTTTTGAAATTGAAAAACATCGAAAAAGAAAATATTTATATCGGGTCCCGATGTAAACATTACATATCGATATTTCGAAAATGATCATGTATTGGCCATATCGAGACCGATATATCGAAAATCCGATACATCGAACAGCACTAGCCATGATGTCTCACAGTTCTCACTGTGATTATGTATATCTCAACAAACCCATTGGGTAGATGTATTTTATCTACAGTATTGAATATTGCAAAATCACACTTTCGGTCCACAGTTGTCATACTAGTTTATCAGAATCAATTTCTCTATTTCATTAAAGGTTTATACTCTAAAGCCAAATCAACAAAGACGGAAACAACCGAAACGTCTGTTGAATCTGTAGTAACATCAACGACTTCAAACGACGACAATGACTCAACACCTAAATTAGGATTATCAGAAACAGTAACAGAAGAAAAACAAAGTGATGACGTAAACGATGACGATTGCTCAACTGCTAAACCAAAAGTAGAAGAAACTGCAATTAGTAATTTAGAATAATTATATGACTTTTGATGACTACAATTCAATGTAAATGTTCCATCTTTGATCAAGTTTGTATTGAATAAAAAGTATTTCATTAACTTGAGACTTACAATATTATCCTGCGATATGACTGTGGCCTGCATAATAAAATCATAATTCAGTCATGGAAAAGAATCTTAATACAATATGTCATTAAATTTGGTTTACATAGGCGTACTCGCATTTTTCGAAGTCTAAGTTTGAATTGATTTTTTGGAGAAATTAAAACATTAATAAAGTTGTTTCATTTCAAGCATACAAGACATTGATAATGTGAGTAACATTACATAAGCAAATTTGAATAATATAATGAATACATTCTTCAAGATAGTTAATTCCAGTAATTCTATGTATGCAACCTCATTTCTTCCTAATTATTCTATGCAAAAGAAAACTATAAATGAGATCATTTATTTCCATTTTTTATTTTTCGGAAAGTTGCTGACCAAATCTCTTCAATCTTCATATATAGAGTGTTCTACCATGATCGTAATTCATTTTTTATAAGTGATATATAGAAATAGTTATGACATCATCTTCTCAGGGAGTGTTCTTTCATTTTTCAATGGATTAGAGATTAAACACGATTTAGCTTTTTCGGGATATTTATCAGCCTATGGTACTCATTTCCTTCCATGAGTCAGCATATTTCATGATTTGCTCACTCCAGAAAGTTTCCAAATCAATTTTTAGTTGACTCTTGTATTTTATAACGCCATTGAAATGCACTTCTATGTTTCTTTCTTCATATTTTTCATAGGATCTTTCAATGGCTTGGGACCCGTAAGAATCGGAACATTAGGGTTACCACATCTGTGTTTAGGAAGAAGATCTGCTCGCATTTGACTATATATGATGCTTTGTTGAATCCGGAGATTGGAATGGTTTACATTCTGCTTTCTTGAATGTCATTTGTCGTTTGATAATTGTCTTTGCACTAAATCTTGCCTTATCATAAAATACCTTACAATAATCACGAAGAAGTGTAACGTATGCTTTGAATTCGGACACGTTATTATCTTTTACCTTAAAATACATTTGCTGTGTCACAATTTGAATGAAGATTGAAGCGTATTCCCTAAATAGCACGATTTCCATCTCTAATGGCAAGATGTCTTCATCGGTAAGAGAAATTCGGCTTATTTTCCCAACTGCGTTTAAGAACAACATCTCCGTGCATGTTGACTGTTCTTGAAGATCTGAACATTTTTTAATGCCCTTTAGAAACTCTTTTAAATACTTCTCCAATTCATCAGATTATATTTCATCATAGCTTAAAGAGAACTGCTTCAATTGATCAAACCCATGTTGTATCTGTTTGAGGTACATTTCAATGTCGTCGTTGTTTTCAACATCAACCATCATCCATTTGAAAGGGAGGATGCTTGTTAAATCTGTTCCAACATTTTCTAATATCTCGTTCATGACCTCTACCGTCTGTTATCCAATCCAACGAAGCCTCTGATATAGTCCATTCGAACTCTGTTTCAGTGTAAGCACCTTTATATTCACGAAATCTGTTCCCGTAATGACATTTCGTTTCGTAAAAAAACATGCAGTATTTGGATCTATATCAGGAATCATGTATGTAGGTTTTTCTTCTGTGCTAGTACGTTGTACTGATAATACAAGCCAGGTAACGCAAATAACAAATCGTCTCATTCTTACGGATTTCTAATAGAACAGGAAAATTGGTTGTTACAGAAATCTACCACCTTATACTTTGAAACCTTTGTTGAAGTAAGCTTTGACAGTTTGTTTATTTTATAATCACATTGAAAGTGGACGCTGTAAACTTGTAATTGCACACGTCATGGTAATTGTTTGTGGTTTTGAACAGTAGAAAATCAATAAACTAGCTTGCAGCTTTGTGGTTGGTAGGGTGGTTGGTAGGTAGTAAGCGGGCTCTTTCTTCTGGGGAGTCTGCTACTGCCAATAGCTTCCACTCGTTGAGCTGTGGCAGCAGCAGCACCATCCCATTATTTCTGTTTCGAGGAAAGGACATGAGACGTAACGGTTGTCTTACTCTTCCAGATGTCGATACCATCATCAAGACCAGATTCAGTAAACTATGTGAGAGGAAGGCTGAAGCGGAGAGGTCCATAGCAGATTGAATTTTGTAGATCACCGGAGGCAACAGGAAGCGATGCTTGTATCCATGATGATTTATCCAGCTGGATGTTTAATATTTGACTCAAAGACGATTGAATGAGTTTATCCCATTCTATCAATAGTGGGTGGTCGTAGCAAGGCAAGCTCCGTAGCAGATGAAGCATTTTGGGAAGTACCAAACGCGTGTCTGAGAGGAAAGGGTGCTTGCTGAGGCTTGTTGACGTGAGCAAATGGTTTCTAGCTTTACTATTTTGGTAAGAATTGTTTTTTCAGCCAGCTTTCTATTTGGGCTCAAAAAGAGATAGCTGGTCTTTGTTAACTGTCTGGAAGTCTTCCATAGGACCTGTTGGAACGAAACAATAATCGCCAGATACAATTTCATTTTTGAAGCAGTTCAATTCCAGGCGGATAATCTTTCCAGGCTTTGTGATTGTTTCTACGTCCTTCATGATGATCTCGGATGGGCCTGTCAATATGCAGTCAGGGCCGTCCCTAGCGTGGGGGTATTGGGGGTGTGACACCCCCAGGCGACTGACTTGGTCAGTCGGTAAATCTTCCTTGAAATTTCTCCAGTCGGCAAAAGAGGGAAGAAATGGTAAAGGAATATTGTGATGTTAACTTTCTAAGAGTAGAAATAAGAGAGTTCTTTTAATTCTTGTCCATTTTGTCATGTCCACACAAATCATGAATACTTTTGAGAGACAATCATCTTCAACTTTTGCTGTTTGATCAGGACAGACGAGAAAAATGTTGGGCCCGTTGGGATCTCTTCAAAACATAGCTCGAAAATGTTTCATCCCTATACGCTCGACGAATATTCCGATGATGGCTTTAGGTCAATGTACAATTTAAACACGTATGGCATACCTTGGTGAGGCGGATTCAGTTTGACAACAATGTCGTATGGATGCAATTTTTCCATGAAGCAATATGTTGTGTCGGCTGCTGCCTCTATTCCATTAGGGATGCCGCAGTTGAGGGATATTAATTACATAACTGAGAGAACACACTTATAATTGTAGTTCAGCCACACCTCTACAGATGCAACTTTATGTTTACCGCGAAGCAATATACATTGAACACGTGACCAATCACGTGACACTACAGTGTCATATTCATATATGTTGGTTAAGCGGACAATGAACAATCGACGATTCAAAAATACTGTAGCGTATACATGTATGCAGAGAAGAGGTGCAACAAATATAAAGAGGATACCGGTCAAATAATTGAATCAATTATGGAATTGAAGTGAGCTAACAAAAATGATGCCGCTGAAACATACTATATGGTCTCTAATAACATGATGGAGTGTATATCTACTATATAAACGTCGATGTATGTCTGTCTGTATCAACTGTATTCGACATTCACGCTTCCATGGTAAACGTATCAAATCCATACTTTCCGTGGGTATCTTATAATTTTTTGCGCCAACATAGGCCATGTTTTATGTTCATTTCTTTATATTCCTTCAATTGACGGCCCGAAGCGTATTTTTTCGTAGGATTTCTCTTGCGGCTCCATAGAAAGAACGAATTACATTCCCATGTTCGTCAAGCAATATCTTCACACCCGACTGACCTTCGGTTCTATTGTTTATTTATCATCTGGGCTAACTTCTAGCAATCAAATTCTCTACTTTTTTTTATTTCCAAATTTCACCCAGAGCAGCGGGTTCACCTCACTAGTATATATATATTAACAAAATACTAGTTATTTTTATCCTCTTATATAATGCTATTGTTTGCTTATCTATTAAATTGTGTTTATCTGTTTGTGGTCTTTCTGCGACTTGTAGGAATTATACGAACGAAAATTCGATCTCTTTGATACATCTGCTATCAGAGAAGCCCTTTCAGAGAGGTTAATGACATTGCAGCAACGAAACATTCCCTCGACCATCAAACCAAAAAGTTTGGAGAAAGCTGATATTTTTAATGAAAGAATATTGCAATCGTTCTACCTGGGGTTGCAGCTTATGCGCGAGGAAAAAACGACATATATTTTCTACCGCGCTATATTCGAAATTGAGGCGATAAGAACACATGTATCATAGGATTTGGAATGACAAATCACTCAGCGATATAACTATGTGGTCTATATGGTCTGTTACGACAACGGGACAGATTTTTGAAAGACGTGGTAAGTGAATGGACAAACAACAGTCACTGTAGACTAATCCTCAAAATAATTATTACAATGACTGGTGCAAATTTTACGTACTCCGAAATTCGTGTAATTGCCAATCGATCCAGTGAAGAGGATCTACGTTCTACGTTGTTTTAAACATCCATGAACGTGCGACGACAATTCAGCTATTCAACGTGACAGAATCGAAGATCTCAAGCGGAATAAACATATATTTGTCTCGGAGGTCATCAAGAACTACGAACTTTGCAGAATTACAGACAGATATATTTTCAAATAAATACACATATGCATCATGCTTGCCCAAACATATCTTTCTCTTACCTTACCTTCTACGCCTTGATCATCTATGCTTTGTCATTAAAATCTTGCTATTATTTTCCATTACAAATAGCATAACGTCCATAACGGTATTGGTCAACATCAATGCAACAATTGTAAAATATTATCCCTGAGCACAGCTGGCAGTCTATAGAGCGTCATTATGATTGTCATTCTGGCATTCCTAAGTAATTTAGCAGATTTTGCTCTAAGTGATTTGTCAGAAGGAGAACTTGGACACGCTATCAATTAGGTTATATAACTTCTCAGAAGAGGAAACAAGAACAACATATATATCCAGGTATACTATTACAACAATTAATTACCAAAACAGCATCTACTCGTCAACAGCAAAAACATCCTGAAGCAATTCTATTATTTACATCAACAAACAACAACAAAATCTTGAACAACAGCAACATCAAACAGATGATGGTTGGTTGTGATAACGTTCTTGATGAGCTTCGAGCCATGAGTAACAAAGATGTTCCATCTTTTTACCAGTAGCGACAACAACAACAACAAGAAAATATGGAACAAAAGCATAATCAAACAGATGACGATGATGATGGTATGAATTGTTGTCGTGATGTTTATAGTGACAACCCTCTAGAACTCCGAAATCTCTTGAATGGTGACAATGTACCAACGTTCAGTCATTATTAACCCTGAGTATGATATCGTTCCTCAATTTCAAGAACAAGAAAAGAAAAGAAAACACGAATATGATGAATAAGAATAAGACCGCAAGAATATGTTGGGAGAAAGTGAAGATGATGAAAGCAATGATGGTGGTGACGAGGATGATGATGATAGTGGGCCACAGTATAGATTAGATTTCAAATGATTTGATAGGATTACAACTCCAGCGTTTGGATAATGGGCTTGAAGAAAGAGAAGAAGAAGGGCATGGAACAGAAGGATAATATTGAGGTAATTACTATTTGATGGCATGCACTTGAAAGGTACGACATATTGCACTGCTGAACGGCATTCCATTACTTTTTTTGGAAATCAAATATCTCGACTTCACAATCCAATGGGTTCTTAACATAAAATAAATGAATTTCGAATATTCTACATCATTTGTCTCATTGGTGAGTCACCAACAAGTTGAGTGGTAATTAGAATCTATTAATTTGTAAATAATAACATTTTCTGTAAGTAATTCACAGTCATTGTTGTTCTACAGAAATAAAAATTAATCCATCCAATGGTACATGCCGACTGCTGTAGTCACCTCTTAAAAGCTTTAATTGTGAAATACGATGCTCGCAGAGCCTATTCAGAAGAACTGCATAAGAACAATGGCCTTCTAAGCATTAAAAATGAAGAAACATTTTAAGAGGGTCAGACTATCTAACATCTCCTCGCAATATTGATGTCAGTTCTATCCAGGTTCTATCGCATATCCTGTGGCATTGAAATAAATCGATGCATTTGATAACGACTTTTAATGAAAGTTGTTGGATACGAAGAGCAAAAACCAGCTCCTTCCCCATATATTAGCAAATAGCTGGAAGAAACTCCAATTATCATTGACCCTCTTTACATCATTACCAACACGGAGCAGCATTATCTCGCTATCACATCTTTATCTCGATTTCTGTCTTTGCAATATACAACCAATCACATCGAACTTTGCCTTCCAGTTGAAGTAAAAAATGATCATGTCTAGTCAATTCCCGGGAAAATTCAAAAGACAAAAATAAAAATCAACTAGCTGTGCATTGTGTATATGAGATCCAAAGGCTGATTACTGTAATAAAGACTACGACTTGATAAATTTCTCATCCCATTTTGTTAGTTTGTCAAACATCCAAGGGAGAACAACCTCTATAGCTAGAATTGCATCAAAGAGATGATTAAATTAACAACCTAGAAATCCTCTTAATCTCAGATGTACATCCTGTTAATTAATAATCATTAAGAATTTCATGACTTGACTAATTTAGTTTCAATACTACACAATATAATACAATTATTATTTACATGTGTGATAATTATATTTATGGTCTATTTTATCTTAAGTTATTACGATTCAACGTGACAAACGTTATCAAATAATGCGTTGCATATTAATGACGGTCAATCTTTTCTAGAATTTCATCAGCTTTGGTACCCATTTCCTTCCATGAATTTGCATACCTTATCATTTGATTGTCCCAAAACGTCACCAGAGCTTGCTTCAGATTTTTCTTGTAATCTTTCTTATACTTTAATATACATTTGTGCATCTCTTCTTCCATCTCATTCCTCTTTGACTTCAATACTGGAATAGGACTAGGATTCCCACATTTTTGATTGGGAAAAAATGTTTGTTCACAATCAAGATACTCTTGTTTGTTCGATATACCGTAGTCTACAAGATTACACACTGCCCCCTTGAATTTCATTTGTCCTTTCATAACTGCAATTGTATTAAATATTGCCTTGTCATAGAGTAGATTGGCAAAATAGCGAAGAAGACCAGCATAAGCTTTAAAATCAGGCATATTAATAGCTATACTTTTAAAATACATTTGTTGTGTTATTATTCGAAGGAAAATTGAAGAATACTCTCGGAAAAACACAAGAGTGATCTCTTGCGGCAAAGTATATTCGTTATTGAGAAACAACGCAACAAATTTCCCAACAAAGTTTAAGAATAATGTTTCTGTGCATGTTGACTTCTTTTCAAGTTCTGAGCAGTTTTTAACGTTTTCTAGAACATTTCTCAGCTCATTCTTCAACTTATCAGAATGTATTTTCTCGTAAGCTACTGTAAACTTTTTCAATTGATCTAACTTGTGTTGAATCTGTTTGAGGTACATTTCAACGTCGTCGCTGTTTTCAACATCAACCATCACCCATTTGAAAGGGAGTTTCGTTAAATCTGATCCTACATTTTCTAATAGTTCACTCATAACCTCTTTCCCAGCTGCTACCCAATTTAACGAGGCATTCGATAATTTTGATTCATATTTGATATCATTATATGCATTCGTATATTTACGAAATATGTCGTCTCTGTAATCGCATAATCCTTGGGACATTGTGCATACCCATTCTGCAGAGGGCAAATTCAAGCTGGCTTTATTTCTGTCTACAAACAGTAGAATCCAGATAATGGAAATAAAAGTATTTACCATTCTTCCAAACCAGATTATAATAACATATGTAATATAGACTTACTTCTCTTTAGGATTTAGTTGGCGTAGTAGCCCATAATGATTAATTAATTGGTTATATCAAAGATTTTTTTCAAACGAAGCTTTGGCTTTGTATGATGTGTTGTTCTCGTTCAAACTCGTTCAACGATCACATTATGTAAGTTCAGTATAAACCTCTTCATCTGTAACAACATTGGTTTAATGGAAAATTGAAATATGTTGGAATTGCCTTGGATGATATAATTGTACAGGTATAAGCCTTTGTTTGTGGCTTTCAATGGTCGGAATCGCTGAACCTTACTTACTATAGGAGCTTTATCACAACAGTCGAACTCGGTTAATATCCCCCCTTCCGTGCAAGCAAAAAGCGAGACATTATCCGAGGTGGGATATTATCCGATTTGAGAAAAAACAAAGGAAATTCATCAAAACAAAGGAATGCAGTTCATTGTTAACAAATGCTATTCAATCAAAATAAGTAAAATAATAAATACTAGGGATAACCATAGAATGATTTCAAAATAAGTCCAATAACACAGATATATTAAAAGTTTCGTTTAGTTTCTTCTTCTTGATCACGAAATTCTTCGTATGTGATTCTACGAAGCGTGCAATGAAATATAGTACGCATGCGTTGATAACACTCGCACACGTGACCTACATCCTACGCTGGCATCCTGACCATAGACATAATAGATATAGACTGCTGATGGGGTCACGTGACGTGTGGCACTCATGGACAACCAAAATGGTTGACTGATCTATAAGTCCCGCTTTGATATACCGCAATTTGACGAGCGGTAAGCGGTGTCACTTACCAACATATCAAAATCGTCAAAGTAAATACCGTAAAGGTAAACGGAAAATTCAACTCGCGTCAGCTCTATTTAGTATCCAGTCTACTTTTTCAATGCTATCGACGCGGCTGCGTTTTCTGCGTAAAACTACTTGGCGTTTTAGTTGACGTTCATAACTTCATATTGAGCTTTTAATCATGGCGATGGCGGTTTAAACTTTGCAGTTTCCAGATTTTGTAAGAATGAAATTGTTGGAAACACAATGTAAAATTGTTTGAAATGATGGAATCAGTACAGCTTTATATGCAACAAAGTATTTATTTTTATGAAGAAGATATATTTAACTGAGATGAGATTCAAACCATCAATAGATCAATAGATGGCTCTGTGTGCCACATGCCCCTGTACTTCACTTGACCTGCGGCTGCTGCGTATAGGTAAGTAAAAAATGTAAAAAATGTAAAAATAAGGTCATGTAAAAAATGTAAAAAATGACATGTAAAAAATATGACATGTAAAAAAATATGACACGTAAAAAATAAAAAAATAAGGTCAAAAAGTGATGCGCTCATTTCGGAAAAATGAAATGACCAATCACAGCCAAGCATCTGTGACGTATCTTGGATCTATGCAGTGATTGGTATAATTACTTAATTTATGAAATTATTTCGTGACGTATATCATGAGACAACTTCCAACTCCTTCAAGAGCAAATTATTCAAACGAGTTTCAAACAAGCTGTTTTATTCGAGTCACAAACAAAGAAAGATGTTTCTTCAAAGTGTTAAAATGTTTATTCTTATTTAAAACAATCAATGTTGTCGATGTCATGTCCGATATCAAGTTCGAAGTGATGATTATTTTCACAACAAAGGTAAACGCTAACATTGAAACGATTATCATTTTTTTTAAATTCAAAGAAACGGGACGTTAAACGAGTTTCATAACAAAACGGGTTTGAAAAAGCGGGATATTAAGCGAGGTGGGATATTAACCGAGTTTGACTGTAATATCATTAATTTTTTATTTGAGAAGTATAAAACAACCTATCTAATATGCAACAGCATGATGATTCTATAATACCCATATTTAATGATGGATAGCAGACCTTTAAATTTAGGCTCAGCTGAATATATTACAGTATCATTTAAATATAAATTGTACCGTATACTCTCTAAAGGATGCATAATGCGGAAAAGATGACATGCATCGTTCGCATATAGAATCATCTTGTGAAGAAAATCAATGAAGATGGATTAATGTCGAATAACCTACAAACATTTGTTTAATGTTAAGTTCTCAAATTTGGGAGGGGATTAAAAAAGAGGTGCCAATTTTAATCCTGCAGCTTTTCCTCCAAATGTTTTTTCTCCTCATATTGAAGATACTTTGAATATTTTTCCAGGCAGGCACTATTATGTACCTAACTATTCCTTTGTCAGTTAATTACTTCTGATAACATAGCTTTCTTAACCTTAATATTTTTTTTATAAAGGTCACATGTAAGTGAGGATACCCTTGAAAACATCCTCCTTTGTTCATTTGCCTGTTAGCCATTGTGCTACAAAATACATACATATGTAGGAACCTTCCTGAACCATCTAGAACATTCTAGAACATAGGAGAGCCTACATGACTCCCAGCATGACTCACAATGACCATGCATGATCTAGCAGCTTCTAGCATTTATCTAAACACTATAAATACAGTAAATGAAAACTATGAGAACTTAAAGTGGGAATAAACCCCCAGACTATCTTTACATATGTAGTAGAACCCGACGTGAAAAAAACAATGGCGTAATTTTTTTTTCGATCTGGAAATTGTTTCTTGGTGAAAAATGCCTACAAAGTGGTGTTTTGACCCAAATGTCGCTGAGGAAAAAAAAGGGATTGGATCTAGCTTTATGACGACAAAGTCACAAGTCGTGCGGTTTTTCTAATAGACTTTAGATCGGATTAATCACGCGATGTTTCGTTTGAGATGGCGTAGCTCTGTAACGGCAATCTATTTTTATCTCCCACAAAACTGAGGTAAGGAAGAACATATAAACTCAAGAGTAGCAAAATTCCAGATGATTTGATGATTTTAAAGTTCACGAATTTGAAGAAAATAAAAATCAGAAAATGTTTCATTCGTAGCGCGCGTTAGACAGATTATATTTTGACATATCATTCTCACACATATTTAGCACATATCAAAAGATTCTCTGGTGACCACAATAGCTAGCTAAGTAGAATTTATTGATGTAAGCATATGTCTGAACTGAAAATGGAGTATTCTTTTGAGGGTAAAAAGCAAAATGTATGGCGGAAAACGCTATTAACCGTTGGTTTATAGTCCTCTTTTCACAGAAACGAAATCTGTCCATCTGATTTTTCGTCTCTGTAGAAAGGTATTTTGTGCAAAGTAGCTTCTGCCACTGTATTACCGCATCCTATAAACTACGGATTGTGACATGATGCTAACATGTTCTACTTTCTAGCAAAGGAATGAATACTAGCTAGTATGGTAAAAAATTGATCGCGTATGTATAATCAGGAACGAGACTTCACATTGCAAAACCCTAATTTTGTTAATCAGATAACGTTGATGGAGAGGGTAACAATTTATGCAATGAAGATATACTGCAAAACAGAAAAATGATAGAATATGCATTACTGTAGTTCTAGTATATGGCTGTAAACTTGAATAAGAACGTCCAAGCCCTCATATCATTTTTGTACTATTTTCCGAAAAGCGAACCGGCGCAGAGCGTTCTCAACGGCTTGCAAGATATTTTATAGAATTTACAGTGTAATGTACTGAAGAATTTTCGATGGTTTTATAATAATTGAATGCTTGATGAATGAATGATGAACACTTTGTTAGAGTATTGAGTATAATATATCTATCTACAGTCGTATATAAACTATACGATTACATGGTTTAAGTTTTACTAGACAAACATCAATTTCAAACTTGAACTTTGAAATAATAATTGAAAAATGTCTATTTAATAATTTAGTAATACTTAAATAAATCCGAAAAAGTACAATTAATACTTTGCAGTACCATCTATCTCGAGGAAAAGTCGTCTGTGCATGACTGTGCAAATAGAGACAGGCTACATTCACATCTAGATCATGAAAAGGATATCTTGTAGAAAAATTTACTCAAGAACAACTTGCAGATGAGTTAAAAATAGTTATAACTTATAGAAAAGCATTTATCTAAACACTATAAATACAGTAAATGAAAACTATGAGAACTTAATGTACAGTCTACTATCAACATGTCAACTTGGAATTAAAAAATTATTCATAAGAAGAAATATACAAATCAATTCAACCTACGTTGTTATTATTATTTCTTCAACATAATTCTACAGTTCTCATCACATACATACATACATGACATTTCTTTATTGAACCATTTTTGAAAATTGATAACAGCTTCTTCGGCCTCACATCAACCTTTTATGCTCATTGAAAACAATAGCTTTAAAAGATGCCCCCACCCAAATGCCCAACCATTTTAAGTTACACCCAGGCTTTCAATGTAACAGTATTTATGTACGATTGGTGTGAACGATTGTGTGAATACTTCACATCTCTTTTTCTCGTTATTTATATATAAGTTGTGTGTTATCTTTCAATCCTTCTTTACATATCATTTCTTTGTATTTTGTGACTCAATCCTAAGGACTCAGTCATACGCCCATCCTTTCCCATTGAACACATTGTGTTTGCGGTCGTGTAACTTACATTTTGATATTTCCTGGTTATTATAATTCAGAATTGTATGCGTTTAATTAAAATGTAACGACAGTAGCGATTTCATTCTAGAAATATGCGATGTGTAAAATCTGTGTACACACCAATATCAACATACCCCACGGCTATGGACTGGACTTCTGGCAGAACACAAACGACAATGCTTCCCGCTTTCAGTTTCTATTGAAGTGAGTGGAAGGGAGGGGTCAGGGGAATAATTGCCCTTATGTCATTCACGAATTAATGAATTTTACACACATTGGAAGGGTAAAACATTAAAGGTTATACATCACCTGTCATGGTCGGATCCGGCGTAAAATTGCGGGGAATCGGTACAAGCTGTACGATGCTGACAATAATATGCCCGGCATACTATGGCCAGAGACTATGGCATATCGCGGACCATATTCTCGATGGTGTGTAATTGAATAAATATTAGTATATTATACTAGTAATAGCACGTTCATCATACATTTGGTAAAATATAAATCGCTTAATTACACAAAACCAACTGCTCTTTATTAGAAATTGCCATAGCTCCCCACTTTAGAAATAATTTTTCAGGCATCCCATTTGATAAATGTAAGCATTACAGAAGGAAAATCTCTTACATGACGTCATTGATGTCACACCTTCCAAAACGAGACCAATCCGCAATGTTTATGTGCGGAGAAGACCTTTCGACATCTTTCGCCTTCCTTTCAGAAACGGGTGTATTTTGATTTGTTTGCGAAAGCGATGTAATTATTTTATGTTTACATTGTTACTGAGTCATCTCGCTGAAAGCAAGTGATCTTGGTTACTTAGAATATTGTAATGGCTTGCTTTAATCACTGAAGTAATTATATGTTGATATATTATTGCGAATCTTCGTTGGTCAGTGTTGTTGACACCTTAAAATATCCAACCAAAGATGGATGCCATGGAAGAAATCAAGACAGATTTGGCAGGTCAGTAGGTTCAACTGTTTTTCTGGTTGACTAATCTTGCAAAGCTGCGAATCCTGCACAGACCGAGGTTTTCATGTAATCTTCAAAAGGGGCTATGCCCACTTCCTTACTCTGAATTGAA
The DNA here is from genome assembly GCA_916610825.1 of Haliclystus octoradiatus. NCBI lineage: Eukaryota > Metazoa > Cnidaria > Staurozoa > Stauromedusae > Haliclystidae > Haliclystus > Haliclystus octoradiatus. The sequence goes on from OU744451.1 coordinate 16,538,217, forward strand.
TTTTAAATAGAGATAATCCGGATTGTCAAGTCAAGGCGATAAAATGTTTTTCGGCTAGGTAATTTTGCCGTCAACTTTCATATTACAATATAAAGTTGTTATTGAGTTTAGTCATGAAATAGTTATGTTAACTAGGAAGAAAAAAGCGTTAGGCCTATTTACCATGTCAACGTCTTTGTTAGAAATGGAAATTGGGATATCGTTAGGAAATTCAAAATGGCAAACATGTCAAGGTTTGGACACAATTGTTATAAAGTTGTTACAATGTTTCTTATTTACTAGTATATTGATTAAGTTGGCTAGCTTCCTTGGTCGCTAGACACCCTTTTTAATGTTGAACAACAATTGCCTATCACATGTATATTATTGGAATGCTGTTTACGATAAGCCTATTAAATTACCCTTATCTCTTATAGTTCAAGATGCCTACATTTGATCATAGTTTGATAATGTAATGTGATGTATTCCCTAGACCGGGTAGACTCGTAGATATATACATGGACAATCTAGTTTTTTTAACAATCATGATATGCCCTTTTAAATCACAATTTCAAAAATTCTACTTTCGTTTTGATAAAAACATTGTAGACTATCCAAAGTATTATATTTTATTTATCTTACGTAAGTATGATCCATGACGTGTAACATGCTGGGCAGTAATCTATAGGCCTATGATTTATTATTGATTTAATCTGTTTTATATTCGTTAATTGCATGATATGTTTGCAAATCTAAACATGTGACGAGGCTCTTTATTATCACATGTCCATAGGGGAATCCTCCTATTTGGAACACCGGATATTTACACCAAAATTACGCCACACCAAGTCAGTATTCAAGAATACGCCAAAAAGCCCAAATTTAGTTGAAAACTATAGAAAATCATCAAGTTTCCACGCCAAAGAAACCAAATCGGCGTAAAATCCACTCAGTTCTACTCCGGATATATCCGGCATAACATACATGGATTCCACTATGGTCACATGTGTAGTCCAGACTTTAGGAAACAGCCATAATGTGGGGCATCAAAGAGTTCCCTGTAAGTTGAAGTTTGATTGTAATTCTCTGAGCCTTTCAATCAGGAACTACGAAGTAATGTGAGATACCGCGTCATTGTTTCTTTAAACCCCACAAAGAAACGCCATTATTAATGGTTGAGTACCAAATATGGTACACCATTCGAAGTTGAAATTACTGATGTTTTCAATTGACTTCACGACACAAGACACATTCTTAGCTCCAATAATTTTTTGTATAATGGATGAATCAGTGTTGGTTGAGCAAGAAGCGATAATGATTTTGTCCCCCTAGGAATGACAATTGCGTTTGAATTTAACAAACTTAGTAAATATGGCCACCGAGATTGGGTGGGCAAATTTGTACATTACATTAATTGTAAACTCAATAACTGCAAATGCTTCTGCGTCAAGTTGATGAGAAACATATTTATCTACTTATAAAATTTTATCTATTTATATAATTGAAACGAAAGAATGTTCTGTAATGATGGGATTTAAAGATACCATCAGAAGCATCACTAAATTTAATTGCGAAATAAATGGAAATCAAGGTTTTTCTTTTTTTCTTTGAAACATTTTGGTTTGCAATCAATTGCGTCTGAGTGTTTAGGTGTGTGTGAAGGCATGCACATGTAATCTCAAGCCTTATAATACAATCCATGCATTGATTAACTGTAATTTCCAAGTCAAGTTGTGAAACTCTTCAACATTTAATATTGATTATCTCATTTCATTTATTTCACAGCTTTGCAGGCTGTTGTTGGCAGAAGGAATATTCTCTTTGCTCGCCGAGTTCGTCTTGAAACAAAGCAGGACCGGATTGCGGTAGGTATACTGTTATATCCTTATCAAGCTCAAGTTATGTAGGCTAACCTATATAGTACACGAATATAGAATGAAAGGTTCACTGCAAGTACTACCAAATATATTTATAAGTCTTTTAATTACAATCAAACCTGTTATAAAGGTCACTTGTATACAGCTGCCACCTGTCTATAGTGGTCACTCTTGCAATGTCTAAAATAGTATTTTGTACTACATCAAACCTGTATATAAAGGCCACCTGTCTATAGTGGTCAATTTATCTACCTCGTAGCTGGCCGTTGTATACAGGTTCCCTGTAGTAAAATTAACTCATTTGTTTAGGTTTTGAAGTCCACCTGAAATAGATACCCATTAGCTCAGAGTATACATCCTTCCATAGTCCCTGGCTTTTCACATATGTACGCTATCTAATTTTGTAAGCCACATGTCCACTTAATCATGTGACCGGCATCTGTCCAATGGGAGCCAAGAGCGGCACATAAAAAAGTGTCCCAACTCTTGGAAATAGATGGCTCTGTGGGTTTTCTCACTTATATCTTATCTTGTCTTCTTTCCCAGGTCATAACACCAAGTAAAGTTTACTTTCTTGCTGTCAAAGCTCCTCACAAGGTAAGTCAAACTAGTATAAAGAATTGTAAAATAGCTTATCCAACAAATTGAAGATTCGTTTTCTTCTGATTTGAACTTTATATGTTTTGACTACAGTTTTAACCTGCTCAAATGAAATTCGATCAGAATAATTGAAATTCACGCTTATCTGTAGCCCGGCTCTTAAACAGACTCTTTTGTGGTCAAGTCCTTGATGGACAATTCTTGATAAGTGCAAATTCCAATATATGCAATGAAAACCGCTGGTAATTTTAACTTACACCTAAGCAGGCTACACTATCAATCTGCCGAATGATTTTACTAATTATTATTTTGCCAACTGTTGATAGATTTGTGATTTGGTTTGTAATTAGATAGAACCCTTATCTGTTTAGGTTGATTCTAGCTTCCATCTACTTGATGTCAAGGGAATTGAAAGTAAAAAGCCTTTGCAGGTATATTGAGTTGTAGTTTTCCAATTGATAATGCATTCCTTGTCATTCCTGCCAATCGACCACACTACACAATCTTCGCTCTTTGGTATTGGACAAAATAAATAAGTTTTAATTGATCCCTTTTCATCATATGGTTAGCCAATTGTCAAACTACCCAATTGTTTGTTCATATTTTAATCAGT